>JBAIAC010000048.1:0-600000 GCA_037349315.1 Chelydra serpentina | reverse complement strand
CCTCCACCCTTTTTTCAGGGGTAAACGGAGACCATCAAAATAACCATCCTGCAACCTCACACTGGATCTTCTCAGCCACTTTCCTGAGTGAAAATGTAGAAGAACCTAGGCCCTCCCTCTACTCTGAGTTCCATTCCAGGGATCCTCATAGCAAGCATCCAAAGGCCACCTATATGGGCCCCTTGTTTCACTTCCTACCTCAACCCGTCTTTAGGCCTTTTCCACAGCCCCTTCCTGGGCTCTCTGTGTTTCTCTCCAGACCTCATCTCTGGGCCCACTGCAGAGAGTTTCCTAGCACTTTCTGCCACATATCAGGCTCCACTGCAGGCGAGTACTCACCTCCTTGGTCCTACAGTTCCTGCAGGAGCCTTCCTGCAACTTGCAGGTCTCTGCCCTTACTGACCTGAGAAGTCTCCTCTTAGAAGGAAGTCTCAGCACTTACCACCTGAGGAGGCAGTTAACTAGGTAAACGTGCAGTTGAGCACAACTCTCTTAACGAGCCAGCCCACCCTGAGATACTCCCATTGAAGGCAATAGCAGAATGCCCATTACATTTAATGGGAGCAAGTTTGGGTCATGTAAGACAGTTCATATTTCATAGATCCAAATTTTTCTTAGAGACCAAGTCAAGGTTTATGTTGTCATGGTTACAGGGCTATCTGCATCTCTGACCCCTTCTTTAGTCTTTCCAAGTGCATCCCCCCCAGGTTTCAGGCCTTGAGCCTTTACCTGCCTGGGATTGAATCCTGTGATTCTCTCACTCTTAGGCTGGGTCCAGGCTACAGTATCCTGTGCATCAACCATGCTTCCCTTGCACAACTGACTGGAGTTGGGTACCTCTGATTCTTCCCTTTGGGGCCTGTGACCAGTGGATTATTGGGACCCAAAACTGTCTTCTTAAACCAAAGTATTGTTTAATCTTAACAGTAGGAACATAGCATAACATAGAAGAAAAGGATTTTTAAAAACAAAAAGTCTATACCCACCCCTATCTTACCTAAAGGTTTGCAATCCCTTAGCAGAGAACATAGGCAGGTATAACTTCCCAGATACCCCAAACATGGAGTATGGGTTCACATTAACTATCCCCCTCCATCCTTCAAGGATGGTCTTTAAATCTAGCCACATATTCTATCCACATTGGTCTCCAGTTTCCAGGCTTGGATCCACTGTGTTTACAAGCTGGGAACCCCAATCACATACCTTGATTTACTAGTTCAATGAGCACAACAGGAGGTCAGAGGTGGGATATCAAAGCAAATGGCTCCTGCATCATCTCTTAAGGGTCAGCTGATGGGATGCTATCTAAAGCCTTTGTACTCTTTCCTGCTCTTCTTCAATTAACCCAATGTTTTCACATAGTAAATGCCTTACAATTATAAGACAAACATAGCATTCATAAATTATTACAGGCAGCTCAAAACCCATCACATGTTCATCAATCTTTATCTGGTATCTCACTTGGGAATACCTGGGAAAGTTTAGGTCCAGGTGTGACAGAATGTTTCCCTGGGTCCACACCCTACACACTATTGTAATAATCTTTGTACAAAGTATACCTTGTGAGATGTCATTTAAAATTCATATTTTGCTGATCAATAATATCATGGCAAAATGCACGAAGCAGCGTTATATGCGAAGTTATAAACAGAAGCTGACATCATGGGCAAAAATGTGTTTTACAGAGAAGTCTGGGGAGTGGCCAAACCAGTTCCTCAGAGATAAAGGACAAGCTGATGGTTCAGCCAGGCGTAAAGAAGGCTGATGAACCATTACTTGCTAACTGGTAATTCTTCCTCTGGAAAAGGGGCAGAGGCAAAAAAAAAAATCTACATCTTAGCAAAGAAACAGCAAGGAGTCCCCTTCCACACAGACTGCCAGTGGCCTTGCTCCTAGCAGGAAATGCTCCTCAAAGGGAGACAAGACTATAAAAAGAAAGGGCAAACACCGCAAGGAACCTCCTCCTCTCCCTCCCCCCCATTGATTCACTGTACCAGAAGGAATAAAGGACGTAGCCATTCAACTGGGAAAGGGGTCTGGACCTAAGAAGTTTGGTCAGACTGCGGAGAGCATGTGGTAAGAAAACTTCGCTTTTAATTTAACATAGTTTGTTGTTAGGCATCAGTTGCATTTTATCTTTTTCTTGTAACCTTTTCTGATTTTTATGCTTCATTACTTGTACTCACTTAAAATCTCTCTCTTTGTAGTAGTTTTATCATTTTTTTCTAAACCAGTGTGTTTGAATTCAAACTTTTGGGAAACTCCAGTTGAGGTAACAAGGTATGTGCATATAATTTCTATTAATAAAATGATGAACTTTATATAAGCTTGTGTTGTCCAGGAGAGTACTGGGTGGTACAGGAGACATACATTTCTGGGAGAAAATCTAGGACTGGGGGTGTGTTGTGGTCACCCTGCAGTATAACCCAGGCTGGTAAGAGCGAAGGTGTGGCTGGCTGGGTGCAGTGCGCACGCGCGCACACACACACACATATAGCTGGGAGTGACTTGCATACTGGAGGCTGTTTGTGAGCAGTCCAGGCTAGAGGCTACAGCTGCAAAGCAGTGTAAAGGGCACCCCAGGTTACAGGGCAGAGGTGACACAGCTACTCGTTAGTTTGGATTGTACCCTAGATATGTCACACCAGGCTCTCAAACTAATGGGTGCATACAAAGACATTTGAAGTCCGTGGAAAGACTCCCACTGACTTCAGTGGGCCTGGATCAGGCCTTAAATCCAGTTTGATCAAAACAGAGAGTCTGAGTCCAAACATCTTTAGGTTCATCCAGCCCTATTTTGTTTCTCCTAGCAGTCACCTCTTGTTATATTTCACTGTCATTAGGAGAAACTTTTTTGGATCATCTTCTACAGCTATCATAACATCACCTACTCTTTCCAGAGTGTTTGATTTATTGGTTTCATTTTTGAGCTAGATCTGACACACATCTCATCCTCCAAATCATCCTGTATAATGAGGCTGAAATGGCTCCAGAGAGAGCATCCAGCTAACACAGGCCCATCCTTCACCATATAGTCTATCCACATTGTTTTCACTATTCCAAAAAAATGATGCGACAGCACTGATAGTACTGTTATGTATGTACTGTGCCTCCAGCCAGTGACCGACCCAATAGTGAGAGGAGACAGAGTAGAAACCCATGGCAAATCTAGAAAACATTCTCATCTCGTCCTTGCCTGAGGCTCCCATTTTCTTGACAGATTTAAACTAAGCGTGAACAATCCCAGTTAAATTGGAGGTGCTCACTCAGACACTTGTGTTGGAATCCCAGGAGAAATGAGAGGAAGACTGCAGTGATAACATTTGGGTGACCAGAGGAGAGTTGTCTGCACCAAATAGATACAGGCGAATTCAAATTCTCAGAGAAACTCTGATCAAAAGTATTATTTTTGTTTGTTTGTTTTAAATACTATAATAAAAGCATTGTTTTTCCATCTCTTTTGAAGTGGGTGATTGTTGTAATTTCAAATCTCTCTTGTTTCTGGTAGGCGCTCTCTGGTAAAAATGGGTCTGGGATGCTAATGGTTGCATTTGTATTCACTCTGCAAGCTGCACTAAAATTTTCACCTCGCATGAATATTCACTCCATAAAAATTCAGCTAACATTTTTCACTAGCAAAGCCAATAATCACAATAATTTATTTACCAAAGACACTGTTGGCAGTGGGTTTTTGAGCAAATTGCAAATTATATATATAGATATATTTTTAATGAACTGGCAAGATCCAATAACCAAAAATAAAGCTTGAGAACAACCTCTTAGAGCATTTGACCTATTGTGAACTTTCACCAAGACTGAGGAGGAAAAAGGGGGGGAGGGATAGCTCAGTGGTTTGAGCATTGGCCTGCTAAACCCAGGGTTGTGAGTTCAATCCTTGAGGGGGCCATTTGGGGATATGTGGCAAAAATTGGGGATTGGTCCTGCTTTGAGCAGGGGGTTGGACTAGATGACCTACTAAGGTCCCTTCCAACCCTGAGATTCTATGATTCTATGAGGGTGGTGAAATTTACCAGGAGGTGGAAGCTAGGAGAAACATTAAAGACTTCACCTTCCACAGGGAACAACTTCTTTACAAGAGAGTGTTACAACTTGTGCTTTCAATATCATGAAAGCATGGAAAGTTGCATCTCAGGATCAAACCCCCAGAAGAGTGACATCAAATCAGAGAGGAATGCATGCTGCTGCCTAATGGGGAACAGATAATGGGCCAGGTTTACCCGCACTGCCACAGGGAGATGCAGTTTGCCACTGAGGAAACTGCCAGTGTGGGCCGCTGCACTACAGAGTGATCCACTTCCAGTGCAGCATAGGCTGTGTTTCCATTCCTGCCCTCCAGGGGCAGCTCCATGTTTTGTGCCGCCCCAAGCACGGCAGTCAGGCAGCCATCGGCGGCGTTCCTGCAGGTGCTCAGCTGGTCCTGTGCTGTTGGCGTTCCCGCCGCCAAATTGCCGCCGAAGCCACAGGACTGGCAGACCTCCCGCAGAAACGCTGCCAAAGGCTCCCTGACTGCCACCCTCGCAGCTACTGGCCGGCCGCCCCCCTGCGGCTTGCCGCCCCGGGCATGCACTTGCTGCGCTGGTGCCTGGAGCCAGCACTGCTGCCCTCCCTCCACTGGGGGAAGGCCTCTTGTATTTTTATTTGGTGTCTACACAGAAGCTTGGCCAACGGCAATGTAGTGAGTCAGCAAATCCTTTGGCTATGCCTCTCCTCAACCAGCACTGCCTAATTTTTAGGCTGTGCTAGCAGCCTTCAGATTCTAGCCCCAACCCTCCCTTTTACCAACAACTCCCTGCTTCCAGGAGGTCCTGCAATGAAGCTGCCATAAACTCTAAGAGAATTTAGCCCATTTTCATTGTAATCCTTAATAGGGAAAGCAAGCCATAATTCTGTGATGAAAACCACTCAGATTTCATGCTTCAAGACACAGCCTGTGAAGACAGAAAGGAAGTTCTTTCCATGTACAGGTGCATTATGGAATGTTTCAATTTCCTCTGAAGTGTCAGGTACTTGTGGCTATTGCATGAAGTAAAGTATCAGAGTAAGTGCACTAAGGACCAGATATAGTGTGATCTTCCTAACCTACCCTTTTAGCACTGGTGGATATGGTGCATTCATTCCAGTTAATAACTCAAATGTCAAAAGTATCTATTTCCTATGTAGGGGAAGATGATAAATGCTAGCCTTCAACTGTATGGGAAGAAATAAGCAATGTTTTCTTCTCACAGCCTGAATCTCTTGCATCAGTAAGAAAGATTCCAGGGATGAAACAAAAGAATCTGGTAGAAACGAATTGCCTGTACTCCTCTCTAACTACTCAACTAAGTAGAATTCCTAAGTAAGTTCCCAATATTATACTTTATCCAGATTAAAAAAAATATAGCTCTGCTAATAAACTTTTTACTTCAAAGAACAATGTTAGCAGTAAATTACCAGAAAATCACTGTGATTAGAGGACATTTTCTTATTGGCCAACTGACTTTTTTTTTAAATGAAAAGCCCTTCTCAAAACTGGCCCAAAACTCCAACACCAATGGAGAATTCTAAAGGGAGAGATGAAGAGTGAGCAGCAAGAGAAGACATCCTTCTTGAATTGTGGACAACAGAACTGGGTTCAGTGTTCCAGCAGCAGTTGCACCAGTGCCAAATACAGAGGTAAAATAACCACTCCAGTAGCGTAGCCGGGGGGGAGCAGGGGGAGCGGCCGCCCCCCCACTGAGTAGAAGCGGTGCCTTTTTTTGATCCCGACACCTTTTGCTCCTACGCTGCAGCCAGAGCGGAGCATTTTTTTTGCTCCCGGCGCCTTTTTTTGCTCCCGACGCCTTTTGCTCCTACGCTGCAGCCAGAGCGGAGCATTTGTTTTTGCTCCCGGCGCCTTTTTTTGCTCCCGACGCCTTTTGCTCCTACGCTGCAGCCAGAGCGGAGCTTTTTTTTTTTGCTCCCGGCGCCTTTTTTTGCTCACGATGCTTTTTGCTCCCGGCGCCTTTTTTTAGCTCCGCTCCCCCTGTGCTCTAAACCTGGCTACGCCACTGAACCACTCCACTCCTACTCAAAATGTCCCCTTTTATGCATCCTAGCTCTTTTGGCCACAGTATCACATTGAGAGCTCATGTTGAGCTGATTATCCTGGGAAGCAGTGACTCTGAAAAAGATTTGGGGTGATAACTACAATTAGTTTGTTAGCTCCTCTTGGTTCCACAACAGCTCCAGCTTTTGAGCTTTTCACTGTTGGTTTAGGGCCCGATTCTGTCATCCTTACATTGAGTAATGCCTTACTCCATGACTAGCCTCACTGATTTCCACTTCCTTGGAGTAGGATGCTACTCTGTCAGATCAAGAGTGATGGATTCTGCCCCTTATTTAGGGTGAAGAAGAACCACCAGTGAGAACCAATATAGCTGTTCCATTAGGCAGTACCAGCATTTTGCAACATACAAACTACTTCAGGAAGTGTAAATGTGCCACCGTGGGCCATTGGTGTTCCAACTGTTCATTAATATTTATATAATCAAGGTAGTCTGAAAAATATTCAAAGGTTTCACACTTCCGGTTTTGATTTATTATATCTATTATGGTAGTAGTTATAAACATGAATGTCTGTACATCTCACATAACGATTAGACACCCCCACAGGACTGAGGCCCCAAATTTAATAGGCACTACACAAACACATAGCAAGGTTTGAACCTATTGTACAGCTCCAAAGTGAAAATCTGCACCACCAAAGTTTCTGCAATGGCTTTTTGTCATGATATCTTACAGCACATTCAGGCTTCCAAGCTGCCCGGGAAGGAAATTGCTTGCAAACTTTCTAATTTTTGAACATCTGAGTTTGCAACCACTGTAATTTTGAAGTGTGACTTCTTGGGCATGAGATGGTTTTGATCATGCTCACAATATAGCAAGGACTTGTTTGAACAAGGGTTGTAGTGGGTGCTTATTAATTTCAGATGCCTGTCACATGCCTTATTCACACCAAAGGAAACCTTGCGATATTGCTTTGCGAGTATGTGTCACTGTGTTTCTGAGACCCTTGCCTGAATTCATAACTTCTATTAGTAAAAAAAATAAGTAAGTCGATTCAGTGCTCACCGAAGGTGCCACATTGACAACAATGGAAAATTAAAAACCTGTTTCCTTGCAGAAGAAGCTTCCTCTCTCTGCCCTGATAATATATTTCAGCATGGGTCTGGGAGGGAGCATGTCAAGGATGGGAGAGAAGGGGAGTTCAGTCCTGATTGCCCATTTAAATCACTGGCCTGTCTGCTGAGACAGCCAAGAAATTAAGACTTCCTCCAGTCCTTGCTTACTAATTTCAGGAGCTGGTTCTCCAGAGTCAAAGCTGTTGATGTCTGACTATCTCAGCCAGGAAGGAGGTGGCAAACAGGATTAAAAGGATGCTCACTTAGATGGAAGGCTGCTCAGCACCATGCTGGCACCCAGGGCTTTCCATTAGACAATCAAGATTTTCTGCGCTGCAGCTGTCTCCTCCTTTCTGCCTGTTGAAAAGAATCCCAGCTTTCAAGTTATTTTTCCTATATTCTACAGTGTTTGACAGATGGGCCAGGAGTGGCCTTGCAGCAAAGTCTCTGGTTGGCTTCCTCTTGGCTTCTTAAAACATTTCTGACATCACCCATGCCAATGAAGGGATGTCACCAAAAGACGTGAAACATCTATGCTCTTGATAAAGTTCAGTTAGTCATATGGATGAAGAACCTTTGGAAATTTCCAAACTGGATTTCTCACAGCTTGAAAGAGAGTCCTGATTGCTTAGTTCACTTTTAATTTAATTAGATGGCTCTTAAAAGAAAGAACTGTCTCCATAAACCTGCCCCATTTAAGGGCCCCGATCCTTAGGTCTGGCTAGGGTTATCAAATAGCAACTGTGAAAAAATGGGACGGGGGTGGGAGGTAATAGACGCCTATATAAGAAAAAGTCCCCAAAAACGGGACTGTCCCTTTAAAAATGGGACATCTGGTCACCCTTGGTCTGGCTGAATATTACTTGGTGCATGATAGCTCAGTGGTTTGAGCATTGGCCTGCTAAACCCAGGGTTGTGAGTTCAATCTTTGAGGGGGCCATTTGGGGATATGGGGCAAACATTGGGGATTGGTCCTGCTTTGAGCAGGGGGTTGGACTAGATGACCTCCTAAGGTCCCTTCCAACCCTGAGATTCTATGATTCTATGACTCAATGGGTGTAAGAGGAGACCTTTGTCCTCTCAGTCCTGGAGTTAGTCTGGCTCTCTCAAGGTCCCCATAGGCATTGTGAGGGCAGCCAGGGGCAGCACTCCAACCACACCTCCTTTCTCCTGAGAGCTCCCATGTTGAGGAAGGAGATGTGGCTATGGGAATTCAGAATTCTTGTATAAACATGTTGTTTCCAGCAAGTTCTTCCTAGAATATTTCTGCACTCAGGAAAGAAGTCTAGTGCTTGGTTACCTCTCCGGTCAAATTGTATTTTGGAGGTAGGGGGGAGCATGACACTTTTTTTCATTTTCACACAGTGGCAATTGGAATCACTGTCAAGCAAGTAGCAGACAGGGAATAAAGAAAACAGCAGCAGCAGGAGGAGAGCCAAAATAAAGCCTTCTTAGATGGCCATCTTACCTGGTTTCCTATACGTATGTGAGAGACACATAGACCCTTCCTTCTGAGAATAAATGTGCAGAGTCTCCTTAATGTCATATGAAAATAGTTTGGTTTAATTATGTAGATTTTCCTAGAAAATATTTGCTGGCTGCAGAACTCAGGAAAGATATTTCAATCCAGGGTCTGCACCAAATTCAGAGGTGAATCTTAGAAAGGAAGGTAGCAGATTGCAGAGCTGCATAAATCTGCATAAATTTACATACATATCTAGACATACTGAAAGGGGGAGGGAGATGGAGATAGAACAAGGTTGACCCAGTGTTTTACTCTCTCCTCTTATCTTCCCCATCAACATTTCATTCTTCATTTCCCCCATCATCAGCATTTCATTCTAAAACACATGCTCCACCCACCATCACAATTTCATTCTCAATCCTCCTCCCTCCACCTTCTCACCCCAAAGGTACTCTAAACAAACACACACTTTTCAAATCCTAGAGGGGAGCTAGTGCAAGGAAGTTCTGCCATGTAACAAGATAAAGCACATTTAAAGTGCACACACTCCACACACTTATTTGAAAATATTTTTTTTAATAGGGGCCATTATTCATTTAATCCATTCCCCACCTCCCCTTTTTAAAATCATCTTCATTATTTTCTAGGATTCTGTAGAGTTAATATATATCCATATCCCAATTACATACATATATTTACATTTACTATTTTCCAGCATAATCTGCTTTTTAGACACTTTCCACCAAGATCTTTACCTTGCGACAAGCTGACGTATATCCAATTTTTTTTAAAAAAAGCCTTGATTATTTGTTGAACTTTTATAAGATATTTTCTGCAACCCATGATGCTCTGATAGGTTTGTCATTTTGTGAGTAATAAATGTTTTAAGATCCACCAAGGATGAATCCTAAATATGACTTTCTTTGCATTTTATCCAAGTGTTTCACATTTTACAGCAACACACCAGTAAATACTGTGATCAAAGCACTAGAGTAAGACATCAGCAATGTAATATGATAGACTACATAACTAAAAGCCCATGAGCAGCTGTTAAACTCTAACTAATCCATTACAAATATCCAGAGCAATGCACATGCCATTACATGTGCCTTTGCTATGCACTACGATGTACAACATGCCATGTGATGATATCTTAGTCTTACTATTACATATCAAATTTGGAGACATTGATAAGGTAACTTGAAATACCATGTATTTTTTCAGCATCAACCAACAAATAGAGCCAGATTGCCCCTGCTTCTTTCTCAGAGGCCAGGGGGGTGAGAGAAAGAAGGGCACAAGAAGCTGCCCTCATACACGGCTAACAGCCAAGAACAAGCAAATACCTGTGTTCTGGGTGGTGCAGGAACTTCTCCCTGGAGGCACAAAGCAGCTGGGGCAGTGACAGGAAGGAAACAGGGCCATAGTCCTACCCTTTTTCTTCACCTGCCTGAAAAGCTGCTCTAGTGTGTTGCAGGGAGCAGGTTGCACCATCCCAAGGGATGCTGTAACTTGCTTGCGTCTATTATGCTGAGAAGGGGTTCAAGGACTCGTTTCCCTTGTGCATCTTGAGGCGCAATTCCTCTCCAGCGCCTCCTGCCTGAGCATCTGCCCCCCAATTCAGGGCTTTTTAAATGGTACCATTTAATCCAAAGAGTCACAAAGATGAAACATCAACGCAATGAAATGCGTTGGCTGTGAAAATTATCCTAGTGATGTGTGTGCACTGAAAGGTCAGTCCCCTGGCAGCAGGGCAAGGGGGAGGATTTTTAACCATCCATCGAAACACAGTTTGGAACTACATTGTGCCACATACTGGACTGTAGGAGTACATTTCCAAAATGGTACCCTATGTAAAGGGACATATGAAAATGTGCAGAAGAAACTTGTCCAACTCAAGACTGTGACAACCAGGAACCCACCGGCAATTCCGGCCACTCCAAATTGTTCTAGGGAAGATTCAGCCTCAGCCAAAACATCTTCCTAACAATGAAGAATTCAGCATGCCCTGTGTGCAAAGTCCAGCCTCCCATATCTATCTACTAATGGTAGGAAAGTGGAAGACTATTAGGAAGAGCCTGATGTCTCCAAGCATCTTCCCTCTTGGCTGTAAAATGTTCTCTTTTCTTTAGAAGGCCTGCCATGTTCCATGTACTTTCTGATCCTTGTCCCCTGGTACAGCACTTCCCATTTCCTTGCAGAACCATCTGCTTTAGAGGAATGCTATATTCATTTGAAGGGTTTTGCAAATCATTACAACTGTGCCGGGACGAATCAATGTCAGGGATCTCAGCTTCTGAAAACCCCCTCTTTGGAGCTACTGTCCCCATGAGCCCTGAAAGCCACAGAGAGAAAGTTAGCCTCTTCAAGAGCTTCCCTCCTTCCACGTATTAAACTTCAAGCTAGTCCAGTCTGTTTGCCATGTATTTATTATTGGTAAGCTCTGCTGACTGCGCAACATCAAAGGCAGACACTGTGTTTTCCAGGTCAACCACTCAAATTTTCCATCTCTTGAAGTTGGTTCAAGATATCTCCTACTTTACACTTCATTGGCATCAAAGGCTCTTGGGCTATGCCCAGTCTTTTGTGAAGTCAAGAATATGACCCTGATTCTCTTCAGCTTGCACCACTTACCCTACAAGTCTATTGATTTCAATTGAGTTACTTCCAGCTTCAATTGGTGCGAGAAGAAAAACAGACTCAACGCCATTGACTCCTTTAGCTCTCCAATAACAGACTCTCTCACATGAGCAAGAAGGGGAATTGACTGGATCTGGCATGGCCATTTGTGACTATGATCTACATGACTTAAAAGGAGATCTCACTACTTCAGCTAGGGCTTGCCTCCACGCATTTTATAGACTGAAGCAGTGGTACTGCCCCTGTCTATCCCCTGCCAGCTGCCTTTGTTGTGCTCTTTTCCTTTCCCCACTCTCCCATTAATATGACACTGTTGCTTAGCATGCAGTCGGTTTAGTCTGGATTAATACTTACAACAGGTCATTGAAAAGCAAGACCTCTGGCCTCTATTGCCAGCTCTTCCACTAATTGGCTGCCTGACCTTGAGAAAGTCACTTCCTCTTACTTGCTTTATTCCTCCATGAAATGACTGATACCTGAAGAAGAGTTCTGTGTAGCTCGAAAGCTTCTCTCTTTCACAGCAGAAGTTGGTCTAATAAAAGATATTACCTCACCCACCTTGTCTCTATAATGACACAGGTCTATTTTATAGGGATGTTATAAGGTTTAATTTAAATAATGTTTGTAAAAGGTTTTAAAATCCTCATCTGAAAGGCCCTACGGGTGTGAAAAGCATTATGGGTGGGATTTTCAAAAACAGAAGAACTACAACATAGCACAGAGCTCAGTTGCTTCAATCCTGATTTGCACAAGTCTTGAGCACCTACAATTCCCACAGAAGTCAATGGGAGCTGTGGATACTCTGCACTTCTGAAAAATCTGGCTCCTAAAATCTAATCCAAGGAGTTACAGCTGTCCTGCCTTTCTCGGGATCAGGCCCTTGATGGCTGCACACAATACTGAGCACCAAACTGTGCTCTCTTGAAAATAAAATCCAGCAAAGCTCATTGACCCTGACATAAAAACAACATTACCAAGCCCAAGCATTCAAAAATCATGAGTCAGCTCCTTCTCTGCCCCTCCCCCATTAATAGATGGCGTAAAAACAAAATTTTAAAAACAACATACTGGATTCTTGTAATTTGACTTCTGGTTTCTGAGCCTTTAAGGTATGTATTTTGAAGCTTTAATTTCCAACAGTGAGGACTCAAGCCCTTTTCTTTTTTAATTGTAACCCTTCTGCCAGGACGAGTTGACAGCAGCAAGGGCCAGGTTCAGTACATAGGGGTTCCCTTCTCAACAACGCAATGCAAAACCGGCTCGAGCCCCCACCCAGTAACCTGGGAAAATCTTATACACACCCCTGGGCGCCTCAAAGAGGCAATACTTCCTCTCTCACAAGCACAGAGCCTCGGTGTAACAGAAAATCTTTAATAGCAGCAGGTAAATGACACCAGCCTTAAATTGGGAAAACACCACAAGTAGGATCCATAAACCAAACTGTGAGCAAGACCCACCCCAGCCAATTGGGCCATGTCCTGTCCCTTGGGTTCTTGAGTCCAGCAACCCAAAAGTCACCCAAAGTCCCAGAACCCAAAAGTCCAGTCCCAGAGTTCAAAAGTTCATCTGCAGGGTGCTACAAGCCACCAACCTGGGCAGCAATGGGGAGGGGAGAGGTAAGGGGCACCTTACGTGGCGTGAAGATGATTGCCTCACCCCTCCGTGGGGCTTCGCTCTGCTTCACCAGCTGTCCCGCAAGCCACTACAGCTGTCCCCACGAACTGCTCCGCTCCACCAACAGCACCGCTCCACCAGCCGTCCTGCAAGCTGCTCCAACTGCCCCCACGAACTGCTCCGCTCTGCCAGCAGCACCACTCCGACTGTCCTCACGAACTGCTCTGCTTTGCCAGCAGCGCCGCTTCAACTGTCCCCACAAACTGCTCCGCTTTGCCAGGAGCGCCACACCATCAGCTGTCTTGCCAAGTGCTCCACCAGCCACTCAGCAATTTCTCTTCAGGCTCCCCCACTACTTACCACAGTGATTTCAGCAATTTCAGCTCAGTGATTTCAGCTCATAAGACTTTTAGCTCTTTAGTGATTTCAGCTTGTAGTTAGGGGAGCCCTAGTGCTCATTTGCACTGTTAGCCCAGAGTGATTTCAATTTGGTAACCTGAAACCAGACTCTCAAGGAACTCAACATTAGCTCTGGTATTCCACAGTGGAGAGGGAGAGGGAGGTGCAATTGGTGTCTCAGACCCTCACAAGGGGGCCTACACCACCTACCTGTCCCCAGCCTCTCTCAATTCACTGGGCTTTGGAACCCATGTCCCTTGGCTGGCGAGTGCTGCTTAGCTAATGGTGAGTTCCCCTTTACCCTGACAAAAGGCCAAGTACAGTTCCACTGTCCATGATTTACATAAGCAGTATAACAACAGTTTATTCTTCCTGCCCCAATAACAGAAATTCCTGCCCCAATACAGAAAACTGGGGATCCTACAGCAGCCCAAAGTGCCCATTTGGGCCACTATCGTTCGTTCCAGGCGGGGTGGGTGTGCCTATGCAAATGAGATTAGCCCCTGGAGTGCTTTGCCACAACTCACCTCCAGATGTCAGGGTGGAGCTCATCCTGACTCTGCTTACATAATGAAATCTGAGATTCTCACTTATTCATGTAGAAGTGACAAAGAGTCCTGTGGCACCTTACAGACTAACATGGCTACCCATCTGATACTTCACATAGTCATATGACTCCAGAAGCTGGAGCTTTAAGAAAAACACTTGATATCATGAGAGTTGGCAATACTATAAATAAAACCACTGCTGTTCCGAGGCGTGCAGGAGATGCTGGGAGGGAGGGGGAAGAGGCGCACTCGGGTAGGTTGGGAAGAGGCAGCGCAGGGGTGGGAAGGGGGGCCTCAGGGGAATGGGTGGAGTGGGAAGAGGTGGGGTGGGGGCTTGGAGAAAAAGAGGTGGAGTGGGGGTGGGCCTGGGGTGGAGGGGGGAGTCGAGCCCCTCCCCCCCCAGGTAGAGAGGAAGTTGGCGCCTATGCACACATCTGCATATAATCCTGATATTTCTATGGGATAATGCTACAATTCCATCAACAAAACTCATCACGTTCAACACCTATAGGGGGGCGTGTGTGTGTGTGTCACATCAAATGCCTGACAAGACCTCAGACTCCTACACCTCTGACTTGGAACCAAATCCAGCGATAGAAGTATGGATGATACACATATCAAATGCACACAGTCCACTTGGGAATAGGGGCCAAAGTTCCCTTTACGTAGCTCTGGCAGAGTAAAGGAGTCTCAAGATAGGCAGAAGCAGACCTGAGAATAACCCCTGGGCAGAGGACCTCCTTGGCTGGTGTAGAGCTGATGCAAGGTGTGAAATCCTGGCCTCATTGAAGTCCATGGCAAAACTCCCAGTGACTTCAATGGAGCCAGGATTTCACTGAAGAACTCTGCACCAGCCCTGCTGGCCGATTGAGGACGTGGCAGTATGCCCTGCACTCTGGTCATATTCCTTTTTCTGGGGGCAAAGAAGCATAGCATAAATTAGGGGAGCCCTGAGGCTACTGTCACTTACGCAAGGAGTCAGATAAGCCTCTGTACTGCCCCACGATACAGGAAGCACAAAGGTATTTCAAAAGCACCTTTGCTTCCCCCAACATCCCTGCCTCAAATGCACAAACAGGAGAACAGAATCAAACCCACTAACATACAGATCCCTGAAACTTTGCTTATAAAATAATTGCTTTAATAAGGAACATCATCTTGGAGCTCTTTTGTCCCTAAGGTACAACATGGTAAATAAACACAAGCGTTTAAATCAAAAATAAGGAAGTTCCTCCATACTTCTCTTGACTGCTCTAATTAAATATGTTGACAAGGCTACTGCATTACTAGCAACATTTACTGCTAAACAAGCTATTTTCTTTGCACAATCTCGTTTATGTATTTTGCATGTTGTAACTGTGTATGACACATTAAGTTATATCAGATCACAGTTTTATTTTAACTGTAGCCACGGGGCTAACTCAAAACTTTCTGTATTAAAAATTAAAGCATCAACCCTAAATTAAATTGCAATAGAGGGAATAAAATGTGAACCTCTCTTAAAAATGCTTGCAATAAACACATGGGATTTTTAAAAATATTTCTTCCAAAGAAATAGCAACATGTCTTGTATATTTCCCTCCACCCCTGACACATGATTTTTCAACCTTGCCAAACAATTTAAGATCTCTTCTGCTCACTGAACAAAGACCCAAGGAAGTTTTGCACCTCTTAGCCCAGGGCTACACTGGGGGGGGGTGTCGATCTACGATATGCAGCTTCAGCTACGTGAATAACGTAGCTGAAGTCGGCGTATTGTAATCGACTTACCTGGCCGTGAGGACGGTGACGAGTCGATCGCTGCTGCTCCCACGTCGACTCCGCTTCCGCCTTTCGATGAGGTGGATTTCCGGAGCCGACGGGGAGCACTTTCGGGGATCGATTAATCGCGTCTAAACGAAAAATCGATCCCCGATAGATCGATTGCTACCCGCCGATCCGGCGGGTAGTGAAGACAAGCCCTGAGAGAGAGAAGCTTCCCACATTCCCTAGGGAGAAAGCTTTTTAACAGGATTCTTTTGAAACACAAAATGCAGCACCAAGTAATTCTATCCTTAAAAAAATACACACCTAACTACACTGCACCTCATAGTCCTCTAGCCCCCCCATATCCAACTGTCTTCAGCTATGCCTTCAGCACCACCTCCCCAGCCTACTTGCCCACACAATTCCCTGGACTTGGAAAAGAATTCTTGGAGAGCGTGTTGTCTGCTCTTCAGCTCTGTGGGGAGTCTGCAGTGTTAACTCCCAAATGGAATCCCACTACAAGGTAGGCACCTCGTGGGGTGGTGCATTCTCTGGACTGTAGCCGGCAAGGAAATCCCAACGTAGAGGCAAAAGTCTGTGTGTGGATGACCCTTTGCCTCCATTAGATCCATGGGGCTTGGGGCCAAATCCCAGACAGAACGAGCACAGGTGTGTAAGCAACACACCACTGCAATGGGAGAAATTTTACAAAGGGACATCACAGAGGTTTTTCCCTGGAACCCTCGCCTCTTCTTTGTGTGGTTTTGTATGGGAGCATAGGGAGGAAATCTGGGCCTGTGGTTTTTAATTACACAAATTTACCCTGGACAAAAACGTTCCAAATGTCAGTGCCCCAGGATGGGGTAGCCATGCAGGACAAGCTGTTTGAGGTCAGATCTCTTCTCCTCCCAAAGTCAGTTTCACTTTTGTGCACTCACCCCACTATATTTTATGAGTTAAATTGAGAACACCTTGATTCCTCTGGAGAGTTTTGGGGATTTGGTTTGAAATGTTTATTAAAAAACAAAAACACCCAGAGCATTCAGAGCAGGATTATTATTATTGTCTGTGTTTGGAAATGCTGGAGCGTTTGTGTATCCACAGGTATACATGTATGCATTGAAAAATAAATACCAGAAGTGATTTAGCTGAAAGTGACTTCCTATATATAACGTATCTTATGTAAACACCTTCTCAGAATATCCACACAAAAGCAAAATCTGGAGCCAAAATGCCTTGTTATTAGCACTGGTAAGCTAGCTATGCGAAAGGGAGCTAAGAGCTGCATATTAACATTTCGGCAGAACTTTCAAGTTACTATTAAACAACACAGCCACAGTGCGTGGGGGAGGGGAAAGAGGAGCAGGTAAAAAGCTTAGGGCTTTCCTTATTTATTTTTATTGCCTTCAACTTTGCAGATTCATTTTCATTCTTCCTTGGGGAACATTTTTTTAATCTTGCTTGAAGTGTGCTGCAGCATTAGGGTCATTTTCTTTAGCTAAGAAATAACTTCTTTCCTGCCTATTTTCCCCTCTCCCCCCTGCTCCCATCATAGAATCTCAGGGTTGGAAGGGACCTCAGGAGGTCATCTAGTCCAACCCCCTGCTCAAAGCAGGACCAACCCCCTGCTCAAAGCAGGATCATCCTGGGGTCAAGTTTCTTTTGATGCTTTTAAACTGTATTTGGATACATAAGCACAGCACCTCCAAATCTGGGGTTGTTTGGTGACCAGCAGCATGGTCAGTATTTTTTTTTTTAACTTACAAGCTTGCTGCTGTGCTATGCTCTCTGACTGATAAAAATGACCTTTTTGCTGCTTTCTCTGTCTTTCAGATTTTCCATTCATTTCAAGTTGTGGTTAACTTTGCATGCCTTGAGCCCTAAGGACCAAATTCTGCCCCTGTGAATAGCATCTCTCACATGTAGGTGGAGGGTGGGTAACAACCTTTGCTACCTAAGTGCTAGATTTCTCCTTCACATCTAGCCTTGCGTAAGTGTGCCTAAGGAGCAGATCAGGGAAGCAGAGGCGGAACTAAGCATTTTAGAATGCGGGGTGAGCAATCATATTTGTGCCCCCTAGAGGCAACACGTGGAGGGGTCACAAGGGGGGGTCACATGCCCCCCCCCCCGATTTCTGCCTCCCATTTAGCACAGAGGGGTGCCCCACAGTTTGAAAACCATCGCCTCCTCCAGGAGCTGGCAGATCGGAAGCTGGTGGGAGCTTCCTGGCTCACTTGGGCCCCTGGCTCTCTGTGCGGCGGGAGCTGGGGTGCTGGCTGGCTGCCCAGCAGCCCTCCCTGCCTTGCTCCCCGAGTTGGCCGCCTCTGCATGGCCGGGTGCTCCCCAGGCAGAGCAGGTGGCACAGCTCCAACCTGTGCCCCTGACACACACTTGCCTCTGCCCCGAAGTAACCGGGCACCGGACGGCGACACCCTCTGGAGCTGGGCTCTGCCCACGCAACCTGGCTGCCATGAGATGCTCCCTGCAGTACTCATCTCCCTTGGGCACCTGCCTCTCAGCAGCCCAGTCATACCCCAACTTGCTGTCCAGGGACCTGCCATTGCAGCCCGGTCAGAGCAGAACTGCCCCTTGCTCTCCTTGGCTGCCCTGCCCCAGCCCCATGGCTTCCGGGCTCGCGGTCACACAGCCTGGGGCCCAGCCCAGGTACTGCAGGCAGGCGGCTGCTGGCAGGGATGACTCGCTCCCGCCAGCTCCGGAAACCGAGGCCGTGAGAATGGAGTGGCCACTTGGGTTATCATATTTCAGGTTCCCAAATAGAGGACACTACCGGGGTGGATGGGGAGGAGGAGCTGGAAGGGGCTTTTGGGGAGTGCTGGAGGGAGTATTTGGATGGCACTGGAGGGGGTATCTGCGAGAGGGGTACCCACTGGAGGTGGTTTGCCAGTGCTGGGGGGGATGGGTGGCTTAACGGGAGAGTCCCAACTGCTGCTGCCACCGAGGGGATGCTGCATGCAGGGCTCCTGCTCCCGCATCCCCTTCTCTTCCCCATCCTATCCCCCTTCCCCTCTGTCCCCTGCCTCTGTCTCCCTCCCCCCACTCCCACATCCCCCTCCTGCTGCCCTATCCCATCCCCCTTTCTTCCCCTCTGCCTCTTCTCCTCACCTCATCCCCCTTCCCCTATACCCCCTCCCCCCGCCCCCACGGGCACTCACCCTTGTACAGAGAACAGGATGCTGGCTATGCAGGGCACCCAGCACACGCACACGGGGAAGATGACCCAGCACTAGGATCCAGGAGGCGGTGTCCAGTGGCAGAGGCAAGGTTGGCAGGAGCAGCAGCTCCATACTCCCTCTGCTCCCAACCCCAAACTACTCCCATGGACTCTGTCTGACGCTGCTAGGCCCAATCCTGCCGGTGGGGCGGGGGGGAGGTGGAGAGCTAATGCCACTAGGCCCAATCCTGCACTGCTCCATTTTTTGTGCCCCTGCCAGGTCTGCGCCCTGGGCAGCTGCCCCTCTCATGCGCCCCGCCCTAGTTACGGCTCTCCAGGGAAGAAATCATGCCTCAGAGTAGCACAATCCTTCCCTGCCACCTGCAACGTGGGAGGGGGAAGTTCTGGATGTGCAGTACCTGTTTTCTTCTCACACCTGCACTGGAGATGTGGGGAGCTCTGCTAGGCAGTGAGGAGCAGGGGAGTCTCGCTTTCCCTTAGACCCCTGCAGCTGCATAGAGTCAGGCCACACAGGCCCTACATCTATGTAAAAGTTTAGTTCGATAAACCTAAATATGGGGTTTTTTCTTCTTATGTGACCTGGGGGTAAGTCTTCATTTTCTTTCTTGGCATTTCCCTATTTGGGATTGGCGACTTTTATAGCATTCTTCCAAAATTCATTATTGTACACTAGGCTGTTGTGCAGATGGGTCGCTCTGAGATCCACTGATCTCTGTCCACGTACCAAATCTTTGGTTTTCCCCCTTGGTCGTCTTCATTCCAAAGTCATTGCCAGAGCCATCCAACTGCTATGGTGCTCTGGCCTCATATGCCATACCAATATAGCCTAGCCTCTCTCAACTTATCTTCAATCGGATGAAATGCATTATCCTCCTTACAACCTTGTTTCCTTTCCTACTACAGTGTCCAACCAATTGACCATCTCCATTTACTGGAATTTCTCTACTGTAGCCCCATTTAGTTTTGACTATGGTAGTCACTGCATCATACATATCTTGGGTCAGACTGACAATATCCTCCTGGCACATCTCTCCATCGCAAATGCCACCAAACCAGTACTCTTGGAACATGACCGTACACCTTCTGTCCATGAACACCATACCCAGTTGTCATCTGTTTTCTCTGAGTTTCTCCATGAGGATTCATAGCACAAATATGGCATCAGTTGTGCTCCTTTCTGGCATGAATCTATACTGACCATTCCAAATTCCAACTGTTCCACATAGAAACTTCAATAATCTTCTCCCATACTTTCATAGCATGTGACATTAGCTTAACTGGGCAATAATTAGCACAAAGTGTAACATCTCCTTTATGTTTAAAAACAGGCACCATAAAGCTTTTGTGCCACTCCTCCAGCATTTTATGTCTCAAGAATATCATTGAGCAAACTTGTAAGATACTTGATGCCTTCCTTTTCCTTTCCAAGTGATTTTACCGCATCTACTGGTACTTCATCTGGCCCAAATGCTCTCTCCTTTTAAATTTTCCCCAGTGCTTCTGAAACCTCTTCCTCCTGTATGAAATCTATCATGTCCTGGTTTGGGTTACACATTCTTAATTCCTCCCTTGGGTTCTCCTTGTTCATCCCTCTTACCAAAAGAATCAATCCAAAGTCTGTTGATTCACCCTTCATTTGCAATATACCATATTCATTTCTAATATAAGCAAACCTATACACGCCCCTCATCATTTTCTCTCTTGCCTTGGTAAGTCTATAGATGGTCTTTTCTCCCTCCTAGTCAGTTATATAGCTCATCACAGGCCATACTTTTAGCTGTTGCAACACTTCATTTGGCTTCCTTTTTTGCCTCCATGTATGCCATCTTCCTAATGAATATTTTAATTAGTCAAGGCAAGATTTTCAAGGATGACTTTTGATTTTGAGTCCCTCAGTTTTTAGGTACCGAACTTGAGGCAACTTAAAAGGGCCAATTTTTCAGAAAGTGCTCCATATCCATCCTCTGAAGGTCAGGTTTCTTTCAAGGCCTCATGTGAGAGGATAGGTGCTTCCATTCATATTCACTTCCTGACATCTCTACCAAGAAGGATACTAGCTATATTGATGACTACTTGAGGTGGATGCCTGTCCATTTTGAACAATAACTTACTTCACACAAGTCACAAAGCTCCTCTCAGATTGTAAACTTTTAGTTATTTCCTTCCTGTATCTGAATTGAACTAGTGACTGTGCTAAAAAGCCCTAAATCATTATATTAATCCTGTGCCATTCAGCTTGTTCTCCCCCCAAAATGTTTAATCAGACTTACAAAATTATCTTCAAATATGTTTGTTTATTTAAAAACCCAGTTGACCCAATAACCTTGAAAATGAACAGTAAAATTCTAGAGTATTTACTAACATCGTTTTAGGCTATTGACAGTGTAGGAAGAGCTGTTGTCCTAACTTAACAGTTTTGTGACGTAGCCCTTTTGCTTGAGATTGGTTTCAGAGCTTCATTCATTGTCATTTTTGAAAGATCGATGGCTCATCAATTGCCTTGCAATCCTACTCTTCTAAGTCAAATGTTCTAAAATAAGACATTATTTTAGCCTTCAGTTTCTATTTCCTGAGCTGCTCTAACATACACCAGGCTGCCCAGAGCCCCAAGGGAACTTTCCTGCACCCACCTGACCAGCAAAGTCTGAGTGCCTTGTTTAGCTTCACTCCTTATTCCTGATGTAAGAAATCTGTTGTAGACTGGCTGGACTTACAAAGGCACAAGTCCCTGTTGCTCTCCATGACTCACCACCCAACACTTAGGCATTGTATTGTATGTACTTTTCAACCTCAGCCTGGAAAATCACACGTCTTCTATAGTATCAGTGGGGTAGCCGTGTCAGTCTGGATCTGCAAGAGAGACAAAGAGTCCTGTAGCACCTGATTAACAGATATACTGGAGCATAAGCTTTCATGGGCGAAGACCCACTTCGTCAGACGCATGTGGTGGAAATTTCCAGAGGCAGGTATAAATATGCAGGCCAGAATCAGGTTGAGATAAAAAGGTTAATGCAGACAGGGAGGATGAGGTCCACTGCTAGCAGCTGATCTGGAGGTGTGAACACCAAGAGAGGAGAAACTGCTTTTGTAGTTGGCTAGCTATTCACAGCCTTTGTTTAGTCCTGAGCTGATGGAGTCAAATTTGCAAATAAACTGTAGCTCAGCAATTTCTCTTTGAAGTCTGGTTTTGAAGATTTTTTGCTGCAGGATGGCTACCTTTACATCTGCTATTGTGTGTCCAGGGAGATTGAAGTGTTCTCCCACGGGTTTTTGTATATTGCCATTCCTAATATCGGATTTGTGTCCATTTATCCTTTTACGTAGGGACTGTCCAGTTTGGCCAGAGGGGCATTGTTGGCACATGATGGTGTAATTTACATTGGTAGACATGGAGGTGAATGAACCAGTGATGGTGTGGCTAATCTGGTTAGGTCCTGTGATGGTGTTGCTGGTGTAGATATGTGGGCAGAGTTGGCATCGAGGTTTGTTGCATGGATTGGTTCCTGAGTTGGAGTTACTATGGTGCGGTGTATAGTTGCTGGTGAGAATATGCTTCAGGTTGGTGAGTTTTCTGTGAGCGAGGACTGGCCTGCCTCCCAAGGCCTGTGAAAGTGAGGGATCGTTGTTCAGGATGGGTTGAAGATCACTGATGATGCGTTTTAGCTGGGGACTGTAGGTGATGGCCAGTGGTGTTCTGTTGGTTTCTTTCTTGGGCTTGTCCCACAGCAGGAGGCTTCTGGGTACACGTCTGGCTCTGTTGATCTGTTTCCTTACTTCCTTGTGCAGGTATTGTAGTTTTAAGAATGCTTGGTAAAGATTTTGTAGGTGTTGGTCTCTGTCTGAGAGGTTGGAGCAAATGTGGTTGTACCTCAGTGCTTGGCTGTATACAATGGACTGTGTGGTGTGTCTGCGAAGGAAGCTGGGGGCATGAAGGTAGGCATAGCGGTTGGTAGGTTTCAGTATAAGGTGGTGTTTATGTGCAAGTCTTCTATAGAAACTCGAGATGATCAAACTGAGATTCACAAGCAGGATTTTATTTTAACCAGTCAATTTATAAATATCTGGTATTTTAAAGGATGGGTAATGGTGGTTGTTTTAAGTGAGTCCCCGAAGTAACATGTGAGGGATGAGAATTATGGAAGAGTCAGTTAAAGGTTTTGGAATCCTTCTGGCAACACTGTCCCACTGATGTGCCATTTCTAATCATTACAGTTTCCAGATCATTTGAAATATGCACATTTTTAATTCTGTGACTTTGCACTGAGTTTGATTTTCTCCCTTCTTTCAACATAAGGATTAAATCAAACTTTTGCTCCTAACTTCCACACATTTCTTATTTGGTGGGACTTCTTGAAATGTAGTAAATTGGGCAATGACATGCGTGTCCGTTATTTACTGTTATTTAAAAGTCCTCTGTGATTTTTCAGACAAGCGTTTCACTCTTACAGCCTCTTCCTTCTCTATCTGAATAGCAATGTGTTCGGATCATTAGGAAAAAAATCTTGTAGGCGCTGATATACTACTTGAAAGCATAGCTAAAAATGTATTCAGTGATTTCAATTGCATTGTTTTGTTATAGACCATTAATGTACAAGTTAGTATACCTAGAGAACTGTATTAGGGTAAACATCCATGGGCTTGTGGCTGGATAAGAATCAACTGCATGTGATTTTGTATGACTGCCAGAATCTGGTATTGGATGGCAGGGCATGGATCACGCAATTGCCCTGTTCTGCTCATTCCCTCTGAAGCATCTGGCACTTGCCACTGTTGGAAGAAGGGATACTTGGCTAGATGGACTATGGGTCTCTGACCCACTATGACCATTCAAATGTATGGAAATCATCTATTTGGTATGGTGAAATACTAATTTGCCTTTAAATGAACTGATTGTATGGCTGTAGCTAGAACTTTCAATGTAGTCTTGTTTTTTAAACCATTCATAATCATTAGCACTTCTGATAATTATTTATTTCACGCAAAGTAGAAGTGTGGATTCACTCATATTTACTAGGGCTTTATTTTACAGTCAGCTGAGATGGGAAGTCAGGATCTGGCACTTGTAAAACTCCCATTGAAATTAACAAGAGATGTTTCCATCCATTCCAAAGGAATGTAAGGAGGAATTCATAGCCACTAGCAGACATGCATCCTCTCCACACACACAAAAATACCTCAGTCCATTTGAGTTCCTCAAAGCCCCTCAAAATGAATTTATTATAGAAATGCTAGGATCTTTGGTAGTTTTTTCTGAAGAAGTGAATTCAATCTCAGTTGAAATCTTGGGCATAGAAATATATGAAAACCTGGCTCCTCATTAAAAAAAAACAACAACTCAGGGAATCTTGTAATTACTTCAGTTGCTGAAGGTCACACACTCTGCCCTCATTCCTTCCTTGTCAGCTGGCTTCTCCAGGCCTTACATCATGCATCATTTAACTGCTCCATCTTCCCTCCCTCTATTCCTCTTATCGTCTCCTGCCTTCTTTATATTTCATAAGCGTCACTATTCATAATTCAGTCTCTTACTGACTTTTCCTTACACTAACAGCTGTAATGAAGCCAGTAGTTGCCCAGACTGAGTTTTGCGTGTGAACATGTGTAGCAATATTCTGGGTGCTGTGCTGGCATTTTAGTGAAGAAACCTACAGAAAGGTTCCCAGGAGCTAGAAACCAATTGAGTGCAGCAGAGATGTGGTAGTAAAAATAGTTCTTTGGGTGTGAAGAGGATTGCAGCAATGACAGGGCCAAGAACAAGGTCTCCAAAGGATCATTGTGTTGCTGCAGCCAAAGAAATCTGAGCTGTTCCAACAGCTGAGAAAAAGGCTGATGCTTTTCTGAAATAAAGAAAAATAAGATGCAACTCTCCTTTAAAAAAAATATATATATATATATAAAATCAGACTATAAAGTTTTGGTGGTCATCAAAAGCCTGTGGGGCTTCACTTGATCATTATGATGCATTCATCATATCAATAAATCCTGCTAATGACTCAGAAATCAATATCTCGTAATATTTATTATACCTTCATTTTCACCTAAAGAACTGAAGATTAGGTGCTCTCTGCTGCTGGCAGAGGAGAAGACTGATCTTTTTGAAGATTTCCCCTAAACTAGTAAGAAGAGCAAAAAGGCAGAAATTAATATGTATTGTGCCTGTAGAAATGTATGCAATGGAGACTTTTAACACAAACATAGTACATTCCTTTCCATAGCGCTCTTCAGTTCCATAAGAGCCTCAGATAAAGTATCCTAGCACTATTTTACAAATGCGGAGCTGAAGGGCAGAGCTGAAGGGATTTGCCCAAAATCACAAAGTGGCAGAGCTAGTGCCCATGGAACTAGTCTAAAAACGTTCATGAAAAAAGTTTAAATTGTTACTATTTCACAGGGTTCAACAAATTTCTATTTTTTCCCAAATTTTTTCATAAATACTTTTTCAATAAAAATGTTGACTTTTCCCCTTTCTCCTCCTCCTTCCCCTGACCCCCTTCTTATTTTTGCCACCATCATTGTGCTACAATGATGTTCAGGGGTTTTATAGTCACTTTTATTTTTATTTTTATTTTTTCCATTTTCCTTTTGGTATTCTAACTTTTCAAAGTTTCTTCAGTTTTGGAAAGTGAGAGTGCAAGAGTTAATCTCATTTTTCTTTTTGCCACTTCTATAGTTAAGAAAGTTTACAAAGCTCAGAGTGACGAAAGGAAAAAATGTGAGAGTGAAACAAACACACCAAACCTAGATACTATTCATTCTATTGCATTCAGTGGTAGAAAAGTTGTATTTTTTTCTTTTTTTCCAATTCAAGGAAAAATCAGAAAATTAAATATATATTTGGGAATGTTTTAAGTTTAAAAAAAAAGGCCATTTTTCATTTCAAAATACGGTCTGGATGGAAATTTTTTGACCATCTCTAAGTACTGCGTCTGAGTCCTAATTCACGCTAAATGCACTGAACTACACTGCTCAGCATAATGGCTGGAGTTCAGGGTGACAGTGGGAAACCATTGCTCTATGAACTGATAAACCAATCTGACACAAAATATAATCTATGGCACTATAATGAAAAAGAAGAAAGCCTGAAGCAAAAGGTAGGGAATATAGTGCCCCATCAAGGTCACTTTCTCATCCCAAGGGGCAGTCATTTTCACTGTAGCCAGGCATTAATTTCTCAACCTTTTACTGACAGTGTGGGAAGGAGGGAAGGAAGAAACAGATGGAATACAAGATGTTTGCCCTCTTCTCTATTCCTCTACTCTTCCGGCCAATTTCCAATCCTTGCCTTTACTGCTATCCCCACAAATATCCTCTCGCTGGCCATGTCATGAGGGCTTGGAGGCCTTGCAAGGAGTAAACTCTTTATCGTCCCTGCTGCAAAACCACTCTGCTGTCCCAGGGACTCTTTACCCAGATGTCCCAGGGACTCTTTACCCTGCTGTTACCACAGCAGCACTCAAAGGAGTCACTCAATACCAGCTAGGCATGGAGTAATTAAGGGTCTTGCAAAAGGGAGAATAAACCTTTTTTGCTACAAGGTCCATGAGACAAGCATCCGATACGTCCAGAGAGCCTCTATGGGTCCTGTCCTCCTAAGTGCAGAGTGCTCTCAACTAACATTGACTCCGATGTGAGCTAAGGCTGCTCAGTATACACAAGATGCAGCATGGTGCTAATTTTTTTACCACTGCACTTATGTGTTCTGAGGCTGCAGGCACACACAGCACCTCCTTTGTATCAGTGAGGGGGATTCTGGAACTATCCAAGCCTTTAAAACCAGGAGGAAATATTCACTAGAGACTTCCTGCTGCAATTCAGAGTGAGGCAAGGTGAGGAGGATAACAGGGATCCAGAGTCAATATATTCATCATTTTTAAACTAAAGAGGGAAGGTAAGAGAGAGGAAGGAGTTTCTGAAGAGAGAAAAAGAGAGGAATTCCTGGACCTTTTGGATTATAAAACACAATGCAATTAGCTAAACCAGGTTCACATGACCCTACTTAGACAATTGCTAGTGGCCACCAGTGAATGGCTTTTGTCACTAGGATGGGTAATTGTACTATATTAATTTTAGAAACATGATTTTCTTTTAGCTAAGTAGATTGCATTTGGCCACCAAAGGGCATAATAAACAGAAATGTGAACAATGAGAACGTATGAGATAAAATATTTATGCCAAATCATCATGTTCTATCAGAGATGGCTGCATCCTTCATGAGTAGCAAAGCCACAACTGAGTTACACAAGTCACCTCAAATGAATGCCAGGGAAAACTTTATATGACAGCAGCATATATTCTGTACGTCTGTTTGCTGTTCTGTTGGTTTGGTTTTTTTTACAGTGATGGGTGATAAATGAAAGATCATTGTTTGGCTTCTGGATGTGTGTGTGTGTGTGTGTGTGTGTGTGTGTGTGTGTGTGTGTGTGTGTGTGTGTGTGTGTGTGTGTGTGTGTGTGTGTGTGTGTGTGTGTGTGTGTGTGTGTGTGTTGGGGGGGTACATTGAGAATACTGGCTCTGAATGGCAAACTATTGTACAACACTGGGACTGCACTTTTAAAAGAGAGTGGTCTGTATTTTGTCCACTTTCATTTAATACTGTCATGATCAGTTTGAAGGGTGGAATGGAAAATATGCTAATCAAATTTGTGGGTGATACAAGGCTGTGAGGGAGAAAAGAGGGTAGGATTAATATCTGAGATAAACTAGATAAAATGGGGAAAATAAGCTGAAATCAATGCAATCAGATGAATCACAGACAAATGTAAAATAGTTCCCATAGGAATGAATAATCAAACATAGAAGAGGCTAAGCAGTAGTACCCAAAAGAAATATCTGGGGGTTATAGTAGAGGCTAAACTAATTAAATAATCTTACATTTATAGCCTAGAATCCTGAGATTTTTTTAAAAAATTTGCCTTAAAACAACATTAAGATTCCAAAGTGAAGCACTCCAGAGTATGGGGACACCAAAGTTAAAGCTGCCTGGACAATATAACTCTTCCCCTTTGTGTATTGTCTTTAACTACAATCACATATGTTTGCCACAACACCCATGGAAGACATCAATGGGCACTGGATCATGCCCCAGTTTACAAGCTGGATGGTACTCAGTGAATGAAGCAGTTGTTCAATATTTATTTTATATCCACATTGTTCAACTGCGGTCCCCTGCCTCGCTTAGAGTCCAGCTTCTATGAATAATAAGGAAAAGGACCTCTGCTTCTTACTCTCCAGCCATGCTTCCTGCCTCATTGAGCAGCCTTAATGTTTTTTTAACTTCATTTTTGTATGAAATTTGTTAAGTAAAGAAAAATGATAAAGGAATAGCACGTGGAACTAACTGTTGGTGAGCAGAACTCTGTCCAGCACAAATATGAGCACTCAATGAGGCAACAGAGCTCTGCCTCATTGAATGCACATTTTTTAAACAATGAATTAGATAGAAGCCTTATCTCATGCAATGCTTATATCAGTGGATTATGCGTGTGGGAGTGGGGAGCATAATCCCCCTATTTTATTCCATATCCATTCTCAGATAATTGGCGGACTATTAAAAACCTGTTTATTGTACCAAAAACACCAGTGCACATGCATGAAATGTGCTTATACAAAAAACAAAAACAAAAAAACTTTTAACTCAACCTAATCAAAAATGGATTTTCACCCAAACATCAAGAGGCACATCTGTGACACAACGTAACTCCTTGCCACATTTCAAGTTTCAACCAAATCTACAGTTAGAGCAAAAAAATTATAATGGTAGAAAAATTGATTATTCCCTTTATTCTTGAAAATGGCTGAAGTGTGTCCTCAGACCAAAAAAAAAAAAAAAATCTATTCCCAGGCTCAGAACAACTATACAAACTTTAATCCCAAAAGGTAAAAAGTTCAACACAGCCATAAGCAACTGAAAAAGTGCTTTTAGAATGAACATTTATGCAACTTAGCTATGATGCTCTACCTACATTACAGGAATCCCACAGAAACTTCTTCTCCCACCACTGGAATGCAACTAGCTCCAGGATAAAACATAACTGATTAACACTGAACTAGCCACTCAGACTCCCAGACTTTAAAATCAGAAGGTACCATCATGATCATCTAATTTGACCTCCTGCACACTGCAGGCCACAGAACCTCACCCACCTACTCCTGTCATAGACCCCTGAGTTACTGAAGTCCTCAAAACATGATTTCAAGACTTCAAGTTACATAGGATCCACCATTTACACTAGTTTAAACCTGTAAGTGACCTGTGCCCTATGCTGCAGAGGAAAGCAAAAAAACCCAGGGTCTCTGCCAAGCTGACCCAGGGGAAAATTCCTTCCCAACCCCAAATATGGCAATCAGTTAGACCCTGAGCATGCGGGTAACACCCACCAGCCAGACACCTGGGAAAGAATTCTCAGTTGTAACTCAGAGCCCTATCCATCCAGTGTCCCATCACTGACCATTGGAGATATTTGCTGCTAGTAGTTGCAGATTGGCTACATGCCTTTGTAAGCAGTCTCTTCATACCATCCGCTCCATAAACATATCAAGCTCAGTCTTGAAGCCAGTTAGATCCCCCGCTTCCACCCCCGCCCTCTTTGGAAGGCTGTTCCAGAACTTGGTTCCTCTGATGGTTAGAAACCTTCGTCTAGAGTAAAGCCTAAACTTGTTGATGGCAAGTTTATACCCATTTGTTCTTGTGTCCGCATTGGCGCTTAACTTAAATAACTCCTTTCCCTCCCTGTTACTGATCCATTTGATGTATTTATAGAGAACAATCATATCTGTCCTCGGCCCTTCTTTTGATTAAGCTAAGCAAGCCAAGCTCTTTGAGTCTCCTCTCATAAAATAGGTTTTCCATTCCTCTGTTCATCCTAGTAGCCCTTCTTTGCACCTGTTCCAGTTTGAATTCATCTTTCTTAAATATGGGAGACCAGAATTTCACACAATATTCCAGATGAGGTCTCACCAGTGCAGTGTATAATGATACTAACACTTCCTTGTGTCTACTGGAAATACCTCGGCTGATGCATCTTAGGACTGCACTAGCCGCATCACAATGGTGGCTCCTAGTCATCCTGTGATCAACCAACACACCCAGGTTTTTCTCCTTCGTCACTTCCAACTGATACATCCCCAGTTTATAGCAAAAATTCTTGTTGTTAGTCTCTAAATGCATGACCTTGTACTATTAAATTTCATCCCATTTCTATTACTCCAGTTTACAAGGTTGTTCAGATCATCTTGTATGATATTCCAGTCCTCCTCCACATTGGCAATACCTCCCCACTTTGTGTTATCCACAAATTTCATTAGCCCACTCTCACTGTTTGTGCCAAAGTCACTAATAAAAATTTTAAATAAGATTGGTCCCAAGAATGATCCCTGAGGAACTTCACTAGAAACCTCCCTCCAGTCGGACAGTTCGCCTTTTAGTATGACCCCTCATAGTCTCTCCTTTAACCAGTCCCTTATCCACTTTTCAATTCTCATATTAATCCCCATCTTCTCCAATTTAACTAATCATTTTTCATTTTGAACTGTGTCAAATGCCTTACTGAAATCCAGGTAGATTAGATCTACTGCATTTCCTTTGTCTAAAAAATTAGTTATCTTCTCAAAGGAGATCAGGTTGGTCTGGCACAATCCACCTTTTGTAAAACCATGTTGTATTTTATCCCAGCCCAAAGTTGTATGGCTATTAACTGCTGAGGATTAGCATGGAAGAGAAAAACACATCCAAATAAAACTATAGGCAGGCAGGCAGAGGATAATTGCCTAAACTGGAATTTGGCCAGGATACTGCAACTAGCATTCCTACTCTTGTTCAAAGTGCCACTGGAACTTTAGCAACCACAAATGTTCAGGATGACTTCACTATTATGTCTCATGAGAAAGGTAACACTTCTGTCTACTCGTATTAAGTGCAGCTAGAGAGAAAAGAGTGCCATCTACTGGTCACCAGTAGAACTCTGGAGGTTTCTTGATGGTTTACCATTAAGTACTAGTCAGGTGCAATCCCTTTCAGTGGCATGTAGAGCATATACATTACACCTCCCCTCATATGGGTATACCTAGTAGTGTAAACAGCGAGGCACTGCTTAGGTGAGTAAAAACATGCCTAAACACTGTGGGTATGTGTATTCCCTGGCTACACCACTGTTTTTAGTGTGTCGTGTCCCACAGCTGCCTCCCTGTTGCTTACTCCTGTGGGAATTCTGCACCAAAACAATAAAAATTCTTCAACAAAAAATTAAAAATTCTGCACACAATATTTTAAAATTCTGCAAAATTCTGCACATTTTATTTGGCAAAACACCACAATATAATCACACCAGTTTCAATTATTTTTGGTAATTTATTTCAAAATACCTGTCAGCAAGTATGTCTGTAACAATACAGACAACAAAAAAGAGTCAGGAAATGTTTTTTGACAAATAGATTCCTTACTAGTCATATTAATACAGAACTCTGAGTAATAATTCAATTAAACTACAATACAAAACCTATTTCCCGCACCCTTCAGAAGCAGCACAAAGGCTTGGGGGAGTCAGGGATAATGGAGGAACTGAGGGAGAGGGAAGTAAATTGCTGGGAATGAGTCTGGGTGTGAACTTGGAGGGTTATTGGGTGTGGGTGGGGAAAAGTATGGAATAGGTTTTTGGGGGCGGAGGGGCAGGGAAGGATTGTTAGGGAGCTTCCCCTATGCAGACCCGGGCTGACCCCTAGCCTCTCCCATTCAGTCAGGCACATCTGCCCCATCCCTATGTGTTCCTGCGCCATGTGTCCTTGCACCCCCTGTCCATGTGTCCTTCCACCCCCACTCAGACACCGACTCCCACCATCCCCATATGGCCCTGTACCCCCTTTCCATGTCCCCATGTGGCTCTGTACCCCTCCCATGTCCCCATGTATCTCTGCCCCCAGTCAGCCACCCCATCCCTATGTGTCCCTGCACCCCACCCTGACCCCATGTGTCTCTGTGCCCCCACTCAGCCACACCCTGTCCCTATCTAGCTCTGCACCCCCTCCCCCATCACCATGTGGCCCTGCACCTCCCTCCCCCCTGTGGCCCTGTGCCTCCACTCCCATTCATCCCTGTCCCAGTCTGTCCTTCCCCACTAGCCCTTATGAGCCCCTGTCTGACCCCTCCCCCCACCCTACCCTGTCTGTCTCTCCATAGCCCTATCTCCTGATTTGGCCTGACAGGTGCTGTGAAGAAGGCAGGCTCTTTCTCTTCCGTAGCTGGCTAGGAGCTGCTGCTGTGTTCTATCACCACAGCGCCCTCTGGTGGGCAAAAGGCAGAACTGCAGCAACATTTCAGCAAAAGCTTTTTTCTGTGCAAAAAAATTAAAAATATGCACAGCTCATAAATTATGCACGCATGCAGTAGCACAGAATTCCCCCAGGAGTTGCTAGAGTCTTTCCCCACCACAGTGAAAGATTCAGGTACTGGGGAAAGGCACTGACAGCTTTTCATTGACATGTATTGCTACGCACCACAGTGTGGACATAACCTACGTTTCACTGTAGTGTGTAGCTACATATACTCTAGGTGCCACTTTAAGTTGGTATGCAGGGTAGATGTAGTCTGAATCAGAGATCTGAAGATTGCAGCTGAAGGTTGTACAGCTATCAACCAAATAAGAGTCAATAATGTAGTTATGTTGCAAAAGAGCTATATTACTAGAGGATAGGCCTAAAATTAATAAGGCAAGAATCCAACTCTACTCAGGACAGTATAGATCTCAAATGGACAAATGTATTCACTTTGGGGAGCCATATTTTATGAAACAGCCATGAAGTTCAGAGAGAGAGAGGGAGAGAGAGAGAGAGCATGAGCTCACACATGAACAGAAGAAGCAGAGAACAACAAAATGATAAAAAGTTTAGAAAATTGCAAAATTATCTTCATTTCCACATGGCAAGTCTTGCTGCTAGCATACAGGCATTTATCACATGTAAAGAGAATCATCACAGTCAAAAGCCACAGTGTATCTCTGAGAGGAGAATTTTACCCCCTAATCTTTTAGGAAAGGTTAAGTGAAATGGCTGTCTTTACCATGGAGAAAAAACATCTGAAAGAAGATATATGATAACTATCTATAAGTATGTAAGGGGATGTCATGAAGAAGACCTATCAATTTTCATTAGTCAAGAAAGAAAATAATAATAATGGGCTTAAGCTGCCTGAGAGAAAAACGTGAGCTGTATTCGGAAAAATTACAACTAAAAAAGAGTAGTTAGATTAGACAATGGAACAAACTGCCCTTGAGAAGCTGTGGAATAATCTTCACTGGAAATATTCAACAATAGACTAGCAGATCATACACTTTGTTGCTTATGTAGGCCAAACTGTACACCCAGCCAGGCCCCTCACCTCCCTCTCCTCTCCTCTGTCCAAGTAGAGCTGTGCAAATAACAGATTTTTTGATTCACTGGTCAATTCAAATTTTAAAAAATCATTTTGGGTTGAAAAAAAACATTTAGTTTAGTCTTCTGGGGGAGGGAGGTAGTTTAAAGATTAAAAAAATAAAATTGAAGCAGATTTCAAAACAAAGTTATTTCAAAGTGAAAAGTCAAAACATTTAATTTTGAAAATGTCAAAACAAAATGTTTTGATTTTTTTTTTAATCAACTGAAAGAATTTGGCAAATTCAACAGAATTCACGAAATGTTTTGGTTGATCAGACTCTGCATTTTTGTTGAAAAAATGGTTCTTCTGAAAAATTATGCCCAGCTCTAATCCTGAGTGTCCCTTTGGTCCACCGAGTTGATTGTAAGGCTTAGTTTTGCTTGGACAACTAATGGTCTACTTTGTGGTCTAGTTCAGTGGTTCCCAACCTTTCCAGATTACTGTACCCCTTTCTGGAGTCTGATTTGTCTTTTGTGCCCCAAGTTTCACCTCACTTAAAAACCGCTTGCTTACAAAACTGGACAAAAATATGAAAGTGTCACAGCACACTATTATTGAAAAATTGTTTACTTTCTCATTTTTGCCATATAATTATAAAATAAATGGATTGGAATATAAATATTGTACTTGCATTTCAGTGTGATACTTGAGCCTGTTTTTCACTTGTGAGCCTTGCTTCACTGCCTCCCAGAATGACAACAGCAACAATTACGTTGTTCGCCACATTGAGTCTATTTCTACTCTTTGTCTTGATGGCAGTCATAGCAGAAAATGAGACGTCACAAAGATATATTGAACCACAGGTAACAGAACATCCAAAGCATGGTTCCCAAGTGTATTCTGTGTTAAACACCAGAACTGGGTTAGTGTGGAGTCATTAAACTTCAATTGCAGACCACAGTCTGAGAATAGCTCAAGAAGATTTTCTTGTGACTGGCAGAGAGGTTACTGCTGCTAACATCTGACAAAACAAATGGGTTTCTTACCCAGTCGAGTTGAGTTGTGTTACATGTTGGGGAAATGTGACTAGAACTCAGATCAAGTGGGCCAAATGATTTACATATGAAGCTTCAAGTGCTTTTGTAGAAATGGTTGAAGCTTTTTTCATTTTAAGCTGGCAGGTATCAAACTCAGAAAGCTTTCTTTGAAAAAATTCTACTGGCTTACCTGCATGCACAATGTGTTTTGTCTTCAAATGTCATTGCCAATGCGCCAGCTTCATATTGTTATTTGATGGATTTTCTCTGCAAAGGAAGCGCAACACTTGAGGTGGATTACTATTTATAGATGTGAATTGCAAAGCAATATATTCCTCACAGAACTGACTGTGGGTTGGGTTTTTTTTCAGTTTCTTGCAAATTTTACTGTTTCCGCTACCGCCGCTTCTAGCGCCTCATTTAAAAAAAATCTATCAATTTTTACATTGCAGCCATATACACACCATGACAACTTCAACATCATTAATGTGCTTGCATACATCAGTAAATGATATAAAAATCTGATTAATATAATATATAGAGCAGTACAAGCAAATCATTGTCTGTATGAAATTTTAATTTGTATGGACTTTGCTAGTGCTTTTAATGTAGTTTGTTGTAAAACTAGGCAATATCTAGATGAGTTGATGTACCCCCACAAGACTTCTGCATACTGCCAGGGGTATGTGTATCCCTGGTTGAGAACCACAGGTTTAGATGAAATTACTAGAAAGTGGGTGCACCACTTGTTGACAGACCATACTCAAAGAGTAGTTATCAATGGTTTGCTGTCAAACAGGGAAGGAGTACCTAAGGGCTTCTCCAGGGGTCAGTCCTAAGTCTGGTACTATTCAATATTTTCATTAATGACTTGGATAATGGAGTGGAGAGTATGCTTAAAAATTTGCCATTGACACCAAGCTGGGAGGGGTTGAAAGCACTTTGGAGGACAGGATTAGAATTAAAAATGACTTTGCTAAATTGGACAATTAGTGTTAAATCAACAAGATGAAATTCAATAAAGACAAGTGTGAAGTACTACATTTAAGAAAAAAATCAAATGTATTACTACAAAACAAGGAATAACTGGCTAGGCAGTAGTACTGTTGAAAAGGATCTGGGGTTATAGTGGATCACAAATAGAATATGTGCCAACAAACACCAAGCAGTTGCAAAAAAGGTGAATATCATTCTGGGGTGTCTTAACAGGTATGTTGTATGTAAAACACAGGAAGTAATTGTCCTGCTCCACTCAGCACAGTGAGGTCTCAGCTGAAGTATTGTGTCCTGGGTGTCTCACTTCTAGAAAGATGTGGAAAAACTGAAGAAAGTCCAGGGAAGAGCAACAAAAGTGATAAAAGGTTTAGAAAACCTGATCTATGAGGAAAAATTAAAAACAAACTCTGCATGTTTTGTCTTGAGAAAAGATGATGATGGGGGGACAAATATGTTAAGGGCTGTTATAAAGAGAACGGCCATCAATTGTTCTCCATGTCCACTGAAGATAGGACACGTAGAAATCTGCTTAATCTGCAGCAAGGAAGATTTAGGTTAGATATTAGTAAAATCTTTCTAAGTATAGGGATAGTTAAGCACTGGAATTGTCTGCCAAGGGTGGTTGTGGAATCTCCTTAAAAACCTCCAGTGATGAACAGGTTCGACAAATATCCAGCAGGGACAGTCTAGTTTTACTTGATCCTGCCTCAAAACAGGGGGCTGGACTAGATGATCTCAAGGTCCCTTCCATCCCTACATTTCTGTAATACTATGAGCTATTGGAGGTGGTTTAGAAATAAATACATGAACTGTGCCATGAAGAGTGAGCAGCATGACCCACTAGAAGGGTGAAGGCCTGTTACAAAATAAAAACGTCTTCATATAGCAGGGTTGGTAACTCTCAAAATACAATATACAGTGGGTACCCAGTGATGAGACAATGAGCGTAGTACAAATGCTTAGACAGACATGTTCAGAAGTAACACATTTGGCTGAATTATAATAATGCTTTGCTGGATTCCTATCAGTGGATTTTACTTCAGCTCCCAGTAAAAAGTCTCTGTAAATTAGAAGGCTGGCAGTAAGCAATCACTGGAGAATTGGATATGCCTTTAGGTAACTGCTCTGAGTTTCAGATTATTAAAGGCTAGTTTCCTTATTCATTTTCATATAGTTTGGGGCTAGTTGATGAAAGTCCATACCAAAAATAGAATTCTGTCACTTTATTAATGTGTGTGTTTAACTAATGAGTTCTCTCCTGGAGAATGCAAAGGAGTTTTGCAATCTGTTGCTGTATTATCTATACAGCAGGGGTAACTTCAGCAATGGTGAAAAGAATGAGTACTTGTGGCACCTTGGAGACTAACAAATTTATTTGGGCATAACCTTTTGTGGGCTAAAACACACTTCATCAGATGCATGGAGTGGAAAATACAGAAGATAGATAGATAGATAGATAGATAGATAGATAGATAGATAGATAGATAGATAGATAGATAGATAAGCCCACGAAAGCTTATGCCCAAATAAATTTGTTAGTCTCTAAGGTGCCACAAGTACTCCTTGTTGTTTATGCTGATACAGACTAACACGGCTACCTCTCTGAAACTTGTCATTCAGCAATAGTGATTTTGGGTGTGGGGTTTTTTTTTTTTGGTCATCTCTTGTGGTCTTTCATGGTACGTCTTTTCACCACTGCAGACATGTTTAAATTGAAAGACTTGGCTATAAACAATGCCACACTTAATCTGTGCTTAAAATGTATTTCATGTCCTTTCGGACATATTAAGACTAGTAGTTGGTTGGCTACACAAATCTATTTCCATTTTTCTGATATAAACACATACGAGAAGATGGACATAAGATTATTCACAAACGTATTACACGAGAATGTTAATAAATGTGGTAGATTCTCCAAGTGCTTCATTCTTTTTAGTCATTATTACATAGTCATTAATATATCTCTACTTGGAATGATTTATATAAGGAAATGGAGAAACAAGTACATTATTTTTAAAGAAATTGACTCCGTGGCTGTATTTATCAGTATTCCTTTTCATGCTGTAACATTTGTGAACTTAAAGACGGTAACCAGTGTTGCCAACTCATGATATTGTCATGAGTCTCATGATAATCACTGTTTTCCTTAAAGCCCCAGTTCCTGGAGTCAAGTGGATGTGTAATGATTTTCAGCCTTCATTTTTAAAGAACAAGTACCTTTCCAACCCTCATGGCTGTGGAGAAAGCTTCAAAATGTGACCCCAGTGCACCTATAAGGTTCAAAAAGCAGAAGGCAAATAATGACAACACCAAAGCTATTATTTTTTACATGCTATTCATTATTTTAATCATAGGTGCCAACTTTTGTCGGCGCCGCTGGGTGCTCCCCCCGGCCCCGCCCCCACCCGAACTCCACCCCTTGGCCCCGCCCCTTCCCCAAATCCCCTCCCCCTCCCCCCGGGGAGGCATGGGCAGGGCTTTGTGGTGAGACAATGCCTCTTTCTCCACCAATCAGCCCACCAGCATGAGCCCATCCCACGCGCTGCTTGTGAATGGATGAGTTGAGGAAACAGAAGCAGCAGACACAGGCAAAATAATTAAGAACAAGCACCAATACCTAGAGGGTTGGCGGGAGACTTCTCAATGGGCCAGAGGTCATGCCCACGGGGAGTTAGAAAAAGGATATGTGGGTACAGGGAAGCTAGAAGACTGGAGGGTATAGGACTTGGGTGGATGGACAGGAGGTTACAGGGACTTGGGAGGATATGGGATTTGGGGAAGACAGGGGTTTAAGGGTTTGGATTTCGAGGGATAATAGAGAGGGACCAGGGGATTGAAAGTGCCTGGAGATGATATAGGGGGATTGATACAGGGTTGAGGTGATGGGAGACTGATGAGAGAAAGTGGATGGGGAACTGGGGACTGGTACGATGGGAGTCTAGGGAAGAGGACGGTGATGGGAGTTAGGAATTATATAGTGGATGACATGGAGTTGGGAGGGTTGGGGACAGCAATGATGGGAATGGGAGATAACATTGGTCTTCAGGTGATGGACGGATTATGAAGGGGTATGACCAAGGATTATAGGGTGTTTGGGAGATAAGGGATGCAGGGGAGTTGGGGTGGGCTATGGGGAGTGACAAGGATTTGGAGGTGAAAAGGGATTGGGGAGAAGATGATGAGGGACTGGGGGAGAGAGTAGGAGACACCCAGAAGGGATGATGGGGGATAGGGATATAGAATGATGGAGCATTATGAATGCTAAGGGGGTTGGAGATACCCAGGGGTTATGATTGGGGGTGAAAGAGGAGGAGGATGGAGGGATTAGAAGATGATGGGGCTGGGGATGCCCAGGGGGAGTGAGAGTGCCCAGTTTAACTGTCTATGAGCAGGGAGCCTGGGGAAGGATGATGGGGAGCCTAGGAAGAGTCCTGGGGATGCCCTAGGGTTCAGCAGAAGGTTGGGGGGCCCTGGGAGTCCAGTAGGGAATGCTTGGAGGTGGCTGGGGGTCTGAGGATGCCAGGGGACAGATGAGTGATTGGGGTTCTGGGGGTCCAGTTGGGGATGTGCAGGAGTAAGGTGGAAGGCTGGAGGTTGGCTGGGGGTCCTGGAGTGGAGATTTGAGGGTCTGGGGGTGAAGCCCAGAGATCCAGAATGGAGGCTGGGTGGGACAGGGGGTCCCAGGCACCAGTTGTGGATCTGGAAATCCCAGAGGAAGGCTGTGGGTGCCCAGGGCCCCAAGCCTGGGGGGCCCAGGGGAGGTTGGGAGGCCCACGAGAAGGCTGGGGCAGGGGGCGGTGTTCCAAAGTTATGGGGGGCCTGGGGAGGTTGGGGGACCTGGGGAGAGGTTGGGGGGGTGGGAGAAGACTGGGGGGTGCCCGGGGAGGTTGGGGGGCCCAGGAGGAGGTTGGGGGTGCTCGGGCCCCTGAGCCTGGGGGGGGCCCAAGTGGTGGTTGGAGGGCCTGGGAGAAGGCTGGGGGCCCCCGAGTGGAGGCTGGGGGGCCTGGGAAGAAGTCTGTGGGGGGTGGGAAGGTGAGGGAGTCCAGGGGGCCGCGCCCCCCGTTTACCGGAGACATTGAGGCAGCTGCCCAGGAACCAGTGAACGTGGTCCTGGCCCAGCTGGCTGTCGCAGGCCGTCCCGGGCCAGCGCCCCACAGAAGGCGGCGGGATCCCGGGCCGCCCGCTCCTGCAGCTCCGGGTAGCCCGCAGCCAGCAGGGCGGCGCCGGGGGCTGCCTCAGGGGGGCGCCGCCTCGGCCCCAGGGTCTTCTCTGGCTGAGGGCGCACAGCACCCGGCCCCACACTGCAGCCGCTGTTCTGTCCGCGGCTCCTCCTGCCCGCCGAGCGCTGCTAGGCCTGCTCCGGGGCAGGGAGCCTCGCCCGGCACCGCCCCCAGCACCCGCCCCACGCAGGGCCCAACAGCACCGCCTGCTGGCAACTCGGGACCGGGTTGCTGCTAGCGCTGCCCATGTTGGACCCCCGCTGCTCAGGGAACCCGGAAGGTAAGTCGGGCGTGCGAGCATGCGCGGGGCGGGGGAAGCAGCCGGTGGGTGCTCTGCACCCACCAATTTTTCCCCGTGGGCGCTCCAGCCCCAGAGCACCCACGGAGTCAGCGCCTATGATTTTAATGCCAGTCTCATGATTTTTAGTGAGCTTAACTCATGATTTTTGAGCATTTGGGGTTGGCAATGCTGCAGTATACTCTGCAAGATACCAACAAAGTGGCCAGCATGTATCACTTATCAATGAGTGATTTCTGAATGGACCCGAGATTAAAACAGATCCAAGAACATCACCTAGATAAGACCCTAATTCTGGTCAAATCACCAGAAAAATAAAAACTCTCCACATTGCTAGGCAATATCACCATCATTGTCTGCACCCAAGAACTCCTGGATCCTGCCAAATTCTAAATTTTGCTTATAGAAAACTTTAGTTGTAGCCAATTCTATAGTAAACTATCTAAGGATTTATTAACTAAGAAAAGAAATGAGAGTTATTACTAGGTAAAATCAGGCACACATATATATATACACACACACAAGTGACTTACAGTCTATGGTTCTAATAGGTGACTGCTGTAGTAATCTGTACTTTCTGAATGTCTTTTAAGGCTAACCCAAGGTTGACCCTGGGGATCTCTGCTTCTGATGCATAGCTCCTGCCCTATGAGTCTCCAAACAGCAAGAGAGAGAAAAAAGACTGACAAGAAATTTTTTCATTTGCTTCTTCCAGAATTTTAGCTGAGGGGGTCGGGCCCTTTTGCACATAACCTCTTCATGGTGTGAGGGGCAATTAACAAAGGCTTTGCATTGTGATGTTCCAAAATGGCCCGTTTAGTTTGGATAGCCCTTCTTCATGGGCAGGAGATGATCCCTCCTGACTGGGTTCTCAGTTTCAGAGCAAACATTTTTTAGTTATAAAGCACAAACTTAAATATTACCTTACCGCATATGATAAAGGTATTATAAATGGGATTAATGCAGGCAGCAATTTACTAGCATTTCATAAAGTCTAAACACTAAGCTCCGTTATAAGTTCAATACCTAGTTTACCACAGTAACACACAGGTGAAACAGACTGGTTTCCGGCAATGAATTTGTCAATGCTCAGCTGAGGCCTAAAGTCTTGGAAAGAGCTGGCACCTGTTTTGCTAGCGTCAGAGTGAGAAATTATTTTATTTCACAGAGATGTTCACCATTGCCAGAACGGGCTCATAGGCCACCAAGAACAAGCTGCTGAGCTCAGAACTAGAAACACAATACAATGCATTTCCAATTAAGAATTCAGCCCATTAGTAGAAGAAGGAAGTCATGGAAGCATTGATTATAATCAGGGCATTAACTTGCGCCTGACTCCTACCCTTGCAGGCTGGCTAGGATGAGAATAATACATAAAAGGACTCACTTCCTGTGTAACAATCTGCAACATGAAGGGCATCTGCTCTCAGATTGTTCAATTACTCTCCCTCACTCACTCCACAGGGGAGTAATTGTGCCTCTAAACAGGTGTCTGTGAGACAATGCTGCAGGCTGCTCGCCCTGGGATGGCAGACGGACGCATTGCCCCTTACTCTGGGCTATGCCATCTAGCCATGGGTTAAACAGACTTAGGGCTTATCTACCTGGGGAGTTAACACAAATAACTAAAGCTGTGACGCTAATGCACAGAAGTAAAATGGTCCATTCCAAAGTAAAAAGTGTCCTCATTTGCTGTAGCATAATCTTCCTCCATACGGAGAACTATAGTGGCTTTACTTTGGAATGAGAGCATCCACACAGGGGGTTAATGTGCTTTAATTTATGTGCATTAGCTTCACAGATTAAGTTAACTCATCTTAACTTTTGAGTGTCCCTGTATAGACTAGACCTTGGTTTGCTTTCAATCTTCTCACTGCCAAATCACCCAGTTTCAAATCTACCACAGAAAAAATAAGAGAACAACTTTAAAAAAAACCAAACAACTTCTCTAACCACAGTGCTGTAAGGTATTACTAGTGCTGCAGTTTCCTTACCCATTCATTTAAAATAAATCTACTTAGGTTCACTACTAGGAAGGCTTACCATGTCATCTTCAGTGTAAGCAGATGAACCAGTGGTGATGAATATTTACTGTAGAACTACTAATTATTCAACCAAGACTGCATGTACCTCCCTAAAATAATATGTGTAATTGTAGCTTGTCATCTACTGTAGCGTAAAAGATTTAAAAACCCAACCCTTTTTAATGAGATGTAAATGTAAATATTCATTTATCATCTACAAGGGTAATAACAACAATTACTGACCTGTGACCACAAACTCACTGTTTTACAAAGCAAAATGAAAATACAAGTCTGCCAAATACAAGCAAGCTACAAATATATGCAAATTGTTGTGGGTAAGGAAGTCTGCTGGAAAGGGATGAATTAAAAGTGGTGGTAAGGGGAAGGGGGAGAGATAACCACACTTTTGTTCATGTTTCACTGAATTGTCTGACTGGGTTTCCTAACCCCTTGTCACTGTTTTAATTGTATTTAAAATATTCTGCTCGAGACCATGAGACTGCACATTTTAAAAAATGGATTGAGAGACAAGTAGAAAAATATCAGTAGAAGGTAAATCACATATTAATCCGTGAATAAAAACATGAATAACTTTTTAAAAAACTATCAGGATGTACGTAGCTATAACTATTTTCTGTGTGATGTGTCTGTCTGTTGTGAAGCCCTCCATCTAGAAAGCAGTTTCATTTTAAGATAGCTGCTGGTGCAACATAAATCACACACATTGTGCTCTTTCACAGAGATAACACATTTGTTCTTTCTTGATTTCCTTCACTATAAATTCATTCGGACTGAAAGTACAACGGGAGTTGTGGGTGTTCAGCACTTCTGCAGATCAGACCCTATCTCATTTTGGGCACCCAATTTCTTATACTATTTGGGCCTGGGTAGAGCTGGGTGAATAACAGATTTTCCATTTGCTGGCAATTTCAACCCAAAAATTTCAACCCAAAAGAAAATGTTCCAAAATGTTTGGTAAATCAAAAAGTAACAATGTATATTTTGAGTCTAACAAAATAATTTATTTTGACAAAATCAAAAAAATTTCATTTAAAAGTTCTAACATTTTAAACGTTTTATTATTTTTTAATAAAACGAAAAGTTGAAATGACAAATCAAAATGTTCCATTTAGAAAACATCGAAACAAAACATTTCATTTTTTTCCGTTTTATTTTAAGGTTTTTTTTTCAGCCAAAACCATTAGGCAAAATCAACATGAATTTGTGAAAGGTTTTGGTATCACCAAATCTGAATTTTTTTGCCTCACTCTAGTCCTGGACATAATGGGCAGGGACCTCATTTTACTACAGTTCCATACTAAAAAATGATTCTCCCAGAGAAGACACCTGTGTCAGCAGGGGCAGCACCAGCTTTTTTGTCACCCTAGGGAGAGGCTGCCGCTGAAATGCTGCCGAGGACCCCGGCGGCCGAAGAAGCTGCTGCCGAGGACTCCGGCGGCATTTCAGCAGCAGCTTCTTCGGCCGCTGGGGACTTTGGTGGCATTTCGTCGGCAGCCTCTTCCGCCACCGCTGAGGGACCTGAAACACCGCCCCCCAAATCCTGGTGCCCTAGGCGACCGCCTAGGGTTGCCTAATGGTAGCGCAGGCCCTGTGTGTCAGTTGCTTTAATTAGGTTGAGTTCAAAATGGGGTCTGAGATGTGAGTGACAATATTTTGTTCTTCTCACTTTCTCCCTCTACCCCCATAATAGATTTTTTCAGATGTCAGCTTTTTCCTCCTTGCCCTTTGGAAGGACTCCTGAATACTAATGAGATAATGCTCAGCCTAGCCCAGTCAGTTGCTTTCACATTATTAATTCAGAATCCAGATGTCCAATGCAACGTGGTTGGGCCATTTGCAGGATTCTGACAGATTAACCACCATGTATTAAAAAATATATATTTTATAAACAGGCACAGTACAAGCAGGCAGCTGCCCCTGGCAAGAATATTTTTATTCTACTCATCCATAATCTCTAGATCTGAATGCAAAACAGTCATGCATTTTAGGTTCTAACCTTTGTGAGAAAAATTATAATAGGAAGGGAAACATTCCCAGGTGGAAAGAAACACTAACATTTCTAAAACTTTCTGTGTCAGATAAGAATGAACCAATTGGCATCTATGACATTTGAAGTTCATTTCTACATAACTTAATGGAATGGACATAATTAATGAAAGTGTCTGGACTGAATGAAACAGCTGGGGGGGGGGGGACTTTCCTCTTAAAAGTCTGTGAATGGGTTCATATTTTATTAGAAAGTTTCTCAATTATTTTATGCAGCTTGTGAGTTTTAACCCTGACACTGAACTGTTTCTTCGACTAAAATTGGAGCTGGAAGCATGTCACAAAGATTGTTTAACTATGGTTGCTCCAAATTTGCTAGTGACTAGTATGACGCACGCTCTCTCTCTCAAAAAAAAGTTACAAACATTACTGTGTGAGCTGGGGGGATTTCAGAGTGTTCTCAGTCTCTCTCTTTTGACCTACCTTCCTACAATTTAACTTTGTACCTTTGGAACTGCAGCTCTTATTAATAACTCCATCAACATTCAATTTACTAAATGCCAAGATGTAAGCTACCAGTATTAAGTGAATTGATTTGCCTTTCACACAAATCATCAAGAATTATTTTGTCAGTCACATTTGGACATAATATAAAAGTCTGAAGTATATTCACAGCACTTATTTAGCTTCTATTCCTATAACACTTCAAGCTAACAGTTTTTAAGAAAGTAAAGAATAATTTTATCCCATGTAAAAAGAATGAGGAGTACTTGTGGCACCTTAGAGACTAACAAATTTATTTGGGCATAAGCTTTCGTGGGATATAGCCCACTTCAATAAATTTGTTAGTCTCTAAGGTGCCACACGTACTCTTCATTCTTTTTGCGGATACAGACTAACATGGCTGCTACTCTGAAACCTTTATCCCCTGTGTTTGCACTTAGATATTTACAGACTTAAACTCTCACATAGGCGCTATTTTCTTCAATTAGAAGTAGCATACTTATTTAATAACAAAGCCCCAAAACTGAGTGGTAAACCTCAAAGTGTGTCACTGAAGAAGAAACAAGGCTTCCTCTATTATCACCTCCATAGCGAGCCTTATTCCATGCAATCATCACAGTAGTAATAGCACAACATATCCAACCAGTGATCGTAGTGCTCTAGACATTAACTTTAACTGAAATAAGGAGCAAAGGTTTCTTTAGATTAGAGATCAGCTGCAGAAGAGGTGTTTGTGGATTGATCCACATTAGGGTTAGGTTAGGGCTTGGGTCTGAGGCAGAATCAATGCAAGGCTTTTGGAACTGCAAGGCTTTTGGAACTGCAAGGCTTTTGGAACAGGGGCTGCAAACAGGGGAGTTTGAGAGGAATTGCTCCAGGTAAAGCAGGAGCAAATACAGGACCCTTGGGGTAAGTGGCTGTCTGTAGTGTGTGTTTGGGGGTACTTGTGTCTGTCTGTGTGTTCATTCATTTGTTTGTTTGCAGGACCGTGTGCTGTGGCTGGCAGTTGGAAGCTGTGAGCTTCTACACCAGGGGGCGGGGCTAATCAATCAGGGAGGCCAGGGCTTTATAAAGCCGTGCACAAGCGACCAGGGGCTGCAAACAGGGGAGTTTGGAAGGGGAGCGCGAAGGGGGCAAGCTATCCTTGCCATTCCTAAGTCTTTTTACCCAAACTAAAAGGGAGAGGCAGAGCAACCAGGTGGCTGCAGACGGAGGAGTGAGTATCTGTTGAGGGGACAGTTTGGCATGTTGACCGTGTGCTTGAGTGTTTGATTTCCTGTTTGAATAGTGTGATTTGGGAGTGCTTCATTGCAGACTCTTCTAAAAAGACTGTCAGCCAGCTGCGCACCAGCGGAGCAGCGCATAGCAGAGAAGCAAACAGGTGGAGTTAGCCTGGGAGTTCGCCTGGAGACAGCCTACTGAGGCATCCCCCTTGCAGGTTTCCCTGAGTAGCTTCTGCCACAAGTGAGGAAACTCTTCAAAGGAAGGAACTATGGAGGCTGAGCGATCCGCTGTCGTGACCTGCACAGGATGTGCCATGTTTGTCTTTCTTCCACAGGATAGAAGCGACTTTGTCTGTACAAAGTGCAAGCTGATCTCCATATTGGAGGAGAAGATTCAAGGTCTGGAGAAACGAGTATCAACCCTGCGTTCCATAAAAGAAAATGAGGAGTTCCTGGATAGACGTCAGGATAGGCTTCAGCGGGCGCAGTGTTGTGAGGATTCAGAGCAGGCCGCGCAGCGGGGACAGAAGACCAGCGAGGATAATTGGCGGCATGTGACCTCCAGAAGAGGAAAGAGTATGAGACAAGTCCATGTACAAGAAACGCATATTCAGATGAGCAACCGTTTTCATGTTCTCTCCACAGGCACTAGTGCAGAGAGTGGAGTGAATGATGCATCTGAGGGAACAGAGCAGAAGGAGACTCCACTGATTGGAAGGCATGAGATGCACAGTCCTAGGGATGGGGGTCCCACGACCACCACTCCCAAGAGGAGGAGGAGGGTGGTGGTGGTCGGGGACTCTCTCCTCAGGGGGACTGAGTCATCTATCTGCCGCCCTGACCGGGAAAACCGAGAGGTGTGCTGCTTGCCAGGGGCTAGGATTCGTGATGTGACGGAGAGACTGCCGAGACTCATCAAGCCCTCAGATCGCTACCCCTTCCTGCTTCTCCACGTGGGCACCAATGATACTGCCAAGAATGACCTTGAGCGTATTACTGCAGACTACGTGGCTCTGGGAAGAAGGATAAAGGCGTTTGAGGCGCAAGTGGTGTTCTCGTCCATTCTCCCGGTGGCAGGAAAAGGCCGGGGTAGAGACCGTCGAATCGTGGAAGTCAACGAATGGCTACGCAGATGGTGTCGGAGAGAAGGGTTTGGATTCTTTGACCATGGGATGGTGTTCCAAGAAGAAGGAGTGCTAGGCAGAGACGGGCTCCACCTGACGAAGAGAGGGAAGAGCATCTTTGGAAGCAGGCTGGCCAACCTAGTGAGGAGGGCTTTAAACTAGGTTCACCGGGGGAAGGAGACCAAAGCCCCGAGGTAAGTGGGGAAGTGGGATACCGGGAGGAAGCACAAGTAAGTGAGTGCAAGAGGGGAGGGCTCCTGCCCCATACTGGGACAGCAGGACGATCGGTGAGTTATCTTAAATGCCTATACACAAATGCAAGAAGCCTGGGGAACAAGCAGGGAGAACTGGAAGTCCTGGCACAGTCAAGGAATTATGACGTAATTGGAATAACAGAGACTTGGTGGGATAACTCACACGATTGGAGTACTGTCATGGATGGCTATAAACTGTTCAGGAAGGATAGGCAGGGCAGAAAAGGTGGGGGAGTTGCGTTGTATGTAAGAGGGCAGTATGACTGCTCAGAGCTCCAGTATGAAACTGCAGAAAAACCTGAGAGTCTCTGGATTAAATTGAGAAGTGTGAGCAACAAGGGTAATGTCGTGGTGGGAGTCTGCTACAGACCACCAGACCAGGGGGATGAGGTGGATGAGGCTTTCTTCCAGCAACTAACAGAAGTTACTAGATCACAGGCCCTGGTTCTCATGGGTGACTTTAATCACCCCGACATCTGCTGGGAGAGCAATACAGCGGTCCACAGACAATCCAGGAAGTTTTTGGAAAGTGTAGGGGACAATTTCCTGGTGCAAGTGCTGGAGGAACCAACTAGGGGAAAAGCTCTTCTTGACCTGCTGCTCACAAACAGGGAAGAAATAGTAGAGGAAGCAATAGTGGATGGGAACCTGGGAGGCAGTGACCATGAGATGGTCGAGTTCAGGATCCTGACACAAGGAAGAAAGGAGAGCAGTAGAATACAGAGCCTGGACTTCAGAAAAGCAGACTTTGACTCCCTCAGGGAACTGATGGGCAAGGTCCCCTGGGAGAATAACATGAGGGGGAAAGGAGTCGAGGAAAGATGGCTGTATTTTAAAGAAACCTTATTGAGGTTGCAGGAACAAACCATCCCGATGTGTAGAAAGAAAAGTAAATATGGCAGGCGACCAGCTTGGCTTAACAGTGAAATCCTTGCTCGTCTTAAACACAAAAAAGCAGCTTACAAGAAGTGGAAGATTGGACAAATGACCAGGGAGGAGTATAAAAATATTGCTCAGGCATGCAGGAGTGAAATTAGGAAAGCCAAATCACACTTGGAGTTGCAGCTAGCTGGAGATGTTAGGAGTAACAAGAAGGGTTTCTTCAGGTATGTTAGCAACAAGAAGAAAGTCAAGGAAAGTGTGGGCCCCTTGCTGAATGAGGGAAGGAACCTTGTGACAGAGGATGTGGAGAAAGCTAGTGTACTCAATGCTTTTTTTGCCTCTGTCTTCACAGAGAAGGGCAGCTCCCAGACAGCTGCACTCCGCAGCACGGTATGGGGAGGAGGTGACCAGCCCTCTGTGGAGAAAGAAGTAGTTCGGGACTATTTAGAAAAGCTGGACGAACACAAGTCCATGGGGCCGGATGCACTGCATCCGAGGGTGCTAAAGGAGTTGGCCGATGTGATTGCAGAGCCATTGGCCATTATCTTTGACAAATCATGGCAATCGGGGGAGGTCCCAGATGACTGGAAAAAAGCTAATGTAGTGCCCATCTTTAAAAAAGGGAAGAAGGAAGATCCGGGGAACTACAGGCCAGTCAGTCTCACCTCAATCCCTGGAAAAATCATGGAACAGGTCCTCAAGGAATCAATTCTGAACCACTTAAAGGAGGGGAAAGTGATCAGGAACAGTCAGCATGGATTCACCAAGGGCAAGTCATGCCTGACTAACCTAATTGCCTTCTATGATGAGATAACTGGCTCTGTGGATGAGGGGAAAGCAGTGGATGTGCTATTTCTTGACTTTAGCAAAGCTTTTGATACAGTCTCCCACAGTGTTCTTGCCAGCAAGTTAAAGAAGTATGGGCTGGATGAATGGACGGTAAGGTGGATAGAAAACTGGCTAGATGGTCGGGCTCAACGGGTAGTGATCAATGGCTCCATGTCTAGTTGGCAGCCGGTATCAAGTGGAGTGCCCCAAGGGTCGGTGCTGGGGCCGGTTTTGTTCAATATCTTCATCAACGACCTGGAGGATGGTGTGGACTGCACCCTTAGCAAGTTTGCAGATGACACTAAACTGGGAGGAGTGGTTGATACGCTGGAGGGTAGGGATAGGATACAGAGGGACCTAGACAAATTAGAGGATTGGGCCAAAAGAAATCTGATGAGGTTCAACAAGGACAAGTGCAGAGTCCTTCACTTAGGACGGAAGAATCCCATGCACTGCTACAGACTAGGGACCGAATGGCTGGGCAGCAGTTCTGCAGAAAAGGACCTAGGGGTTACAGTGGACGAAAAGCTGAATATGAGTCAACAGTGTGCCCTTGTTGCCAAGAAAGCTAACGGCATTTGGGGCTGTATAAGTAGGGGCATTTCCAGCAGATCGAGGGACGTGATTATTCCCCTCTATTCGGCACTGGTGAGGCCTCATTTGGAGTATTGTGTCCAGTTTTGGGCCCCACACTACAAAAAGGATGTGGATAAATTGGAAAGAGTCCAACGGAGGGCAACAAAAATGATTAGGGGGCTGGAGCACATGACTTATGAGGAGAGGCTGAGGGAACTGGGATTGTTTAGCCTGCAGAAGAGAAGAGTGAGGGGGGATTTGATAGCTGCTTTCAACTACCTAAATGGGGGTTCCAAAGAGGATGGATCTAGACTGTTCTCAGTGGTAGAAGATGACAGAACAAGGAGTAATGGTCTCAAGTTGCAGAGGGGGAGGTTTAGGTTGGATATTAGGAAAAACTTTTTCACTAGTAGGGTGGTGAAGCACTGGAATGGGTTACCTAGGGAGGTGGTGGAATCTCCTTCCTTGGAGGTTTTTAAGGTCAGGCTTGACAAAGCCCTAGCTGGGATGATCTAGTTGGGGTTGGTCCTGCTTTGAGCAGGGGGTTGGACTAGATGACCTCCTGAGGTCCCTTCCAACCCTGAGATTCTATGATTCTATGATTCTTTGGGTTCCGTGCCACTGAAATCTCACAAACCATGCTTGCAATTTTCAGCTATGTCCAAACCAGAATTAGAAAACATAGGCCCCTTCTGGTTTCACATCCAACCCACAGCCAAAACCAACTGGGCGGTCTTGGTACCTTTCAAATACAGTAGAACCTTTGAGGTACGAACACCGGAGTTACGAACTGACCGGTCAACCACACACCTCATTTGGAACCGGAAGCACACAATTAGGCAGTAGAGACCAAAAAAAAGGCAAATAACATACAGCACAGTACTGTGTTAAACGTAAACTACTAAAAAAAAGATTTGACAAGGTGAGGAAACTGTGGCTTTTTTCATAGCAATTAAGATGGTTAAAAGTGGTATTTTTCTTCTATATAGTAAAGTTTCAACGCTGCATTAAGTCAATGTTCAGTTTTAAACTTTTGAAAGGACATCCATAATGTTTTGTTCGGAGTTATGAACATTTCAGAGTTACGAACAACCTCCATTCCCGAGGTGTTCGTAACTCTGAGGTTCTACTGTATGAAACCTCAACTATTTGAAGGGATTTGAATTAAAAGATTGAGGCTTTGGCCTCTCTCTAGTTAAAATTGAACTGCAAAGCTAAAGTGAAGACTGAGTTAAGACAAAAACGTGTTGGATGCCTGCACAACTAAGCTGTCATGGAGTGGAATATATCCACCATAGAAGATATGGAGATGAAGAATGGTTTTGCAGCAGTTAAGGTACTGTTCAGCTCCTGGCCCTGTTGTAAGATTCCTGTGTAACACTCTGCAAATAATGTATTCTGTATCTCAGTTCCCCATCTTTAAAATGGGGATAACAACACTTTCTTCACACAGCTTTATTTTTCTTGTCTATTTAGATTATAAGCTCTTCATGCTATGACCTCTTTAGGTGTACAGCGCCTAGCGACTGTAACATCAGTGAGGAGTACTAAGTGATTACAAACAATAATAGTAAATATAATAAAAATTTTAAAAATTAAACTTTCTTTTGAGAACAATGGTATCACCATCTGTGAATTGCTCTGTTACTTTCTGGTTTGCTGAAACTATCCCAGAATGTATCAGCTTCCTTGATATGGTCAGTCCTATGACCACTATGTACTCTGGAGTGCCTTTAGTAAAGCAAAACTGATTAGCAGACATTCAGCACATTTTTCTGGGCTTCATTGGGTTTCCGTTTTAATTTTGCATTTCACCTTTCAAGAGGTTTATATACACCATGTGATTAGAACTGTAGGGCAGCTCTTTTCCCAGTGATATTGACTGCATTTTGTTAATGCTGGCTGTGCAGTCCTGTCTCTCTCTATAATGTTGTTTCCTTGCTTGCTCAGAACAAGATTAAAAAACAGGAATTAATAGTAATTTGACATGGTATGAAAATGCTTAGAAGAAAATAGCATTTTACTTGCACTCAGAACCAACACTAGATATTTCTAGATTAACAGAATGTGAATATTAGGGGAACTTGGAATCTGAGAACATGAATACTGAGCAGGCAATTTGTTTCCTATATGACAGCTGTCTGCCAAAAAGATTAATAGACATCTGATGCTTAACACTGGAAACACATCAATTATCAGCACATCACAACATTCCTAAGATAGTTTTTTAGGATAAATACTACCATTCAGATCATTTCTGGGGGGATCATCTAATTACCTGTCTCAATCCACTGATTAATTGTTATTCAGGCTCACTAAAAAATAAAAGTATCAAAGGGGTAGCCGTGTTAGTCTGGATCTGCATCTGACGAAGTGGGTATTCACCCACAAAAGCTTATGCTCCAATACGTCTGTTAGACTATAAGGTGCCACAGGACTCTTTGTCACGTCTAAAAAATAAAAGTCTAACTAGCAGATAACCAAAACACAAACAGTCTTTAGAATGGAGGATTTTTCTTAAAAAAAAAAAAAAGCACTCTGCCTATTCCAGGCATTTGTAAAGGACCAGTCACAGTATTATATCTGGGTGGTGATGTGAGATGAATTTCCAAACAACTAATAAATGCAAATAAATATTATATAAAAATAATTCGGTCTTACACTTACCTATGCCTTTCATCCTGAAAGGATCCCAAAGAATTTATAAACTGTGACTGAAATAGAGTTTATAAAAAGGCATCACTTCATCCATCACTGAAACGCAGCCACTTCAGATATCAGATGTGCCAATTGTTTTAACAGCAACAATGCTCCAGAGTTTAAGACAGGAAGTGAAGAAATCCTATAGTCATTTGAAACTTCAGGGAAATTTAAGGCAGTCAGGATGTAATTAGCAGAGTGGGACATCAAAGTTAACTCCTCTACATGTGGGAGGAATAAATTGCCACCCGATATTACTACAACTGGCCAAGAGCTCAGTTTTAAATTCAATCTAATTTAAAAGATGGAGCTTTCATCTTCGGTGACGCCTAACCTATGTTGAGTCACAGCCTGAGCTCATCTCACAACCATGTTCCTGAAGCTTGCCCCGTTCCTTATGAGGTGCAGCCACACTGGTTTGGCTGAATCCAAGGAAATAGGGAGAAGAAGAAGTGCCTCAAAAGGAAACAGATTGCTCACAATCAAAGATCATTCAACAACTGGTACCCGGGGACTATAACACAGCATGCCTGTGTACCTGAACATGTCACTCATTGTCAGAGCCACAGCTAGTCAGATCCAGGCAAGTTAAAAAACAAGGCAGTTATAGATTTAATTTTCTGAGGTAACCGGAAGGCAACTACAAGAGTTGACTCTACTGCTAGAGATAGCACAGCTGAAGAGGTGATCAGTTTGGAAGAGCACAAGGAATTACCAAGTCAGTATGAATAAAGAAAGATCTACTAAATTACTACTACTTTAAAAGATCAAGAAATGGACAGCATAGCCCTTTGCATATGTAACGGTAGATATAACAGTCTAATCACATACTACAATCAAGGTTGTGTTTTCTATATAACACTTTTGTTTGAGTGTTGTATGTCTCCTAAGATTCAACTCCAGCACATTGTTTCCTACATGAAAAAAACTTCATGTACTAAAGAGGACATGATGCTAGTCACACAATATGCAAAGTTAAGTAACCTCAAACTCTGCTCTCATAATGCCATGACCATGGTCGGCATAGCTTTCTCCCACACATCTCTCACACCTGAGCAGATATGTAGATGATGACCTAAACTATGGGTTTGTCTACATACACAGTGGCACTGGTTTAACTTGACGTTATTTTAAAGTGATATGGTTAAACTGGTGCAAAATACGGCAGACACTCTTATTTCAGTTTAGGTTAAGTGGAATAGGAACAAACTTAAACTAACCTGAAATAATCCAGTCTTTAACAAAAATAAAGATATCCACACCGCCATTTGCACCGGTTTAGTTATACTGACAGAAGTTTGTGTGTAGACCAGATCTGAGGTTGAGTCTCTTTCCAAATTAGCACTGGTTTAACTTTAACGTGAAACAGGTATGATTTTAATCGAATTTAACTGAATTGGTGCAAGTGTGTGTGTGGACACTCTTACATAGATTTTTACCTCTCGTTTATCAATTTAGCTTGCCTCTGTAAATTTTCAGGGAGACGCTAAATTAAGAGAGCCAGCTTTAAACTGATACAAATGTGTCCACACGGGGATTTGCAAAGGTTTAACTAAATCAATTGTGTGTAGACAAGCCTTCAAGTCAACAGACTCCTACGGTCTCTCAGACATGGCGACACACACACAGGAGGGTACAGCTTGCAATGAACGACAGACACTGCTACAGATGTCTTTCAGACTGAAATGGGGAAAACAACAGTTTCTTGCTGAAGTCTGTTACAGACACTTGCAGATTCAGTATCATTAATATACCTATTAATATACCTATATAAGAACGGTCATACAGGGTCAGACCAAAGGTCCATCTAGCCTAGTAACCTGTCTTCCAACAGTGGTCAATGCTAGGTGCTCCAGAGGGAATGAACAGGTAATCATCAAGTGATCTATTTCCTGTTGCTCATGCCCAATTTCTGGCAACAGAGGGTAGGGACACTATCCCTGCCCATCCTGGCTAATAGCCAGGGCCATCCTTAGGCACACACAGCCATATGCGGCTGTGTAGGGCACCCGAAAATTTGGGGCACCACCAGGCTGTGGGGCCCTGGCCTGTTCTGCTGCGCGCTGTCCCTACCCATAGGCAGGCTGGCCGGGGTTGCTTGTGTGCAGTTGTACCCAGTGTCTTCCTCACTGCACATGTGCAGAGTGAATCAGGACAACCAATCAGCAGAATGGGTGGGAAATTTTTAAAAAAGGGGGGAAGTGGAAAAAGCCCCCTAGCCCATCCCGCTCATCCACTGCTCACTCCCATCAGCCTGCCCACTGGCTGGAGGGCTTCTCTCTGCTCCCTGGAAGATCAACAAGATAGGAGCTGGCGTGGGGCTGTGGGTGCCGGGAGGGAGCCATGCACGCTGGAGAGCGGCATCTCCTCTCAAAGCTAGGTTTGTGGGGGGGCGGGCCCTGGCCAGACCTTCCATCATCCCCCCATGCAGATTAACACACAGGCCAGAAGGGCACGTGCCCAAATGCCCACCCCACCCCCCGGCCAATATGGGACCTCCAGAAAAATGGGCACCCAAGCAGACAGCCCAAGCCATGGGGTGGAAGAAGCCCCAAGCTCGCCTGGGTGCCCCGGCAGAAGCTGCTCTGGGGAGGGGCAGCAGAGGGGCAGCAGAGGGAAGCCCCGAGCCCTGACAGAAGCCGTGCCAGGCAGGTGGACGGCGGAGGGAAGGGCGGCGGAGGGAAGAGTGGTGCCGAGCTGGAGGGGTTTGGGGGTCCGTGGGCAGGGGTGGTGGCTGTGCCCCCTTGACACACGGGTCAGCTGTGCTAGCTGGGGACTGGCTTCAGTGGAGCCCCCACCTTCCCCATCCCTCAATATCACCCCTCAGGAGCCCCCGCCTTCCCCTCCCCCATCCCTCAATATACCCCCTCAGGTAACTGGTGTAGGGCCCCATAAATCCTAAGGACAGCCCTGCTAATAGCCATTGATGGACCTATCCTCCATGAATTTATCTAGTTCTTTTTTGAACCCTGTTATAGTCTTGGCCTTCACAACCACCTCTGGCAAAGAATTCCACAGGTTGACTGCGCTGTGTGAAGAAATACTTCCTTTTGTTTGTTTTAAACCTACTGCCTATTAATTTCATTTGGTGCCCCCTAGTTCTTGTGTTATGAGAAGAAGTAAATAACACTTCCTCATTTACTTTCTCCACACCAGTCATGACTTTATAGAACTCTATCATATTCCCCCCATCGTTATCTCTTTTCCAAGTTGAAAAGTCCCAGTCTTATCAATCTTTCCTCATACCTCTAAATCATTTTTGTTTCCCTTTTCTGATATATCTTTTTTGAGATGGGGTGACTACATCTGCATGCACTATTCAAGATGGGGGCATACCATGGATTTATATAAAGGCAATATGATATTTTATGTCTTATTATCTCTCCCTTTCTTAATGATTCCCAACATTCTGTTCACTTTTTTGACTGCCGCTGCATATTGAGAGGATGTTTTCAGAGAACTATCCCCAATGACTCCAAGATCTCTCTCTTGAGTGGTAACAGCTAATTTAGATCCCATCATTTTATATGTATAGTTGGGATTATGTTTTCCAATGCGCATTACTTTGCTTTTATCAACATTGAATTTCATCTGCCATTTTGTTGCCCAGTCACCCAGTTTTGAAAAATCCTTGTGTAGCTCTTTGCAGTCTGCCTGGGACTTAACTATCTTGAGTAGTTTTGTATCATCTTCAAATTTTACCAATTCACTGTTTACACCCCTTTTTCCAGATCATTTATGAATATGTTGAATAGGACTGGTCCCAGTACAAACCCATGGGGGACACCACTATTTACCTCTCCCCATTCTGAAAGCCTACGATACAGATAATTGCTAGAGGCAGATTTTCTAACAGTGTGACACACCACCACACACAATTAGGGCTTCTGCTCCATCAGGTGCACCATTCTTAGTCCGTGCCTGAAACTAAGGAACTAACGTCTGATAACACTAAGGGCTGGTCTACACTACCACTTAAGTCGACGTAACTTACATCTCTCAGGGTGCGTGAAAAAGACACCCCCCTGAGTGATGCAAGTTACAGCGACCTAAGCGCTGTCCCCACTGGTGCTATGCTGACCAGAGAGCGCATCTCCGCTGACATAACTTCTGCCTCTCCCGGAGGTGGAGTAATTATGCCAACGGGAGAGCGCTCTCCCGTTGGCATAGAGCGTCTTCACCAGGTATGCTGCAGCTGCACTGATATAGTGCCGTAGTGTAGACTTGCCCTAAGAGATATGGGAAAAGTCAAATGGAGAAAACAGCTATTGTAAGTGGAGGATACAGAGCCTGAGAAAAATGGAGAAAATGAAGTGAGACAAGGGAGAGGGATGGGAAAGATCTGTAACACAGACCTCAGGCCCATGAAACCAGGAAAAAATACATCACACTATGTTCAGCCCTCAGCTATTCTGACTTCTTCCAAATGGAGCTCAGTCCTTCCCCCCACATAGCACCCGTCTAGAGGTGATGCAAGGCATCCAGAATCTCCTCTCTGCTGCAGAGGGGTGGAGTGTATGACAGAGCCGTAACTAGGAATTTCTGCGCCCGAGGCAGGGGCGCAGAAATTCCTAGTCCTCCTCTCCGCCGAATTGCCGCCGAAGCCGTGGGACCGGCAGACCTCCCGCAGGCAAGCGGAAGTGGTTTCGGTGGAGGATATTATTAGCAGCACTTCCGCCCTGCTGCCGAAGCCACTTCTGCTTACCTGCGGGAGGTCCGCCGGTGCTGCGGCTTCGGCGGCAATTCGGCGGAGGGGGCCTTCTGCACACAGACCGGCGGACTTCCCGCAGGTAAGCTGGGGCAGGATGGGGCGCCCCTGCCAGCAGGTTTTTGCACCCCTGCCAGCAGTGCACCCCGAGGTGAGTGCCTCAATGGCCTCGCCCTCATTACGGCCCTGGTGTATGAGCAGCACTGGCCAGGGCAGGAACATGAACCTGCACACACCCTAGAAGACACTGCTGTGGAGCTCCTAAATTGAGTAGCACAAGTGACATCTATGGGCTTATGTTGTTTAGATGGAGGAGAGAAGTGAAGGTTGTGCTCCACAATGAGGTAAGATCAGGAATTATTTTCCAAGTAAACTAATGCAGAATAGCCTGCTTCCCAAACATATATTGATTAGAGAACTGTCGGTAATTTTAGGGCCTCCGTTGACATCAGCAGGCATAAAGCCTCACTTTCTAGCCCTGGGTACTCAAGAGTCCACAGATAAAAAAAAAAAAAAAAAAAAAAAGTCAGAATTTGAATTAAGACGACAAGTTTTTCACGGTCAGATCACATGATAACTCTATCTGCTGTTCCTGGTGCACTTTTCCCAATTTGGCACCATTCACTGATTCTTCAATGAAGGGATTATGAAGCTTGAGTTCATTTCACCTGCCTTCCTTGAGAAATAGTCACATAACTGGTAAATAAGGTCCTGAACATGTGTGTAATGACCTTTGATTTAAAAGCGTTAGGTGGCATGTCATTTTCAGTTATGAAATCAGAGAAGTGTTCAATCTGAAAAGAAAGCATATTTTCAGTACTAGAAGCAGTGGAAAAGTGTACAAATAAATGCCTGATTCTTATTTTAGCAAAATATTCGTGTCTCTTCCTTGCATGAATAAGCTTAATGAATGTAATCATTCAAATACCATGCATCTAAAGAAATAGGCCAGGAGAGCAAGCCATCTGGCATCTGAAAAATATTGTGACAAATATGACATTCCAGACATTTATGAATTGCTTCCTTCAACTCAAACAAACAGATTAAAGGCCACCTGCAAAGGAAAAGGGCATTTCCTCTGCAGTACAGTAGATGCTTGTTCACCGCACCCACCTTATCAAGTAGCAAGAACAGTCTAGCATTAGAGAGTCTATCTGTAATGAAGTCTACAATCCAGGCCCCCCCGTCCTTTGGAGTCAAGAACCAGTATGTTGTACTGACAACAAGAGATCAGGAGCAGACCCCACTGGCTGAGGAGGAGGAGCCACCTGTCCCCAAGGCTAGGAGGCTCAGGGCCACTTAGGGTGACCAGACAGCAAGTGTGAAAAATCGGGACGGGGGTGGGGGGTAATAGGAGCCTATATAAGAAAAAGACCCAAAAATCGGGACTGTCCCTATAAAATTGGGACATCTAGTCACTCTAGGGCCACTTTTCCCAAGTGGTGGTGGTGCAGGGTGCTAGTGGTCAAGTAGTCTTTGCAGGGAGTGGGAGAGGAGACATACACCTGCTGACCTGACATGATGTCCAGGGAGGTGTGTTGCCTGCCTGGAGGCTGCATTTGAGACATTATAGAAAGGTTGCCAAGGCTCATCTGTCCCTCAGACAACTACCCCATGCTGCTCATCCATGTGGCCCTAATGATACTGCAGGTATGACCCTGAACAGATCAGCAGGGACTACAGGGCACTGGGAACAACAGTGAAGAGGTCAGGGACACAGGTTGTGTTCTTGTCTATCATCCCAATTGAAGATAAGGGCCCAAACAGGGGGACACATCCTAGAGATGAATTCATGGCTGTGCAGATGGTGTCAATGGGAGGACTTCAGTTTCCTCATGCATGGGATGCTGTTCTGAGAAAGAAGGGGAAGAGTCACTCCGTTTTAAGAGATCCTGGTGTAGCTCTTCGCAGTCTGCCTGGGACTTAACTATCTTGAATAGTTTTGAGAAACTTGTAGCACCTTAGAGACTAACAAATTTATTTCAGCATAAGCTTTCGTGGGTTAGTACCCAGTTCATCGGATGCATGGAATGAAACATACAGTAGTATCATCTGCAAATTTTGCCACCTCACTGTTTACCCCTTTTTCCAGATCATTTATGAATATGTTGAATAGGACTGGTCCCAGTACAGACCTCTGGGGGACATCACTATTTACCTCTCTCCATTCTGAAAACTGACCCCTTGTTCCTACCCTTTGTTTCCTATCTTTTAACCTGTTACCAATCCATGAGAGAACCTTCCCTCTTATCCCATGACTGCTTACTTTGCTTAAGAGCCTTTGGTGAGGGACCTTGTCAAAGGCTTTCTGAAAATTTAAATGCACTATATCCACTGGATCCCCCTTGTCCACATGCTTGTTGACTCCCCCAAACAATTCTAGTAGAGTGGTGAGGCATGACTTCCCTTTCCAAAAACCATGTTGATTATTCCCCAACAAATTATGTTCATCTAGGTGTCTGACAATTTTGTTCTTTACTATAGTTTCAAGCAGTTTTCCTGGTACTGAAGTCAGGCTAACCGGCCTATAATTGCTGGAGTCACCTCTGGAACCCTTTTTTAAAATTGGCATCACATTAGCTAGCCTCCAGTCATTTGGTACAGAAGCTGATTTAAATTATGTTATACAACCATGTCTCACTCTTTTCTTGATCTCTATTACATTTTCATTTTCACCTCCCATAATAATCCCCTTCTGATTCCAGTATAAATGTTTTATTACTCAGAGTTCGTATCCATCAGTCGCTACATATCTTAATATACTGAGAAATTTGTAGTGGTAAATTCTGTCAAATGCTTTTTGGAAGTCAGTGAAACAACTATACCATTCCCCATGTCAGTTGATCTTTCTAAAAGGAGTTTCATGTTCAGAATAAAATTTATCATTCCCCTTTGACCTTTGAAACCATGTTGTTGGCTGTGTATTTCCTTATCAATCTTCCCTTTTATTTGCTCTTGAACAACTTGCAAAAGCATCAGAGTCTACGTCTACAGGGACAAATGACTAACAGCACAGCTGCAGCTGGCCCGGGTGAGCTGACTCAGGCTGGCAGGGCTCAGGCTGAGACACTAAAAATCGCTGTGTAGACATTTGGGCTTGGACTGGATCCTTCCGCCCTCCCAGGGTCCCAGAGCTCAGGCTTCAGGCCAAGCCTGAATGTCTATACAGTGATTTTTTAGCCCTGGAGTCTGAGCCCCACCAGCCAGCAGCTGACCCAGGACAACCACAGGTTTTTTATTTATGTGTAGTGTGGCAAATTGCTGGCACTACTATGAGGGTCCCGCACTTTCTCTTCTTGTGGGGGGTTTTCAGGGTGCCGTTTCTTGCCCCTGAACTGGGGTATCAGCTGTCCCACTAGTATCCTGGAGAAGGGGAATGGAGAGGGAGGGACCCGGGCCCGCCCTCTACTCCGGGTCCCAGCCCAGGGGCCCTAGGTTAGCAGGTAAACCACTTGTACTAGTGATACTTTCCCCTGGGCTCCTTCCCTCTCCTGCTTGTGGGGCTTCCTGGCTTCCCTCTGCACAAGCCCGGTGTCCCTTTACCTAGGGTCTTGGTCTTCTTAGCCCGCCACAGCACTTCTCCAAACTCTCCTCTGCTTTCCGCCACACTGCTCTCTGCTCCACCACCAATCCACTCTGCTTCAACTCCTCCAAACTGCTCTCTGTTCCACTCCAAACCACTCTGCTCCAACTCCTTCCTCCTCCTCCCCTGTCTGCCTGAAGCAGGGGGGTTTATTAGGTTCCTGAGAGGGCCTTAATTGACTGCAGGTGCTCCAATTAACCTGTAGCCACCCTCCCTAGTCTCCAGGGAACCACGCCTTAATTAGCCTAGGGCTTATATATTTCCCCTCTCACACTCTACTACTGCTGCTCCCTGGCCCTCCTGTATCACAGTAGACATACCCTTAGAAGCATGCAACACTAAGCTGATTGTTTTCTAGTTTTTACAATGCATAGCATTCTTCTTTTGGGGGATTTGAATATACAGTGAGCAGCATTCCAAGCAGGTGCTTGAGGTGGCAATCTGCAAGGAGCGGCAGTTCATGTGCTGTTAGGGCGGCACGCGCGTTTGGGCGGGAGCGGCAATTCTGCGGCAGCTTCTATCTTCAGCCACCCGCGGCAGCAATTCGGTGGTAGCTTGTGTCTTATTTTTTTTCCCAGCCACTTTTTTTTTTTTTTGCACGCCTGGGGCCACAAAAAAGCCAGAGCCGGCCCTGACAGTGAGCTTGTAAAATCTTCTGGCAATTCTCCTGTCTCAAACATATTCTTCATTATCTCTGACAGGCCTGTGGCAGCTACATTAACAAAGGTGAATATATATTTTATAAGGTGCATAAAACCTAATGTTTTGGAGCATAAGCCAAACACTAACAGACTGGGTTGGGAAGAAACATCTCCTATCGGCTATTCCACATGTGTCCAGTATAGGGTTTCTTCCACCTTCTTCAGAAGCATTTGGTGCTGGCTGCCACTGAAGACAGAACACTGGATTAGAATGGATCACAGGTCTGAAACTGGGATGGCAACTCTTATGTTCACAACTGCACTTTTTTCCCTCCGTCATGGCTCTAACATCCTCCATGGAAACTGAAATTACAGTATTACCAATTTAGTTGTCAGTTTTAAAAATGTACTCACCAGTTGCATGGCATAAAAGGGGTTTACAGATTAAAAAGTCTCCATTTAGATTCATGGAGGAAAATCCTGAGCCCTCTGAAGTCAATGGCAAAACTCTCATTGACTTCAGTGGAGGCCAGATTTCACCCAAGATTCCAGTTAGCTATGCACCCGGTGACATGTCTGAATTGGTCCACCCTGGACACAAACACTGACACTGGAAAAAATTCCTTAATTACTTGTTTACAAATGTCTGCTGTCAAATCATAAATTCTTCCTGCAATGGGATAATTAGAAAATACAATTGTTTTAATTTCCTTTGCTGCAGCAAAACAAAAAAAAGTTATTTCTGTCTGTTGCACAAGGCCTAATTCAATTGTATGCTACTGTGCAAGGACTTCCCTGTCTTTGTTGCTCAAAGAGAGGCTTTCAGGGCTTTTAATGAAATAAATATTTGTTGGGTTTCACATTGTAATGTGTTGTCTAGATATTTTTACATAAAAAATTGACATTCAAAAATACAATCTTTAAAATGTTAATGGAGAAGTTTGAGGTCATGTTTTCTTAATGCTGAGCATATGGATTGGCTCCTTCCATCTCAACTTACTGTTCAGAAATGACTGTTTTTAGCAAAAAAAAGTGTTCTGTCTCTGTCAGCAGGGAGGATGGAGTGCTCATGAACAAAGCAGTTGAGAAGAACGGTTTTAAAAGAAAATGGACAGTACTAACAGTTAGGCTCAACCTTGGATTTCACACAACCTAGATTTTCATGTGCTGCTTCATATTGCCTCCTATAAGGAAAAAGATTACATCAACTGAGTAGCTTCTCTACCTTTCAAACATCTGAAAGATGAACTGGTTTTCTGACCCAACAGGTTTTGAGCAAAGATGCTTAATGCAGACCCAGGGAGAGGCTTTACATTAAAAGGTTAAGTTACAAATAAGGGCATTTAAAAAAAAATCAACCCACTTTGGAGCCAAAAAAAGAACCCAAGGGATTGAACCTTATACATATCCTATCAAAGGCAGAGGTAGATAGAATACAGCAAGACTCTGATACCTGAGGGTTCTCATTTTTATACTCAGGCTAAACTTTTATAGCATGTTAAGCCAATGAAGTATTATGGATATGAACTTGATTTTGAGAAACAGTGCCCTGGGACAGTCAATCCTTCATTTTAAACAAGCAAAATTGAAGGGTCTGGAATAGCTTCGGAGATTGGTGATGGGTTGCAGTCTTATAAAACATAACAGTCATAAATCAATAAATAAATGAGGGACCTGATTAGAAATGACATAATTAAAAAGAAAATCAACAAATGGCCTTCACTGATATTTATATATATACACACACACACACAAAGTGTAGTAAGATTAAAAAAATGAGGGTAGGATATCCCTTGTCATCACTTGCTACACAAATACTTACATCAGAGAACTGCTCTGAGCACAGCCTCCCATAGCCAGAAAAGATACAAAGAATGAATGAAATCCACGAGGGACTGTGTGTTACCAGTCTGGGCACTGCTCAGATACTGTGGTGATGGGTGCAAATAAAAAACCCTGAACTAGAAAAGTAGGTAACTAGGGATGTCCTGAATTTTCTTATCGTAATTTGAACAGGGAGAAGAACTATGATAAAGTTAAAAAGCCAATGTGATCAAGTGGATAAGACACTAGACAGGAGATTTGTCTCTAATCCCAGCTCTACTGTAGGACACCTATTGTGTGACCGTGGGCAAGTCACTTCCCCACTCTGGTTCCCCTCCCACCCTTTGTCTGGTCTGTTTAGACAACAAACTCACCATGGAAGGAACGTACCAATGCAGTGGTATGTGTTCCAGTCTTGGTTTGAACCTCTAGGCACTGCCACAATACAAACCATAACATGTGAAAAGAACGAGGAGTCCTTGTGGCACCTTAGAGACGAACAAATGTATTTGGGCATAAGCTTTCGTGGGCTAAAACCCACTTCATCAGATGCATGGAGTGAAAAATACAGTAAGCATTATATATATTACAGCACATGAAAAGCTGGAGTTGCCTTACCAAATGGGGGGTCAGTGCTAACGAGGCCAATTCAAATAGGGTGGATGTAGCCTATTCCCAACAGTTGACAAGAAGGGGTGAATATCAACAGAGGGAAAATTACTTTTTGTAGTGACTCAGCCACTCACTCCCAGTCTTTATTCAGGCCTAATTTGAGGGAGTCAAATTTGCAAATTAATTCCAGTTCTACAGTTTCTCACTGAAGTCTGTTTTTTAAGTTTTTGTTGTTGAAGAATGGCCACTTTTAAGTCTGTTATTGAGTGTTCAGGGAGATTGAAGTGCTCTCCTACTGGTTTTTGAATGTTAGAGTTCTTGATGTCTGATTTGTGTCCATTTATTCTTTTGTGTAGAGATTGTCCGGTTTGGCCAATGTACATGGCAGAGGGGCATTGCTGGCACATGATGGCATATATTACATTGGTAGATGAGCAGGTGAACAAGCTCCCGATGGTGTGGCTGATGTGGTTAGGTCCTATGATGGTGTCCCTTGAAAAAAATATGCGGACAGAATTGGCAACGGGGTTTGTTGCAGAGATTGGTTCCTGGGTTAGTGTTTTTGTTGTGTGGTGTGTAGTTGCTGGTGAGTATTTGCTTCAGGTTGGGGGGGGGGCTGTCTGTAAGTGAGAACTGCCCTGTCTCCCAAGGTCTGTGAGAGTGAGGGATCATCCTCCAGGATAGGTTGTAGATCCTTGATGACGCGCTGGAGAGGTTTTAGTTGAGGGCTGTAGGTGATGGCTAGTGGCGTTCTGTTACTGTCTTTGTTTGTTGTGGTACCCTTCTGGCTCTGTCAATCTGTTTCTTCACTTCCCTAGGTGGGTATTGTAGTTTTAAGAATGCTTGATAGAGATCCTGTAGGTGTTGGTCTCTGTCTGAGGGATTGGAGCAAATGTGGTTGTATCTTAGGGCTTGGCTGTAGACAATGGATGGTGTGATGTGGTCTGGGTGAAAGCTGGAGACATGTAGGTTTGTATAGAGGTCAGTACGTTTCTGATATAGGGTGGTGTTTATGTGACCATTTCTTATTTGCACTGTAGTGTCCAGGAAGTGGATCTCTTGTGTGGACTGGTCCAGGCTGAGGTTGATGGTGGGGTGGAAATTGTTGAAATCCTGGTGGATTTCCTCAAGGGCCTCCTTCCCATGGGTCCAGATGATTATGAAGTCATCCATGTAGCGCAAGTAGAGTAGGGGCACTAGGGCACGAGAACTGAGGAAGCGTTGTTCTAAGTTAGCCATTAAAATGTTGGCATACTGTGGGGCCATGCGGGTACCCATAGCAGTGCCGCTGACTTGAAGGTATAAATTGTCCCCAAATCTGAAATAGTTGTGAGGACAAAGTCACAAAGTTCAGCCACCAGGTTTGCTGTGACATCATCGGGGATTCTGTTCCTGACAGCCTGTAGTCCATCTTTGTGTGGAATGTTGGTGTAGAGAGCTTCTACATCCATAGTGGCTAGGATGGTGTTTTCTGGAAGATCACCAATGGATTGTAGTTTCCTCAGGAAGTCAGTGGTGTCTCGAAGATAGCTGGGAGTGCTGGTAACATAGGGCCTGAGGAGACAGTCCCACATAGCCATTTGCTGATACAGACTAACACGGCTACCCCTCTGAAACCCATAACATGTGAGAAGCCTTACTCTTGGCTTATCTTCTGCATTGGATCTAGACGTGGGATAATGCACCACAATGAACAAGATGTGTGTTGAGTGGGACTGTGATGCAACAGACCATGTTATTTGTATTCTGGTAGCACCTACAATGTGCTAAGCGCTGTTCACGTGTAGAGAAAGACAGCTCCTGCCCAGAAGAGTTCTAAATACAAGAAGCTTGCGATAGTCACAGGATCACTTAATGCTTTTCAGCTTCCTGTGGAATTTACCACGCTCTATCCTTCAGCAATGCGGGGAACACAGATATGCCTTAAAGAATAGTGATCATTTCTGTGTAAGAGCAAATGACTCACTCCAAGAATATGTTTTGCTCTGTAGACCCAATGAAAAACTAATCAAGAGAGTCTCATGAAAATTGTCTATTTCACTACAGTATGTCAAGGACTTCTGATTGCAGAGTAAATGAATGAATAATAGGCCATTTGGCTTGAACTATCTACTGAGTTGTCATTCATCAATAGCAGATTTAGTTTATTACTCTGACATTTGCCAGTGACTCGAGAGCTCTGATAACATGGTCTGTACTACCAGAATCTAATTATACCAGAAGTTTGTCCACTTAGTAGATGTACTTAGAAAAAGACAAATTTAGCTCATATTTCCAAGTTGAGAAACCTTATAAAACAGATCAGCCAAACAGTGAAGTTATTCTTTTCTGGTTAAAGATCATAGCTGTGGATGGCCACCTCGATTAAAGAGAGAATTCCTTTTTTTAATCTGATTCAATTTTTCCCCAACAAAGATTCATACCAGAGCTTTTGTATTAGGATTGTATATTTTGAACACACCTTGAAAAGAACATCCTTGCCATGATTAGGCTGTAATGAATCCATAGCTGCAAACAACAAAACACAGTCACCAACTAAACTGCACACATACAGTATGTGGATAAAATCCCAAGCCTTTTGCTAAAAAGGAAAAACGAAAAGAAAAACTTGGACACAACCAGAGGCCTCTGCTACTTTAGCTAAAGGAGAATTTCCATTACGTATATCCTCTTTGTAGAACAGCTAGTAGAAGGAAACATCGCTTGAGTAGGCCTGACATTCCACCCAGTAGTGGGCAGTAATTAGGTGTGGGTATAAAAAAAAATGAAATGAGAGAACATTAGAGTGAACACTGAATCCATCATGCAAAAAACCTGAATATTTGTTTGGGGGGTTCAAAAATGGTCCAGTGTTGTGAAAAACCCATGAAATGGTTCCAATTTTATTTTATTTCTGTAAAAAAAGACAGTTCTGGAGTGAAAAAATGGGCCTTTTTTCCCTGCACAAAATTGATTTTTAAAAAAAATTTCAACATGCAAATGTTTTGGGTTGAAAATCAAATTGAAATAAACCACACAAAGATTCTAATTCTGCATGTTTTCTCAAAGAAGCATAGCCTACTATAATAAATTGATTTACAAAAGAATCATAATTTGGTTAACAGTCATGGGGGATTAACAATAATGAGATCACAGTCAACGGGCATACTTGCCCTGTAGCACCCCCTGCTGGCTAGTATGGTTCTACTGAAGCCTGTCTCAGTTTCCTCTGAACTAAGGCTCCCTTACAAAATCCAGATAGGCCAGATATTCAAAACATTCCCCTTCCGGGGTACAATTTATTAAGTCCTGAATGGAGTTTTCAAAAAACAAACAAACAAAAAAACCCCTCAGATTTACAAAGTCTTCTTCCCAGTTTCAGCTGGGATCAGCCCCTGCTCCCTGAGGGTCTGTCCTCTCTTTAGAAGTTCATTTCTTTCATCCCAGGCCCAAGTGGAACAGAACCTTTCCTACCTGGGGGTCTGTCTTCCTGCTCACACAGCCTCTCTTGCCTGGAGTTTGGCCTTGTCCCTGGCCATCCGCACTGGTGTTTCGCCCCCTGGTGACTCAGGACCCTGCAGGAGTCTTCACCTCACCGCCTCCCTTTATAAGTCCCAGGTGCACTCCCTGAAGCCCTATTGGGCAGCAGGTAATCAGTCCAAGTGCACTAGTCCCCCACTCTCTCAAAGGGGTCAGTCACCTTGTGACAGATTCCTATTGCCAGCTTTCGAGCTTCGTGCCTGATTCTCTGGAACTTCATTACACTGGGTCAGAATGAGGAGCACTTAACTTACAGGATTTAAATGAGGAAATCTGTAATCAGTGGGACTGCTTTTGTCAGTGATTGCCGGCTTGGTGGAGTCCTTAAGGCACAGAAAGATTGTATTTCACAATGACATTATTCCTTTATTCAAGTGTTATGTAACACAGTAAGTCTGAAGTCTGCAGTTTCCTGATCTGTGCCTGCAGTCCGGTGCCCTGCTTTCCAATATAGGGTTGCCAGGCAACCAGTTTTTGACCGGAACGCTCAGTTGAAAAGGGACCCTGGCGCCTCCGGTCAGCACTGTTGACCGGGCCATTAAAAGTCCGGTCAGCAGAGCAGCGGGGGGCCCGGAGCCAAGGCATGATCCCCGTTTGCCCTCGCTCTGCTTGGCTCCCGGAATCAGCCACCAGGTCCCTGTAGCCCCTAGACACATGGGCAGTAAGGGAAGCTCCGTGCACAGCCCCCATCCCGAGGGCCAGCTCCACAGCTCCCATTGGCCTAGAACCGTGACCAATGGGAGCTGCGGGGATGATGGCTGCGGGCATGAGGGCAGCGTGTGAAGCCTCGCTGGCTGCCCCTGTGGCTAGGGGCTGCAGGGACCTGGCGGCCGCAGTAAGCGCTGCTGGTACCCTGTACCCCAAACCCCCTCCTGTCCCAGACCAGAGTCCCCTCCTGCACCCAAACTCCCTCCTGGAGCCTGCACCCCCCTCAACACCTCCTACCCCAGCACCCTCCTCCATCCCAGAGCCTGCACCCCCAGTCAGAGTCCTCACCCCCCTCCCTCACAGCTCAACTCCAGCCTGGAGCCTTCTCCCGCACCCTGAACCCCTCACTGGCCCTACCCAGAGCCCACACCCCCAGCCCACACCCTATACCCACCCCCGCACCCAACCCTCTGCCCCAGCCCAGAGCCCTCTCCTACAAAATCCTCATCCTGAGCCTCACCCCAGAGCCCGCACCCCCAACTGGAGCCCTCAGCCCCATCCCGCATCCCAACCCCCTGCCCCAGCATGGTGAAATTGAGTTAGGGTGGGGGAGAGTGATCGTCGGAGGGAGGGGGGATGGAGTGAGCAGGGGTGATGGCCTCAGGGAAGGGGCGGGGAAGGGTGTTCAGTTTTGTGCCATTAGAAAGTTGGCAACCCCATTCCAATATGAAGGATGACCTTTGATCTCTGTAGACACACCAACATCCTTCTGCAACAATGACAGCTACTCCACACAACCAGGGTTAGAGCTCCACAACTGCGCCCACTGAGTTGTACATACTTATACAAACAGTCTTACTGAAGTGCTACTCACTACGCGTAAGGCTCCAGAATAGGGCCATTAAATAATAAATATGTGAATTTACTGAATTCAGTGAACCAAAAAGAAGTTTCCCCTACCTGCCCTCCCTGAACCCCTGGGACCTCCATTTTCTTTTTTCAACAATGACCCTTTTCCTTTTTTTCCTTTTTCAAAGGGGATTTCCTCTCAAGAGGTTTCTGGCCAGCCTATGCAGAGGAGACTACATTTTTTGCTGGATTTAGTCTAGAAAAAACAAACTAGAGCATCCATCCTTCACATCCCTCCTAGACAAATTCATCAATCAACAATGACAATGACAATCCCAGTGGAAAGTAATATACAGTGCCAGAGTCTAAGTTCCTGATGTAGGCATTTTGCAAAGCCACTGAGCTTGGGTGGGGGGGCGGGGATGAGGTGGTGGGAGGGGGGCTAGAGCCCAATTTATGATCACTAGCCTCAGCAAATGAACTGCAATAGGATCAATTCCAGTTAAGCTCAGCGGGCACACTTGGCTGACCATTCATTCTTCTCAGCATGAGATCTTATAATAAAATAAATAATTAAATAATTAAATAATTAAATAATAATAATAATCATCGCTAGCAATGATCACAGAATCAAGGAGAACTAAACACAGCTTTCCCTTAATTGTGGACCCAAAGATAGGAGGACAATTAGAATATTTCAGTATTCACTCCATACACCAATCACTTATCTTATACATTCATGGCATAGAACTTTAACATCATGCTCAGCCTGGTGTGCTCTCTCACCCTATTCATGAGGGACTTGATTCTGCCACCCTTAAGCTGACTGAATAGTACCTTCCTACGCAAGAGGTCAAGTTGCAATCAGCCAGAGTAAGGGTGGTAGAATCAGGCCCCAAGCATGGACACTGTCAACAAACGTAATGACATGAAACAGAATGTCAAGCATACGTAAAAAGTATACTATGGGCATGATCTTGTTTCTAGTGAAGTCAGTGGCAAAGCTCTCATTGAATGACTGGGAGCAGGTCCATGGCTTGTGTATTTGCAGATTCATCAAAGATTCATCATACACCTGTATAGGATAAGTATAAAATTAAAGAATTAAAGTTAGCTTAAATCCGGTTCAGGAAATGTGTGTGTGTTGTAAAGAAAGACCCTGGCTAGCAAGTAGAAGGAAGGCCTTGAAAATAATGAGTGATAAGGCCAGAAGGAACAAAGTAGGAAGGATGCCTGGTTCGAAGAATAACTAATGAAATAAGAGAAAATTTCTAACATGAATGCCTCTGACCGATAGGGGTGACTGCAGATGGTTTTCAATAAGACAAACAGAATCTCTCTTAAGAGGAGCCAACATGGACCTTCCCACCCCACATACCAGTGTTATCTCCTATGAGAAGCCAGATGCAATGAAAAAACTGTTGGACAGCAAGAGGGAGGGGAGGAAAGTCCTTGGGAAGAAAGGAGGTTGTAAATCTTATCTGGATTAAGACTGAAAATAAGGGTGAACTATCTCAATTTGTTTTTGAGCTCAAGTCAGTAATTGGCAGTGACATAACTCGTTTGTTAAAGGGTATAAAAAGTGAACTCTTAAAGCATTCATTGCTAATACCTGCCTGACCACATTGGACCTGACCGATATGGATCTAAGCACCCCTGGGGTTAGCCTATTTGTAGGTACCTTGATCAAATGCTTAAATGTTTTGTTACTGTTTGGATGTATTTAGGGTTTTTTGGCATGTTTAGAGCAATTGTGCAAATACCATTTGGCCTTTGGATTTAAGAAAGGAATTTATGTTTACATTAGTGTTTGGTTGTTTCCCATATCAATATTAATAATTTGAGTTATTACTAATTCCAACACTCTGCCTCCTCTCTTTAAATTAAAACAGTTCAGGGGGAAAAAAAAAGAGTACTTGAGGCCACTGATTTCCCCTGTCTTCCCTCCAGGGAGCTATTTCTTTCTCCTCCTCTCCGATAGACCTTGTTGGAAACCAGGAGAAAAGTTATCGAAACCTTTCTCTATTTTTCATTAGAAAAAAAGATGTGGGTGGAAATTTTCTGACTAGCTCTGCTTAACATTTCAGTCCTGCAGAAGTAACAAAAGCTACAAGAGGATAAAATGGTAAACAACAACATTCATGTCTCAGCATAATTTCCTTTACTACTGTCATAAGCTTAAAGAGACTTTTATTTCCCATCTTTCATCACATACCAGTCTAAGTATTTCTAAGTTGTTCATGTTCACACTAATGCAAACACTGCACAGTTACTCAGCGAGTTGCAGTACTGGCTTTTCACATCTAGACCAAATTCTGCTCACAGATATACGTGCACAATACTGATTGAAATCAGCTAGAGTTGCAGTTGTGAGCAGCCTTTGGCTCCTCTGATGTGTCACTTAGTTTGATGTTTTTATGCCAACGTCTAGGCTCTAGGGTACATTTGTCCCCATTAAAAATTCACCATTTTGTCACAATTAGCAGTCTATGTCCAAATGAAGCTCTGGATTTGAGTAGCAGGGATAGAATTTTCCTGATCAGAATTTAGGTACATTGACAGATCTATGCATATTATTCTTTTCTCTAGTGATTCCCTCTCAGCTTTCTATCATTTGAATGTTTTATAAGGTAAGGAATATAGAGAAGTACATGCCAATAATACACAGTACATGCCAATGTTCTAGCTAGTGCTGTTTTCATTTCTGAAAATACTAAATATGTATACAATACAAATGCTAGGCTGAGAGTGCTTTTTCATTCCCTCTTTATTGTAACATGAGAGTGTTCTTTTCCAATGGATCAAAGTGCACTTTTCATAGGTAACAAAAGCATTCAAAGGGACTGATGCAAGATTGCTCTGGGAGACAGCCAAGTCAGTGACCAGGGATAATGTAATTTCATTAGTTGTGGCTAAGAAACATATAGTGTTGGCTCAGCATAGGGACTTTCAGATCTACTTAGAAAATTTCAACAAAGCTCTTAAAGTGCTCACTGAAGAAAATTGTCATCAAGGGGGGCAGGAGATTCCATTATATTAGCAAATACTCAAAGGAAATCTATCCAGTGAAATGAAAACAATTTGTTCTTCGTACCAAATAGAAGTGTTTCCAAGTTTACACAGGGTATAAGACACAGGTTTACTGCTGATTCTGTAAAGATAATCACTAGATTTTTTAAATGAGCCCCTCAGTTAATTCTCCTTTTGAAGATTTTTATTTTAAAGCATTAAAGTTTGAGTGGCAAACAAGAACATAGGACTTGTGATATAGAAAGAGCTCAGTGATTCATAGTCTGGCATCCTGTCCCCAACAGAGGATGAAGTTCCAGAAAAGCAGTCACCCACTGCTTACATCATGAAACCTGATCCTTTTTCTTCAGTTCTGCCGATCATACTACACAGTGTGCCTAGGTCTGCAATTTTTGACATCTCAAGAGCAAACTGAATTTCTTTGAAAAAATGGGATACGTTGGTGATTTGGAAGCTCTCCATTAAAGAAGATTCTCTTAGACATTTATTAGGAGAAAATAAAAATGCACTTTTGACCTAAACTGTTCTTTAAAGGTGAGGACAATTCCAGTCTGATTGCAGGGAGGAGGGGGGAATGGTTGGAGTATTATACTGCATGCAGTCAAATCCTATCACAACAACTCCTGTTTTATAAAACAGTTCTTTCAGACTGAGGATTCCGAATGGATTTTCACAGATGGTCTTGTGGTAGCACCTAGAGGCCCCAATCAGGAACCAGGGCTCCATTGTCCTAGGCTCTGTACCTACAAATAACAAAAAGACAGTCCCTGCCCCAAAGAGCTTACAGTCTTCAAATAAATATAAAGGGGCTTCTTGAAGGCTGTGTTGAACAAAGAAAAGAAAAATGCTTCTAACAGCCAGCACCATCCCCTCATCCTCATTCAAGTCTGGCTAACCCAAACCATTCAAATACTGAGAGCAAGTGACTCAACTGATGTGTCCTTTACTGATGTGTAAAGCTGATGTGTCCTTTACTCCCTGCTCATGGAACCATTCTTCCCAACTGAGCCCAGATACAGTCTCTGCTCTGGGAATGTTAAACCGTTTCTTGCCAACCATGGGGTGGCTTCCATTCACCCCATCACAGGAACCCAGCAGTACAGTGAATTTTCCTGAAGTCCTTGCATGTATTTCAAAGGATAAAACCACTCTGTTTAGGAGCCAGTTCTGCTGTGATAATGATTACTGTGTTGCATAGTGTAGTATTTGATAGGCCTACCACCATCTGTTCCAACTTTAAACAAAATCAGAGATGAGAAAATTGGCAGCTGCATCATTAAAGAAGCAATATATGGAGGAATTAAGTGAGTGTGTCCATGCAATACATGCTTGTGATGTGATTTCCAGGCCAAGCTTCTCATGGGCACGGTCTGTTAATGCAGTTTAATAATATATGTAGATATTATGCCTATCTCATAGAACTGGAAGGACCTTGAAAGGTCATTGAGTCCAGTCCCCTGCCTTCACTAGCAGGACCAAGTACTGTCCCCTGACAGATTTTTGCCCCAGATCCCTAAATGGCCCCTTCAAGGATTGAACTCACAACCCTGGGTTTAGGAGGCCAACACTCAAACCACTGAGCTATCCCTCCCTCCTCAGTTTCACAGACTTCATCATTGCTATGTTCTGTATACAGCACAGCATGGATCCATCAAATTTTCTCACGTTTTTGAGAAAAGCAAGTGGGGCAAAGGAGAGAAAAAAGCTCTCTGCTGATATAGTGAACTCCCTGCAAGAGCGATTTCTTCATAACAAATAGGAATTCACAACAAGATCTTTTCATGGTACTGGCAACACGGTAAAGTAAAATGCGCAGTGGAGAACATCTGTATTTTCTTGGGCTGCAGAATGGATTGAATTGGGGCTGGGTTTTGCTAAGTAAAAGCTCTGCCGTTTCAAACAGGGCATATGCTTGCCAGCAAAACTGCATGCAGAGCCTGTGACACCTCTTGAATGGAGGGCAGCCCAGTAAACAGATAGTAAATTAAACTTGCAGTAAAGTCTCAGGCAAGACTAGAATCCTTATCTGCTTCTTTTCTAGGTGTTCTGCCAGTGAGTTAAAGTAGCAATTCTACTATCTCCAGCATCCCTAATGCAGAAAACCTGGTCATGCAGCTAGCTATTGCATGGATGAGAAATTTACTTGTGCATGACAAGTTGGAATGATGTCTTAGAATATGTTTTAGTGAAAGATTTCAAACACAGTAAAAATACCCCCAAATATACATACACAATATGTATGATTATATAAATGGCAAAGAGGTACAATCAGGAAGGCTAAGATTCTCACCGGATTCTGCACAGATGCTGGTTTTACACCCAACTTCAATGATGTCAGCGGAGCTACTGACACTAGTTACTGACACCAATCAAGAGTAACCTATGTGAAAGTCAACAGAGTTAGATCCAGGTTAAACGAGTGTAAGTGAGAACAGAACCAGACCCCAACGTATTCTGTAACGTCATGTATTCTGTATGGACCAGACACTAGCTAAGATGAGCTCAGAATCAGGCCTAGGTCTCAACATTAGGAACCATGGTTGTGCAAGATATTTATTGAAACAGCTATTGTATTCCGGAAATTCATTCTTCTAAAGATCTCATTCGTGGAATACACTGTTCTCTTAACAAGATATTGTGAACAGGATGAGTTTCTACCCCATCCTCATCCTGACCCAGATTCTCAGCCAGTGTAAGTTGACATAACTCCACTGACATCGACAGAGTGACACCAATTTGCACCAGCTAAGAATATGGCCCTTTATGTCCAAATTTACTCACTCCGTGGGGTATGGTGGTTGTTTTTTAGCAACGCAAACAATGACAGCTGAATCTCTGAACTTAGCCGTCCCAAGGGTTTCCCTATAGGATCTTTTATTTCCTAGCTCCTTAGTTCCATCTCCTTTTCCACCTCCCTTGGATCTCATTTGGAGTTAATGAGCCACACCACCATCGTGAGTCAAGAGGTCCTCAGCAGATTCTATCACCTGTTGACAGAGTAGATCAACAAAAGAGCCCGGACACCAGGCTATGTAAGCATGTGAAGATGATGGAAGCTGTATGATATTTATTGATACAGCCAGCCCACCTTAAGGACCTGGCCAAAGACTGATCTGGGTAGTACTTGATCTGCAAGAAGACCACATCTTTTGGATTTGCCATGATGACAACGACAACTATTTATTGAGAGCTATCAGTGTGCTCAGTGCAAACCTAGAGGAAGATGTTTTTTTCCTTCTCTCTCTCTCTCTCTCTCTCTCGTCAAAATCAGACACAGACAACACAATTCAGACATGTACAAAAACCCAGGCTGAAGGTACAGACTCAAACTAGTGTAGATTTTTAAAAAATCTATTTTAGGACGATTATAGAAAAGCGCCACAATGCTCGTCTATCTGATGGAAGTCCAGGAGAACTGTGCATATATAAACCATCAGCTGGCTTCATTTTTGGAGGAGGACGTAGAGGGGCTCAAAGAGTTGTTGGAGTCATAGGGAAATAACAGAGAAACTATTTCAATTGAAATGTAATAGAAGTCTAGATCTGAAGAAGAGCTCTGTGTAGCTTGAAAGCCCCTCCTCCAGAGCTCATTGCTGCTGGCGGGGAAAGGGCTGGGGGGAGTCCTCCTCTCTGGCCCCAGTCCCAAGGCAGCCTGCCTGAACCCCAAACTCATCCCCAGTCCTGCCCCACCCCAGAGCCCACCCCCCCAGCCACAGCCTTCACCCCCCGCACTCCAACCCTCTGCCCTAGCCCTGAGCCTCTCATCTCCAGCCCCAGATAGAGCCCTCACCCCCGTGCACCCCAACCCTCTGCCCTAGCCCTGAGCCCCTCCAACACCCCAAACCCCTTATCCCCAGTCCCAGCCAGAGCCCTCATCCCCCCCGCACCCTAACCCTCTACCCCAACCCTGAGCCCCCTCCAGCATCACGAACCCCTCATCCCCAGCCCCACCCCACAGCCCTCACCCCACACCCCAACCTTCTGCCATAGCCCTGAGCCCCTTCCCTTGCCCCAGATCCCTCATCCCCAGCCACACCGCAAACCCATCCCCAGTCACACCCCTGCACCCCCTCCCATCCCCAAACTCCCTCCCAGAGCCTGCACCCCAATCCCCAGCCCAGGGCCTGCACCCCAGACCTCCTCCCTCACTCAAACTCCCTCCCAGAGCCTTGGGCAGGTGGGGGGCGGAGTTTGCGCAGAGGCGGAGTTTGGGCACCACCAAAATTTCTACAAACCTGCCACCCCTGCTTCTAAACTGATTAAACTCCCGTGACTAGCCTAGCCCAACAAATCTGTGACCCAGATAAAGAGAACAGGATTGACCTTGGATGACAGGATCTGAAATGTGACAAAACAAATGATGAATATCCTTGAAAACACAGGCTTACTCCTACAATGTATAGCATATGTGGGAAGAAACAACATGAATAAAGACAAATCTGTTAAGATCAAGGATGTTTGCAGGGACCTGGAAAGAGAAACAAAGACTGGGATGCTCGTGCAATCTCATAAATCCTTTCCTGTGCCTAGCATTCTTCCCTCTACCTCCACTAAAGACGGTCAGATTGAGCCTGTGGATTCTGACTGGAAGGGGTGCAAAGAGGCTCTGGCTATGTGTGCTGGGAATCAGTGGGGCTCTGCTACAGTCTCTCCTCCCACCTCTGAAATCCAGACCAAGATATTGCAGACAGTTAGTAATTTGTGGAGCTCTGTCCTCTGTGCTGTGGAATGCCTAAGGGAGTTCCAGCAGAGCAACAGTTGTGTGACGTGTCCCTGGCATCATATGGCTTTTGCAAGAAGTGGTAGGGAGCTAGATGTGTGTGGGTAAGACAGCAGTGCAGCAGCAAAGAATCTCAGTTCTGATCCCAGGAAATTGCTGGTTTAGGCCCTTGAACTGCTAACCATTTCTGCTTCGATGGGAGAAGGCTGGTCTGCACAATGAAAGAACAAAGAGTCTAATTCTCTACATAGAATAGATCTGGAGAGGAGAATGAGGGCTCTGAGTAAAAAAAAAAGAGACGATACACAATACTGGAAATCAGCCAACACATATGACAATGTGAAAACACTCATGAAATTGAGAGTCTGGATTAGATGGTCTCCAGTGAAGTAGAAGGAATGTTGGTACCAGTTTGCAGGTCTGAAAATTAATTCATCAGTCTTTCAAATGCACAGGAGAGGGGCAAAAAGAGATCTTTATCCTAACTCAAATTCATGCTTGCGTCTAACATACAGAGTAAAGCTGAAGATGGAGTTATTCTGAAAGAGAAGATGAAGAATGGGAGGAACATTTAATGTACAAAACCAAGGAGTATGGAAACGAAGCAAAGAGAACAAGACATGATAGTAATGATGGAGTTTACAACCAAGTGGGCACAGTGACGTAGCCAGGTTTAGAGCACAGGGGGAGCGGTGCTAAAAAAAGACGCCGGGAGCAAAAAGCCTCGGGAGCAAAAAAAAAAGCTCCGCTCCGGCTGCAGCGCAGGAGCAAAAAGCATCAGAGCACAAAAAAGGCGCCGCTTCTGCTCAGTGGAGGAGCGACCGCTCCCCCCGTGGCTACACTACTGAGTGGGCATGACTGAAAGCCGGTGGGATGATTCCACATGTGTGAATGAATATACTTGTGTGTTATTTATATAGGAGAGGTAGAAATACTTCAACGCATTTGAAATCTGTACACACAGAACAGACACTTAGATGACATGCATACTAGGACAATTCAGGGATTAGCAAAGGAATTTATTGTATCACTGACAATCACTTCTGAAGACAGAAAGTGATAATGTGTGGGCCTGGCACAAAGAAGAAAATCAAATATCAAAGGATATTTTATTAGCGCACACAAGCAATAGTGAGGATTTCAGAAGTGCCACACTGCAAGATGATGGAAATTATGTGCTTGTTTGTTGCAAAAGTCAGAGCTCTCACTTCTCAGTGAGCACACTGAAGTGGTTTTAAATGGAACCTGGATTAGAAGAGTGGAAGTTGTCAACAGACACAGCAGTAGCTTGAGAGTGGGCTAAACACAATCTGGGATGGGCTGGGAGACATGTAGACCTGAAAATAGATTTTACTTTTCTAAAGATCAACAGGAACATAGAATACGTTTCATCTATTTCCCTTTTTAATCTCTGGAAATATATAATTTCATAACATAGGGTCAGGACACATTCACCCACATTGTTGTGTTTCTATCATTACTACCTCTCAAGCACTCAAGGTAAGAACTGCTCTTCAGGACATAGAATGATGTCCTTTTAATTTTTAGTCTCCTGGATTTGTAACACATCGGGGAGGAACACAAGAGGAGGATGTCACTTTAATCAGAACATAATTTGCCAGCCATTGGAACATGGGAAAGCAGGGCTGCAAACAATCAGCACAAGAAGATGGAATATTGTAAGAGAAACTGAGTGAGCACGTTGCTTAAAGAGCATTTTGCAGTAGACGTCAAATGTGAAGTCCCCAAGGTAACCTGTACTGAACTCTTAGCTGTATGACTCACCCTGCTTTGCACACTTTACTTCTGTTCACCCCAGTGAGTGGGCAGCTTCACTAAGTGACAGATTATTCCTGTTTCCTTAAATTAAAACTAAAAATCTCTCTCTCTTTCACACATGAACAGACAGACACACATCCCTACCTCCCCGGCACCCACTCTACCTAGTTTCAGGAAGTACAAGGTTTCCATCACCCCTATATCTTTTTGGGGGATAATCAAAAATAGATTTGTAAAAACTGCAGATGGTACCAAGATGCAAGATTCAGATCCAGGCTTGAAGTTCTCCAGAATTTGGGGATGTTTAGAAGTACTAATCTGGTTCCCACATTCATTCTGTGATTAATCTAATACTATGCCTAACAAAAACTATTGTGCAGAGGCAGTAATTTGGAATGAAATGGTTAACCCCGATTTTCACATGAACACCCAGTTAATATAAAATGCCCTTTTTTTATCCTTTGGAAAGTGAACTCTGTGCATTAAATGTCTATTTTTAAAAATCTCTCTATATTATATATTAAAAAAGCAAAGATGACACAAGGCAAGATTTTCAAAAAGTGACTAATGATTTTGGGTGCTCAACTTCCCCCTGAAAATTAGGCCCCTTTAAGGTTTGTTGTCGCTTTTCGACCTGAGCAGCTAGTCAGATTTCGAGGCTTTGAGGCTGTTCCAGTTGGAAGTAGAAATTGATGGAGTCTGGCATTTTCTTTGATGTAATCTTGTTTATTTACAAGGAATGTACAAAGTCCTGTTTCTCCAAACATAGGAGGAACCCAGAACAAAAGAAGCAGTTTCTTAGTTTATACCCCCAAACCTCTTTAGCTAGCACTAGACCCAAAAACTCTCTCTAGTTTTTTCTGGGGTCACACTGCTCACAGGCTACGGCTTGGCTTTCTTGCCTCTGCTTCTCCCTCTCTTCTCAGTTTCTGTATGTTCTACCTTCTCACACACACACACAAAACTCAGAAAAAGCCTTCTACACCTTCAGTCCAAAACTCCTGGATGGGTTCACAAGTATTCTATCTTAGGTAGGGGCTTGTCATAAATGTATCTTTACAGTTATGTTAACTGAAGGAGGAGTTCAAATCCATCAATCTCAGCAAGGTTTTAACTTAACCCATTTCAAGGTTTCACCCAGCTCATAACATGTTGGGGGAGGGATAGCTCAGTGGTTTGAGCATTGGCCTGCTAAACCCAGGGTTGTGAGTTCAATCCTTGAGGGGGCCATTTAGGGATCTGGGGCAAAAAAAAAAATAAAAAAAAATTGGAGATTGGTCCTGCTTTGAGCAGGGGGTTGGACTAGATGATCTCCTAAGGTCCCTTCCAACCCTGATATTCTATGTTTCTCAAGATGGGAATCTAAAAATCACTGAAAATCTTTCATAGAAATGTAGGGCTGGAAGGGACCTAGAGAGGTCATCTAGTCCTTCTTTCTCCCTATGCTGAGGCAGGACTAAGTAAACTTAGACCAGTGCTGACTGGTGTTTGTACAACCTGTTCTTAAAAACTTCCAATGACAGATTTCACAACCTCTCTTGGAAGCCTATTCAAGTGCTTAACTACCTTACAGTAAGAAAGTTTTTCCTAATATCTAATCTAAATCTCTTTTGCTGCAGATTAAGCCCATTACTACCTGTCTGACCTTCAGTGGACATGGAAAACAAATGATCACCATCTTCTTTATAACTGTCTAACATATTTGAAGATACTTCTCAGGCTTCTTTTCTCAAGACTGAACACGCCCAGGTTTTTTAGCCTTTCCTCATAGGTCAGGTTTTCGAAACCGGTTACCCATTTTTGTTTCTCTCTTCTGGACTCTCTGCAATTTGTCCTCATCTTTCCTAAAGTGTGGCACCCAGAATTGGACATAGTATTCCAGCTGAGGCTTCATTAGTGCTGAGTAGAGCAGGACATTTACCACCAGTGTCTTACATTCAACACTCTTGCTAATAGACCCCAAATGATAATAGCCTTTTTTGCAACTTCATCACTATTGTTGGCTCATTCTCAATTTGTGATCCGCTAAAACCCCAAAATCCTTTACAGCAGTACTACCACTTAGCCAGTTATTCCCCATTTTGTAGTTGTGCATTTGATTTTTCCTTCCTAAGTGTACTACTTTGCACTTGTCTTTATTGGATTTCATCTTGTTGATTTCAGACCAAATCTCCAGTTTACCAAGGGCATTTTCAATTCTCATCCTGTCTTTCAAAGTGCTTGCAGCTTGATGTGATCCACACATTTTATAAGCATACTTTCTATTCCACTTCCCAAGGACTGGGGAAAAAGTGACAGATATGGAGAAGCACATGGTTTGGACAGAGACATCCTATAGGAGAAGATCTATTAATAGGGATTCTCGCTGTCCTAGTAAAGAGGAGAGGATAAAAGTTGAAAACGTACAGGTAGCAGATGAAGGAAAAACAATCAAACGAAAAAGAGTCCTACTATTCAGTTACATCACATAATGACAGACAGCTACAAAGTGACAAATTTTATAAATGCTTGTATACAAATGCTAGAAGTCTTAATGCTAAAATGGATGAACTTGAGAGCCTCATATTAAATGAGAGTACTGATATAATAGGCACCACAGAAACTCGGTGGAACAATGATAATCAATGGCACATGGTAAGACCAGGGTACAAAATATATAGGAATGACAGAGTAGGTCATGCTGGTGTGGGAATGGCACTATATGTGAAAGAAAGCATAGAGTCAAATGAACTAGCAATCTTAAATGAATCAAATAGTACCATAGAATCTCTATGGATAGAAATTCCATGCTTGAATAATAAGCATATAACAATAGGCATATACTACGGACCACCTGACCAGGATGGTGATGGTGACAGGATGCAGAGATAAAGTTTCTTGACACCATTAATGACTGCTTCTTGGAGCAGATAGTTCTGGAACCCATAAGGGGAGAGGCAATTCTTGATTTAGTCCTAAGCGGCGCACAGGACCTGGTCCAAGAGGTGAATATAGCTGAACCGCTCAATAATAGCATCAATAATATAATTAAATTTAACATTCTTGTGGGAGGGGGAATACCAAAGAAGCCCACCACAGTAGCATTTAACTTCAGAAAGGGGAACTACACAAAAATGAGGAAGCTAGTTAAATGGAAATTAAAAGGTACAGTCACAAAAGTGAAATGCCTGCAAGCTGCATGGAAACTATAAAAACACCATAATAAAGGCTCAAATTAAACATATACGCAAAATAGAAAACACAGTAAGAGCACTCAAGGGAGATAGCTAAATGAATTCTTTGCATTGATCTTCACTGCAGGGGAGGTGAGGGAGATTCCCACACCTGAGCCATTCTTTTTCGGTGACAAATCTGAGGAACCATTCCAGATTAAGGTGTCATTAGAGGTGTTTTTTGAACAAATTAATAAATTACACAGTAGTAAGTCACCCAGACCAGATGGTATTCATCCAAGAGTTCTGAAGGAATTCAAACATGATATTGCAGAACTACTAACTGTGGTATATAACCTATCACTTAAGTCAGCTTCTGTACCAGATGACTGGAAGATAGTGAATGTGACACCAAACTTTTAAAAAGGCTCCAGAGGTGATCCTGGCAATTACAGGCCAGTAAGCCTAACTTCAGGACCAGGCAAATTGATTGAAAACTATAGTAAAGAACAGAATTCCGACACATAGATTAACACTATTTGTTGGGAAAGAGTCAACATGGCTTTTGTAAGGGAGAGTCATGCCTCACCAATCTATCAGAATTCTTTGAGGGAGTCAAACAAACATGTGGACATGGGTGATCCAGTGGATATAGTCCCTCACCAAAGGCACTTAAGCAAAGTAAACAATCATGGGATAAGAGGGAAGGTCTTTTCATGAATCAGTAACTTGTAAAAGAAAAGAAACAGATTAGGAATAAAATGGTCCGTTTTCACAGGGGAGAGAGGTAAATAGTGGTATCTCCCAGAGATCTGTACTGCGACCAGTGCTCTTCAACATATTGGGGGAGGGATAGCTCAGTGGTTTGAGCATTGGCCTGCTAAACCCAGGGTTGTGAGTTCAATCCTTGAGGGGGCCATTTAGGGATCTGGAGCAAAAAAATTGGGGATTGGTCCTGCTTTGAGCAGGGGGTTGGACTAGATGACCTCCTGAGGTCCCTTCCAACCTTGATATTCTATGATATTCATAAATATTCTGGAAAAAGGAGTACACAGTGAGGTGACAAAATTTGCAGATGATACAAAATTACTCAAGAGAGTTAAATCCAAAGCAGACTGCAAGGAGTTACAAAGAGATCTCAGAAAACTGGGTGACTGGACAACGAAATGGCAGGTGAAATTCAATGTTGATAAATGCAAAGTTATGCACATTGGAAAACATAATTCCAATTAAACATATAAAACTAGGGGGTCTAACTTAGCTGTTACCCCTGAGATTCTGGAGTCATTGTCAACATTGCTCTAAAAACATCTGCTCAATGTGCAGCAGCAGTCAAAAAAGCTAATAATGTTAGGAACCATTAGGAAAGGGATCGATAATAAGACAGTAAATATCATAATGCCATCATATAAATCCACAGTAGGCCTACACCTTGAATACTAAATGCAGTTCTGGTTGCCCTGTCTCAAAGAAGATATATTAGAATTGGACAAGATACAGAGAAGGGCAACAAAAATGATTAAGGGTATGGAACAGCTTCCATATGAGAAGAGATTAAAAAAAGACGGACTTTTCAGCTTGAAAAGTGTGGAGAAAATGAATAAGGAAGTGTTATTTACTTCTTCACATAACAGAAAAATCAGGGTCACCCAATGAAATTAATAGGCAGCAGGTTTAAAACAAACATAAGGAAATACTTCTTCACACAACATACAGTCAACCTGTGGAACTTGTTGCCAGAGGATGTTGTGAAGGCCAAGAGTATAACTGGGTTCAAAAAAGAACTAGGTTGGCTCCTGGAGGATAGGTCCATCAATGGCTATTAGCCAAGATGGTCAGGGATGCAACCACATGCCATTGGTGTCCCTAGTCTCTGACTGCCAGAAGCTGGGAGTGGATGGATCAATTGATAATTACCCAGGTCTGTTCATTCCCTCTGAAGCACCTGGCATTGGTCATTGTTGGAAAACAGGATATTGGACTTGGTGGATCATTGGTCTGACCTAGTATGGCCGTTCTTATATTCTTATGATAGCAAAACAGTCTGAACTAGTCAAAAGGCAGGAGAAACTTGAAAAACCTGAAACTAGCTTAAAAGCTGTAAACAGACATTTGAGTCCTAACAGTCATTATCGTTAAATCCCTGATGCAAGAAGAGTGAACTCTGGGATCTATCACTTATGACAGAATCTGTTTGGCGAGTGAAACTGAATATTCATGGCAAGATTATTGACTTTCAAATTGATTCAGGAGTAGACATTGCAGTCACTTCAGAAGAGACTTACGGTCACCTTCAACCATTCCCACAGCTGAAGTTACCTGACACAGCTCTGAGGAGCCCTGGAGGCATTCTTAACTGCAAGGGCCATTTCACCATAGAAACAACTTACAAAGACAAAAACTATGCATTCAAAGGGTATGTGGCCAAAGGACCACAAACCAACAGCTTTCTCAGCTGCAGCATGGCAGCTATGATGGGCCTAGAGAGAAAGGTGGAAGAACTTAATGGAATATTTGGTGATATTGGTCTTTTGAAAGGAGATCCAGTACAAACAACCTTAAGAGACAGTGTTGAACCATAAAGTGTACATACGCTTCACAGGATTCCCATCCCATTACTTTATAAAGTGTAAACTGAGTTAAAGAGAATGCAGGGGACTGGCACAAATGAGAAAAATCTCTGAACACACACAATGGTGTGCCCCAGTGGTACCAGATACAAAGAAAAATGGAAAAAATATGAATCTGTGAGGATTTTTAAAGACTCAATTACGCAATTGTGAGAGAAAAATATCTGCTCCCAACACTGGATGACTTTCTCACCTAAGTGAAAGGAACTGCAGTATTCTCCAAGCTCGATGCTTCTAGCAGATTCTGTCAAATTCCTTTTACCAAAGAAATGCTAAATAGACTACATTTAATCGCACTCTTTGGGAGATTTCGCTTTCAAAGCTTACCTTTTGGGTTTACTGGTGCAGCTGACATTTTCCAAAGAAAGATGGCAAAAATGTTAAACACAAACGGAGTTTTAATTTTCATGGACGATATTTTGATCTATGGTTCTTTGATGGAAGAACCCAACAAAACTGTCAAAGAAGTTCTAAGCCTAATCAATCAATCAATCGGACTGAAGCTACACAAAGAGAATTGCATTTTCTGCCTACCCTAAATAGCGTTTTTGGGACAGACAATAAAGACAGATGGAATCAGTCCTAGCTTTAGAAAGTAAAAGCAATTAGAGAATTGAATGTACCAACTAATGTACAGTAACTCCTCCCTTAAAGTCATCCTGGTTAACGTTGTTTCGTTGTTAAGTTGCTGATCAATTAGGGAACATGCTCATTTAAAGTTGTGAAATGCTCCCTTCTCACGTCGTTTGCAGGCTATCAATTGCGGCAGTTCAGCTGTCCCTTCCCCCACTGCCATGTGCTGCTCCCTGAGACTCCTGCCTGCTTGCTGTGGGGGGGGGAGGGGAAGAAGAAGAAGAGGGGGGCTAATGTTCCCCTGCTCCTGCATCTCGCTTACCCCATCTTCCATAGAGCAGGGGGGACACACGAGGGAGGGAGCTGCTGCCTTATGCAGAAGCTGCAGCTGCCAGGCTTGCTGATCTAATTAACAAGGCAGTGTACTTCTCTATCTCTGAAACACATCTCTCTGTCTGCCCTCCCTCCTTTCCTGCTGGCTTGTAGAGTGTGAGAGTTAACCCTTGAGGGCTCAGCCAACTGCTTAGTTCATTTAGCAGTAATGCATTCGCTGGGAAATATCCCACCCTCTGACTCCTCCACCTCAACCAAGCTTCACTATCATCATCGCTGTGTACCAGTATTCAATTGTTTGTTTAAAACGTAGTGTGTGTGTGTGTGTGTGTGTGTGTGTGTGTGTGTGTAAAAAATATAGTCTTTTATCTGGTGACAAAAGTTTCCCTGGAACCTAACCCCCTCATTTACATTAATTCTTATGGGGAAATTGGATTAGTTTAACATCGTTTTGCTTAAAATTGCATTTTTCAGGAACATAACTACAACGTTAAGTGAGGAGTTACTGTACCAGAACAGAGAAACATAGTGGGCATAGGCGCCGACTTTACGTGCTGCACGCAAGCCTGGGAGGGAGGGGGGAGAAGCGGAGGGGCGACATGCTCAGGGGAGGAGGCGTAGCGGAGGTGAGCTGGGGTGGGGAGGAGGCACGGGAAGGGCAGCAGGATGTAACCCTCGGGGGCGGGGGGTCAGAGGAACCGCTCCCCACCCCAGCTCACTTCCACTCCACCACCTCCTCCCCTGAGTGCGCTGCCGCCGCTCCACTTCTCTATCCCAGGCTTGCCACGGGAATCAGCTGGGAGGGAGGGGAGAGAAGCAGGAGGCGGCGGCGCACTCAGGGGAAGAGGAGGCGGAGCGGAGGTGAGCTGGGGTGGGGGGGCCAACAGGGAGCTGCCGGTGGGTGCTCTGCACCCACAGAGTCGGCGCCAATGGTAGTGGGGATGGTAAATTACCTTGGTTGATACCTACAAGACTTTCCTACAATGATAAAACTCTTGAATGCACTATTAACATCCAACACAGCTTGGTTATGGGGGCTAAATCAAGAAATTGCCTTCAAAAAAGGTAAAAGAAATTATCTCAACTGCTCCAGTTCCCAAGTACTGTGATGCAAACAAGCCCACCATGATCATCAGTGCAGATGCAAGCAGCTATGACAGCAGTTACCAAACTGTGGGTCATTCCATCAGCAGCTGGTCATTCCATCAGCAGATTGGGTCATGGCAAGCCCTAGTTTGCGGGGGATTTCATTTTGCTCTGCAAAGCATGACCTTGCATATATGGTACATGTGAGGTCATGATGGAGGACACCACTTTGCTCTACAAAATGGTGTCCTCTGCAAAGCATGACCTCACACATACCGTACATGTGAGGTCATGCTGTGAAGAGGACACCATTTTGTAGAGCAAAATGGTATCCACCATGTGTGTGAGGTCACACTGTGCAGATGACACCATTTTGCTCTTCAAAATAGTGTCCTCCATGCTGTTTAGGGTCCTGGGAGAAAATAATTCATTAAAATGGGGATGTGACAGCAAAAAAGTTTGGGAACCACTGAGCTATGTCCTAGATGGTGTATTGCTGCAATAACATGGCTCTGAGTGAAAGTCAATTGCATTTTGTTCTCGCCCACAGACAGAAGCAGAAAAAATAGATGTACGGATTGAAAAGGAGTGCCTGGCAAGCCTACCAGCATGTGAGAACTTGTACAGGTATCTGAGAGGATCGGATTCATTTGCACTGATAATAAATCGCTTACAACTCTCATCAACAGAAAAGACCTGGATCAAGCACTCCCACTGCGATGCCAACGTCTATTGATAAGGCTAATGAAATTGCTAAATATATTCCTGGGAAAAATCTGGTGGTAGCAGGCACTCTGTCACTGGCCCAGCATCATACTCAGCTACCTGTGAACTTGAAGACTATGTAAAGGTGCAGTGTGGTGGCTGGGCATCAGCAAGGACAAACAATAAAATATCTGCATGAGAACATTGCAGAACAAAACAGAGCAAGATATCACAAAGAACCTTTACCAGCAACCACCCTTCTAGACTTGAAAGAGACTAGCTGCAGATTTATGTGAACTCAGACAACATTACCACCTGGTCATAGTGGACTATGTGTCCAGATACATAGAAATAATGTACCCGAAAGACATAACATGTCACAGTGTCACTGAGAAACTGATGTGCACTTTTGCTCATTTTGGTATTTCAGAACTACTGACAGATAAGAAACCACAATTCACTGCAGCAGAATTTAAATCATTCCAAATAAAATACGATTTTGAGCATCTTACTAGCAGCACACATTACCCACAAGCAAATGGAGAGGCCAAAAGAGCTGTACAGACAGCCAAGAAAATCCTGCAGCAGTAAGATCCATTCCTTGCTCCTCTGAGACCTTATTTAAGCTAACCTTACCTACACCTGGCAGAGCATTAAAGGATCTTCTAGTGAACACATCTGGTGTCTCTCTGTGAGAAGTAAGCTCTGTATCAATCTATAGCAGATATAGAAGCCTGACCTGCTTGCAGCAGCCCTGAAACCTACCGTGCACAAGTAGTACATGACAGACACCTTCAGACATTTGGATGATCCTTCCATGATTGAACTGACAGCAAAATCTAACCCTACCTGTGGAAATAAATGTTGCTCCTGATTACAGCAAGTATGGGCTATTTAGCATCTAATATGGTGATGTTATTAAAAGCAGACATTAGTATTAGTGGAGACAAGCGCAAATTAGAATCCCAAATTACCTGATTTTTTGAGAGAGGGGGAGTGTTGAATTATGAGCCAAATCTGCATTAGAATGTTGTGATTCATGCCCATCTCTAGATGTGAGGGATTGATTTCACAGCATCAAATACAGATTCAGTCTATTTTTTTAAAAACTATAGATATTGTAAGTAATTAGAAAAGTTTTCTGACATGGAGGAGTTCCAAAAAGTATCCACGTACAGAAATAACGGCAGCTGACTTTGTTTGAATCTCTGTTTAAAAGAAATGTTAAACTTAAACTTTCCAGTGCCCTGAAGTCAGACAGCCTCTCAAAGGAAGAGGCAGCTGGTATCTTTCACAAGGCTCCCAGAAAGGCTTTTAAATCTTGCTCTTCAGATTTTCCACTCTCTTCTTCCCATTGTATTTCTCCTTTGACACAAACTCTCTAAACAGTTAGTGCCCCGCACTCACTCTTTGCAGTGACAGCATGCCAAGCCCATTGCATAAAATGTTGTGACACTTTAGTCCAGGAGGAGGCTGCTTCTAGTCGTTGCACTGTGTATGGAATGTTATTTATCAATAGAGATGGCAATATTGAAGGCTCAAAGCTTTAGGGCTGACTTCCCCAAAATAGCCTGAAGTTCTTAAGGCAAGAGGCATCTGTTTTCTGAAAGAGAAGTGGAGCTGATTTTATTCTGAGTTCAGAATGCTTTTTTAGAAGGAAGTGGCTTTATTTGTGTGTCCTGCATAGGACACTTCCCTTAAATACAACCACCACCACAAGGATTATGGAAAGCTGTCCATTATCCAGCTGCAATTCAGAAGTAACCCAGATGTCCCCTGGCCAGGGCCGGTGCAAGGAAGTTTCGCACCCTAGGCGAAACTTCCTTGCACCAGCCCTGCGCCACCCCGCTTCCCCGACCGCAACGCTCCCCCCGCCCAGCCTAGGGTCGCGAGTTATAGCGCCGGCCCTGCCCCTGGCCAATGTTAAAACTGAAGTGAGAGTTGGAAAGGAGATGGGATTCTCCCTACCTCTTCTCGAGATACTGCTAAATCATTCCTGGCAAAGCCAAGAGAATTTCCATAGGCGCCGACTCCGTGGGTGCTCCAGGGCTGGAGCACCCACGGGGAAAAATTGGTGGGTGCTCAGCACCCACCGGCAGCTCCCCGCCATCCCCCCCCGCGCGCCCAGCTCACCTCTCCGCCTCAGTCTCTCCGCATCCCTCAGGCTCCGCTCGACGCCAAGCGGAAGCCACTTTTCCTGGCTGCAGCTGGTCGGTGGCACCTCGGGGGAGGGGTATGGGGAGGAGGCGGAGAAACTGGGGCAGGGCCAGGGGCGCGAGCACCCACCAGCGCCGAATAAAGTCGGCGCCTGTCTTCTTGGCTCCTAAAATCACTTTGGAAGAACAGATATTATGCCTTTGGAATTCAGCAAGAGGAAGATTTTCAAAGGCATAATAAGGAGCTACGCGCCCAACTTCCATTCAATGTCAATAAATACCTTGCAGCCCTTGTGCCTTTGGAGACTGCCCCTGAAATGAATTATCTTCTTATTAATTTGCATCTCAGTAGCACCCACAGTGTCTGCATGTATTGGAGAACAGACAGATTTTTAGAGCTCACTAGGGGATTTAGACACACAACATCCAATAAAATTCATGGGAGTGATCTTTCAATGGGACTTGTGCTTCTAATTCAGAGTCACTTTTGAAACTCCAATCCTGTGTCTCTAAATCTCCTAGTCAGATTTGAAAATCTCCACCCCAGTCCTTGTCCAAAAGAGTTTAGAATCTAAAATGACAAGTAACATATAAAGGGTGAGGGATTCAGTCACAATGTGTATAACTGTATAGAAATGTCAATAAAATAAATATAACTAAATCTGCTAATTGCACCAGTGTGTCACAGTCAATCATTTACCCTGGGGAATGTTCAGATAACATATGGGGATATATGACTGCCCCAAGTCTAATAGCCTCAAGCTAATTAACTAATAGCGCTATTTCACCTGACCTCCAGAAGCCTTGTGAAGAAATAGAGACATTTTGCCTACTCCTAAATTCTGATGTATGGTTAATGACATCACTTGAATGGGCTTAATTTCCTGTTCTTGCCTGGTAGATGCTTTGCTGAATATGGATGACTACAGAGATATCTGCCACTGTGTATAATAATTTCAGCTGACAAAAATAAAACTGCCAGGTCATGGAGTAGAACTCTCCTCCAACTGAATCAGAATGCCTGCAAAGAATATCATACACACCTGCTGCACTGCACATAACGATGAAACGATAATGCCTTCGTTGTGTGTGTACTGTGTCTTCAAATCAATAAGAACTCAGCCTGTGAGCAGATGTAATGACACCCTCATTGGGTCATAAGTGGAGATTGAACCCAGGATCTCTAAATTCACAGTTACCGATAGCTCCATCACTTGAGCAAAAGGTAGGGTTGCCACTTGGCTGGTATTTGACCAGCCCGGCTGTTTTTTTTTTATGGATTTGCCAGTTGCCAGAAAAATAATTTAGACCCACATAAAAAAAAATCAAGCAGATTAAAGATTTGCATCATTATCACATACACTAGGATATCTAATGTTAAAAGTTTCTGTGCCCAGCTAAAATTGCTGCAGTGTTTCCACTTCCGCAATTTAAGTGATAATAGATCAAAACTGTTGAAAATACAGCAGGTGTCTTTCCACCAACACACAAATGTGGGGGGGGGGGAGGTGAGAAGAGAGAAAGGGTTTGAGTCATGCAAGAGTGAGGAGACCTGCAAAGCATATTAAATAATGGAAGATCAGGATGATGGTGCAAGTGATACTACTACACCCCTGGAAAAAAAGTTCGCATCAGAAACTGCACATTCAATGACAACAGGCTAAATCAGTGTTTCCCAAACTGGGGTTCGTGAAATGTTACAGGGGCTTCTCGGGAAAAAATTCCCTAATGGCGGACAGAGCTATCCCTAGGGACCCCGGGCAGCACAGGTCCAGCAGCCCGGACCCCCTGGACTTCCAAGAGCTAAGCAGATCAAAGCAAGCATATCTATCACACTGAGGAGATTTAAACTTCAAGACTCCTTATAAGAAATGGAAAGGGAGGTGGATAATTTTTGCTGTTTTTAACATTAAATAGGCAGATAGTATTGTTTTTAAAATTATTATGAAGAACAAGTTTAAGCTTTGTTGTAACATGCATTGTTTGCCTGGACTGCTCAAGACCTGAATGCTTGTGTAGGAGGAACTCTTTGAGTTGGCTTCTGATACTCCTTGATGAAACATAGGAGCCTTGTCTTATAACAGGCTTATTCAAAGTGATACAAGCTACGAAAGTGAGATCTTGGAAGAGTGTTGCCATTTTCATAATGTAATAAAAATACTGTAATGATAAATAATAATAATAAATAGTGTGTATAAGCATGTCATAAAAACAAATTTTATATTTCCAAGATCACAGCTTTTATAATTTAAATATTCATTTTTAGGAGAGGGTTCGCGAGACTTGACATTTTAGTGAAAGGGGTTCACAGGTTGTTAAAGTTTGGGAACCACTGGGCTAAATGAACCAGACTACAAAGACTGGCTGGCAAAATGTGCTGATAAAACAAATGCCCATTTCTTATCAATGAGGTTATCAATCTTATCTATATGTATTATCTCTGTAGATACTATAAGTGGCTGATGAAGGGGAGTGGAGCTGTGGAGTTGTCTTATGGTTGGGGTTGCCGCAGGCTTGCCTTGTGGGGTGTGTGTGCCTTTTTTGCATTTCAAAGGTGGTAACCCTAGCTAAAGGACTAAGGGTATGTCTACACTACGGTACTAGTTCGATTTCTGTGAAACCGAACTTGTGAACCCGATATTTCCAGGTCGATTGTTCGAATCCACACCAGGGATCTTTTTTCGAATGTCCGAGTCCACAGTAGGGGGGCAAGCGTCGACATTGCAAGCGGTGCACTGTGGGTAGCTATCCCGCAGTCCCGCCTGCCCACTGGAATTCTGGGTGTAGCCCCCAGTGCCTTGTGGGAACGAAATTGTGTCAAGGGTCGGTATACGTACATTTCGTCACTCGACCCACACTTCCGCCTTCCCAACGTGAAAGCACCGGCGGGGAATGAATTCGCGCCCTTTTCCTGTGGCTGATAGCTCGGACGCCACTGGACAGTGAGCATGGAGCCCTCCGCGATTATCGCAGCTGTCCTGTCCGTAGCCAACAACTCGCGCCTTATAGCGCACCTTTTCCAGACTCTGATGCAGAGAAATCGGGGGAGGAGACAACGTAATCTCCGGGAGTACTTAAACTCTGAAAGGGGCATTGATCTCTTGCAAAGCGCTGGACCCCGGCCCCTAGACATCATGGTGGCAATGGGTCATGTTGATCCCGTGGAACGGCGATGCTGGGCAAGGGAAACAAGCACTGACTGGTGGGACCGCATAGTGCTGCAGGTATGGGATGAGTCCCAGTGGCTGCGAAACTTTCGGATGCGTAAGTGCACTTTTATGGAACTTTGTGAGTTGCTGTCCCCTGCCCTGAAGCGCCAGGACACCCGGATGCGAGCTGCCCTCACTATCCAAAAGCGAGTGGCCATAGCCCTGGGGAAGCTTGCAACCCCTGACAGCTACCGGTCAGTAGCGAACCAATTTGGAGTGGGCAAGTCTACCGTGGGGGTTGCTGTGATGCAGGTAGCCCGTGCAATCGTTGACCTGCTGTTCCAGAAAGTAGTGACCCTGGGAGACGTGCAGGCGATCATAGATGGCTTCGCTGCAATGGGATTCCCAAACTGCGGTGGGGCCATAGATGGGACACACATCCCTATCCTGGGACCGGAGCACCAGGGCGGCCAGTATATTAACTGAAAGGGCTATTTTTCTATGGTTCTGCAAGCACTAGTGGACCACAAAGGACGTTTTACGAACATCAATGTTGGGTGGCCAGGCAAGGTTCATGATGCTCGTGTTTTCAAAAACTCTGGTCTGTTTAGACGCCTGCAACAGGGGGTTTATTTCCCCGACCACAAAATCACTGTTGGGGATGTGGAGATGCCAACAGTGATCCTGGGGGACCCTGCCTACCCGCTAATGCCATGGCTCATGAAGCCATACACGGGAGCCCTGGACACTGAAAAGGAGCTCTTTAATTACCGCCTGAGCAAGTGCAGAATGGTGGTGGAGTGTGCCTTTGGCCGTCTCAAAGCAAGATGGCGAAGCTTACTTACTCGCTGCGACCTCAGCCCTAAAAATATCCCCATTGTGATTGCAGCGTGCTGTGTGCTCCACAATCTCTGTGAGATCAAGGGGGAGACATTTATGCAGGGCTGGGAGGTTGAGGCAAATCGACTAGCAGCAGATTACGCTCAGCCAGACACCAGAGCCATTCGAAGATCACAGCGGGAGGCGGTGCGCATCCGGGAAGCTTTGAAAGCTTGCTTCCAGACAGAGCGGGTTAACCAGTGACTGCTACACTTCCGTAAACAGATACTGGACCTTCCCCTGTCCCTTTACACATGTCCCGTTGCCCATCCTCCCATTACCAACCCTCTTCCCCCTCCTTGGTTCAACGCTGTAAAGTCACAGTAAAGGAAAGATTTTTTTGTTTGAACCTTTTCCTGTACTTCTTATTGGGTAATGATTATCACCGTGGAGGCATACGGCGGTTGGGGGGCGGTTTGGTTGGGGGACACTTCCCTTCAAAGGGGAAGCTCTTGATCCAGCCCAAAGCGCAGTGCCAAGAGGTGTTCCGCTTGCTTAAAGGGACCATCAACCTCTCCTAATCCCATGTGTGTGTGGTGGTGTCTATGTGCCTTTTACGTTGTGACTATCGCCTACGGATCCCACGGTGCATTGATCTATCCAGCAGGCTACTGTCAGCCGCAAAAGATCAGCGACCACCCTCCCCAAACATACAGTGCACCACCCAACCCCCAACCCCACGTTACAACGTATAAACCTGCACAACGAAGGACAGGTGTGCTTAATGCATGCAATGTGTACTGTGCTTGTCACTTCAGCAGTTACCCTGTGTGCACCCTCGTTTCTGCTCCCATTATCTGCACTTACAAAACATGTTAACCACTACCCAGACATACAAACGGTCCCATTTAAAACACTCAGGGAAACATTGGTGAAACCAAAAAACCAGATTTATTCAACAGAACAGTAACTTAACATGGGACCTGGGAAGGGAGGTGCTCAGGGGTGCTGCTGGATGGAGAGGAGGGAAAAGTCTAAGGTTTTGGGAATGACAGCCTTCTACTACTGCAGCGGTCTGCAGGGGATGGATTGAGTATTTCCACGCACCCTGGCTCCCCTTGTCCTAGTGACTTTTGGGGAGGAAGCCACTGGACTTGGTGGCGGGGGAGGGCGGCTTGAAAGAACATAAAGAGGTGCTCTTTCCTCATGTCTCCTGTCCTGGAGAACATCCACTAGGCGCCGGAGCGTGTCTGTTTGCTCCCTCATGATTCCCAGCATTGTTTGGGTTGCCTGCTGATCCTCCTGCTGCCACCTGTCCTCGCGCGCTTCAGCCCTCTGCTCCCGTCTCTGGCTGCTCGCTCGTACCGTGCAAAGTCCTCTCTGCGGTGTGCTGCCTCCCTCTGTGACAGCATCATTAATTCTGAGAACATGTCGTCCCTGGTTCTCTTTTTGCGCCGCCTTATCTGGACTAGGCCGTGGGTGGGAGAAGCACGGGTTGGGCGGGAGACACTCACAGCTGTGGGATAAATGAAAGGGAGTGAATTCCTCAGAATGATACTTTTTCAAGAACAATGACCATACTCTTTCACCGTGAATAGGACCAAACACAGTGCCTATCACATGTACACGTACTACAAGGTCAAATACTATGCCTTAAGGCTGAGTGAGTGTCTGGGGTCCCCGTATACGGATCCCAGAAGCCTTGCCGTACACAGAAAATCACCTCTCTGAAAACCATGGTAAGGTGCTGACTTAGGACTGCTGCGAGATTGCTTCACAGCAGTGCTCCACTCCCATGTCTCCCTCAGTGTTCCTGGCGGCGGGCAGTAACTGCTGCTGGCCAAACCGATAATCTACGGCGGCTGTCCTAAACCACCCCCCAGTCCGCGTTGCCGCTCCAGGAACCAAAAATGCCTGCGAACCGCTCAGCATGAACGCCTCGCCTACCCTTCCCCCCCCTCCGCGTGGCTGCTCCAGGGAACCAAAAATGCCCGCGAACCGCCCAGCATGAACTGCTCGGCCACCCTTCCCCCCCCTCCGCGTGGCTGCTCCAGGGAACCAAAAAATGCCCGCGAACCGCCCAGCATGAACTGCTCGGCCACCCTTCCCCCCCTCCGCGTGGCTGCTCCAGGGAACCAAAAATGCCCGCGAACCGCTCAGCGTGAACGGCTCGCCTACCCTTCCCCCCCCTCCGCGTGGCTGCTCCAGGGAACCAAAAATGCCCGCGAACCGCCCAGCATGAACTGCTCGGCCACCCTTCCCCCCTCCGCGTGGCTGCTCCAGGGAACCAAAAATGCCCGCGAACCGCTCAGCGTGAACGGCTCGCCTACCCTTCCCCCCCCCTCCGCGTGGCTGCTCCAGGGAACCAAAAATGCCCGCGAACCGCCCAGCATGAACTGCTCGGCCACCCTTCCCCCCCCTCCGCGTGGCTGCTCCAGGGAACCAAAAATGCCCGCGAACCGCTCAGCATGAACGGCTCGCCTACCCTTCCCCCCCCTCCGCGTGGCTGCTCCAGGGAACCAAAAATGCCCGCGAACCGCCCAGCATGAACTGCTCGGCCACCCTTCCCCCCCCTCCGCGTGGCTGCTCCAGGGAACCAAAAATGCCCGCGAACCGCTCAGCATGAACGGCTCGCCTACCCTTCCCCCCCCTCCGCGTGGCTGCTCCAGGGAACCAAAAATGCCCGCGAACCGCCCAGCATGAACTGCTCGGCCATCCTTCCCCCCTCCGCGTGGCTGCTCCAGGGAACCAAAAATGCCCGCGAACCGCTCAGCATGAACGGCTCGCCTACCCTTCCCCCCGCTCCGCGTGGCTGCTCCAGGGAATCTAAAATGCCCGCGAACCGCTCAGCATGAACGGCTCGCCTATCCTATCCCCGGTTTAGCGTTGCCGCTCCCTGGGACTGTCCCTACCCGCGCACCGATATGTGGTACTGGTTTTGCTCCCGACACACTACCACCACGCGTTAACGTAAACAGCCGGGTGTCTGTCTGTAAGGGGAAAAGGAAGCATGCAGTATACTAATTATACCACTCATTCGAACCAGGACCCCATGACTGATATCACTCTGATGAGGATTACGGAGACAGAGAAAATCAGCATGCTGCGTCAATGCAAGCAAACCCCGGGGCCGTATGCTGCCATGCTATGCAAGGCAATGATACCAGAGTACCTGCTGCTTGCATGGCGTGGGAAAGTATCCTACCATGGAGGAGACAATAAGGCAGCTCTCCCAGTGAACGTGCTAAACAAACTATCGCTGTACCTGCAAGACAGCTTCTCTGAGATCTCTGCTGGTGATTACACCTCTATCCCCATACATATTGACAGACCTTTTCGAATAGTTGCACGGGAAAGCGACTCAAAGCTGAAGCGCATAAGGCCAATGAAGCCACAGTTACAGAGCGCTATCACACCATAACTATTGTATTGAAAATAAATGTCTAACACACTGACCTGATGATCCCTCTCCTGATTCCTGGTCAGGAATGCTGGCTTGGGAGTGTTCGAAGGGCAGCGCAGTCAGGGTGAGGAATAGTTCCTGGCTGTCGGGGAAATCTCCAGGGTGACCACTTTCGATTGCTTCGTCCCCCTGCCCTCCTTCCTCTTCTTCGCCGTCAGTGAAAACCTCCTCCGATGTGTCCATAGAATGGACCCCGTCATCGGTGTCCACGGATACTGGCGGGGTAGTTGTTGCCGCACCACCGAGCATGGCGTGCAGTGCCTCGTAAAATCGGCAAGTCTGAGGCGCTGAGCCGGAGCGTCCGTTGGACTCTTTGGTCTTTTGGTATGCCTGACGTAGCTCCTTGATTTTGACGCGGCACTGCGTAGCATCCCGGCTGTACCCTCTCTCCGTCATAGCCTGGGAAATCTTTTCGTAAATTTTGGCATTCCGTCTTTTTGAACGGAGCTCGGCTAGGATTGATTCATCGCCCCACACAGCGATGAGATCCAAAACCTCACGATCACTCCATGTTGGAGCTCTCTTTCTATTCACCGATGGCATCGAAACCACCGCTGTAGAGCTCTGCATCATTGCCAGTGCTGCTGAGCTCGCCACTATGTCCAAAGAGGAAATGGGATTCAAAATGGCCACAGAGGAAAAAGCATTCAAATTTTCGCGGGGATTTATCTGAGTGGCAGGTCAGAGCATCCGAGTACACAATACTGCCCTGAGCGTCCACCGAGTGGTGCACTGTGGGATAGCTCCCGGAGCTATTAGCGTCGAATTCCGTCCACAGTACCTCGCATTCGACATGCCCATTTCGAATTTGGCGCTACTCCCCTCGTCAGGGTGGAGTACCGAAATCGATTCAAGGAGCCCTTAATGTCGAAATAAACTGCTTCCTAATGTGGACGGGTGAGGGATTAAATCGAGTTAACGCTGATAAATTCGACATAAAGTCCTAGTGTAGACCTGGCCTAAGAGAGTGTCTGCTAGGAGAAGTAGCAGGTCACCTATTTCTGTAGATTAGCTGCAGAGGGAAATGACATGACACACGTAGCCATTGTGTTACACAGGCAGAGCCACCATTTTGTTCTTAGAGATTCTACTGCCTGTTAAAAGAAAAACCACACACTGTGCTCTCTTACAGGAGCTTTAGTTTTATTCCTTCTCTCTGTGTTTCATAATCTCCTTCTCATTGTTGCTCTGTGTGTGCAGAGAAATTGAACACTTACGGTGGGAAAACTGTCATCCTTAAACTGTGCTAATCAACAATACAATATTTTCATGGACAAAATATATATATATTTGATAGCAGGCTATACCTCCACAGAGGTTTCTGTCATATTTGACTAATGCCTGCTTTGCGTCATGCATAGAATGGTTAATCAGGTATGAGGGCCTCTCTGCCTATTCAGGGCATTCTTAAGTAGGTGATGACTGAATGCATTGGTCCTTAAGTACATTGAACACTCCACAGGACTGAGCTCCAATGGGTCCAACATACAGGCTTGTTCTTTGTTCATGTCTCCACACTGATGTTTGTTATAATCTATCCAATTCTCTGTTCCTATTGCATATCTGGAAGGCCTGTGGAGTGTTGAGTATCCCCAAATAATGCTACACTGGAAAGCATTTCTGGTTTATAATAAAATGTATTATTCAAAATGTGGATTTCCCTGATGAATACATCACCTGACTCAGTGGCGTAGCCAGGTTTAGAGCACAGGGGGAGTGGAACTAAAAAAAGGCGCCGGGAGCAAAAAGTGTCAGGAGCAAAAAACGGTGCCGGGAGCAAAAAAAATGCTCCGCTCTGGCTGCAGCGTAGGAGCAAAAAGCATCGGGAGCAAAAAAAGGCGCCGGGAGCAACAAAAAAAATGCTCCACAGCAAAAGGCATCGGGAGAAAAAAAGGGTGCTGCTTCTGCTCAGTGGGGGAGCTGCCGCTCCCCCTGCTCCCCACCGGCTACACTACTGACCTGACTACCTCTCACCCTCTATTACCAGAGCTTTCCTCCATGCAGAATGGACTAGACAAGAAATTAACTCTGTATGCTGGCATACATGCAAGTCCCTTCTAAATGTTTCAGCACCATGCTGGAAGTTTGATAGTGTCCCTTTGTCCAAGGAGTTGAAAGATCATTTTGTGTTTGGGGTTGAAGAGGACAGCACAGCATGCATAGGTGACCCGCGGGGAAGTAACTGAATAATGGAGGTGAAAATGGAGTTATTCCTTATTCATACCTGCGTGAATAAATATGAAGTTTGTCCACAGGAAAGTTGAAAGAGTGTAGCCCTTTGGGTAGATAAAATCTAAGGGTGATTGCAGAAGAAGTTCAGAGACAGGCGGGACAATATTAATCAACTGCAGTGTAAATGGGCTCAACAATAGGAAGTTCTATGACTTTCAGACAGATTCTGAAGTGAGTGATGGGAATAACAGGTTTCATCGATCAAAACCTCAATTATTCCCAGGCTTGCTTCGTGTCAGCTTTATGCCTTTTGTGTCAGAGGATTTGTTTGTTTGTTTCCCAGTAAACATGTCAGCTTCTGTAACAGCAATTTGATGACAGATACATTCTCCAAAGCACTCCTGCTGAGGGACTGACAGCGAACCCTGCTACAACAAGAGCTGATGCTAACACGCTGGAGGATTCCCTGAGGGAATCCTTTGGGAAGCCGGAGCTAAGTTTGTATGTATCAATGACCCATGGAGAGAAAGATGCCCTTAACAGAACGGTGTAGTTAAAACACAACACCTCAAAGCCTGGAAATCCCAAGTTACAATGGAAGACAGTTTCAAAGGCACAAAGAAAAGGTAGGTATCCACTCCCATTGACTTGCAAAAGGATAAGGGGGGAATGTTTATCCCCTCAACCGTGCCCAGTGCATCCGTTCTCTGTCCTTCTCTCATGCAGATCACTGGATACCTCTGCAAAGGTCTCTGTAGACTGGTGGGTGGAGGGGAGGAGGGGGAAGGCGGGGGGGGGGGGAGGCGGGGGGGATGAAGGAATTATGCTCCTGAGGTGGCTATGTTTACTTTCCACAAAAGAGGAGATCTGCATACAGAGCTCCCCTCCATCTGTGGGTTTCCAAGGCACAATCAGGTTCTTAGCTTTGTCATTTTCTATATGCCTGCTGTCAATCACAGCCTGTGTTACACAGAAGGCCCGACATCATGATCATAACGGTCCCGTCTGGCCTATGAATCACCAGAGTGAATATGCTGAGGAAACTGATCCCAGAATATTAATCCTATTTAGATATAGATACACATGCCTCCTTCTCTGTGCACCTTAGCTTAGGGTCTCCGTACCAACCCCACATGCCAGCACACAGAGGGGCTGAAGTAACAGGGACTCTCCTTGACCAGGCTGTCACTGGGCCTCCCTGGGTGAAAGGATAATGTCCCAGGCTGAATTATCTTTCCTGGGGGTTCTCTGCAAGGATAGAGGGGAGACAATGTACACCCAGAGGGCCCCTCACCCCCACCCCTTCCCACAGCAAGAGAGAGAACAGAAAAGCCTCTGTAGGAGCCAAAAAGGATGGGAATGTGCCAGTCCTCCATTTGTACAGAAGGGGTGAGATCTGTGCTTAGTAAGTTCCCTCCATCTACAGAACTCGGGGGCACAATCTGGGCCATAGTTTTGTGACATTAATAAGATGGCTACCATCCATCACTACCTGTGTGCCATATGTACTGCAAATATTATTGCTTGTTTATTTCTTTTGTGCTTAGTTCACCAGAGATATTAAAGGTAGATAATGGTCTCACACAGCTGAGGTTCATGACTGGGATCGGTGGGCATTTGGAAATTTAATGAGATCAGAATTTGTCTTTGGAAGCCAGATATATCACAAAAGGTGGAAGAGAGATGTGTCAAATGGCAGCACATAGAAAGAGCAGTTAGACTAATGGGAAATATCATTAAGGAAACTCAAGAAGAATTTGTCTTAGAAATATGCAGCCCAAAGCATGGTTCATGTTTCTTTTCCGAAACAGTCCAGGAAGACCTCCATTCAGTCAATGTCTCACTGCTTAAAAGGTTTGGGTCTAAGCTGGATCTCATTTAAGTCAATAGGAATTTAGTTCAGTAGGACCAGGACTGGGCACTTAATTAGAGAAATACTCAAATTTCTGCAGCAAATGGTTTCAGAGGTATCTACCAGAATAAATCCAATAGGGCTGCTGTCAAAAGGGCTCTGTTTCTATTCAACAGCCTTAAATAGCCACGTCCTAAGGTTTCTGTCAAATGAAAGGTCTCGATTGTCTTCTTACTTATACCAGCATAAGACAGAGGTTATGTCCTTAACAATCCAGGTCCTCATATGGTGTACAATCGGCATCGTTTTTGGACTTCAATAGAACTTTGCTTATTTAGGCCATCTGAGGTCCTGATCCCTATGGACTTACATCAGTGTTCAAATAATCTTAGTAAGAGGAGAATCAGGACTTAGTTTCTTCTCATCACCAGAGCCCAATCCAATAAAGTATTTAAGCAGGTGAGTAGTCCCATTGCTTAAAGTTAAGCACCTCCTTAAGAGCTTTGCTGGATAGTGAATTTTCCCCAGTACATTAGAATAAATAGAGATCAGTGTGTTTTGATATCACACTACATTTTTTTTTACTATATTCTCGACGCAGGCCAGTTTCAGTATCAAAATGTTCTTAATTTTCATCATGGGCGTACTCCTGTTCTCATGGAGGTTAACAATGGACAAACTCCCATTGATTTCAACAGAAGCAGGCCCTACCTTTCTATATACAAAAGAAATAGAACACCACACAATAAATTAAATTCACTGATGAGGTAAAATGCTCATGGCCATTACACATATTTATAATTAATTCATATAAATTAATTCACAGAGGACTGAAGAGAGTGTAGTAGGAATTGGGTGTTAGTAATAGATTGACCAGAAAAAGAGGTATGCAGGTTGTACATGGATGCAGCTTGCATCAGTGAGGCATTCAGCAGGTGGGCAAATCAAGTGCTTATATGGAAAGGGTGGAAAGGGCAGTATCTCACGAAAACCACCAACAGAAGAACATATGATAAAGCAGTTCCTGCCACTTTACTTTCTGTCTACATCTGACCTTCCAGCAGTATAAATTAGGGCTGCACAGCTGGCGCCAGAGGTGTCCATTCTGTCCAAGTTCAAACTAATAATGCCTCAAGTTTCCCCATGTATAAAAATCAATAAATAACCACACCCCTTTGCAAAGTGTTTTGAGCCCCCTACATGAAACACACTATTTAGGCTTCCTAAAATATAATTTTCACAAGATAATCCCTGCGTGCAATTCCATAGTCTAAAAAATTGAAAATCTGGAAAAACACTGTTCCCTCCTAGGATTTTTCTTGCGGGTTTTTTTTTTTTTTTTTTTTTTTGCAGGCTAGTCCTGTATTTTGTCACCTGCCAAGATGAAGATCATCCCTGGGAATTTCAGGTGTGAAAAGATTAGCACTATAGAAACTAGCCAATGGAAGGAACATTCATGAGCCATCCCCTGTAGTCATTAAACTAGCTTGCTGAATACATCAATTTACTAAATATGCAAATATTTAAAAATAAATCAAGCCACATCATTTCTGTTCTACCACATTAAATTCAAGACTACTTAATTAAAACTAATATTCATTTTCAATGTGCCTGGTACAGAATGTGCTAAAGTACAATGAGAGCCACTTGCAGAAGGAAGTGTTAAAGGAACAGATATGTTAAGATTACATATGCAGTACACCAAACAAAATATATACAGAAATGCAGCAGAGCTCTTTCAGATGAGTATCTGCTCAAAAAGCTCCAAATGGAAAGATATAAGGAAAAAAAACCACAGCAAAAACTAACCTATAACCAGGAATCCAATTGACGCAATGCCTGGGTTTGGAGACCACCTGAAACAACAGCTCTAAGATGTGAGATTGCTCCTGGCCATCTCAGTGTAGCATTTAGTCAGATGCTCAATGATAATCACTTAAAATGTTAACATTGTTAACTATTTCACTGCTGGCTAGAGCATGTAAAAAGGAAAGGGATGAGAGAAAAATTTACATGATCTACTCTGACGCTATGTCTACACTACAGGTTTTGTCAGCATAATTTATGTTGCTCAGGGATGCGAATAAATCACCCCCCTGAGCAACATAAGTGAAACTGACGTAAGTGCCGGTGTGATGGGTTGCCCCCCACTACGGGGTGACACCTGATGTACTCGGGTACCACTGAGCCCCCCTACTCCACTAGCCTGGGCTCCCTTACACTGGCCTGCTGATCCAGGCCGTGAAACCTCCTCCAGCACACACAGGTAGGGACACACCCAGCTGCGGAAAGACAGAGACACTGAAATCAGCACTGCCTGGGAAGGCTTCAGCTAAGGAATTGCCCAGCACACAAGTGCACACCCCCTCTGGAGTATAAACCCAAAATTGCATCGTCTTGCGCTGCACAGAAAACAGTACAATGTAAGCTCATTGAATTCGTTCCCTCCCTCAATGTGGAGGAAGATACGCACAGCTTTCTGCCCTCCACCCCCACCCCACATCATGAATTCCACAAACTGGTTTTAAAGAAAATAAAAACAAGTTTATTAACTACAAAAGATAGATTTTAAGTGAATGTAAGGGATAGCAAACCGATCAAAGCAGATTACCTAGCAAATGAAACCAACACGCAAGCTAAATTTAATATATTAAAGAAACTGGTTACAAATAGTAATTTCTCACCCTAAATGTTGCTTTAGGCCAGGCCTGCACAACTTGTAAAGCGGCGAGGGCCATATTACTCCAAAGAAAACAGCTGAGGGCAGAAACCCACCCCACCCCCCCCAGGGCCTCCCGCCCTGCGGAAACAACCCCTCCTTCCCCAGCGCTGGGGTGTGGAAGCCTATAGAGGGGGAAAGAAACAGCGCACATAGGGTGATCAGATCACAGCAGTAAAATAGGACCCGCCCCTCCCTGTTCGGCCCCACCATCACACCCCTCTTTACCCCCCCCAGGGGTCACTATATTACTGCACACAGCAGTCAATCAATGCAGTTGCAGATAAATCTCTGCATTATGCATTTTTGTATAACTTTTATATGACTTTGTATTGAACCTTGGTAATATGTTATAGCGGGCCCCTAAGGTAGTATAATTAAGGTAAAAAAATGTCTTTTTGCTAGAAGTAGAATAAGATCTTCCCCCCACTTTGTATTCAATTGCCCTGTTGAATGAATGAGGTGTGAATGAGGCAGGCGTGGAAGGCAGGCACCTCCAGACAGCTGCAACCCTTGGAGAGGGGATGGGAACCAGACCAAGGACAATCAAACTTGTCAAGTGGGCTGACTAGAGAAGAGAAGACATACTGATGGCCTCGGGGGTTAGAAGCAAGCACCTTCCTTTGGGAACACCCTCTTTGCAGCATTGGGACAACTCCCAGCCCAGAGACAAGCAGCAAAAAGGACCAATGGACACAGTCCCAGATTTTGAATCTGGAGATTTGCCCCCCTCCAGCCAGCGCCCCCTCCCCCCCCAGTATAAAGCCTCGCTGCCACTGCACGCCCGGCTCATCATCCCCCCACCCCACCCCAGCTCACCTCCTCAGCACCCCCCGCCACCTGCTCACCTCCTCAGCCCCCCCCCCCCCCGCCGCTGGTTCACCTGCTGCCCTGCCACTGCCCGCCCACTCGGCTCGTCATCCCCCACCCCGCCCGGCTGCCTACTCACCCCCCACTGCCCATTCGCCTCCTCAGCCCCCCCGCCACCGGCTCGTCGGGTCCCCCCGCTGCCAGCTCACCTGCCTGCCCGCTGCTGGCCTCTTACCTTCTGCTGCTGCCCCTGCCCCTGCCCCCTGCCTCTGGCACACCCTCACTCCCCAGCCTGCCACTGGCCTCTTCACCAGCCCGCTCACCCACCAGCCGGCCGTTGGCTTGCCCCACCTCGCCACTTGCCTACTCACCCCCCCACGAGCCGCACAGTGAGCCCACGCGGGGGCTTCTGCAGGCCTGCTTAGGCAGATTGCATAAGTTCTTGAAGGCAAGCTGCTCAAAACTCCAGGTATTTCTTTCACAGGCCAGACACCTTCCCAGTCTGGGCTCAGCTCTTCTCTCCCACTCAGTCTTTGTTTCCTAGATGTTTCCAGTAGTCATCCTGGGCGGGCATTCCGTGAAGAATGACCCCTCATTATGTTATTCCCCTGCCTTAAATAAGTTTTACATATGGCGGGAATCCTTTGTTTTCCAGGGTGGTTTCTCCCCCTCTCAGTGAAAAAATACTGGTATTCTATCATGGAGTCCAGTACCAGGTGGAATGATCACATGACCCTGCAGTGTCAAAGCAGCCATGAGTCAAAGGCCGTTTGTAGCATCCCATGAAGGTGGGAGATTAGCATCTTCAAAGACCTATTGTTCTCCCTAATGGTCTACTGACTTGTTTCCAGCTAGCCAGCCAGATTGATTGCATTTTGTCTGGTGGGCATTCCCCAGGTGCAAACACTTTTGTAGTACAGATGTAGAGTCAATATTCCTAACTTTAAATACATGCATACAAATAGGATAATCATATTCAGCAAATCATAATCTTTCCAATGATCTCACATGCCTTATCTTGCATAAAACCCATCTTAGTTATGCCATACTCATATTATAACAATATCTCTATGAAGAATATGGGATGTAGCATCACAGCTGGTGTGGACAGCACTATGTTGGCAGGAGAGCTTCTCCTGATGACATATCTTCTGCCGTTTGCGGGGGCTGAAGTAGTTAAACTGATGGGAGCGTTTTCTCCCCTTCGGATTAGAACAGGTACATTGGAGAGTTTACCGTGCAGCTGCACTGCTGTAAACTCTCTAGTGTAGCCATGCCCTGAATAACATCTTATTATGGCATCAGGAGTGGGTGGCACTGCTTACATTTTTACCCCAGTCAAGGGTGAACCAAGTCCAAGGAGCTTAGTAGGCGTCAAGGAATTTATAACAGCAAAGAATAGGGTTCATCATTTCCTGAATAGCCTCCTTCCAGAGGCAGATGATCCAGAATGAAGAGATGGCTGTGGCTGCCAAAAATACAGGTACTGGACATTCAACAATGCAAACCTCCTGCGTTCTCTCCAACTCTCTACAACAGAAAAGTCCCAGTCCTGGGTGAGAAATTGCAATGCCTTACTAATGCCAACAACTCTTATTCATGTGAGTAGTTGTATTATACATTTCAGTGGAGCTATTCCTGAGAAGATGTGATTTACTTCACATGAGTGAAACTTTTCAGAATCAGGCCCTTAATGTATCAGAATAAAGGCTCCAGCTGTTCAAATCTGACTGTGAGATTTAAGCATCACATGGGGAGGGGGAGAAGAGGCGAAGAAGACAGGTACTATATTAGAGAAAATAAAGTACTCCTCAGATCCTCCTTATCTTTTGGCCCAGAACAACCTCAAACCAAGATCTATTGACACAGTGCAGCCAAGAGGATCTGAGCACCATTATTACCAGGAGGCGTTGGAGATGGATCACTCATGTGCTTCAGATGGAAACTGATTCCATCACCAGAGTAGCAATAAGATGGACACCTGAAGGTAAGGGAAAATGAGGCCACCCAAAAATAACATGGCGAAGAGCTGTGGAAGCTGAGCTGAAAAACCTGGGGCACAGCTGGAGAACCATTGAAAGACCTGCCAGAAACAGACAGGAGTGGAGGAGCTTCATCACTGCCCTAAATGCCAGAGGCATAATGGGAACATGATGACGACGACAATGGCTACGTGTTGTTTTTTAAAAAGACCTCACAATTCATCGCCCCTTTCCCTCGTGCTTTTTCCCCCCTCTCCAATACACAGGAAGGAGACATCTCTAGAGCAGCCTAAAATCCAACACTAAACACACAGTGCAGGCTTTAGGCAATTATTGATTTTGCTATTCAAGTAGAAAAAGAGTAGTTACCATAGCAACTCTAATACCACATGTTATGTACAATATCACTGGATCTAAAATAGCCCCCCCCCCCTTTTTTTTTTAAAAAAAAGGCATAGACATTCATTCTCAAACTGCTGGCTCATGAAGAGGATTTTAATTCAGCTTTGCATGGGCATAGGTGACCAGACAAGGCAAGGGAGAATCACGGTCCTTTTTTGTGGCTGCTTCAAAATACATCACTTTCTTGATATTACTTTTCCATATAAGGAAATGTTATAGTTGCCTCAGAAATGTTATGCTGCAGTCAGCATAATAGCCAGTGGAAAGGAGAGAACAGTCCACAAGGTGCAATCCCTAGCTCAAACTGTGAAGAAGCTGGAGAACGCCTGATAAAGAGATTCTGTGCTTTACCCTCTATGGGATCCACTCCAAACTACACATGCATCGTTCCCAAAAATGGCTGAGGAAGGGGACTCTCCATTGTCCTCAATTTTACTGTCTTGCTGAGGTTCCTCTCATTGTGACTGAAGAACTTAGACTTTTAAACTATTTGTCCACTGCAGGGTACACTCCTCAGTGACTTCAATTTTAGAGTCACCAGAATTCTGCTATGGAGAAGCCCCTGGTTCACCAAAACTTTGCTTATATATACACCGAGTTAAAACTGGTACAAGTGAGAGATGAATTCAATGTTCATTGTATTTCTCCCTGACATTTTGTAAGCTTTATAAAAATGAGGGTGGAAACAAACCATAAGATATGGATTTTGTTAAAAATGACATCACATTACAAAAATAACCCTTGCTCCCCACCCTCAAAAAAATAAACTACACTGGATGTTCATTGTACTTAAATTGTACCGTAACAGCATGGGTCAAATCCTCAGTATAAATCAGTGTAGCTCCTCTTACTTCAATCAATCTTCGCTGGCTACACCAGCTGAGGATCTGGCCCCATCTCTCAGAGAATGCCAGGAAAAGGAAATTGCTTACAAAAATGTGAGATGGTACATCAGCATTTTGTGACATGTAGGGTACCTCTCAGTAAAATCAAAGGCATTTCACATTCTGGTTTCCGTACTGAGGCATTCCACAGTTCATGTCATAGCGACAAGCCAATATGTGATATGGCTTTATCTCCACTCAGAGGCCTGCCACATGGCAAAATATGCTGCAGGCCTAACTGAAAAATGTTGTAATACATACTGATAAGTAATATCACTGAGCTACAGTCTATGCAGTTTATGACTGTAACTGTCACATATGGCCAATAGGAGAAAATGTTAGGGAAGTTATATTTTCATACTCAAATAACGCTAAACCAATCTGGTTGAAATGTACACATTTGTTTTAAATCAATATTTGAGCAGAGAATAAAGAGGGAAAATTGCACTCCAAAAAGGTATACATTTAATGAAGTTAAAAACTGAAAAATTGTTGGAGAGATGTGGGGTTAGAAATGGAAGTTGCAATTCAACCTTATAGGTAGCTTGCCCTGCCTGAAGTCACAATAATATTAGACAGAAAAAGAAGGCAAGTGTGTGCACGCACACGCGCGCACGCACACACACACAATGAACTAGATTCTTCTGACTGAACCCAACTCCACTTGTAGAGTCATACAGGCTACCTGCATGTCTTACTCTTCTAAGGGGCTTGGAGCTCTGAGCTAGCAAGACCCCTACAAAGTAGGTTGGGCTAGCCAGAGCAATTAGGGCCAGGCTAGCCAGGTAACATGTTTATTCAGTAACAAATCTATGGCTCCATTAGAGGGGATTCAACCTGGAGGCACAGGGCAACTGGCCAGGCCAGCCAGGTAACATGTTTATTCAGTACAACTACTCTGTGAGAGCTCTCACTAGGAAGACACTTATGGAATCCTGGCTGGATGTTAAAGTTGCCCTGTGCCTTCATGTTGAATCCCCTCGAATGGAGCCATAGATTTGTTACACACCTTCTGGTACAGGTGTTGCTCATTTGGGCAATTCTAGCTCTGTGTTTGGAGACACGAGCAAGGAGATCACAGTCTATAGAAGAAGTTGGCTTTAAGGGTAGCTTTGGAGATGGAGAGGGAAAACACAAAAGGCAAGAGATAAGGAGTTGTTCTAAGTAGGAGGAGTAGCATGAAAAGACATGAGGGCAAGCATGGGGAAAGGAAATGAAGGGGCATCTTGAAATAGGGTTGGATGAAATGAAAGCAGAGAATTAGGCTGGAGCCAGGTTATATGGGGCCTTGAACTGGAGGAGCTGGATGTGTTAAAAAGCAGAAAGGCAATGAAGGAATTTGAGGAGAGGAGTGAAATGCTTGCAGCAGCAGAAGTGGGTGTAGATAAGTTTTGAATAGACTGAAATGAGACGAGGAAAGAATCAAGGAGGCCAGAGAGGTTATTGCAGCCATGGTGAGAGACTGCCAAGATGTGGACAAGGATTTTATAGCAGTGATGATGGGGAGGAAAGGGTAGATTTTGGTGACATTAAAGAGGAAGATGCAATGGCATTTAGTAAGATCCTAGTTATGGAGGCGGAGGAGTAAAAAATAACAGCAAGCATTGTAAGCCTAGGTGACTGGGAGGATAATGAAGTGACAGACAAGGGGAGGACTGGAGAGGGATTATAAGGCAAGATGCAAAGCTCAAATGTTAACATCCTGCGCCAAATCCATCCACATAATGTTAATTTCAGTTAGTATGCAGATTTTATGTTCAGTAAATAAATGGTTATGAAGCCTATGTAAATGGAGACATATAGATGAGAGAGAAAAAAATATATGAAGAGAGATGAACAGAGATACAAATTAAAAAGTTTACCATATTTAGTAGACACACACTGATCTGCCAAGGTACAGCTGAAATATATAGGTCTTGCTTTCTCTCTTTTTAATATCGATTTCTGTTTTTTAATAAAGTTCAAAATTGAACTCTATATGCTCTAAGGGGATATTTTTTTCCAACAAAAATATACTTTCCCGAATAATTTTATGCTCATTTTCAGCCCTCAGGCTGTTGAACAAATATATAGATGTGTCTTCATAATTCACTTGCCTGGCAAAGTCGAAAATTTCTGGCAGCCAGTAAATATTTTTTGTAGAATAGTATCCTCCTTCTGGGGTTTTTCAATCAGGTTTTTTTAGCTGGTTGATTTTCAGGGATGGTGGGTGGTGTTGTTTCCAGGGATGTGTGTGGTTGTCTTGTCTTGTTTTATTTTGTTGCTAAAAGTAGGACAATGGGGAAACTTGTTAACTGCCTAATATATGAAAATACCATTTGTGTGTTTTAAACTATTCTCTGACACTGTTTTGGCTTTGCTATACTGTTTGGGCCCAATTCTACAAATCCTTGCTCATGCAAACAATGCTTATTCACACAATTAGTCTCATCGACTTCATTGGCACTAGTAATGTGAGGAAAGGTTTTTGGAATTGTGCCTTACATACAGGAAACCAGTGGCTGCTATAAGACCCTACTTGTGTCTGAGAAAACTCTGGTCACAATTTAAGCAGAAATGGAGAAAACTGGATTGAAATCCATACCTTTGATTTCTGTTCATGAACATATGCTCCTCTTAAGCTGTACTAGCAGGTTCAAAATAAAACATCAATGACAGTCTATTTTTTTAATAGCTCACTGTATTTATTCGATATCAATTGACTACAGCAATGAAAATTTCAGGTTCTTATTACTTTCCACTTCCCCTCCCGCAAACGACCTCTCAATTTCTGTTAATGGCCTATTAAAATACTCACGAGGATTATCCCAGGAACTGTATACAATGGAAACCTCTCAGAGATAGCACATACCTAACAGAGACTGTTTGACTCATGTCACAGCAAAAGATCTTTCCAGCAAGTTGGAAGAAGATATAAAAAGAGGGAAATTACATCATCACTCCCTCTACAACACAACACTGGAAACACCTTAGGAACAAAGACTGAACTGGGAAAAGGGGGTCCCAGGAAGGAAAGAAGTAACCCTGCCTTTCTATGGCAGCTTAGTGGACTGTTTGTACTATCTAACAGGGTGAGACACTGCTTGAGTCAAACCCCATCCAGTTTAGAGAACTTAGATTGTGATTCTGTTTATATCTTAGGTAATCTTCTTTGAGCTGTATGCTATAACTTATAATCACTTAAAATCTATCTTTCTGTAGTTAATAAATCTGTTTCATATTTTTACCTAAAACAGTGTGTTATTTCAAGTGCTAAAGATAAATCTGCTCAGGAGCAAGGGCTGGTGCATTGTCCTCTCCACATTGAGGGAGAGGTGGACAGGGTAATACATTCATACTGGCCAGGGTATGACAGTACAGCTCTGGGGTTCTAGGCTGTGGATCTGGGGGAGAAGCTTTCATGTAACTGCAGCTGAGTGTGTCCCTTCCTGCGAGAGTGCAGGGCGAGGGGCAGTCTGCAGCTTGCCACAGCAGCACAGTGTGAGAAGGAGCCTAGGCTGGTGAGACAGAGGCTCTGTCACAGTGGGATCATTTGAACACTGCTTTTAATACAGCCAAATGCTAGATTATACATCTAGGAACAAAGGATGTAGGTCATACTTATGTAGGCATGGCAGAATTCAAGCGTCTTACAATAGAATTTCAATTGCTAATATAACTGTTTGCTTATAAGCATTTTTTCAATATTCATCTATTTAAATTTTCAGAGTTGTGCAAAATTATGGTGTTTAAGCTATTTTATTATCATCTATTTATATTTTCCAGTTGGAGAAATTATGGGGGGTGTCAGACAAGAGGGGAGGTCACATAATTATTTAATAACAGTCGACATTGAGATCCAAAAAGTTAAAGCTTCAGACCACTAACACACAAATTGTCAACATCCCACTCAAAATATACAAAGTAATTATCCTTAAACCAAACAAGTGAAGAGGGCTTTGAATTATGTTCAAAGAGGGCAGGTGACAAAAAGGCTACAAGCAGGTTAAAAAAAAGGAAACCCTAATAGAAGACTAGTTTGGATTTGGAGGGGGGGTAGATGGTACATTCCAATAGGGTCATGGGAGCAACAAGATGAAAATCAGTGGAGGAATTTGCTCAATATCTCTGATGTCTCTACGCAAATGCAAGGAGTATGGGGAATAAACAGGAAGAACTGGAAGTATTAGTACATAAGCTAAATTATCATAGAATCATAGAATATCAGGGTTGGAAGGGACCTTAGGAGGTCATCTAGTCCAACCCCCTGCTCAAAGCAGGACCAATCCCCAATTTTTGCCCCAGATCCCCAAATGGCCCCCTCAAGGATTGAACTCACAACCCTGGGTTTAGCAGGTCAATGCTCAAACCACTGAGCTATCCCTCCCCCCCAATTATGACTTAACTGGCATCACAGAGACTTGGTGGGATAAATCTCATAACTGGAATGTTGGTATAGAGGGGTATAGCTTGTTCAGAAAGGACAGGCAGAGGAAAAGGGGCAGGGGGAGTCTTGCATTATACATCAAGTATATATGCTCTTGATATGAGGTCCAGAAGGAGGTGAGACGAAGACCAGTTGAAAATCTGTGGATGAAGAAAAAAAAGGGGGGGGGAACTGGGGAGATGTCATGGTAGGGATCTAATACAGACAACTAAATCAAAAGAAGGAAAATGAGGCATTTTTAGAACCAACCGAAATATCCAAAAAATACAAGACCTGACAGTAACTGGGGACTTTAACCACCCAGATATCTATTTGAAAAATAACATGGCAAAACACAGTGTCCAGTAAGTTCTAGGAATGTGTTGGGGACAATTTTTTTTGTTTTGGAAAGTGGAGGAAGTAACCAAGGGGGTCAACCAGGCATATAGGGACAAAATCAGAATGGCTAAAGCACAAACACAAGTTATGCCTAGCAAGATGCATAAAAGGTAATAAGAAGAGGTTCTTTAAATGCTCTAAGAGCAAGAGAAAGACGAAAAAAAGTGTAGATCTTCTAGACAGCCAGAAAGAAGACCTAATAACTGGTGACATTGATAAAGCTGAGGTTTGCAATACCGATTTTGCTTCAGTCTTCACTAAAAAGGTAAATGGCTTCCAGATAGTTAATTAATATGAATAACAAAGAGTAAGGGATGGAGGCCAAAATAGAAAATAAAACAGGTGAAAGAGTAGTTAGATAAGTTAGATGTATTCAAATTGACAGGGCCTGATGAAAAGCACCCTAGGGTAGTTAAGGAACTTGCTGAAACAATCTTGGAACCATTAGCACTTATCTTTGAGAACTCATGGAGACGGGGTGAGGTCTCAGAGGACTGGAGAAGAGCAAACATAGTGCCTATCTTTAGAAAGTGGAACAAAGATGACCCAGGGAATTATAAACCTGTCAGCCTAAGTTCGATACCGGGAAAGATATTGGAACACATTATTAAACAATCAATGTGTAAGCACCTAGAGGAAAATGGGATTATAAGTAATAGCCAAAATAGATTAGTCAAGAACAAGTCATGCCAAACCAACCTAATTTCTTTTCTTTGCCTAGTCGATGGGTGCAGAAGCACACAATATAGCTGGATTTTAGTAAGGCTTTTGATATAGTCCCATAACAATCTCATAAGCACACTAGGGAAATGTGGTCGAGATGAAATTACTGTAATGTGGGTGCACAACTGCTTGAAAGACCATACTCAAAGAGTAGTTCTCAATGGGGCACTGTCAAACTAAAAGGACATATCTAGAGGGGTCCCACATGAGTCAGTCCTGGGTCTGATACCATTCAATATTTTCATTAATGACTTGTATATAGGAGTGGAGAATACGCTGATAAAATTTGTGGATGACACCACGCTTGGAGGCATTGTTACCCTTTGGATGCCAAGATTAGAATTCAAAACAGCCTTGACAAATTGGTGAACTAGTCTGATATCAACATGAAGAAATTGAAGTACAAAGTACTATACTTAAGTAGGAAAATCACAAATAGAAAATGGGGACTAACTTGCTAGGCCGTAGTACTGCCAAAATGCTCTGGGGGTTATAGCGAATCAAATTGAACATAAGACAATAATGAGAAACAGTTGTGAAAAAGGCTAATATCATTGTGGGGTTTAACAACAGGAGAGTCATACATAAAACACGAGGTAACTGTCCCACTGCACTCAGCACCGGTGAGGACTCAGCTGGTAGGTACAGAGAAGATTATTGCACACTGCACATAGTGGTAGCAAGGTGCCTCACAATCGTGGGTACCTCTGGGAGGCATCACAGAGGCCAAAACCAAACAAAATTAGTGGACATTTCTAAAAATTTTGGCCGTAATGCTCTTTTTCCGGGCTATAACCAGGGCAGGGCGAGCAGGGCAGCTGCTGGGGAAAAGAAAAGAGGTATCAGGAGGACACATGGGGTCACATGCCCCACCCCGATTTCTGCCTTCCATTCAGCACAGAAGCTTAGGGCATGCCCCACAGTTTGAAAATCATCGCCTCCTGCCAGGAGCTGATGGATCTGAAGCTGGTGGGAGCTGCCCGGCCCACTCAGTCCCCTGTCTCTCCATGCGGTGGGAGCCAGGGAGCTGTCTGTCTGGCAGCGCTCCGTCTCCTGCTCCTTGAGCCAGGTCACTTCAGCACAACCAGGTGCTTCCCAGGCCGGGCGGGCAGCATAGCTCTGCGATGTGCCCCTGGCACACTCTTCCCTCTTCCCTGCAGGAACCTGGCACCAGCTGGTGATGTCCACTGGAGCTGACCCCTGACTCCGGAACCTGACTGTCAGAAGATGCTCCCCAAAGCACCCGCTTGCCGCTGCCCTGGTGCTCCCTGGCTCTGCTGCTGCTGCTCTAGTGGTGACAAATTCCTCGAGGAGCATCTCATGGCAGTGCTCAGGGGCCAGCTTCCAGTGAGCATTGCCAGCGGGATCCGGGATCCTTCGGGGGAGAGGCAAGAGCACATCAGGGTCGCAGCTGGGAACTGTGCTACCACCTGCCCTGCCTGGGGAATGTCTGGCCATGCGAGGGAGCAGGAAAGCACGATACCCCAAGGGACTTGTTCACCGCTGCCCTGGTGCTCCTTGCTCTGCTGCTGCTGTGCAGGAGTGACAAGTGGCTTGGGAGCATCTCATGGCAGTCGGGCTCCATGGTCAGGGGCCAGCTCCAGGGATGTCAGCAGCTGGTGCTGGGCTCCTTCAGGGAAGGGCAAGAGCATCTCCGGGGTGCAGCTCAGAGCTGTGCCACCCACCCTCCCTGGGGAACACCTGGCTGTGCAGAGGTGGCCTGGCTCAGAGAGCAGGGTAGAGAGGGCTGCTGGGCAGCCTGCCCACACTCCAGCTCCCACAGTGCAGAAAGCCAGGGACTTGAGCAGGCCAAGCAGCTCCCAAGAGCTTCCAATCCCCCGGCTCCTGGCATGAGTCCATGGTTTTCAAATTATGGGGTGTGCCCCTATGCCTGGCACACCCCACAGTTTAAACACCTCTGTGTTGAATGGATGGCAACATTTGGGGAGGGGCATGTGCCAGTGTGTGTCCCCCAACACGCCACCCATTTTTATCCCCGCCCTTGTGGCTGTGTGCCCTGGGCAGCTGCCCTGTTCGTCCTGCCCTGGTTACAGCCTGGCAAAAGACGATTAAGGCCAAAGTTTTTTTAAATGTCCACTAATTTTGTTTTGGGTTGGTTCTTCCCCTCGTGATGCCTCTTAGAGGCACCTGTGGTTGTCAGGCATCTTGCGACCACCAGTCATTAGTGTGTGAAAGTCTTGTCTGTACCTACCAGCGGTCAGATTCCTGTCTCTCCCATCCACTGGCAACATAAGCACTCCCCTCTCAGCCCACATGGGCTCCACAGCAGTGCTAACGATAGGCACTTTCCAATCCCTGAGGCCTCTGAGCATCCCCCATGGTAGCCAGCCCCCTAACCACTGGACACTCACAGAATTACCAGACCTGCTGTCCCCAAAGGAACAGTACACCACAGCTTACTAATTACACCTTAGAACACAGCACCACTGAACACACCGCCCTTCCATTGCTTTACAGAGAAGGCAAATATAAGTTCATGTAAGAAAGAACAGAAATAGAGACAATAGCAAACAGAAATATTGGTAACAAGGAGTTACATATAAAATACAATCATAACACACATCCTAGAGACTAACTTAACTTATAAGATACCCCCTTGTGTATTAACATCCTGCCTCCCCAAAAGTCCTCACAGTGTTCTTCAACCAGGGTGCCTGAAAATCTCCTTTCAGGAGACCAAGCCCACTGGCAGGCTGTCTCCCCAGATAAAGGATGCCAGTTCCTCTGTCTACACATTAGAGCAGCCCTTTGTTCTCTACCTATCAGCAGGGTACCCTCCCCTGCTGTTTACCTCTTCCTGTTAATTTCTTCTCTTGAAGTCCCTGCGATCTCTTCTTTAGCATTTGCCTCAGTATGCAAATAAACACCCATTGGAAGATACAATGGTCACCTAGGGCAGGGGTTCTCAAACTGAGGGTCGTGATACCTCAGAGGGTCACAAGGTTCTTAAGTGGGGGTCGCCCTGAGAACATAATTTCATATTTTTATTATATTATATACATATACACACATATATACATACACACACACACATACACACACCCCCTCTCCCTCCATATATATTGTTCACGCAGACATTTCAAAAAGGTAGCTATCACCAGTGTGATGCAGTCTTTTAGAAGGAACCTTAAATGAGGTTCTTTGGTGAACTAAAATATAAATAACAGACCCAGGAAATCCCTATAAATTGTATGGACCCCTTTGCTCTCTGACAGTTGGCATTAAGGGGTTCTTGGGTCACCGTGTCCAATTTGATACATCTAAGCCCTGATTTTCAGTCAGTGGAGGTGTGCGCGCTCATTAGTGTACTCTATGAAAGGTTCAGCCTAGGTCAGTAGAACACCACACATGCACAATTATTCATTTTAAACGTTGGTTGTTTGGGGATGGTATGAAGGTCTGACCACCAGCAACTCTTAGATCTTTTGAGATCTGCAGGCATCCATGAACGTATTGCTTTAAGTGATCTGTGCGAACAAGCAACTGTTTAGCAAGCAAGATGGTGCAGCAGTAGAATACCAAGCTGTCTTCTAGGAGACTTCCCCTTTGTAAGTGGAGACTGAAATCATCACAGATGTTTCAAGATTTACCTAGGTTATCTGCTAGTACAGATCCCCAAAGAGGAATTGATTCGCAGATTTAAAAGCCAGAAGGGACCATTCAGTCTGATTTCTTGTGTAACACAGACCACAGAATTTCATTTCACCAAGCAATTCCTGAATAAGCACAAAACCTCTGGTTCAGCTAGCGCATAGCTTTGAGAAAAATATCCAGTCTTCATTTAAAGACTTCAAGTGATGGAGAATCCATCACACCCCAAAGTCATTGTTCCAGTGATCAGTTCCTCTCACGGTTACAAGCTTTGCAACTTATTTCTAGTTTGAATTTATCTAGATTCATTCTTTAGCCATTGAATATTGTCATCCCTTTGTCTGCTAGACTGAAGAGCCCTCTGCTATCAGAAATCTTCTCCCTTTGTAGGTACTTACAGACCACAACCTAGTCATCTCCTAACCTTCTCTTGGATAAATTAAATGAATTGAGCTGCTTTAGTGTTTTCAATAAATGGTTAGGAAGTCTACGCTAAGGCAGACATGCAGATGAGATAGAAAAAAAATACAGGAAGAGAGATGGACAGAGATACAAATTAAAAAGTTTACCATATTTAATAGACACACACTGATCTGTCAACCTACAGTTGAAAGATATAGGTCTCTCTTTTTAACAGCTGTTCCTATTTTCTAATCAAGTTCATAACTGAACTCTAGATGCTCTAAGCCTAAGGGAAATTCCCCCCCCCCCCCCAAGATATACTTTCTCCAATAATTTTATACTCATTTTCAGCCCTCAGGCTGTTTAACAAATATACAGGTGCCTCTTCATAATTCACTTGGCTGGCAAAGTTGGAAATTTCTGACAGCCAGTAAATATTTTCTGTAGAATAGTTTCTGGGTTTTTTTCAAACCAGGTTTTTTCAGCTGGTTGGTTTTCGGGGATGGCGAGGGATGTTTGTTTCCAGGGATACATGTGGTTGTTTTGTTTTATTTTATTTTGTTACTAAAAGTAGGAAAGGAACAAAAAAGTTTGGTTTTTAGGACAGTGGGAAAACTCGTTAGCTGCCTAATATATGAAAATACAATTTGCGTGTTTTAAACTATTCTCCTACACTGTTTTGGCTCTGCAGTACAGTTGGGGCCCAATTTTACAAATCCTTACTCATGCAAACAGTGCTTATTCACACAATTAGTCTCATCAACTTCATTGGTAGATAGTAACGTGAGGAAACGTTTTTGGAATTGTGCCCCATATACAGGAAACCAATGGCTTCTATAAAACTCAACTTGTGTCTCAGATTGTGTGAGCTCTGACCACAATTTAAGCAGGGGTGGAGCAAATTGGTTTGAAATCCATACCTTTGATTTCTGTTAATGAACATATGCGCCTCCAATGCTGTACTAGCATGATTCAAAAGAAAACATCAATGACAGTCTATTTTTTTAATAGCTCTGTACTTAACTGATATCAATTGACTACAGGAATGAAAACTTAAGGTTCTTACTACTTTCCGCTTCCCCTCCCGCAAATGACCTCTCAATTTCTGTTGATTTCAATGGGAGCTGAAGGTTGCACAGCACTCACAGGGTCAGGCCCCAGAACTGTATGAGTCATAGACTCTATGAGTCTATCTCGATTTGAGGAGGAGACAGAAAATTATTTCTCTTTCGATACAGTTCTGGGGCCTGACCCTGTGAGTGCTGTGCAACCTTCAGCTCCCATTGAAATCAACAGAAATTGAGAGGTCATTTGCAGGAGGGGAAGCGGAAAGTAGTAAGAACCTTAAGTTTTCATTGCTGTAGTCAATTGATATCAGTTAAGTACAGAGCTATTAAAAAAAAAGATGTGTTAATGTGAATAATCAAACTTTCAGCATCAGCTTCTGGAGCTACACAGAGCAACAATTGGCAGCTGAAAGAAATTATTTAGTAATAAAATGTGAGCAGCAAGGTGCTCAGTGCAAAAAGGCTACTTCAAACAGAACCCAGCCTTCTGTCGGCTAGTATCATTGAAACAGAGCTGTGTCGGATAGAGATCTATTTACTAGACTGCTGTTATAAAATTGATGCAGGCGACTTGTGTAGGGAGAATATAAACCTTCTGTCTGAGAATCTGATCGCTGTATTGTTTACGGCAGGAAAGCTGTAGCAAAGAATTTTTATTTTTGACTTCACTGATAATTAAAGGCCAGGTGCAATAATCACAGTACCTGGGCATACCATACAAGGCCACATCAGCTATGGAACATCTTTTTGTTCAGAGTGCCCAAGGTCTTGGTCAGGCTTCCAAAGTGCAGAATCCAGACGGATATTATTCATTTATCTATTCACACTCCAGAGGAACCTTCCCCTGGATAGGGAGGGAGAGGGAGAAAAACTCGAGTCTGCTGGTGCTTGTAAAAATGGAAGAAGATGAAGGAGGAAATCATCTGCTGTCTAAATGTACCAAGCTATAAATTAGTCACTACAGGCCAAGGCTCTTTAAGATATGTGCACTACAACCTTTTAAGTGGACTAATTTATGAGCTTGTTTCATGACCCAATGTGTCAATTAGTCTTAACTTAAAGGTCCCTCACCAAAGGCTCTTAAGCAAAGTAAGCTGTCATGGGATAAAAGGGAAGGGTCCTATCATGGATCAATAACTGGTTATAAGATAGGAAACAATGAGTAGGAATAAATAGTCAGTTTTCAGAACAGAGACACGTAAATAGTGTCTGTACTGGGACCAATACTTTTCAATATATTCATAAATGATCTGGAAAAAGGGGTAAACAGTGAGATGGCAAAATTTGCAGATGATACAAAAACTACTTAAGATGGTTAAATCCAAAGCAGACTGCAAAGAGTTACAAAGGGACCTCACAAAGCTGGGTTACTAGGCAACAAAATGGCAGATGAAATTCAATGCTGACAAGGGCCAGCCTCAGGAAAAATGGCATCCTGGATGACTTTGTATTTTGGCACCCCACCATCACCCCTGACCTCCAACTAACTCCCCTGACCCCCACAGGCTCCCCATCTCCCTTCCCCCATCACCTCCGGGCCCCACTGCCTCCCCCCAGTGCTTAATTTGTATTGAAAAGGGTGCCAGAGCTCAGCCCAGGCACATATTGAGCACTGGCAGGGCGACCTGATAGCGGCAGCTGCTAGCCGGGCATCCAACTCTGAAGGCAATGCCACTGCCAGCAGCAGCGCAGAAGTAAGGGTGGTATGGTATATGGTGTATTGCCACTGTTACTTTTGCCTTTCCGCATAGGTCAGGTTTTCTAAACCCATCATTTTTGTTGCTTTCCTCTGGACTCTCTGCAATTTGTCCACATTTTGCTAGAAGTGTGGCACCCAGAACTGGACACAGTAGTCCAGCTGAGGCCTCACCAGTGCTGAGTACAGTTGGACAGTTACCTCATGTGTTTGACATACAACACCCCAGAATGATATTAGCCTTTTTAGCAACTGCTTCACGTTATTGGCTCAAATTCAATTTGTGATCCGGTATAGAATCATAGAATCATAGAATCTCAGGGTTGGAAGGGACCTCAGGAGGTCATCTAGTCCAACCCCCTGCTCAAAGCAGGACCAACCCCAACTAGATCATCCCAGCCAGGGCTTTGTCAAGCCTGACCTTAAAAACCTCTAAGGAAGGAGATTCCACCACCTCCCTAGGTAACCCATTCCAGTGCTTCACCACCCTACTAGTGAAAAAGTTTTTCCTAATATCCAACCTAAACCTCCCCCTCTGCAACTTGAGACCATTACTCCTTGTTCTGTCATCTTCTACCACTGAGAACAGTCTAGATCCATCCTCTTTGGAACCCCCTTTTAGGTAGTTGAAAGCAGCTATCAAATCCCCGCTCACTCTTCTCTTCTGCAGGCTAAACAATCCCAGTTCCCTCAGCCTCTCCTCATAAGTCATGTGCTCCAGCCCCCTAATCATTTTTGTTGCCCTCCGTTGGACTCTTTCCAATTTATCCACATCCTTCTTGTAGTGTGGGGCCCAAAACTGGACACAGTACTCCAAATGAGGCCTCACCAGTGCCGAATAGAGGGGAATAATCACGTCCCTCGATCTGCTGGAAATGCCCCTACTTATACAGCCCAAAATGCCATTAGCCTTCCTGGCAACAAGGGCACACTGTTGACTCATATTCAGCTTTTCGTCCACTGTAACCCCTAGGTCCTTTTCTGCAGAACTGCTGCCCAGCCATTCGGTCCCTAGTCTGTAGCAGTGCATGGGATTCTTCCATCCTAAGTGCAGGACTCTGCACTTGTCCTTGTTGAACCTCATCATATTTCTTTTGGCCCAATCCTCTAATTTGTCTAGGTCCCTCTGTATCCTGTCCCTACCCTCCAGCGTATCAACCACTCCTCCCAGTTTAGTGTCATCTGCAAACTTGCTAAGGGTGCAGTCCACACCATCCTCCAGGTCGTTGATGAAGATATTGAACAAAACCGGCCCCAGCACCAACCCTTGGGGCACTCCACTTGATACCGGCTGCCAACTAGAAATGGAGCCATTGATCACTACCCGTTGAGCACGACCATCCAGCCAGTTTTCTATCCACCTTACCGTCCATTCATCCAGCCCATACTTCTTTAACTTGCTGGCAAGAACACTGTGGGAGACTGTATCAAAAGCTTTGCTAAAGTCAAGAAATAGCACATCCACTGCTTTCCCCTCATCCACAGAGCCAGTTATCTCATCATAGAAGGCAATTAGGTTAGTCAGGCATGTATGCTCTCTAGTCAGTCTATATCGGACACAGAAACCTGACCTGCTAGTAGCAGCCCTGCAACCTACAGTCTACAAGAAGTACATGACACGGTGTCAGAAGTAAACTAGTGCCAGAGGAGAACAAACAGAAGGAACAAAGCAACAACAGTTGCAGGATTTCATCAACATGTCACTCTGCAGTGCCCCCAGAGAACATCAGCTTTGACAAACCTTGACAATGGACATGCTTGAAGCAATATTTTGCAAGATTTTGAATTGCTATAAAGCTCCCCCAGGAAATGAGATATTCGGGTATCTTTAATTTATGCTACGGGGAAGCAAACAGAGCATATCTTTAAATCCTTTGACTTTACTGAAGACAGCCAAATCGCTTTCATAGTAATCTTTGTGACTATGTCTGATGCATACTTTATACTCCAAAGAAACATTGTTTACGACAGAGCATGTTTTCACTACAGTATTTAACAATCAGGGGAAAATGTTAATGTTTTATCAGAGCTCTGCATGCACAGGCTGAAAACTGATTTTTGAAACTGGAAAACATGAAAATATCAGATACAGGCTGGTCGTTGGATTAACAGATCAATTTTTACAGCAGCTTCAATTGAAGACAGATTTAACTCTATTTAGATTTAACACAGCTAAGCACTCTGAACTAGTCAAACAGCAGAACAAAAGGCAGGAACAACTTGAAAAACCTGAAACCAGCTCAAAAGCTGTAAACACACACTTAAGTTCTAACAGTCATCATCATAAAACCCCTGAGGCAAGGAGAAAGAACTCCAAGCTTAAGAGGGACAAATTCCAGCCTATATGCACAAGGGGTAGAAAAAAAGTCTTATCCCAAGAGATGATACTTGTCCAGTCAGAGGCACATAGTGTAATAAATGCACAAAATATGGGCATTTTGCAGATGCACCAAAGCAGTTAGGGAGTTGACTAATATTAGAAACTATCAATAGTCATTATTTCTGGGATCTAATCACTTGTTTTGACACAGAACCTGCATGGAGAAGGAAACTGAATATTCATGGAAGATTATTGACTTTCAGATTGATTTAGAAGTAGATGTCTCAGTCACCTCCGAAGGGATTTACAGTTCCCTTCAATCCCTCCCACAGCTGACGTCACCTGACCCAGCTCTGACTAGCCCTGGAGGCACTCTGAACTGCATGGGCCATTTTACCAGAGAAACCACTTGAAAAGACAAAAGTTATGCATTAAGAGTGTATGTGATGAAAGGACCACAGACCAACAGCCATCTTTGCCACTGCATGGCAGCCATGGTGGGCCTAGGGGGAAAGGTGGAAGAACTCATTGGAATATTTGGTGATAGTGGACTTTTGAAAGTAGATCCAGTACAAGTAACCTTAAGAGACAGTGTTGAACCATAAAGTGTACATACGCTTCGAAGGATTCCTATCCCATTACTTCATAAAGTGGAAACTGAGTTAAAGAGAAATAGAGAGTGGATTGGCATAAATGAGAAAAATCTGAGCCAACGATATAATGTGCCCCAATGGTACTCGTTACAAAGAAAAATGGAAAAATATGAATCTGTGTGGAGCTTACGAGACTTAATGAAACAGTGGTTAGAGAAAAATATATGCTCCTAACACTGGATGACTTCCTCCCCAAAGTGAAAGAAACTACAGTATTTTCCAAGCTGGATTTCTCTAGTGGATTCTAGCAAATTCCTTTGCCAAAGTGCTACACAGACTTCATCATATCACACTCTTTGGGAGATTTTGCTTTCAAAAATTACCTTTTGGGATTACCAGTGCAGCTGAAATTTTCCAAAGGAAGATGGTAGAAATGTTAAACACAAATGGTGGTGTAATTTGCATGGATGACATTTTTATATATGGGTATGATGGAAGAACACAACAGAACTGTCAATGGAGTTCTAAGCCTAATCAGCCAGTCCGGACTGAAGCTAAACAAAGAGAATTGTGTTTTCTGTCTACCCCAAATAGAGTTTTTGAGACAGACACCAAAGAAAGATGGAATCAGTCCTAGCCCTGAGAAAGTAAAGCTATTCAAGAATTGAATTCATCAACTGTACCAGAACTGAGACATGTACTGGGGATGGTATCCTTGGTTGATAACTACAAGACCTTTCTACAATGGCAAAACCAGTGAATGCACTATTGAAGTCCAACACAGATTCTCTGCCTAATCCCAATCAAAAACAGGGATTGAGGAGGGGGGTGGGGGGGCGTGGAAACACAAGTAAGGCTGGCTTTTCCTTGTTGGACTTTGTCATTATGATTAATATGACAAATAGGAGTTTGGTAGGGAATGGATCAGAAGGGATTACGTATGCTAGAATGTAATAGGGATGGGTGTGTCATTTTTGGTGTTTGCAAATCTTGTCTGAGTTCATGAGCCTTCCCTCTCCCCATGCCATCATTCAAATCCATGGGAACTTCCCCCCTTTCCCAAGAGCTTAATTTTAAATGAACCACAGCAACACATTTTATTATATAAAGGGAAGCCTGTGCTTTTATTAGGCTATAAAGAATCCTACAAAAGCTAGGCTACCACAAGTGAATACCTTATATATGATATAGATTTATTTATTTTCCATTAAATTATCTCTGTCATTCCTCTGCACTTCTTCCCTCCCCGACAGAATGTGAACCAACTCATTATGGTTCCAGATGTAAAGAAATTTGTTCCATCTAAAAATGACTTTTTGTAGATTAAGGAGAATAACATGATGTAAGTGTCCGCTGAAGAGCACAGTGTGCAGGTGAAATAAATTTGATACAGGTTGCAGCAATTCCAAGAATGAAATGGCTGCAGCACTCTGTATACAGGCAGAGTCCTTAGATCAGGGGTCGGCAACCTTTCAGAAGTGGTGTCCATGTCTTCATTTATTCACTCTAATTTAAGGTTTCGCGTGCCACTAACATATTTTAACGTTTTTAGAAGGTCTTTTTCTATAAGTCTATATATTATATAACTGAGCTATTATTGTATGTAAAGTAAACAAGGTTTTCAAAATGTTTAAAAAGCCCCATTTAAAATTAAATTAAAATGCCGATCTTATGCCGTCGGTCCTGCTCAGCCCGCTGCCGGCCTCGGGTCCCATTCACCTAGGCCAGCAGCAGGCTGTGCAGGGCCTTCAGCCGGGACCCCGGCTGGCAAGGGGCTGGCAGCCAGAACTCCAGACTGGCAGTGGGCTGAGCAGGGTCGGCGGCCAGGACCCCAGACCGGCAGCGGGCTGAGCGGCTGAGTCCGCTGCCGGTCTGGGGTCCCGGCCCTGCCCACATAGAGTTGGTACCTACCTTCTCCCTGGTTCGTCCATTCTCTTCGTCTCTCTCTGCATTGAGCTGACGGTGGGGGTGCACTGAGCACAGGGCTAGGGGTGAAGGAGCAGGCTGGGGGTTGGGGTACAGGGTCTGGCCAGGAGCTAGAATGAGGGAGGGGGCTCAGGGTTGGGGCAGGAGGTTTGGGTGTGGAGCACATACCTGGGCAGCTCCCATTTGGTGCAAGGGGTGCAGGTGGGTATGTGGGGGGGTGGGTGCAGGAGCTCCTGTTTGGTGCTCAGGGTGGGGATGTGGGAGGGTGCAAGAGTCACGGCATGAGGTGTGGGGGGTGCAGGAGTCAGGACGGGGGCTGAGGGTGTGTGAGGGGGTGCAGGAGTCAGGTTATGGGGTGTGGGGTGGCTGGGTATGTGTGGGGAGTGCAGCAGTCAGGGCTAGGGTCGTGAGGGTATGGGGGGTGCAGGAGTCAGGGCAGGGGGCTGGGGGGGTGAGGCGGGTGCAGGGGTCAGGGCAGGGGGTTGGGGGTGTGTGGGGGGTGCAGGATTAGGCAGAGGGATGGGGGTGTGGGCTCAGCTCGTGGGGGTGCTCCCAGCCCCCTGCTCTGAGCAGCTCATGGCAGGGGGCTGGAGGGGATATGCCCCGATTCCACCCCCGTCCCAGCCTCCTCCCCAGAGCAGCAAGCGCACTACGGCTCTGCTTCTCCCCTTCCCCTTCCCCTTCCCCCTCCCTCTCCCTCTCAAGGGCCATCAGCTGTTCGGCAGGGACAGAGAGGAGGAAGGGCAGGAACCCAGCACACTCAGGGAAGAAGCGGGGGATGGGGGAGCTTGGCTGCCAGCGGAGCCTGCCCTGTTGCAGGAGCCATCAGAACCAAACTTTAGCCCCCTGCCCCCGCAGGAGAGACTGGTGGGCAGAAGGCGGAGAAGAGCGGGACGGCTGGGCAGGATTTTTAATGGCACGCTGCTGCCTGCCGGGGTCCCGGCCGCTGGCCCCGCTCAGCCCGCTGCCGGCCTGGGGTTCTGTTCACCCAGGCCAGCAGCGGGCTGTGTGGGGCCAGCAGCCGGGACCCCATCAGGCAGCAGAGGCAGCAGCGTGCCATTAAAAATCGGCTCACATGCCCAAAGGTTTCCGACCCCTGCCTTAGATATGTAAAGGTTCAGTACTCCATAAACAGAAGTATCACATTTGCTGATGTAAGCACAGTCTGAATGAGTTCTCCCCTGACAGCTAACTGGGAGGGCAGGGTGGCGTCAGCTTTTCTGCCGCCCTAGGCGGCGGAGGAGAGGCTGCCGCTGAAATGCCGCCGAGGTCGCCGGCGGCCGAAGAAGCTGCCACCGAAGTGCCGCTGAAGTCCTCGGCAGCAGCTTCTTCGGCTGCCGGGGTTCTCGGTGGCAGCCTCTCCCGCTGGCGGCCGCCGAGGGACCTGAGATGCCGCCCCCCAAATCCTGGCGCCCTACGTGACCGCCTAGGGTTGCCTAATGGTAGCGCCTGCCCTGTGGGAAGGGGAGAGACTTCAGGAGCAAACTGTATTTACATTAACACACCTACTCTGCCAAGATATCCAGCAGATAGAGGTGTGTTGCTCAAAGTGATCAACTTTGGCTGGTGCTGGGTTATAAATCACTTTAGTACTGAATGCAGGGGTAGTGAAATGTTATCAATGTTGTTGTCTTTATTGTATTGAATAAAGGGGAGCAGAACTGTGCTTAACCTATCCCAAACAAAGGGGTCACCCTCAGCTGAAAGAACCTTGTTAAGCCAGGGGCTCGAATGTCAGACCCTTGTGAAAGTAAGAGGTGTGGGATAGGTGTCCCAGCTAGGAGGTGCAGACTCTCCCTAAGGGTCCCCGGTCTGATTTAACCTGTTCCTCCCCACTGTTCAAAGATAGAGCTAACTAGGCTTTATTATGAGCCTTTTGTTATTTTAAAGTGCTCAAATGAGAGCTGAAATCACTTGTGTTGGGACCATGTTTATGCCCAGCCTCCAAAGAGCTGAAATCACTAAGCGACTGATGTGCAGAGGTCACAGCAGAGAGGCAGGTAGCAGCAGAAAGTGATTGACAGTTGGCTGGCGAGTGAAGCAGAACGAGTGACTGGCAGGGCGGCCAGCCAACACAAGGGCTCAGAGAGTGGAGCAAGCAAGGTGCCTTCTTCCCTGGGTGGAAGGTGAACTCACACAGATGCACCTCTGAACCCTGGGTCCTCACTGACCAAGGACAACCACTGTGAGTGGGGTATGGTGAGGGAGCAGAGAGGGGCACAGAAAAGGAACTTTTTTGGTGTAGAACTCAAGAACATGAGGCAGAAGACACTGCCCCACCCACTCTGGGATGTGTTTGCTGCTCAGAGTTTTATGATTATGAATTCTGCTTGTGACATTTTCCCTAATTAATGTCAGGTGACTTCCCTTCTTTCATTTAAAGTTTATTTTCTACACTCGGACTCTATGCTTATGAGTTGGGAAGTATTGCCTCTCAGAGGTGCCCAGAGGCGGTGTGTAATTTTCCCAGGTTACTGGGGCAGGGCTTGAGCCAGTTCTGTGTTGTATTGCTGAAAAGGAATCCCTAGATATTGAACCCTGCCCTGGTTGCTGCCAGGCAGAAGGGTTACACTTAAGTATTTACACATCTACACCAGAGAAATTCTAAATCCTGCATGCTCAAGTGAAAACAAAATTAACCAGGATGAGTTGGTGGCTGTTCCAGTTTGGTAATGCACTTTTTCGTATTAGTGTGGGTCTCAAAGTAGACATAGAGCGATTGACTTTAAGAATATTCTCCCCTTCTCTGAAAAGAGCTTAAGTTCTTTTCCTACTAAAGAGGGAATGATTCTGCGAGCTGGTGCTATGTACCCTCTAAACTGAGTTATCAAAGGAGCAAAAGGGAGCAGCTGTGCTACCACCACTTTCTGAAACCAGGAGCTCAAAATTAATTAATTCCCGTTGTCTTTAATGGTGATTTTGTCAAACTATGGGATCAGCATGGTGTTTCAATATCTGCATTGCTTGCTTTTGCCAAATTTGACCTTGAACATTTAATTATGAACAGTCTCTCTTAGCCCTGTGCTCAGTATCTAGACAAATGATGGCAATTGGTGCCGGAGATCTCTCCTGAGCACCAGGCATTGTAGAAGAGCCAGTTGCATCTCACTCTCTGCAGCTATGGGCTAGGTGGTGTAAATCAGTGTCACTCCCTTGAAGAGGACAGGGATAGCTGGTGTAAATTGGGCCAGGCTTTGAGGGACTGCAGTGTCTGGATAGATGGGAAATATGGTGAACAAAAAAGGGATTTTTTTTTAACAATCCTAAATACCCTTTTGAGGTCTAATGGGTGGAATCGATGCTTGGGACAGGAAGAAATTTCTCGGCACAACAAGCTGATAAGGTATATCAATAAGGTATATCATTAATGTGCAGCTGACAATTTCTCTCCCCCCCCCCCTTTTTTTTTTTTGCCAGAAAACTTTGCCTTCTAGTTTGACCAGCTTCCCTAGGAGAATTAGATTCCTTTTATAAAGGCTAACTGATAGGTTTGAGTGTTAACTCTTGCCCAAGCCCTAATCCTCTCACACTTTGATGACTTTTCTCTGGTCTCAATGCCTGCAACCACACACACACACACACTCAAAAGAAGGTCATCCTCTTTACGTTTCTCCTCTGGCTCCCTCTTTTCCAGTGCATCAAACACAAACCTCTTCTTGTAACTTTCCAAGCCCTTCACAAGTTAGCCCTGCTCATAGACTTAGACTCATAGACTTTAAGGTCAGAAGGGACCATTATGATCATCTAGTCTGACCTCCTGCACAATGCAGGCCACAGAAATCTCACCCACCCACTCCTGGATCGTTTCCCTTAAGTTAACGATCCTCATTCACACCTGTGTGACCATCTTGTTTATCACTTCAAAAGCTTTTTCTTCCCCTGCTGTCATGTTTCCTCTCAACTAATTAGCCTCTTAAGATTGGTCTATACACCTGGACCATCATGTTTCTCTGACTGTATAAATATATCTGAAATATAATTTCATTCCATGCATCCGATGAAGTGGGTACTAACCCACGAAAGCTTATGCTGAAATAAATTTGTTAGTCTCTAAGGTGCTACAAGTTTTTCTTTCTTATTTCCTTTTACCTATGTCTCAGCTATTGAAGTCCTCAAATCATGGTTTAAAGACTTCAAGATGCAGAGAATCCTCTGGTAAGTGACCCGTGCCCCATGCTGCAGAGGAAGGCAAAAAACCTCCAGGGCCTCTGCCAATCTACCCTGGAGGAAAATTCCTTCCCAACCCCAAATATGGCGATCAGCTGAACCCCGAGCATGTGGGCATGACTCACCAGCCAGACACCCAGGAAAAAGTTCTCTGCAGTAACTTCTAACATCCCATCATTGACCATTGGTCCTTTTTACCACTGATGGCAATTAATTGACCTTTGACTAAGATCATGTTATCCTGCTCTACCTATTATCACAAAATTGACTCCTTCCTTCCCTCTGGTGATAATGCCAGCCTCGGTTACCCCCTTCCCTGGCAAGCATTTTCATACTTCCTCCCATGCTGCCTCTGCCCCTTGTGAGTTGGAAAACTCCAAAGTCTAAAAGGCCATCTTGTCCTCTTTCAAGTCCAAGTCCCTCCTCCAGCTCATCTCAGCAGTAATGCTACAGCAAAGTACAGCCTGATAACGGCATGGTGGGAAGAGGACTGTGATCACGACTGCCTACTGGCTACAAATTGTGCACATTTTTCTTACCTTCCCTGCACGTCTCATCCCCCAACCTGCTTGTTTGTCTCATCCACATATTACATCTTGCCTTTTGGGCTGTATGCTCTTTGGGGCAAGGTCTGCCATTGTCTTGATGTTTGTACAGTGCCTAACACAATGGAGTATTAACCCCATTGGCCTTCAGGTTCTACCACAATATAAATGTTAAATAATAATAAAATAAAAAGGTGGTCTGTGCATTAAGGTTCAATGAAAATCTAAATATCACAGCTTTTCTATTTGTGTTTTTCATAGGCTTGTGGATGTGTGTTTTAAGGTGCCATTTATAGAGCTAAGTTAAATGCTAGAGCAGTCTTCTTATGGTATTTGTACCATTCAGATACATAAACCCCATACAAAAAAGATCTTGTGACTTTCCACCCCATAAATTGTGCCCTGACACATTTTTAAAATTCATACAGAACCTGCACACCTGTTCAGCGATATCATCTCTTCCCTCTCAAACTGAAATTACCTCTGTAAGTCAACTAAAAAGAAATTCAAGTGTCATTTGAGATTCTCCTGGGACAAAAACATGCATCTGTAATAGATACATCCTAGTACAACAGCCATCACAAGTTTAAAATTTGTGGTACTGAAAGGAAGAATTCACCTCAAAAAGGTTTACTTTCTAATGGGCATACTTGGCATATTTTGACGCGTAGGATACAGTAACGTAGTTATCTCTTATGAGCTTTAAGAATCAGAACATCTCACAGTCAAAGCAACGTTAAAATAAATGTTCCTTAAGACAGTGCATTGGAAACAGAGCTGTGTGGCTAATTTAACCTTCAACATAACAGCCAAAAGCCGTGCAGCCAGTTCTGAGAGAAGAGGCTTTGAATTACTGCTAACAATCTTAAAAGAAAGCAGGTATCTGACAAGTCAGTTTATTAGAAGTAAATATAATGGACTCTGTTATCCTCAGGTTGCAGTCACACACAAGAATCCCAGTCCTCATTGCTGAGGCCTGGATCCCACAGCCCTAGCCAATAAGTAGCCTTTACTACTCAAAGTGAGCAAGGGTGCCAGAATCAGTGCCTCAGTCTTTTTGTGCCTTACTTCTCCTATTTATAAAATGGGGATAAGATGACTTTCCTGCCTCACAGGAGCATTGTGCGTAGGGTGACCAGATGTCACAATTTTATAGGGACAATCCCATTTTGGGGTTCTCTCTTACCCCTGACCCCTGTCCCGATTTTTTACACTTGCTATCTGGTCACCCTAATTGTGAGGATAAACTGTCTCATTAACATTTGTGAGGCGCTCAGACACTACTGTGATAGGGAGCAAAGAAGTGCCTAGACACTCATGTAGAGAGTGTTTTCAATACTTCTGTCTTTAAACCCATACTTGGAGGTGTGGCCAATGGTTTCTTTGGTGATTAAAGAAACAAGCTGCCAAATTCTGTGCTCCGTTACATGGTTGCAATTCTGGAGTAATTCTATTACAATAAGCAGAGTTATTCCCAATTTACACCAGTGTAACAGATCTGACTCTGGCCCAAAAGCACTAGAAAATGCTCCTTTTTGGTATCAGTGCAGCTTCCAGAGTGCTACAAGTAATATTGCCTTTACATGCTAACTGCCCGGGGATGACAAAGCATAGCAGTGTGTGTATGTATGGGCAGCCAGGTCTGGTGGGACTGAACAGCAATTGAGAGTGGCTCTTTTAAATCTTCAGTTTGGTGGGTTTATTTTTCTGTATGCTATGCGGCTTCATCTGGGTTTTCAGACTTGTGTATAAGCTGTTCAATCATTTTCTGGCATAGATGCAGTGCATTTAGGGGGTAATATTCATGGCATAAGAATAATATTGCTATTGTGTCATTAATTAGCAATTGGGAAGGTCACAGGGTGGCAGGCCTCTACGATTCAAGTAGGTGCAGTTCCCCTGTGCCAGAGCAGATAATCCCAATGGGGCCAATTAAGTGGGGTGGGGCTGCACCTGGAGCAGGAAGGGGATCTGCAGAGAGAATCTCCTATGTGGTCCCCGAGGAAGGGAGTTGGGGCTGGGTAAGAAGACCCAGTTCAAAGTTGTGTTTTCCTACTGGGAAGAAAGCGAAGATGACAGACCAGGCCCTGCATCTTCTCCAGTGCTCAGACAGCAGGAAAGGACAATACCTTAGGAACGAGGGGAAACCGAGACAGAGTGACCTCTGGCCATGAGGGGGTGCTCAGGAGATGGCTTCCCTGGTACGGGGAAGAATTTTAAAGAGTGCTTCACAAAATAGGCTTATATCAATTTTCAAAATGGGTTAAGTTGCTGAAGCCCACACAAAGACCATTGGCAGAGCTGGGAATAGAACCCAAGGTTCTGGTCCCTGACTCCAATCACTAGACCCAGGGGTGGCTCCAGGCACCAGCGCAGCAAGTGTGTGCCTGGGGCAGCAAGCCACAGGGGGGCGGCCTGCCGGTAGCTGTTAGGGTAGCAGTCAGGCAGCCTTCGGCAGCGCTTCTGCGGGAGGTCTGCTGGTCCCGCGGCTTCGGCGGGAACGCTGACAGCGCAGGACTGGCGGAGCACCCGCAGAAACCCCGCCGAATCCGCGGGACCGGCAGACCTCCCGCCGAGGGCTGCCTGACTGCCGTGCTTGGGGTGGCACAAAACAGAGCCGCCCCTGACTAGACCATACAACCTCCCATGCCATTGGGATATGCAGCTTTTGCGGGTGATTAGACAGGTGTCTGATAATAGTAGAATATAACTTAATTGCAAGTATACACCAATCCCCGGAAAAACTATTCTCTGAAAAGACAAAAGATTGTTAAAACTGATAACATTTTAAAAGGATTTCTTAGTTTTGCACAGTGAGGATTTGAAATTTGTGTGCTGCTGCTTCTTGAAATTTTTATCAATGTACTCAGATTGCAGATGCAAAGATGAAAAGCCGTCCAGTGCATTGGAAATAAAGGGTGACACAGAAAAGCTTAATGTACACTCGGATCAAGTAGCCAATAACACCATTGTTTATAAATTCGGAAAGACTTTTGAATCCATGTTATTTCCCTGTTGATTGCAAGTTATTTCACACACCTTGATTTTTTCCCTTGCCTTTTAAGAGAACAATCAAATATGGCTCCGTTTTATTTATTGGTGCCCTGGGGCTCCAGCTTCATCAGCTGTGTGAGCAAGAGCCCACATAGCGCAGGGAATAATGTGTGTTAATTAACTGATACTGCAGAGAAGACAGAAGAGGCAAGAACAGAAAACATTATTTTACTGATGCCCAGCAAAATATAGGGCCAGATCCTCAGGCATGTAAGTCAATGCAGCTCCATTGACTTGAAAAGGAGATACACTGATTTACACCATCTGATGATCTGGCCCACATTGTACCTATCTTTAAAATAATTCTTACTGATTTTAATGCTGGATTTAGATATTTATTTAAATGAGCCCACTGAGTATTTTCTGTTGGGTTACAGTCATTTCAGAATAGAACAAATGTGTGAGCTAGGGTATTTGACAGTGTCCCTTGAAAAGGAGCACTTTGATTCAGGGAAAATGTTTCAGATATAACAATATTTCACACTTACATTGTATCTTTCATCCAAAGATCTTTAAGACCTGTACAAACAATGAACTGAGCTTTGCAACATGCTTGTGAGGTAGATAAGTACTTTCCCCATTTTACAGAGGAGAAACTCAGGCAGAGAGCGGTTAAGTACCTAGCACAAGTGTAACCCACTGGTCAGCATGTATTACATTTTCCCCTCTGTGCCCAATTCACAGACAACGTGAATCTGTTATAGTTCCTAGCTACAGAGTCTCACCATTTAGGTCAATCTGCATTTAGTTACGGAGATCCCCAGTTCAATAACCAGTGCCAGACAAGATGGCAGACATCACGTAAGCAGCGTCTCCTCTAGGATCTGAATTGCTGTGGACTTCAGATGCACTTCCTCTGTCCAAAGGAAAAGCGTGACCCACTTAGGGTTGCCTCCACTGAGGTACAAAAACAGGACCTTACGTTTTTCATCATTTTTCTTGCCATGTTCACTAATTATTAAGAGTATTTGTGTTGTTGTTTTTTTAAAGTTTTGATCCTTTCTAGCTCATGTTCTCTTCTAACTTGGTCTTTAATTCCTGGAGTGACAGATTGCAATTTCATAAAAACAGGAGTTTGGCTCAGTTGCAGGTGCTCAAGCAGAAGTAAGTTCTTATTCAAATCACAACATCAATGGGAATAGAAAAATATATGACTGGTCAAATACAGAAAACTGCCTTTTGTAAAAATGTTTCATAAAAACAGCTTTATGAAATCACAAATGTGGGAGGTAAAAAATTGCTGATTGTGCGGGAGCTATTGTAATGTGACTACAGCACAAGACTGGGAACCAAGAGATCTAAGTCCTCATCTCAGCACTGACTTTCCAGAGTAAATCATTTCATTGCCCTGTACCTCAGTTTGCCTATCAAAATAGGGATAACAACAGCTTCCTCATCAGATGTGATGTTAGACTAAATTCATTTGTTTCACATACATGTAAAGTAGTAACAGCAGTTTTTTAGTAACATAAAATACCACCCATTAGAAACTATTTTAGCACAACTTAAGGTAAAATCTGAAGTCCCAAAAGGGACACCAATTCAGCAGGTCAAAAGGAGGGCATTCCAAGTTCCTTTAGTGTGCATAGACGCACACGCCTCAGAGAAAGCTCTTTACAATTCCATAAAGCCAAATAAAACAAAAATGCTCTGGTGTTTGTGGAAGAGAGAATGTACTTTAATAGCAAAGCTTTTTCTAACCGGAGCTACCAGAATTTCTCATCCTGTTACAGGGAGAGAATGGAAACTCCTCGCCAAAAGGGAGAGAGTTTTAGGGGAGGATTTCAGACCCCTCATTTAGAGTGCTTAACCCCTTCTGCCGAGCTGTACAGGAGGATTCTAAGAGCTCACAGCAGTGCTGTCTGATTATAGCTGTTTTCACCAACTCTGCCTGCTTGGACTGTTCTCTCAGTTTAATGACTAAAACTAGCTCAGACTGGTTTTGAGAAGAAAGGCCTGTATTCACAACAATCCTTATACTAACAACAAAACCACAGGCATATTATAAAGCTAAAAGTGTAATTGAACAGTCTCACTGCAAACAGTTGTTTGCTAACATATTGCACCAAGAGCAAGCCAATGCAGTGAGAGTATAAATATGTGGGGGCGGGGGGCAGAAGAGAAGCTCTCCATGCATTCAATGCAAAATATAAAAAGATGGCATCTGGGTAACTGGTTTTCTAAAGTGACCTATGTCTTGTCTCAGACCACCTCTTCGTCTTCTACCTTCCAGATCTTCATAATTTACCTCAGCTAGTCTCTAACCCACTGAACAGACACACAACAAATGGAACTGTGCTACAAATGGAAGTGCCTGCATCATAAATCTCCAATGCAGGAAGTGCAGCCAATTGCCCTACAAACTGAGCGAATGTGACAACTTGATACAGGTAATACGTAAAACATGGGGCTAGATTAATCTATTACTACAAAGTGGGTTTCGGCAGTGTAAATTAAAGCACAATCTGCCTCATCATTCTGCAATACATTTCTCAAAAAATTGTCAGACAGAGCTAAATGAGGGATTCACAACACAATCACAAGCTGCTTGAAACTGATTTAATTTCATGTTTTGTTACAAATTGTTACCTGACCCAAAATTCATAGAAAAGATTTGTAGAGATTCACCAGCCTCTCAAGCAAACCTGAGCTGATTCATTGTCTTGTATCAAAATTGTGCAAAATTCAGTTTCACATCCTGAGTAACGAAGTAATGGCCATTTGCTTTAGATGTTGGGTTCATTCGAGCCTGAAATTCAAAGTGAAACTTTGGGGTGCAAACCCTTGAGGATGAACCTCTCCCCCAAAAAAAATATTCACAAAAAGCAAAACTTCTGAGTTTACTAAATTTCCTAGTCACAAAGTATGCAAAGATCTAGTATAGCAGATGCATGGCAGTGTCCATTGTCTATAGTTCAAACTGGAAATCAATGCTTGGTTTCTGCTCATGAAAAATAATTGTATAAACATATCTCACTATTAAATGATTGATTTCAATACACACATACACATATAGTTCCACAAACTGTTAGAAACCACTTACGTGCATATGCTATCAACAAAAAACAAAAACAGGAAATCCCTACTCTTAGTTCTCATCCAGCCCGGACAACTACAAGCAGGATTTCACCATCTTTGTATTACCTCAACCACATCCACAATACAGATACCCCCTCCCTCTGCCCAAAAACTGTAATTAAATTTTAAAAATAGGTTAATATGGTGTCTAGGTTGTACATTTAAAAAAAAAATCACAAAAAGTCAGAGAATGCAAGAGTTCCAAGATTGATATAAAATCAGCTACTGTGCACGTCGTATTTCTGTCTTCCTGCAATTCTGGTTAAAATGTGCAGTGTAAATATAGTACTGTTTATATTTTAAAAATAAAAAAACCAGGCTATGCAATACAATCAAGATAATGTTGCTGATGATCCTTCACTTTTGCATTTCCTGATTATTTTTTTTTGTGATTTTTAAATGTGCGACATGAACATTGCATTAATTATACACACACGCATTCCAGTATGATTTGTTGAAATTAATATGGGAGGGAAATGATCAAATCTATTAATTTCCCCTATGATCCAGTGAATTCTACTGGTTAGAGAAAAGAATTTTGGGGCTGGAATCCTGAGTTCTATCAGCTGTCACCTATTCACTATGTGATCTTTGGGCAAGTCAGTGTCTCTCCACTTCAGTATATTTATAACACAGGGCTAATATTTACTGCTTATCTCCTCTGGGGCATTGCAAGGCTTACTGAGCACATGATTTGAGGTTTTTGAACAAAAGATGCTATACAAGCACAAATTATTAATACTAATAAAACTATTCTTGGGCCTATAAATAGAAATCTTTTTTTAATTGAAAAAAAAAAAAGAATCAAAGGATAATGAACACGGTAAGATATTCAGCTTCCCTGCAGAACGTCCATATAGAGCAAGGGCTTTTCATAATCTAGTCACATCCACAGACAGCAGCACCCCTCAAGAGTTGTGAAAATTGGTCTCTCTCTTATCATAAAATCTCCGCAGGCATTTTTGGTTCATATGCACAGAATGAAATGACTGCTCAAAGGCAGGTAGATGCATAGCCTGTCAGGGAAAGATTTTTCCGTCGGACATTTTATAGATATTTGATCTGCTGCTGAATCACGGCAGCAAAATTTCCACTGAACTCTATTAACTGCACATCATTTCTATGGATATCATAAACAATCTTGGAAGAGTGCTCAGGCAAACAGACATGCTGGTCTGTTGTCTTGAGATCTGATACCACAGCTCAGTATTAGCACATTTAATGAAGGAAAGGGAGGGGATGATGACAAAGGAAACCAAAGTTTAGAGGCAATTTAGAACATTGCTCTCTAACCTCTCTGGGCTAAATTAACCCCAGGACTGCAATGGAGTTAGTGCCAAATTCATTTCTGGTTTGTCACCTGTCCCTAAGTGTTCCATTGGGCCCTGAGTCAGCAAGATACATAAGCCCATGCCTAACTTTAAGCATTTTAATAGCCTCACTGAAATCAATTGAACTACTCAATTGCTTAAAGTTAAGCATGTGTCTAACTTTAAGCCTGTGCCCTAAATACCTTGCTGAACTAGGGCCAAACTTTCCGTTCACGTACTGTACTCTCCCCTTGTTTGTTGTATTTTTATCATTTGATGGCTATGCTGCATTACTGACCTCAGTTCACAGCTTCAGTGCCTCTGTATGGCTTCCTTCCCCCCTAAAAATCCCACATGTGTAGCATTCAGTAGTGATTTTTATTATGTATCTAGTTCAATCAGGAGACAAAGAAAATGGGGCTCTTCCCACCCACCCCTTTCCCAATGTTGCCTCTGTACAAATTCATTGAGTAAATAGGGTCTCTCCAGAAAAGGGCTTATTTTTATATATTTCAGCATTCAGCAGGAACGCCATCTCCTCTCTCGCTTGATGCTGAAATAGAATGCAGGCCTTGCCTGTATTTTGTTAAACACAATGGAGTCAAGATGTAGTTGGGGGAGAGGGGGCGGAGCAATATAGCCTGAGATAGGAAGATTTTTTTTAAGTGTTCTTGCAAAGAAAATATATGAATTAACATTTCATATTAAATTATAAAGATCCTATATTTTAAAAGGGCCTCACCCAACCTCTCAATGTGTGTGCAAACAACTGCATATGCCAGAGGAGAATGATCTAGTGGGGCAAAGAAGCATCAGCAGTTATCCTAGGGAGCAGAAGTCAAGGATATTTGACTAGGGCCTATTCTAAATGATAAAACTACATTTCAATCAATCAGTCAGGGCTTGATTAAGGCATAAGCACTATAGACCCATGTCGAGGAATCCTGAAGTCATGTGATTACATCAGGGTCTCAGAGAAAAAGTTTTGCCCCCTTAAGAAAAGCTTGAAAATGTGACCTGAATGTAACCAATTCAGTAACATCTTCCTGAGTCTGCAGACAGCCTGAAACAATAGCTCTGTTAACTCCAAGACACCACCACCCACCCACGCTGCTCTGGGGTGAGGCACCCTGCCCCCTACTGCTGCTGCTACTCTACCTATCCAGTGAGGAAGAGAACCTTAGCCTGCCTAAATAAGTGTGATGGATGGGGGGGGGTTTCCAGCAGACAGTTGTTGCGTGGGTGGCACTTACCACTCCAAATGAGGGGTAGGGTCATGGGAGCCCTCTTGTTGTAGCAGGCCTAGAGCCCCAGTTTGCCTTAAGTTTTGCCCCCTTAAGAAAAGCTTGAAAATGTGACCTGAATGTAACCAATTCAGTAACATCTTCCTGAGTCTGCAGACAGCCTGAAACAATAGCTCTGTTGTTAACTCCAAGACACCCTCACCCACCCACCCTGCTCTGGGGTGATAATGGGTGGAAACAGGGAATCAGAGAATTGGTGGTGCATAGTTCTGTTATGTATGTTGTGCAGAGATGTGTGTTTTAAAAGTGAATTGGCTCAGTAAGAGATGAATAAATAATAAAGATTGTCTGATTAATTTTGCTTCGCTCTGTTTGGGAATTGTCCAGGAGTTAATCACCATGGCACTGAATCCAACTGGAGGATGTAGTGCTGGCCAGCCCTGACCCAATGTCAACAGGGAGACTAGCCACTTTCCTGTCAGAGCGTGCACGGCTTAGAGGCTTGATTTCTTTGTTGATTTAAGGCCAACTGCCCTCAACTAGCCTTACGTGGCCTGACTGGGCTTCCACAGCCACACAACATTCCCCAACTGGCGATGTGTCAGACACTCCATCAAAGACAGGGCGAGAGCACAGTGTGACCAGTTATGTGCTGTTCCCCCACCCCGTGGGCAGATCAGTGTTCCCCAGTTCCACTCCCAATGTTAGTTTTGGGAGTAGAGGGGATATAGAGTAATAGCCAACAAAAAGTTGTGTGTGGAGCTAACCGATGGTTAGCCCGAGGTTTCTGGCCCTTGGCAGAGTTGGCTAATTAATCTGAAGAAACTAGCGCAATGGAATGCGAAAATCTCTCTAAGGCTGGAGAATGGGAAGTGTGCCAGTTGCCAGCATTACCTCATCAGTAGCCAAAATGAAACATTCACTGTCTTGGGCAGGTTTTCAGATTCCTGCTAGTGCATGTTTTAGTAATGGAGGAAAAAAAGCCAGGGATTGTTTCCCAGTTCTGCCCTTTTGTGTTGTGCAGACTCTGCTATTACTGATGAATTTTGTAATTCCTTAAAATCAGCAGGGTGAAAACAACACTGCTTTAAAGGGATGAATAAATAGGTTTATAATAATCAATAGAACCCAAAGTGCTATGTACAAAACACCAGGAACTTGAGGAACTGCCAGACTCTGACGGCAATAATAGGTGTAAGAGGATGGATTATGGAAGAGGAGAGGCTTGTTTAGAACTAATGGGCTGAGAACGGATGGGTAGCAAAAAAGAAAACAGCAGGAAAGCACATTTAGAAAGGTGAAGGTAAACAGAGGAGTAAGAGCTTTAGACGAAATTTCCTTCAGAGTCATTTCTTTGGCCTTGTGTACACTAAGGAAATTATCTACGAATGGCCTGCCGTTGCTAACACCAGCTCAGTTCCCCCAGTACTAGCAACAGCGGGATCCCTGGTGTGAATGGTGCGCCAACCACAGCAGCAATTTTAACACTATCATTTAGCCCTGCTTAGAGGAGGTCTAACTAAGTGTTAATAATGCTAGTGGTGCCTGCCAGCATGTCTACACTAGGGCTTCCCACGTTGCTAACACTAGAATTGATCTAGTATTCAGCTGTGTGGAAAATTTTCAGAGCGTGTCCCTAGTGTAGATAGGACCTTTGAGTCACTGCCATTTTACTCCTGCAAAGCAGCAGAGTTTGTTTGTTTTGCAAAGATGACACACTTTTCCTGAAAGAACAAGTTAGCTTTAAGGAACAAAATCACATCAGAAGTTAAGAAACAAAATAAAGAAGGGAGGGTGTAGTTGTTTCAGGTTCTATATATTTAGACTTCCAAGAGCCAGGGGTTCAAATCCTGGCAGGGTTGATTTAAGATTAAATCTTTAAAAACAAGGTATGGTCTACTCTGATTGGATCTTTCCTGTGGTAATTTTTGAAGAGATTTTGTGCCTCTTTGGCCAAAGTTTTCCCCAGACTGCCCACTGTTGTTCAGTGCACTATATTCCATTTACTCCTACTCTCCACCTCTGTGGTGGCTGCATTTCACTGGTACTATCAGAAGTTGCCATAGTATTTTTGGGCCTTAGCTGCAGAACAGATTTACTGGCCCACCTTCCCATTCCCAATTATCTCAGGCAGTGGGATTATTCTTTGGAGTACCCTGGAGCTCTGTTAGTTTCAAAACAAAAAAAGGGGTGGAGAAAAATCTTTGGGCGTCCCTGTCGGATAGGTGGAGCCCAGCTGCTTATGCTGAGGTCTGAGCATAGTTGCTAGCTGCATTCAAAAACTACATTCAAAGAACAAGTTTCCAAATAAACTAGAGGTCTGAAATCACTGTAGCCACTAGAGGGCTGTGTGTGAGTTTTAGCACTTAAATAGTGGTCCTTTACAAACATTCAAAATATCCCTGACTCTGATCCTCAACTTCTCTAGGAGCTCCACAGAGATTATGTTGAGCATGAACAGCAACCTTTTGTTTCTAAATTAATGTTCTAAGTAGTTAACACCATCTTCGGTCTCCCTTATTTCTAAATCAGTTGCTCTTGAAATACCCCCATCAGTAAGTTAAAAGTGATGCAGCAAGTGGGCAGAGCTTATGGGGAGAAATAAATATATCTTTTGCACTTTAAAAAAAAATCCCACATTCCTTTAAAAAGAGGGCCTCAGATCTCCGAACACATGACAAATCTTTCCAAATTGAGTAACCTGCTATGTAAATTTACTGCCACAAGAGGGAACTCTTATAGCCACATAAAGTGCTAGAAATACACTTGTTTTTGTTCTATACCAGTTGGGTTTTTTTGTTCATTTTAGAGTCTATCACATTCCTCCCCTTTTTGTATCTTAGGCCTACCCCACATGTGAGTTAAAGGCTTGTGACAGACTGACAGCCCTGAAGGATGAAGTCCTCTCTCTGTGAAATAGGTACAGTAGCCAGGACGTCTTCTTTCTATCATCTTCCCAAAGTGGAGTGTAAAGATCAGGTTATACATGAACAGCACATGTACAGAGCATGTTGTACAGGGATTCGTTCCTACAAAAGTAACCAAGCCAATCCCAAAATGTGCAATGCAGTGTATAGCAAACGCAATGTAATGAGTAAATGTATATAAAGGAAGAGGTTTTCTGTGTAACTTTGGATGGGTGACATGCTCTATACCCACCCCCTACATTTCAGTCTGATCAACTCAGTATAGCTTTGCTGTCTGCCAGATAAAGATAAATAAGTGTTGAAATATGGAGGCAAACTGAGTTTTTGAAGGCCAAGTGGAAAGAGGTCGCAAAGGGAATCCCAACCAATATGTGCCAGAGATCCATGCAATCCCAGAGAAAACATGCATTACATACATCCTGATGGAGAGAGAGAGAGAGAGAGAGACACACACACACACACACACACACACACACACACACACACACAAACAAACAGTCATGGACTCCTTTGCATCAAGTCACAGCCTACAGATGAGGTAGAGTGATAGCACCCTGCTCCAGCAGGAACTTCTAGAATTCTTGGGGCAGATCCTCAGCTAGTGTAAATTGTAATATCCCCACTGAAGTCAATAAAGCTTTGTCAGTTTTCTCCAGAGCCTCAGGCAGGCATTATGCCTTCAGGAGCCCTAGGGGAGCACAGCTGCAGGGCTGCTCTTGGCAGAGCTGCAGCGTGTGCTTCTTCTTTTGAACCCTTAATCCCCGCCATTCCGTGGTCAGTAAGCTTGCCCTATGCCTTGCTACGCAGAAGTAGAAAAATGAAGAAAATTACTGTTCGTTTTCATATTTTAAAAAACATGCAGCGGCATACTTAAATGAGGCAAGAGGAGGGAGAAAGCAGGGAACTGTAGCAGCAGGGCTCTTCACTCCCTGGGAGAACTGGAGTGGTGGGGTTCAGCTACTGCTCCAGAAAAGCTCAGGAAGGAGGCAAAGTGGGGCTCTTGCTCTGTCCCTACAGCATCCATCAGCGGCCTATCTGAGCACCTCTCAAGAATTAACAGAACGAAACAAACTCTCTCCTGGGAGACCCAGTGAGCCCTAACACTGGAGGTTTCCTTCCTTCCCCAAGAGATCTTGTGCAAATTAAGGAGGAGCCCCAGTATAAGAATTCCTCCAGTAGGATGCTTTCTAATGGGAAGTTCTCGCACAGAAAAAAAAGTGTCTAATTCAGGTGTTTCTATGTAAGTTTTCTACACAAGAGATGTCTGCCCATTATGTTTTCTACATGTAAATCCCTCACATGGAAAGTGTTCTACACAAAAACCCTTCCACATGAGTCTGACTCTTCATACATCATGAATACAGTTTCCCCACACAGAGATTGTCTACAGTCAAGTCCCTCACATAGGGTTTCTTTTCATTTACTAGGAAATCGGGGGAGCAGTCTGAATGGTTTTCATAATTCCTCTATTCTCTCTCTCCTGGTACTTTGGGGCTTCATCAGCGGAGTTTATAAATTCTTCAAAAGGGAGATAAAGGGAAACTTTAGAGAAACTTCTTACAAAGTTAGAGTGGAGAGTGATAGTGATGGATGGATGGGTATCAATATCAGGATGAGAATGGAAATGGTCGTACCAACTCCAATTATTAACTATGGCATGGTACCACAGACCAATAATGGAGAGTGCTTTGCAGCTGAATACAGCCCCCTGAGCACAAAATCTCTTCCCCACCCAATATATCCAGACCACGACTTCTATTCATTTAAATCCTAATTCAGGAGAGCACTTAAGCCCATGCTGATTCAGGACAGCTCTTAACCATGTGTTTAAACACGTACTTAAGGTTGCTCTGAATCAGGGCCTTAACAAGGCTAACATCTTCCAAATGGATGCGAAGTGAAATCTAAAGGCATCTCTTCATGTAGTTATGTCATTTCAGACAGACAGCAATATTGGCAATAAAAGTGGGTTTTTTAAAAAAGAAATAACCTTATCACAACCTTCCACATGTAATAAAATGGGGTTTTGTATAATTTCATTGGGTTACATTTAACAAATGATTTATTTCTTCCTCCTCCTACTATTCCAGTGCATGTACATACCCCCAACCTTCTTTTTTGTGTTTGAATTCTGCCAGACTATCTGTATTGACATCTTTCTAACTGTAATTGTTATTCAAATAAAATAGATAGTAATAGATTATACCGGAGCTCACTTTCCTTTTATTGTTTTCATTCCTAGGAGGTTCTCAGCTGCTCTCTGGGTGAGATGAGCTAGTGACAGGAATAAGAACGACAGGAAATGCTAACAGAAGAGAAAGGAAGTATTTGATGGCTCTCCTTGTCTGTTCCCTGCCCCTTCTCATCAGTCCTAGAATTATGTGACTAGGTTGTTTCCACAGAGACATATAGGGTCCCAAAAGTAAGTGGGGATTTGGGAACTCAGCTGTTATTCAGAATGCAGCATTTTTTTAAAAGTTATACTAGCTGCTCTTAATCCTCTCAGTTTAACTCACATAGAGGTAATTTAATGCCCACAATGTACAAACAACATATATCATTTATAAGAGAATTCTGAGTATATCCTTTCTACAAAGTTTTCCCCCACCCCCCTCCACAATGCAAGTCAATTGTTAATAGGCAATGAATTCAGGAGTCTCCAAAAGGAAAATTCTAAGTGCTCAGAAATTTCTTTGTCATAGTCCGCTAACTTAATGTGACTCTCTACCTCCACGTATACAATGAACACCATTAAAAAGTCAGCATTTACAAAGCGTTACCATACTGTTGTTTCTGAGATACAATTAGAAATGACCCTGAAATTAAGTATAGAGAAATATAACAGCATATCAGACATTACTGTATGTGAAGGTGGCAAAGAATGACTTTTTGGTGATGACCACTGTGGATATCTGTACATGTACACATTCACATGCACCCCAAGGCTGGTTTTGCAAGACTCAGTCAAGATTTGTTTTGCCTCATCAAATCTGAATCTCATTTTATCCAAAAAAGCTCAGGGACATTTGGATACATGATTATGTCCATCTCTAAACACATGTATTATTGAATATCTATTAAATATACATGTGTTTGGAGATGGGCATAATATATATGCACGCGCAATATGGTTGAGTTAATGTTGAGGAAGCACTCCTAACTTCTGAAATATCTGGACTTTGGAGAGCTTGATTTCTCAAACTTAACATGGCATTAATGCTTGCTTTCACATTTTACAACTTCAGTGCCTCACCAGAACAATAGTACGCACAAATCAAGTATTATTGAGAAACCTTCTCAAGCACAGATCACTTATGAATGAGATGAATATTAAATAAATATAACACAGGAATTAATTAGCTAAAGCTCTATGTTTACCAGACAGAAAGGAAATACTATCTCATTAAATATTAAGAGGCATGTTACATGTGCTTCCAGGATACAGTTACGCTTTCTTCAAAACACAAACTGTTTTTAATTTAAAAACTCGGATGTGGGTGCAAAGTCTAATGTCCCAGTATTTTAAAACTGTAATGTCACAAGTTAAATACTATTAGTCATCAAAAAGGAGAGAGAGACACCTAAGTAATATCAAGCAGAAAAATTAGAGTTCTATGAATTGTTCATGCTCCATTCACAAGCCTGACATTTACATAAATAATTGTTTAGGTTCATGATTGTGCATTACTAATTTATACCTTGTGTAGAGCAAACTTAGAGATAAAAGAGCAATCCTTTCATTTCCCAGACCATAATTCTAAGGAAGAAATAAAGCATGCAAGACATTTTATCCTCCTAGGTAAACCAACCCCATACACTAAGAAAAATAGAGGATTCAAATCCTCATTGCTAAACAAATGTGAAATAAATTAGCCACATTATACAAGTATATAAATCCATGCCAAATATACATAGACTATTTTGTGGTCTGTTCTCTACTCTGATTCTGTGGTGCATGCACGCCACTGTAAACACGAGTCCTGGTATGCAGTGTGCCAGACCTTTCTTTCTCTGATTCATGCCACTTCATAACTGCTAAAATAAATTAATCCTTCCTGTCTCAAGCTCTTTGACTGCTAACCTTGTGATGCCTTTGCATCCATGTGCATACTATGGAGATGCTCATACCACTTCCCCTGTCACACTAATAGGAAAAAGATACATGTAGTACCTAAGTACTAGTAAGAGGGAACCCCTGGATATCAAGTAGTCTGTCAAGTGATTTTTGTATGTGAAGCAGTTATGGATTTTCTCCAGGTAACCCTGGAGATGCATCACTCTCTGGCAGAGGTGCAGTTACAATTCACACACACACTAACCAATCTGTAGCTCCACCACCTGTAGCAGAGCACTAATCTGCCATGGCTAACGTCACATTACACACAGTGTGATCACTAACCCAGCAGGTGCAGTTGGACCGAGAGCTTGGGTGTGTTAATCAATAGCCTCATGGAGAACAAAACCAGCAACGCTCCCAGGAGATTTAAAATACTGCTCACACCCCAAAAGGGACAGAACTCTTCCATTTTTATCATGCTCTTGCCCCTGCATTTCAGCCTTAGAAAAAAAGCTTGCTCTAATTCACAAGGAGGATAATGCTGATCAGGACATGATTATTTTGTTCATGCAAATCTGATCTAACACTGCTAAAGCAAACAAAGTAGAAGATCAGCTGAAAGGGCCATTGTGACATTCGGCAAAATCCTGGATGGGAACGTGGTTAAAAATCTGAAAGGGCTGAGGCAGGGGTAATCACTCAGATAGCTATTAATAAATCCCTTTGATAAAAAATAATTGTGTGCCATTGCATATGCCTTCCTATGCACACGCTAACAAGTTTAATGAGGCAGATACTGCAATAGATGATGATCACTAGCTTTGAGGAGGACAAGACTGCCATTTCTAATGTGTGATTACTATTGATGTGAATTGGATTCTGGTATTATTTCAGTTTATAAAATCATCAGATGACATGCACCTAGGCTAAGCCTCTTTCCTCCTCATAGCATGAGACTGTGGAATTACCCAACTTCATAGTTTACTAAATTTGCACGTCTTTGGCTTAATGACTGGAGATGATACGTGCACACAGAGAGAGAGAGAGAGAAGCAGCAGGGGCCATCTATGGGCAAGAGAGTGAACCCTTGAATTGTTGATTCTGTGAAACACAGCCTCTTTCTCAGGAAAAGGTTATGCAGACAAGCTCTGAAGCCATGAAATCAAACTGCATTTCTAGTGAACCTTCCAGGCCATGTATTCCACGGCACTTTTGAAAATTATATAATTAGCTGTGACTGTGCCAAAACAGGGCTTGAGCCTGCAGCTACATTTTAGATGATGAATGAATGATCAGTTACTGGCTACGTGATTAGGTGAAAATCTTGATGCTTAACCCAACAGTGAAGTGGTCATACGACCCTGCTCTTAACAGCTACACACTCAATGATCAGGAACACCACCATTAGGCAGAACGAGTGATGCACACAGAGGAATATATGTAGGACCAGTGTTTGAACATAGCTAGTAGACACCCATATTGGCACTGTCTTGTTCTCCAGAATATTAACTTTCATTTAAAAAAAGAAAAAGTCTCTAGTTGTTATGGTGGGGAAGAAAGCACTAGGTTCACATTTTGGGGGTAACTGACGCAGCACCTGCAGAGAACCTGGAACAATAGCTCTGAGAGGCATAAGTGGAGCTCCACTGCCCTAACGCCCAGTCCTGTGCTTCAGTTATTAGACTGTGTCCTCTGTAGGAATGTACATGGAAGACAATAGGGGACCCAAAGATGCGTGCCTGAGAGGCAAAGCATTGACAGGGTTAAGATAGTCATTTGATGTTTCTCCCTTATCAATAGGGTTACAAAAATCAGTGCAGGTAAGAAAGATATTACAGTATGGAACTAGGTATTCCCAAAGCTTTAGTGTACATGCGTAGGTCAAAAATGGACATGACTTGTGTCTGCATTTCATAGGATACTGCTGAGTATCCATCAAAGGGCTTTCCTTCATGTTTAAATAATGTGATGTAATGTAATGCTGACAGGTGCTTTCCACACCGAAAAAGGATCGTAGCAAAAAGTGTTTGGATTGGATTGTTGCAGTGTGTGTCTCCCCTTCCCCCAAGTTCAGACCCTGAAGTTGCTGTCTAGCATGCAAATAATGTCAAAGTGAACTAGATACAGCTTCATGGACTGCTCGCTTTACTGCGCAGCAGCATGGAGACAAATAATTGGGCACTGAAAGAGGGAAAATAACCTACTGATAATTGGTGTGTGCACAGCACTGGGGCTACAGTGTTTGTGGCCAAAAAAAAATCATGGGGAGGAAAAAGAAATGTGCATTACAGGTCATCATGGAAGATGGTTAGTATGAACAACCATTTCAGTTTTGAAATATTGAATCAGTTTTACCAAATATTTGTACAAATGTGTCTTAGGGCTCTACTTTGTGCGTGTCAATACATTTGATATTCTTTTGTGTTGGGAACTTTTATTAATTCACTTGCACAGGGCTAAGAAATATTAAGGACTTCATAACATAAAAATACAGTAGCGTATAAATTAAAGAGGGCACTCTGCAGTCCTCAGCCAGTACTTAAGAATTACAAGTATAAAACGTTGTATGTGAAAATCCCAACAAATTCAATTATTCAACATGCTTTGTCTTGCAGTTGGAATGGAGATTGACGGACAAGTGGAAAGTGACTCAGAGAGCGAAGGTAGAGTGGAGAATAATAGCTGCTGTCTTATTTGGAAATACACAATGAGAGATCTTTTTCTCCAAAGGTTTATTTTGTGATTTGACTTGCTACACAGTGGTAATAGTCTAATGAGGTGGGCATGGTTATATGCAGTGTTGTTGTAGCCCTGTTGGTCCCAGGATATTAACGAGACAAGGTGGGCGATGTAATATCTTTTAGTGAAATGAAAGTTGCTCTCTCACCAACAGAAATTGGTCCAATAAAAAGATATTACCTCATCCATGTTGCCTCTCTACCCAGGTAAGAAATCTAACTATGCATAGTCGTTGACTTTGATGATGATGAGGATGTTGTGCAGGAGAATGCTCCTAAACCTGGCTGCCCCCTTCTCTCTGTGTCCCTGAGAGGGGATGGGACCAGGAGTGAAGCTTTCCTTGGTCTGCCACAGTAAAGCAGGCAGCACTGTTTTCCATGTGTGGTGTGATGTGAGTGAATTTCTAGGATAACGCAAACATCTAGAAACTGTCACCTTTCACTGCTTTTTATGTAATTCTTGTCATTACAGTAAGGGTGAGTCTTTGCTGCATATGACTATGAGAAGAGAGCGGTAAAGCCAAAATAGATTTAGGACAGACTAGCAACTCATGGCAAAAATCAGGAAAAGCCAGAGACAGGATTTAAAATTTTAAAATATACCCTCACAAATACAGTAAATAAAGAGAGATTGCCAAGGACTAGGATTGCTGGGGTAGTAGATGGGTTTTGGTGACAGACAGACCCTCTAGACTACAGCTCAAATCCAGTTAGGTAAATAGTAACTGAAAATAATCATCTGATGGCCTCTGTGAAATCAATTGATGTCTCAGTCTAGTTTCCAGTGGACAAAGGAACCCACTAGAGCTGGTTGAGTTTTTTCCATTAGAAGCAAGAAGCCTTTTGAGAAGAGTTTTTGGTAGTTTCACAATTTCCCAGTTTTTCATCTAAACCAAAAATGTCAATATTTTGAACTCAGGGTAAAAAAACCAAAATTCTCCCCACTATTTTTTCTTATTTTAATTTTTGTGTATGCACCACTGAATGCAGCAAAACAGGTGATCTGTAGGGGGTTTGTTTTACCACTTTGTCTTTTCTTCCTCTCTCTCTCCCCCCCCCCCCCCCCCCATTTTCCCTTCTGCCACTCTAACTTTTTAGAATGTTTCCACCTTTGGAAACATTCCAGAGAGGCAGTTACAGACTTTTCATTTTTCCTTTTGCCACTGTGTAACATTTCCAAAGTTGGCGACATTTTGAAAATTAGTGGAAGAAAGCGAAAATGAAAGTGAATGAAGCCTTAGAGTGTATTTGTTTTAATCCTCTTTTTACCAGAGAGATAAAAAGGGAGTGGAGGAGGAAAATTAACATTTTGGGGAAAATATGTTGCAATATTAAGAAAAGAAAAATGTTCCCTTTCAAATGCTGTGAAATGGAAAGTACTTGGAAAAATTATTTTGCAAAAAATATATATAATTTCAATGAGCTCTAGTATTCACATCACAATGGTCACAAATTAGTGTCTTTGTTGACAACATGAACAAGAAAATGAATTGTGCATAGAGACCGGTCTACCTTTTCCTCCCTAGATCATTCCCCTCCAGGTAATGATTACAGCTTATTGAAGGCAGAACATGGAGAAGCCTCTATTGCCTATACTGCATTTGTTCTGCACTGACATGGGACTTCAGTCTCCAGGGCTAAGAATCAAGCCACTTTCATGCACATTAAATTAACATGCTGTTGTCTACAGTATAGCCAATTGGTTGACCACACTTGAGATTAGATATTAAAAATGTTCTAGACACCAAATCACCAAGCCTAGCCAATTTATTGTCTAGAAACAGAGCAGTATAATACAGAAAAGAAAGAGTTAATATGTTACCAATGCTTCTGGGAAGCAGTTCTCACAGCATGCACTCCACCTTATATAGAAATATGCTTACAAAACCAGTCACATATATTGTGCGGTTGTTTACAAACTAAAAAGCGCTTTATAATTCCCACAAGACCAAAATTCACCAATCAGCTTTTAACTTGGTGGGGTTTTTTGTACAATGATGTGCCCTTCTCATTTTCTGTTTTGGAACCCATATTCCAAGGGTTGGGGTGGTGAAGGCACTCCTTACCTGCACCAGGACATAGAATGAATGTATCTTGTTTGATGATAGGTTTCATATTTGCCAAAGCTAAGTTCAGCTTTGCAAAGTGTTGTGGAATACTTGGCATGGGTGAACAGAATTATTGGAAGAACATGATACAAGTCAGTTAGCATAATGACCCAGCACTCATATTTAATATAACATATACAATATTAGTACCACACACATAATACACCCTCCCCCCACGTTAATAGGTATCTATAACATAGGTGTTGGCTAGCAATGCGAAGAAAAGTAGAGTAAAGTAAACAATTTGCTTTCACAATTCTGGCATATATTTAAAGGTCATATACTCAGACTAAGGTCAGAAGGGACCATCATGATCATGTAGTCTGACCTCCTGTACTCTGCAGGCCACAGAACCTCTCCCACCCACTCTTGTAATAGACCCAAATCTCTGGCGGAGTTACTGAAGTCCTCAAATCATGATTTCAAGACTTCAAGTTACAGATAATTCACCATTTACACTATCTTAAACCTGCAAGTGACCCATGCCCCATGCTGCAGAAGAAGGGGAAAAAAGGCCAATCTGACCCAGGGGAAAATTCCTTTCTGACCCCCAGATATGGTGATCAGTTAGAGCCTGAGCATGTGGGCAAGACCCACCAGCCAGACACCTGGGAAAGAATTCTCTGTAGTAAATCAGAGACCTCCCCATCTATTGCCCCATCTCCAGTGGCTGGAGATATTTGCTGTTAGCAGTCACAGATTGGCTACATGCCATTGTAGGCAGTCTCATCATACGATCCCCTCCATAAACGTATCAAGCTCAGTCTTGAAGTCAGTTAGGTTTTTTGACCACCACTGCCCTCCCACTAACTCTGAAAGAACAGGGTCTGGAAATGATTTCTAGCTTTCAGCTCCTAGGATCAATTGATGCACAAACATGAGTTTCACAATCATCAGTGGAGACTGTATGCACATTACCAAAGCTAAGTGCAGTTCTCAGACTGCTTCTCATCCAAAGTCTGTGGAGGTCAATGGTAGCTTGTTCAGACACCAGCGGGGTTTGGATTAGGCATTCTGTCTGTACTTTTTGGATAAAGGGCAAATCTTTATTGCACCAACATAGAATGTTTCCAAAAATACTTGTTTTCATCAATTGCAGAGGATGAAGAAGGGGAAAAGGCAGCCAGAAAGCAGCACTCCAAGGAAGCCATCAAATCAAGTGGACGGGAAAGGAAAAAGCAAAATAAGAATGGGGAAGAAACTGAGCTTGAAGAGAAAGTTGAAGCCCCAAGGCAAAAAAGAACTACTAAGAAGAAAAGTCACAAAATGAATGACAGTGATGGGGAAAGTGAAGCAGGGGAAGCAGCAAGTGGGAAGAAAAAGAGAGATAAAAAGGCTTCAAGCAAAGACCAAAAGGAAGCAGAAAATAAAGAAAAGCAAACAAACAAGAAAGGGAAGGAGCAGGATAAGAAACAGAAGAAAAGCCCGGCAGAGAGGTACTCTAACAATCCTCAGATAGAAACCTACATAGTAGAATCTCATTTTTGCTGAATGCCAGCTTCCTGGGTAGCAGATTCATGAACCTGTGGCATATTGGTGTGGGTTACAAGTAATAATTTACTGTAATACATTATAGTAACAAAACTTTAACCCTGAGAAACAAGAGAGTTGTTTTTCTGGTTAAAATGCAAGCTAGATTCTTTTCAGAATGTTCTTCTACCCCAAATATGATCATTGAAGTATGTATGTAATGGATTCCTAATGTGTAAGTATTGGAGCAAGAAAGAGTCCTTTTAAGGAAGACAACTGAACGTAAGCCAGAATAAGGCACCTTCCTTTGGCTGGACACATGATAATCCTAAAAGGTTAGAATGGATCTGTTAGGTTTTCCAGACTATTCCCCGGTTAATTTTCCTTTGTTCTAATCCTTTTCTTCTTCACCCAGACTTTTTATTTGCTGTGTCACCTGGCTATCATGTTTCTCACAGTGATCATATCTGGTTAACTGTAAGAACCCCACTGGCAGTCAAACAGGTCACATGATACTTATGTTGAGTCACTTTACAATAATAAGAACAAGAAAAGATCTGCAAGACTGAATTGGAGTTATGGTTGAATCCCCAAAATGACACCTGTTTCCACTAAGTGTTTGTTAGTGTCAGCTCATGTGATGTCAACTCATGTGATGCCAGTGAAACGTAGGTTAGGTGACAATAAAACAATTCATTTAAGGTCTGATTCTGAACACTTACTTTGAGCAGTTCTTAGGCAAGGAGTGTCAATAGGACAACTCAACATCAAGGCTTCAGAATTGAGCCTTTTATAAGTGAAGGCCAAGACAAGATACATGTGCCAGATTGTCAGCTGGTGTAAATCAACATAACTCTATTGAAGTCACTGGAGCTATGCTGATTTATAGCTGAGGAGCTGGTCTGGGACTGATCGAGGTCTGGTGTTTATATAAAAGCACACACACCTCCTCCTAGGCCACCGTTCTGAGAGGACTTGTGTCCTGGGTGAAGGTAACTATTTTTATAATTGAAATGTGGCAAGCAATGTCTTTCATTTGGTATTCTGTAACCTGAAGCATTTGCCCAAAATCTTCTCCTTGACTTAAGCATCTTAAAGAAACTGGATCATTTTGACTACCCGATCACTGTGTCAATTTAGTTGGTAGCACTGTCACATTTGGGCCAGGAAGACGTACGTTCAAGTTTCCTCCCTTGGTTTGGGTTCATCACATGTAGTGTTGATATTGAAGGACAGCACTGAGTGGGGAAAATATCATCTGAACCCTCTCGAGTAAATATCAAGATTGAAGTTAAAGATCCTGGAGAATTTTTCAAAGAGAGACAGAAATAAATCAGTGTCCTAGGTACAGTTTTCCTCCATGAAAATTTCAGATTTCAAAAATTTCAAATGAACCAAAAATCAAAACCAGATTTGGATCAGGTAATTCAAAATGTTTTGTTTTGATAATTTCAAAGTGATTGATTTCAATTTCTTTCTTTTTTAAAATGTTTATTAAATAAATGTACCATAAATTAAATTAACTTTTCATTTTTAAATGTGTTTTGAACCAAAAAAAGGGAACTCCTTGTTTGGAAAAAAAAAGTCTAAATGGATCATTTCAGCAATTTCAAAAAAAAATTAAAAAAAAAAATTAAACAGGAAATTTGTCAAAACCAACCCTTTCCTGAAAGTTTTGAATCTGCATTTTCTGAAGAAAAAAAAATGACATTTCATCAAACAATTCCCAACTAGCTCTAGTCCTGACCAACATTCTCCCCCACTCCCGTACATGGTATGGCATACAAAGTTCTATCTGTTATTGTGGAGAACATAATGGCTGTTCCGTTTTTTGTTCAGTTACTGAACACTGCCTATGTCTAACTCACTGGTCTGCAAAGTGCTTTATAATCCCTGAAGTATATAAGGTGCTATATACAACTACATTTTATTACTTTGTGTGTGTGATTTTTTCCCCTGATTTTACTCTACTTTCATCCTAGCTCTTCTTCCTCATCTGCTTCCAACTCATCTGATGAAGAGTCTCTGTCAGAGGAAGAACTGACGAGGCTAAAGGAACAGGTAGAAGAAAAGAAAAAACTAATATCTACCATGAGGAACAAACCTTGGCGTATGGTGAAGAAATTAGCATTGCTCAGGTAGCCCACTGCATTCCCAGCTATTCATAGTTTTCACAATAGGAACCACTGAAAGCTAGATCTTGTGTTTAATAATTGTTGATGCACATAACATTTTAGGATTAAATTTTGCTGCTGCTGTCATCATCCCAAGAACCCAGTCTTGGAAAAGCAACCAATGGAACTTAGCCAGCATGATTTGGTTTAAATGAGAAGTGCTTAGAGACAGGATTTTGTTGTCAGTCTCTGTAACTAGAGAACAGATGATGAGCAAAATCTGTTCAACTGATACCCCGGCTGGGATCATTCTGCCCTTTTATTTAAAGGCAGAGAATGACTTTCAGACTCCTTGTTAAAGCTAACTCTGTGCCCTTCTTTGCTTATTCATGCCTACTGTTATATAGCAATCAGAGCAGCTTGTCTTCATCTTACTTTACACTTTCTGGAGCATTACTGCTTGCAGGTGACTTGGAAAAAATCCGGTATTGTTTACAGCCAAGATAACATTGCCTGCCATCCCACACTGTACGGGTGAGCAATGCAGATGTTCACAGTGAATGCAATGAGCAAACTGTGAGACTTGTAAAATGGATTTTGGGTCCCCCAGTCAATGTCAATGAAGGAATGGCTCGTAACCCCTTGATAATTGGCTGAGGGACCAGCACTGATGATGGTAGAAAGCGGTTTTAATTAAACCTAAAGTCCACTTCCAAGGAAAGAGAATTTCACTCCTCAAAATAACCTTGCAAAAAGTGCCATGATCTTTTGATCTCCCAGGTGGGTTGGGAGGGTCAGTCTGTTATTAGTTGTAAAGACCTTGGAGACCCCCAGCGTGAAAGGTGTTACAAAAAGGCACAAAGTATTACATTATATAGTGTCGTAGCAGCTGAGAGGTTGCCTGGGATCATGTTTGACAACACACTCACCTCTTTCTCCCCAAAAGAACTGCAAAGAACAACTGATAGTGAAGGAGGACACATATACTCACTCTTAAATTTACTTAATCAAACTGTTCCATTACTTTGACTGTGCAAGAATATTTAATTAATAGGTTGGAGTACATAACAATACTACTAGTCTATCCAAGGATCTCAGAATGCTTTACAATTAGTTAATTGGGACTTATAAACACAGCTGTTGTGAACTAGATAAGTATTAATCCCATTTTTCAGATTAGGAAACTAGAGCACAAAGAAAATAAAGTCAACATTTTCAAACATGGGTACTTAAATACAAATTTGGGAGCCTCTCTTTAGGCATCCAAGTTTTGAAACATATCCACAAGTGACTGGCCCAAGGCTAAACATTAAGAAATCCAGGAACAGAACCTAGACCTTCTACCTCCCAGGCATATGCGTTAACTACAAGATCATCTTTCCTTCCTTCCTGACAGCTGCACTGTTAAGAAAGTATAGAAGGAAGAACCAGACTTCTCTCATCAATAGGGAAGGAAGACCTAGAATATGAATGCTGTTGAAAAGGGAACCAGGTGACCTTAGGTCTACATATGAGGAAACTCAGACAGAGGGATGTTAAGTTAACTTGTTCCAAAAATCACACCAGAAATGTTTGGCAGAGCTGGGCATAGAATCCAGGTCATCTGACTCTCACTGTCTTCCTCCCTTTGGTAACAGCACAATTCACAGAAATTAAAAGTTACTGTACAACGTTCTCTGCACCCAGGGCCATCGTCGGGAAGAGTCTTTCAGTGTTTTAATGTAAACACAATCACCTTTGTATTTTTGAATTAGGGAGGCACAAGCTTTTGTAGAGAAGTTTGAAGGCGCATTGGGAAAGGGAAAGGGGAAAAAATTCTACGCATACAAGATGATGATGGCAAAGGTAAGTTCTGCCGTAATGACAAATAGAAGAGTGGATGCTTGGTCACTAATACAGTGTATTTTGACTACAAGCAATAAACTCACATTGGGCAAAATAGCCACCATTACAGAAGCTGAGATAGCGCTCCCTGTATGTATTTTAATTCTCTGAATAGCTTCATTTTTCATGGCTCCTAACCAAATTCATGTTTACGAAGATATGCAGGATATGAGCCAAATTCTGCCCCAACTTAAACCTCATGCAGTCTCCCTACAGTACAGGAGGTTGCAGAGCATGTGAAATCAGGGCAGAATGAGGGTCTCTGGGTGTGGTCTCTGTCAGGTTAAAGTTATAAAAGTATTGATTGCATTAAGGATTGGTGAGACAGCCAAATCCAGGCATAGTACCATTTGCTTCAGTGGAATTGCGCCAGTTTACAAATTGGACCACTGATGACCATGGAGAATGGTCCTGCTTTGAGCAGGGGGTTGGACTAGATGACCTCCTGAGGTCCCTTCCAACCCTGAGATTCTATGATTCTATGAATTGTGACTTCTCGTTGCAAGACTGGAGTCAGTAATTAAGTTATTGCTTTCATGGAGATTCTACTGATTTGAGACTTTAAAAAAATATGGATCGTATCCTGTTCCCGTTGACGTCAGTGACAGTTTAGCCATTGACCTCAGTGAGAAAAGAATCAGGCTTGCTATTTGTCAAATGAATCCTTTTTTTAAATAGAAATGGGCCCAAACCAAAGCCTCACACACAGATCTGGGTCTGCAGCTTCAACCTCTCTATCAATGGGTTAAATCCCAACACTAACTTTGATCCTGCAGAAACCTAGCAAAGTTAGGATTCAGGACCTGAATTTGAACACCTGAATTTGGAAGTGTTTGGATTCAGGGTTTTGATGTGGATTGTTACAGAAGTAAAAAGGGTCAGACCCAGACGGAAAACTCCAGAATTTGGTTCAGGCTCACCTCTGGCTTTAAAGTTTGCCACTAATTTTTAATAACCCAACTAAGCACTAACTTTAGGAACTCCTTAGACAAAGCAACCACAGATGCCTCTCCATGACCAGCCTAACATTATCTCTCTATTTGCAACACTGTTTTCTTGTTTCAGAAATGGGTGAAATTTAAGAGAGACTTTGACAATTTTAAAACACAGTGTATACCTTGGGAAATGAAGATAAAAGAAGTGGAGAGTAAGTGCAACTTCCATTTAGACTGAGACATGACTAAGATATGTTGTTGTACTATTTTGTGTTACTTCAAATAATCTCTTGGTCACTGAGAATCTTATCCACCCACAGTACTAACCACAGTCTCTTTTTGTTTAAGGTCACTTCGGTTCCTCAGTAGCTTCTTATTTCATATTTCTGCGATGGATGTATGGAGTAAATCTGGTCCTTTTTGGTTTAATATTTGGACTGGTTATAATTCCAGAGGTAAGAGTTTAGGCCCCAATCCTGCATTTGGGTTCATGCAAATAGTATCTTGTCCATCGTAAATGTCAAAATGAGACTGATGGCATATTGTTACTTGTTATTTCCAGTTGTACTTTGTTACTCCCAGTGTTATTGCATCTGGTAATGTCACATCTGGTAATGTCATCATCCTTATCTTAACTCTTGATCAATTTGTTATCTTCTGCATCAGTCTCATTTTGACATTCACTAGGAGCAAGATACTGCTCATGCAGGCACAGAGACCTTGGGCTCTCGTACTGACAGATCTGTGAATAAATGTCACTTCATGATGCTCTATCTTCCTGGAATGGCAGAATAAACTTCAGTTTTACTTAGCCTTAGTTTAAATATGGTACGAGATACACCTTATGCACCTATTTGGATTTATAGTTGCAAGTTAGGCTCCTATTTTTGAAAATGTTGGGTTTTGTGACTATGTCCCTAAATCCCTATTTATCACCAATGGGAGAGATTTTCAAAAGCATCTTCAGCGACTTAAGAGCACAAGTCCCACTGAAGACAATGCCCCGTTATCACTTAAAGTGCTCCACTTACCGCCAGGATGGCGCCTCCTCCTGGTTATTCTGGGGAACAGCTCACGAGTTCATCACCCCTTCCCACAGTTGCACACTGTGTCTCAGTCTCTCTTTCTGGGTCAGCGGCCCCTCTTTCACTCCACAAGCAGCTGCCTCTTTGTGACTTGACCCTCCAGCCAGGTCACCAAATGTTTCCCCTTCTGGGGTTGGAAAGTCTCTTCCCACAAACAGGCTCAGGCAGCCTTCCCATTCACTGTTTTGTCATGCCACTCCCTCAGTGGCTGGCAGGAGAAACTGGGCCCACCCTCTACTCTAGGTTCTGGCTCCAGGACTCTCTAGCCAGCATTCAAGTCCTGTTCCCTTTTGACCTTACTGCCTTTCCCTGACCCCTCTGCTACCTTCCTGACTCCCCGCCCCCCGGGTTTGCCATCCCAAATGTACCTCCCTTCTCCCAGGGAGTGACTGCAGGCTTTCCCAGCAACCCCTTTTCTGCTGCCAATTTCCTGCCTTTATTGTCCCAGCCCAGCTCATTCCTCCTCAACTGGGCTCCTCATTCAATCAGGGGATTGCTTAGCCACTGGCAGGGGCGGCTCCAGGCACCAGCGCAGCAAGCGCGTGCCTGGGGCGGTAAGCCGCTGGGGGCGGCACTCCTCCCCGCCCGGCTGGGGGAGCAGGGCCATGGGCATGCTGCCCTCCCCGGCGCTCCTCCGGCCGGCTGGGGCAGAGCGGGGCATGCCGCCACCCTCCCTGCAGCGCTCCTCCTGCCGGGGGAGAGCCCGGGGGCATGCCGCCGCCCTCCCCGCAGCGCTCCTCCTGCCGGGGGAGAGCCCGGGGGCATGCCGCCGCCCTCCCCGCAGCGCTCCTCCTGCCGGGGGAGAGCCCGGGGGCATGCCGCCGCCCTCCCCGCAGCGCTCCTCGGGCCGGGGGAGAGCCCGGGGGCATGCCGCCGCCCTCCCCGCAGCGCTCCTCGGGCCGGGGGAGAGTGGGGGCATGCTGCCGCCCCCCCCCGCCGGCACCCGGAGCTGGGCTGCGGGCATGCCGCATTCCCCGCCCCGGCCCCAGCGGGGCCACGGGCATGGCGTGCTCCCCGCCCACACCTCAACCGGGCAGCGGGGCCGCAGGCATGCCGCCCTCCCCGCCGGCGCCCAGGACGGGCAGCTGGGCGGCGGGCATGCCGTGCTCCCGGCTGGGGGAGTGGGGTGGCCGGTGGCTTTTTTGCCTGGGGCAGCAAAAAAGCCAGAGCCGGCCCTGGCCACTGGATTCCCCTCAGCTACGATCTGTTGGGTTAATTAGCCCCCTTCTCTGCATTAACCCTTTCAGGGCAAGTGTGGGGTGAATACCCTTTGAAAAATTCCACCCTTAAGCAACTAAACATGGATTTGGAAGCCCAACTTTAGGCTCATATTGTAGAAAATTTGGGGCAGAGTGAAAAACAGAACTCAGGAATTCTATTGGCTTCAAGTATAAGCCATATCTATAAGAAATCCAGGATGTACATTCCCAACAGTAATTAAGAAAACCATAGTGACAATATGATACTGTCAACACACATTTCTTAACCCTGACATTCTTGTAAAAATCACAGTAAAGATAATATACTGGTAATATTTAATTACATGATTGCCTATTGAGGAGTTATAAAATGTAGGTATAAAATACTTAATGATGTGGTTTAAAAGTTCTTACTGGTGCTAATGTTCTTACTGGTGTTAATTTGACATGGCTGCTTGAGTAGTAAGTGGTAAGTCTGACTAAGTTTTGCATAGTTTCTCAGGTTCTTTCAAATTAAGAAGATGCATAAGATAGAGGATTTGACAAATCTTATTTAAACAACCAATAATTGTTGTTTTCCAAAATACCCTTGGTTTTCCACATCTTAAGTCAGCCAGTTGTTTCTTCATGAGAAAGGGTTTTCTTGTTACTCTTTTCCATTGTTATTGGAGGAGGCTTGGCCAAAGAAGAGTATCACAGAACTACTTAGTTATGACCCTTTTAAAAATAGATTTGTGTTTTTAGCTATATAATCCTATGGCTCAGTTTCTCGGTGCTGCGTCTTTAAGGGCTCTGCTATCCACAAAGACTGACAGCTGTTCTTGTTCAATGCAGGTTATTACAGAGGAAAGACAGTGTGTGGTCTCTGATGGAGATTGCACTTTTTTCCCTTCTTTAATTTTGTTGTTCGCTTTATCTAAAATAAAAGCCATTCAGATTGAAAGCATCCTCTGAGCACGGAAAGGCATAACCATTAGAAGTGAACAATACAAATGCATTTTCTTTCTTTACGAATTGTACATTCCCGTATGATGAAGTAGTTGTGCCTGTTGTCTATACAGTATGTACATTATTCTTGGTGCATTAAACTGTTACAAGGTATACAGGAGCTGGGCAATAACCATTTAATTATAAATGGCTTTAAAACTAAGTATATAACCCTTGCAAAACAACTGCATTAGAAGCAATTGACATGGTCTGTCTGCTTCATGCTGCAAATGTATTCTAAACTATTTATGAGGCCGTGGTGGGTTTTGTACCTCGTTTGTACCTTGAGTCAAGGGGTGGGTGAGAGGTAACCCCGCCTCTCTACACCTACATCTGTTCCCCACCCCCCCACCCCGTAGTCAGCACAGTGTGGCCCAATGGCCAGGGTCCGTATACTGCCTCTCCCCGAGTGGGGTAATGCGGCCTAGTGGCCGGAGTCCATGCAATGTGCCCCTAGGGCACTGCGGCCCAATGGCCAGAATCCGTCTAATTCTCCCTCTCCTAGTGGGATAGCACGGCTTAGCAGCCAGAGTCCATGCTGCCCCCTTTGGAGGCAAAACAGGGGGGGGGAGATCAGGTAACGGGGGGCCATCACAAGGGGCGGCGGTCCCTGGCAGGGGGACCCGGTCCCACCCAACTCCACGGGGCCCCAACCCAGGGCCCTGCCAGTGGTGGAGCAGTCTGCCACGGGGTCAGCAGGGAATCCTCCCGAAACACGCTGACCTCATCATGGTGGGAGATACCACTCCCCTACCTTCCCTGGGTCACTTCCTACCGGTTCTCTGGAAGCAGGAGTCCATATGGCATCGGGGTCTCCAGGTTCCCCAGCAACAGACACTCCCTGGGGTTCCAATAGCTGCAGGCCGCTGGTCCAGGTTTCCGGCTCTTCAGCTCCGGGATCTACAGGGTCCTCAGCACCCGACACTCCTGGGGATTCTGATAGCGACCGGTCTCTGGTCCAGGTTCTTGGCTCTTCAGGTTTTGTAGGTAAGGGCTGTAGCAGCTACTGGGCTGGAGCCTCTGCCGAGCGTCCTTCCTCCTCGGCAGCCATCCCTGAGTGAGCATCTCTGCAGGCTTTTATACCCGACTTCCAGTTGAAGCATGCCCAGCAGAGCCTCAGGGGCGGGGCTTCCTCTGCTAAGAGGGAAGGGCTAACCCACTCAGTACCAGTGCAGGGCCGGTCCACCCCCAGAGGCATTTAGACTTTGCTGTGCACTGGCCATAGCCTACTTACAAATATATTAACTTTTTATGACTCCTTCATAGACAACCCTTAAAGTGTTACCAATCAATTTTGATAAATCTTGGTCTTGCTGCAAGTCCTACCCTGCACAATGCTATTGGGAGATGCCATGGCACTATTCTGTTTTCATGTCACCTTCCTGATGCCAGCTGCCCTCCTGACCCCTGCCATTAACAGCTGCTTAACATTGAGATTATTTCATAACTCAAGCACTGTATAAATATAAAGCCTATCTGTAAGCATGAACAAATGCCCCTCAGCTGATCTTGGCTTCTCTTGAGGGAAGAATACTGCATCAACTGATAAAACGAATCCCTTTGTTGCATGAGCGAGATATAACCCATGAAGTTCAAGGCAAAGGAGCCTTCTATCCAAATAAGTGAAGTTTAAATTGAAGTTGTTGCTGTGCAGACATGCTCCTCTCGCTAGCAGCTTCCATTTCCCTGGCAGTATTTAGCCAGACTCTGAATGTTTTCAGATGGTGCTCTGACATGGAGAAGAAAAAAAAATATTCTAAAAGGTACAGTATATACTATTGGTAGGATTCTATGAAGCACTCATCATTTGTCTCAACTCTGACATCACTGGGAATAGAGTTCGGCCAATGCTGAGCATTTAGAAAATATGACCATAAAAACATTGATATCTTTGCAAGTCCAAGCCCAACCCCAGCAATGCTCTGCTTCATCCTCCACTAACAATTGATTTGTGCGCCATTCCATCACTACACCATAGAACACTTTTGTTTTAGATCAGGGCCAACCCTAAGCAAACCCTTTTCAAGGGGCATCAACAGAGAAAAGTTAAATGAAAGGATCTATAGCATCCCCCTGCTCCCAAACATTGCCATTCCCTTCATTCCACCATCATGATCTAGAGAAGGCAGTTCTGGAATTCTGGGGCACTAAAGACACAGATCAAGCAGTTTTCCTTATTTACAACACTGAAGAGAGAACTGAAAGACACCAAATATATCCAATCAACATGAAGAAACATCTATCCATCCCCGGGGTGCACTTTACATCACCAGTTTAGTAACAGATGAAAACATTAAAAAAAAAAAAGGCAAGAAGTTAAACCATCCCATTCTTAGTTGCTGCATTTCATAATCTATATGTTCATAAAAGCATTAAGCCATTTTCACAGTAGCCCTAAACCAGCTCCTGATTACCAGTGTTCATGTACAGAGATGTGCCAACAACGTCAGCATCTCTGAACAATGAAAACAAAGGAGTATCTGGAATCCTGCATGTACTCAGATCAGGTTTTGACTACCCAGGAGCATTTGATTATCCATGAGCCATCTGCATGGCAGCCAATGGCTCTTATTGAACAAGTCTAGTTCAGGTTACATAGAACACATTTTATCCACAGCATCACTACTAGATTACTAAGAGAAAAAAGGGGAGACGGAGGTTGTGGGGGGGGGAATTCTGCTCTCTCATATACTGAAGTAACTCCATTAAAATAACTGGAATTGCTCTGGACTTATGCCAGTGTAAGCAAGAACAGAATTTAGTCCAGAAAAGACATGAATTGGTTGCATGTTAATTTAGATTCCTCCATCCTGTGTTTATTCCTGGAGAATAGATCTTACTTGCCATAGTCTCCAAATCCAGCTCACAGCACTTTTTAAAACTTTTCCCCTTTTTTTAGGAGTGGGGGTGGTTTGGTTTGGGTTTTTCTTCATTTTTAACAATGTACCCATCACAACTACAGTCTCATTCTATGGACTTTATGAGATATATGGTATATGAACACCAAAGTAGTAGCAGTAAAAGGGTGGTGGTTACACAATATAGGGCCCAATTCTTATCTCACACGAGTTTTGCGCTGGTCTAATTCTAGGAGTTACTACTCATTTACACCAGTTTGAGATCACAATCAAGCTCTTAGAGGAAATCCTGGCACAAGTGAAGTCAATGGCAAAACTCTAATTGACCTCAGTAGGACTAGGACTTCACTCTTTGTCTCTAGGCATTCTCGTGAAAGTATTCTCTATTAGGTAACCATCTTCACTCATGTCATTCACAGTTGATTCCAGATCTGGAAGTTTGTACCCTTCCCACAAGAACTAGCAACATCAGGGCCGGTAAAACTTCAACCTACTGCTTGAGAGGGTCTCTCTTTTTACTATTTATTTCTAAAATTGTAGTAGAAGTCACTCTAAAATCTCCCAAATTCTCAGAGCAATTTGCAGCAAGTCATTGTAACATCACAGCAGAAAAAACTCTCACCATGTCAAATCCCAATTCAGCAAAGCACTTAAGCTCGGTTACCTTGACTTCAATGGCACTATTCACATGCCCAAAGTTAAGCTAATGTGAAGCCAATGTGGTGAATCAGAGCCATAATCTACAGTATACACACTCCATGAAACACCAGAATTTTCTGTGCTTTTGATAGTCCTGGGAAGTATTAGGAAGCTTATGGGGATCATTAAATATGCATGTGCTATTTCAGGTTGAGTCACTACTTGCAATCGGAGTTCTATAACTTTTGCTAAATAATCTTGTTTGTGAATTTGTTCCACATTTTAAAAACTGCCCTTTGTCCTGTTGTATCTTATTACAAGGAAAATATTTATTTAATGGAGAAATGAAAGGTGATATGCACTCTGCTATACTATAAACATGTCTTCATAAACCTCACCTAGATCTTGATGGGAATCCCATATGGAAGTATACCTAGAAAAACTGTACCCAGAGCTGAACAAGCTACCGCTATGGATTTTTCTGTCCTTTGGGATTTTGAGGTATGTATTGTAGTACATTCACTTCCAAAGTAGATAAGATATGTTAATAATATAAGGGAACAAAATTCACCCTCATGTAACTCCATTGAAATTGCTAGGTTTAGAGAGATTAATTTGGTCCCAGATGTTGATTAAATCATATTTTATGGTTTTACGCACACACATTTTCCCCCCAGAAAAAGGACATGAAATGACTCCCATTGACATCAATGGGCTTTGGATCAAGCCCCAAAACATTTTGGACCAAAATCTATTGTCATGTGGCTGTTCAAGTTGTAGATTTAATTCTCATTTTACAATAAAATAAAACAAATAAATCCACTGAAGTCAATGGAATTACATCAGTCCTTCATTGGGAGAAGTGAAATCAGAATCAGACGCCTACTCTCTACATACCTTAAAAAAAAAATTATCTGTAGCCCTGGGAAACTGAAGTTCTATATATCTCAATCCTTGGCTTCTTCTGTTAGAATTGTAACGGGCAGGCCTATTAGTTTGATTTGCAATAATAATTTTGTAGCGAGGATAACTGTCCACTAATAAGCAGAGTAAAAGCAACTCATTTCACATATGCCACTCAAATCATCAGATAGTAGTGACTTTTGGCACTACTGATGTAGGTTCACATAAGTGACCTAGACTTACTGGCATGGAAAGATTTTGGAAAAACAAAGACAGCTTATTAGTTACATCTCTGCTGCACTGCAAGTCAATATAGACCGATTATCACATCATCATCATCATTTTACATTTATATAGTGACTTTCATCCTGAAAAAAATCCAGAACTTCTGTACAAACAAGAATCACTTCCCTAATTACTAGTGCATAGGCTCAGTATTGATTCAGAGGGAAGAGTTCCACTTAGTTACCAGCTCCACTTCCTATAGCACCTCAGGTTTTCCCATTGGGACCAGAATGTCAAACTCATGTGTGCACTGGCTCTAAAATGTAGGTATGTCTAAGCAGAAAGCATCTTCACATAAATGGCAATAAATGGAGAAAGTTAGCCATGGAATGAGGGGACAGAAGAAGGTTGGTGAGGTGCTCTTGTCACTTATCAGAAGTAAAGTGGCAGGCACTATAGGAGTTTGTCTATTCAGCAAAGTGGAGCAAACTAGGAAATGAAATATACATTATCCTAAATTTCCAAGTGTGTCTAGTGAAACGATGCCTCCGCTTTTTGGTGCCCAACTTGAGGCACCTTGAAGGATTCAGGTTTCAGAAACTGCTGAGCTCCCATTCTCTGAAAATCAGGCCCCATGAAGGGAGTTTGAAGTTGGGCAGCCAAAAATTGAGGCACCCCAAAAAAAATCAGTAGTTCCACTTGAAAATGTAGGCCAACATTCTTATGTGCCTTTAGGAAACCTTCAAGCTACTAAAATCAGTCCTCAAAGAAAACTAGCAGGAGGGTGAATGGTTCTGTTCTGTATGATACCTCTCCTGAGATCGGACAATAAAAGATGGTATTTCTGGAAGTGTTTTTGAGATATTAGCCAATGCTGCTGAGAACTACTGTTGAAGGTCCAGATAGATCATTATCATTAAAGTTTTCTAAAAACCATTAATCTGAAAGTAGGTCAGGTAAATGAATCCAATTTATTAGCAGGTCTTCAAATGTCTGTGTTTTGAGCAATCTGATACAGCTGTGATATTGTCCCACTCATTTTTAATTGAGGACCTTACTGGAGTTTTAGACTTTACTCTCCCCACTCCCTAAACCCACTTGCCAACATTTAAAATGTACTGACGCGCAATGCTAATTATCGGTAATCCGAGTATGTTTGCGTAGAATGAGCCGTGCATCTTTAAAAATTTAAAAAGGGAGGTAGCAGCAATCTTTAGTCTGTCTTGTAAAGGGAAAAAAACCCCCACAAGACAGAGGGAAATTTTTTGCTGACCGGCAGCTGGTATTTTCATTTGAATGTCTATAAGTTCCAAACATAACAATTAGGGAAATTTATTCTGAGATGTGACCATGCTATGGCTAAGAGCAGATCTACCGTTAGCTGCCAAATTTTTGCCTTATGCTTGGCACACGTCCACACTGTGCTGCTGTGACTAACATCCACAGAGACTCACCCTTTATTACTACAGTGTGCACCATACGTGTGGTGCAATGGGGAAAAAAACTTGAGTACATTTAAAATGAAGTGAAAAAGTGTCAACATCACCAAGCCCTGTAAAGCAGATTTCTAACAGAAAAATATTTTTCAACACAGTAATGAATAAGTGAATACTTTGGCAGAAAGTGGGTTGCATAATTGATGACAGCAGTAGAAAAGAATAGATCTCATTTGGACATAAGACGGCATGTATCACAGAAGGAAAATAAAAAAAACCATGTGGTGTGATGTTCTGCACAATGTTTGACCAAGGACCAGAAAACTAAAACATTAGGAAGGTTATTTTCAGGCTCGAGTTTCACTCTGCACTAATGAACTCCAGAATGGTCCTCTTTATATTTTACAAGGCTTTCTACTTTACTCCTACCCACCACGCACAATATAAAATGATACAATTTCCAAGGGGCTGTGTTGCTGCCATACCAGCTGCTGTGTTGCTGCTCTACTCTCAATTGCTCCTCAGTAATGGCAGAGACACGCAAAAGGTCATGCTGTACCTATGGCATTATACTCAGAATTGCAGTGTTCCCACCACCTGCTGGAAATCATGCTGAAGTAACTGTGCAGCCAGTTTTGTGGCCTGGATTACTAGAAATCTCCCATTAATAGGCACAGGAATAACTGACAACTTTTACTGAATGCATCCAGCTCAGCTGGGGATTTTACAAAGAACTGATTAAACTGGGTCTCCTGTACAGCCTAGGATATTGCTTTAGTTGTTCCGAAGTCCTGACCAGAAGCACAGATGGGAGCTTTCCAGAATGTTGTAGCCAGGCAGGGCCGGATTAATGCAGAGGATTTAGGGGCTGCAGCTCAGGGCCTCGGGCTAAGGGGGGCCCCGCAGGCCGGCTGCGGCCCACTGCTTCTTTTCATCCGGCCCGCGGCAAGTCTCCGTGCCTCGGGCCAGACACTGGTCCCTGAGCCTCAGCACCCTCCCCGGGGCGGGAGCCGCAAGCACCGACGTACCGATGTGTCCCTGCAGCCCCTAGGCGAGGGGCGTTCAGGGAATCTCTGCATGCTACCCCCCAGCACCAGCTCTGCAGCTCCCATTGGCCGGGTACCGCAGATTCTTCTGGTCAGTAGAGGGGCAGAATGTGTGTATCACAGGCATTTGAAAAGAGTAGCAGTGGAGTGGAGTTTCGGAAGCTAGTTGCTAAAAAGCCAAGATTAACCCAAAAATATAGAACTATAAAACTTCATCATTAAATTGACTCTATTTTAACTTGCAACATTTACAAGAAAGGTTAAAACAATGCAATGACCTTCATTGTTGTAAGAGAAATCCATGTAACAGACAAGGAATCAAACGTATTGGTGGGATTTTTTTTTGTTTTATTTTTCTTTAGGGTTATATCAAATATTCTGCTCTTTTTTATGGCTACTACAACAACCAACGGACAATCGGCTGGTTGAAATACAGGCTACCAATGGCATATTTCATGGTCGGAGTTAGTGTATTTGGCTACAGCCTGATGGTTGTTATAAGATCGTAAGTATAATTCTTTGGTTTTAGTGTTTTTTCCCCCTCTTTCTCTGAAATTCAAACTAATCTCTACTGCATTTCACCTTTCTCCTCCACTTAATATTGTTAAAATAGAAGATTTAGGAACATGGCATGGTGATTGGAATTCCCAGGTGATTGGAATTCATGTGACAATTTCAGAAGACTTTTAGGGCCTACTTCACCAAAAAGCCTACTCTTGCATTCCTTGCACCCCCACAACCTCACACTGATGCCAATAGGAGCTGTTTGGCAACCAGAACAGCTGGATCTCATTTTAGCTCAGGAAGATGAGACCTTTGATTGGAGAGACAAGGAGACCAGTAGGCAAACCCTAATGAGCAAAGCAGATGCATACCCAAACCAATCTGCACTGGGCAGAATAATAATGTTTTGCACTAATCTATCACCTTCTAGTCAAGGATCTCAGAAAGATTTAATTTAGCCTCCCAAAACACTGGAGATAGATGTTATTGATCTCATTTGACAGATGGAGAAATACAGGCACAGAGTTAAGTGACTTGCTATGGTCACATAGAAAAGTTCTATTCCTGTTCTTGCACAGACTATTTGCTGACTCCACATCGTATGAGTTAACCACAAGACTACCCTTCCTCCCCATAGGAAAGTGTAAGCCAAATGGATTTTTGTGTTTATTGAAACAGGCATGTTGCTATTCAGTGCACACAAAACCTAGAGTCCTTTGCTGGAATGAGAGACAGAAATATATCCAGACACTGAGATGTGCTGTACATTTACAATATTACCATAAAATCTCAACATCTTTTGTCTCATCTATACTGGAGGGATTTAAGCAAGAAACTCGAATAGGAATTACAAAATATTTCAGGGATCAAATAAAACAGAGGAAACAATAGAAGACGTATCTGCTCCTGTGTTGATTAACAAATACCCTTCCTCCCCTCCCCCCCCTCTCCCCCCACCTCCTCATATTGGTTTACTGCAAGTACTCTACTCAAGTATTGTGTAACCATTAAAATCTCTCTGGAACATCATGCTGTAGCTGGTATATCTGACAGCACCAGACATTTGTTTTTCTTAATCTAAATAGCACGCAAAATAGCACAGATATAGTTTGATGATGATGGTGATATTTATTTGTATTGCATAGTGCCTAGGCATGAGAACCCTATTGTGCTAGGCACTATACAAATAAATTCCTCTCCTGGTCCATTTATGAATCCTCCTGAATTTCAGTGAGGTTACTATTATTAAAAGTCCTCCAATATAGCTATCATTTTGTAATGAATAGTGGATCTGCATCACGATAGATGGATTCAGCCCTCCTTAAACCAGAGGTATTTAAAGAAAACAGCTACAACCAGACACAAACCAGATACTGCCACATAACTTGAGTCCCAGCTTTGTTTTCCTTGTTTACCAAGAATCGCAATTTGTCTGAATTTCTGTATAGCACACAGGGGCATCTAGTGGCTGAATAATATACTGCAAGTAAACACATTGCCATTTGTACACAGGATGGCCAGAAATGCCAATGAAAACACAGGAGATGGGGATGACAACAATTTCACTTTCAGCTGGAAAATGTTCACTAGCTGGGATTACCTCATTGGCAACCCGGAGACTGCAGACAACAAATTTGCATCTATTACAACCAGCTTCAAGGTAATATCCAAATGACATACACTTTCTCTACAGGGAGTCCCCTGCCTCTGGAGATGCTACCAGAATCCACCTTAGCAGAATTTCAAGGGGAAAATTAGACAATAATCTATATAGCATCCCGAGGTGCCCCCTGGGATAAAATGATTAACCATGGTGATTCTAGTTCATATGTTCTGTGCTGAACTGATCTCCATATTTAGGCTTTGGAAGACTATAGCTGTTTTACTTTCCTCTGGAGAACGGAGTAGGGAATATCAGTGAGGAATAAGTGAGTGGTTTTCAATTGCAAGGGACCGAGATACTCTTGTGGAGCTTGATCTTTCCTATATGCCCTCTCCGGTGTTTCAATTAGAGATGCAGCAGAGATGAGAAGTTTGGATTCAGATGCTAATTTCCCCCAAGTTCAAGAACAATATGGGCTCCTCCACTCTTTCCCAACACAGCATGCACATGTACAAGATTCTCATACAAACTCATGCCCTTGCTGGCATTTGCTTTAGTTTGCTGCCTTGGAGACTCAGCGTAAGAAATAGGATTTTGCTTATAAACAGTTCTATATTGACCTTAATCCAAGATCCTTCATAGGCTGGTTTTCCCGAGGGGTGCTGGAACAATTTGTATAGTGGGAATGATGAGAGCCATTGAACCAAACTGTAAACCCTGTATATGATGAAAATCACTAAGTTCCTAGTTCCAGCACCTATAGTTATCCCCAAGGCTTTTGCCTACTGGTCTCCTTGTCTCATCTTCCTGAGCTAAAATGAGATCCAGCTGTTCTGGTTGCCAAAGAGAGTCTGTGGAATTGTGCTGTACACAAAGTACTAAGTCCTCATACTCTATCACAGAGCTCATTAGAGAGATTAGCCCTAGCCATGATACATTAATATGAACTTTCCTAAATACAATGGGATTCAGATCCAAGGATCTGGTTTGGAGTCCGGTTCTAATTCCAATATAGAGGTTGTGTTTGTTTTTATTTCTCACAATCTGCCAGTACAGTAACTCCTCACTTAACATTGTAGTTATGTTCCTGAAAAATGTGACTAAGTGAAACGATGTTAAGTGAATCCAATTTCCCCATAAGAATTCATGTAAATAGGTGGGGTTAGGTTCCGGGGGGAAACAATTTTTTTGCCAGACAAAAGGCATTATATACATTTTAAACAAGCAATTTAATACTGGTATGTGGGGGTGTGCAGGAGTCAGGGCAGGGGGCTGGGTGTATGTGAGGGGGGTGCAGTGGTCAGGGCAGGGGGCTGGGTGTATGTGAGGGGGTGCAGGAATCAGGGAAGGGGGCTGGGGGTGTGAGGACATTGCAGGGGGCTGGGGGTGTGTGAGGGGGTGCAGGGAGCTGAAGGGGTGTGGGGGGGTGCAGGAGTCAGGGCAGGGGGCTGGGGGGTGTGTGAGGACAGTGTAGGGGGCTGGGGATGTGTGAGGATGGTGCAGGGGTCAGGGCAGAGGGCTGGGGGTGTGGGCTGGGATTGTGGGGGTGCTCCCGGCAGGAGGCTGGTGGGGGTATGCCCCAATTCCAGCCCCTTCCCCAAGGCCCCACCCCCACCTCTTCTCCTCCTCCCCCCCCCCCCCCCCCGGAGCGGCGAGTGCATTGAGGCTCCGCTCATCCCCATCCCTCCTGCTGGCAAGCAGCTGATCGGCAGGGAGAGAAGGGGAGGGAACGTAGCATGCTGGGGAAAGAGGCGGGGGAGGAGCTTGGCTGCCGGCAGAGCCCTGCTGCAGCAGGAGCCGGCAGCACTAAGCTGAGGCAGGAGGGCGGGGGAGGAGCGAGGACTCCACGCACAGGCTCTCCCTCCCTCCCCTGCCTTCTCAACGCCGCCAGCCAGCTGATTGCTGCGGGCAGGAGGAGGGGGGGGCGGGTGGCACTGTGGGGAAGGGAGGGGGCGTAGGGAGGCTGCCAGCTGTGAAGAAAGCAGGCAACCAAACAACGTAATAGTGGAGTATTGCACAACGTTAAACGAGCATGTTCCCTAATTGATCAGCAACTTAACAACTAAACAACGTTAACCGGGACAACTTTAAGTGAGAAATTATTGTATACAAGCTGAACTTGAATGAAGGGGATTTGGGGGGGGGGGGTTTCTTTGCCAAAAATTCTTTGTTTAGCTTATTACATGTTAATGTACAAGAGGGGACAGACAAGGAGTTTGTGTACATTTGCATCTGGGTCTTTACTACCATGTTACGCAATACCAGCCAAATTCTGCTTCAGTTATACTGGTGTGAATCACAATGGGTACTAACCCATGAAAGCTTATGCTGAAATAAATTTGTTAGTCTCTAAGGTGCTACAAGTTTTTCTTTCTTATTTTCGTTTTGCTGACACAGACTAACACGGCTAATACACTGAAATAACTCCACTGGTGCTAATGGAGTCATTGTGAAAAGCGCAGAACCCACCATACTAATATCGGCCATCTTCTCACACATGGTTGAAAAATGCCAATTATTTGCATTAAAAAATTAATATCCCACGAAAAGTTTTGGTTTTTCAATAAAAATCCAGAAGCCAAAAATTGAAAAAAGTTGTTAATTTTTCAAAACCATTTTCAATTTTAAAAAATCTGATTTTGCTAACAATTTTTTGTTTTGGAAAGCAAACACTGAACATTTTAACTGAAAACCCAACAAAAAATGATTAATTTTTAACTTTACATTGTTACCCCCAAAAAAATTCAGTTTGGGAGTTATGGAAAATTTCCATTAACATTTTGGTTAAAAAGCCTTTTTTTTCCCATTAAAAACAAGTTTCAATAAAGTCAACCAGCTGAGATGAACTCTGTGCATAGAAGAGCCCAATATAAAATGGATTGGGTAAAACATTTCTAGAATTCTTGAGGGGAGCAAAAAGCAATTTAGGTATCAGCACACCTTAAATGGTTTTACACACGGAGAAAACCAAAAGCATAGATCATTGTGGAAGGAGAAGTCAGTAATTAAAGGTTATGTTCAATTTCCTACAATACAAATTCTTGAGCTGAATCCTACACCACAAAGTCCTTGAATTTCTTGAACTTAATCCTCTGCATTACTCACACTCAAAGTAAGACCTTGGAGAACAAGGGAGGTCACATGTGTATCAAAGCACAGATAAAAACCAGAAGGATCTTTGCAACAACAGAAGAGCCAATTTTAAAGGTGTATTAGATGTAGGGCTTATAACGTCTAACAGTAGGCAAATAGCATCTGGAGTGCTTGCATTAGTCATTTTAGTCCTCTCTATTTTAATATTTGCTGTTGAAAAGTTCATCCTTGAAGCTGGTAAAACTTTTGGGAACTCTCCAGAGAAAATTACTGGCTCAGGCTGCCAAAGTAGGGTTGTTGTTTTTTTTGTTTTTAATTTCTTTTGGCTCAATCCTGAAAAGCCTGGACCATTTCCTTTATTGTATGGGTAAGCAGGCAGGTAGGGAAGATTTAGGATCCTAACAATTCAGAAAAATGCAACATCAAGTCTGGGTAAGTGGCTTTTAAAAAAAGATCGAGTGTGGGGAAAATCCCTTGTAATGCTTTGAAACAATGGTTTTACTCAGCTGTAATCTAAGCAAACATCTTGGACAGAAATCTCCCTGGTTTTGAAAGCACAAATTTGTTCCACAAGTGGTCTGATAAGTGCCCATACAAACATTGCAATAAATGAACAAGGCAAGGGGAGGGTGCTAAGAAGGCAAATGTGCTACAAACTCAAACTCACCTTGTGGAGAACAAACTGAACTAATGTGACAAAGAATCTGAAGGAAAGACATTTTTCAGTTGCTTAGATACCAATGCTAGGCGTCTGGGCAATAAGCAAGAGGAATAGGAATTTCTCATTGATGAGAAGAAATCTGATATAATTGGAATGTTAAAATCACTGGTTACTATCTGTTTAGGAAGGTCAGAGTGGGTAAAAGTGGGTGGCATTCTACATTAATGACACCTTTTTACTTGATAACTCAGAAGGGCAGGATCTTGAATGCATTTGGATTAATATGCTAACTAACAAAGAACAGAAGGGGGTACTGGTGGGGATCTGTTACTGACCACCAAATCAAATCAGAGAACAGGATGAGTTACTCCTGAACACCCAGCTATAATGTGTGAATAGAAAAATTATGTTATGGGAGACCCAACATGAAGAAACTTAATTATGGACCTCACTATGACTAAGAAAGACAATTTCATTCCTGGACTGGAAGTTGGTGGTTACCTAGAGACTACTAATCATGATCTGATTACATTCAATACTGGCAACCCAACCAGTAATAAATATATGCTTCAAAAAGTCCAAATTTTTCCCAAAGCTGAGAAAAATGTTGAGTGAAATTGAGAGGAAATCTTTAAACAGAAAAATGTAAATGAAAATTGGAAATTCTTTAAAAAGAGTTTATTAGCTGTCTAAAAAGCCATGATTTCACAGTCAAGAAAGAGGAAAGCCATCCTGCCTCAGAGGTGAAATGAAGACAGCAATTCGACATTAAAAAGTAATATATAACCAATGGGGGAAAGGGGGAATAGATAATTAATTTATATCAATTGCTCTCAAGTGCACAAAATTGATAAGGGAAGCTAAAGATAAGAGGACAAAATCCATGGCTGGCAGGGCGATGGACAATATGGAGATTTTTAGAAAACTAGGAACAAAAGAAATCTAGAAAAATTGGAAAGAATGCAGAGAAGAGCCACAAAAATGATCTAAGGACTGGAGAAATTGCCTTATAGTAAGAGACTTCTCAGTTTTATTTTTTAGAAGCTACAACAGATTGATAAGTGTCTTGATTACAGGGTATGAGTACCTTTATGGAGAGAAATCTAGCAGGAAAAGGCATCATGAGAACCAATGGCTGGAAAATGAAGGCATAAATTTTTAACAGTAAGGGTGATTAACTACTGGAATATTGGAACAAACTTACCAGGGAAGTGAATTCTCCATCTCCTGATGTCTTCAAATGAAGATGGGATGCCTTTCTGGGAGATATACTTTAGTCAAACACAAGGCATTGTCCTTAGTAATAGCATGGGGTAACTAAATGAAATTCTACAGCCTGTTATATACAGGAAGTCAGAGTAGATGATCTAATGGTCCCTTCTGGTTTTAAACTCCATGAATCTATGTATCTGCTACAATTCTTTAAATGTATCTACTTATAAAGGAGTCTATTGTGGATGAGCAAGAAAGTAACAAGGATGAGAACATCCATCTGAGAAGATTCCTTCGGGTTCTGGCAAATGTGCTTATCATATGTTGCTTGTGTGGAAGCGGCTACCTCATTTATTTTGTGGTTAAACGGTCCCAGACTTTTTCCAAAATGCAAAACATTGGATGGTATGAAAGAAATGAGGTAAGAAGAGTTTGTTTCTGATTTTCTGTAATATTAACTTTCCTTGGAAAGAAGTGTAGTAATTGTTAGCATGAAGATAGCTGCTAAAACAAAAGATTGTGGGTTCAAGTCCCACATCAGGATTAAGGTTAAAATTGTTTAAAAGCACCAAAGTGTACATCTAACACGGGGTGGGGCAGGGGGAGTGAGTCTAAGGGTATGTCTATACTTACCCGTCGCGTCGGAGGCGCGGGATCGATGTTCTGGGTTCGATTTATCGCGTCTTGTCAAGACGCGATAAATCGAACCAGGAAGTGCTCCGCCGTCAACGCTGGTAATCCAGCTCGATGAGCGGAGTAGGCGGAGTCAATGGGGGAGGCTGCGCGCCGCGTCTGGACCACAGGTAAGTTCGAACTAAGGTACTTCGACTTCAGCTACGTTATTAACGTAGCTGAAGTTGCGTATCTTAGTTCGACGGGGGGGTTAGTGTAGACCTGGGCTTAGTCTGGATCAACTGACTTGGGCTTGTGGTACAGGGCTAAAAATAGCTACATAGACATTCCTGCTTGGTCCCAGGTACTGAGACCCACCGACCTTGCCAGATTTCAAAGCCCAGATTCCAGCCCAAGTGGGAACGTCTACACTGCTGTTTTTTAGCTCCACAGCCTGAGCCACACCGGCCGGAGTCAGTTGACCCAGGCTCTGAGACTTTCTGCCACAAGGTTGTTCCCTCCCCATCACCTCCAGTGTACAGTTACTTAAGTCACTTCAGTTAAGTCCCATTAATTTTCAATGGGGCTTACGTGACTTAGGTGCTTTGGAAAATTTTACCCCAAGTCTCATACCTGGTATTGAGATGCAGTATTGTACGAGAAGGGTCCCTCGATTCTTAGAGGTACCCTCCCATCAGATAAAAAGTTAAACTGAGATCCCTTCTGTCCATTGCTGATAGAGCTGGTTGAAAAATAGAATCTCCACCCCATGGGAAATGCTGAGATTTTGACATTTGGTTTTGTTACATTTTGAGGCCAAAAGTTGAAATCTTGGAATTTTTCAAAGAATGAAGTATTCCTGAATGTGTATTGACCTTATCAAAATGTTTCATTTCAACTTCATCATTTCAACTTTTGTTATAATATTTATAATGTATAAAAGTTGAAATGATGAAGCCCAAACTAAATGTTTAAATAATTTCCTGAGAATTTTGATAAAATTGATACATTTCTGCAAAACATTTCAATTTAGTAAAATCAGCATTTTCCAACAGAAAAATGTTCCCTCAGAACCTCTGAGGCTTTTCTGCTGATATTTTAAGATCTCATGGCATTTTTCCCAAAAGGAAAAGGGATATTCCTGATATCCAACTTTTGGCCAGTGTTCCCACTCTCAGTAAAGTAGGTACTAGAAAAACCTAAACATTCTATCAGGGACTACACAAGTGCAACTCCCCCTAAAGTCAGTGGGTGTTGTACATGTGTGACCAAGGGCAAAATCTGTGCATCATTGCTGGGTTCATAAGAAAATTGAGTTCCAGGCATGTTTATATCCTAGTCAGCAACATATTCTTAAAAGTGTGAAGGTGACACACATTTTTAAAAAAATAAAGATTATTTTACGCACAGGCTGACAGGTTAGTTTCTATGATATTCTTGCTACATTCAAATAGGAGCATTCTGAAAGGCCTCAGCTCTCTTTAAAGTAAATGGGAGTTGTGGTTAGTAAGCTCCTCACAGGACTGGGGTCACAGGAGCATCGTCTGTTGACCTCATCCCTCTGACAACAACATAAGTGTTCTGGCAAAATGCACAAATCATCCCAGGTTATTCAGATTTTGGGACTGTAGGAGGTACAGTAATTAGATATGCCAGGAACTGAAGTCATTTTAGCTCAAAACACCTTCATAAGCCCATCAAAAGCTCCAATCACTTGCTGACTAAGTGCCTGCAGCCGCTAAATTGTGCAGATGTGTCACTGTTTAAGCCTTATTGCGGTGATTGGACTTTGTTAATAAGGAGCAGGGACTAATTTGGCGACATGCTACCATATAGCATAACTGTCTCAGCACTATGTATGTTAATACATTTCCTGACCTGCATTAATGGAAAATTGCAGACTCTGAAAAGAGATGTCAGCTTCCTCTTCATAGGAAGTGAAGTGGCCTTGATAGACGAAATACTGTAAGACCGAATTTTGATAAGTGCTGAAAATAACATAATTATTGTTATTATTAACATCAGTATCCTCATTTGGCAGGTTGAAATTGTTATGTCCTTGCTAGGAATGTTTTGTCCTCCACTGTTTGAAACCATTGCTGCCTTAGAGGAGTACCATCCTCGCATTGGATTGAAATGGCAGCTGGGACGTATCTTTGCTCTGTTTCTCGGGAACCTTTATACCTTTTTATTAGCCCTCATGGATGATGTCAATGAAAAGGTAAGCAGCACTACAATGAAAGAGAAAACAAGACTCATGATATGTTCTAGAATGCAATGTGTGTGGTCATAATTCTTATAGCGAACATGAACGAAAGGCTCCCTTGCAAGAGGAGATTACTGATTTTTTTCCATTCATATGTATATAAAAGGTATTTCACAATCATCCCCTCTGAATAACTGGTTGGAGTTGCCATTCATCTAAGACTTCCATGCATGGATTCCAGTTGTTCATTCATTATTCAAAATGAAAGTTTTAAACCACAGTTTGGAAATAGAATTCTACATTACCATGCTCAGAAATGAGTAATTTGAGTAACCCTACTGAGCCAATCTAGGCTACCAGAGATGCACAAACTTCTATTATGCATGTGAACAGAGAGATTATCTTCTGTAATTGCTGAACCTTAGGACAACTTGAATATTTTTATCTGACATTGTTTGCAGTTTCTACTAATGCACCACCTCAGTTATAGATGGATATAAAAACTGTCTTTAATGTTATCCTATTAGAGTGTCGCTGGCTGATAAAGAGCATAGGAGGGGATAAGTGTCTAAAAATGATCCACTGAAAAACACTTTCAAGTGAGAACAAGAAAAGGAATAGGGAAAGTTTATTCTGCCCTGAAAATGATAAAGTGAGCAATCATAACTGTGAAAGAAATCAGTAAAGACTCCCTTGAATCCTTGTGAAAAACATCCACAACAGAACAGTGCAATTTTTCTGTTAGCAATGGCCAGATTCTGATGCGTTTACTCACCTTGCATAAAAATCTTACCACATAAGAAATCCTGTTCATAACCGGAGAGCTGTACATGGAGTAAGGTGCTAATTAGCACGAGCAAGGGAATCAGAATCAGGCCCCTATGAGCACTGCCAGCAGCAGGCTTTGCAAAGGCAACTTTGTATTCATTTAAACCTTATTTCCAGCTTTCACCATTCACACATGACCTGTTTAAAAAAGTGCTTTCAGTGAAGGCAAAATCCACCCTTCCACAGCAGAACACAAGGCCTATGCACCACTTAAGCCCTAGTATGAACTTTTCAATTATTGTGCTAAACAAGATTAGTTATATCCTGAGCCGCAGTGGTTCTATACGGCAGGAGAGACTGGAACCATCAAACTGCTATCCATCCTGATAAACAAGGAAATAGATTGAGTTCCCTAGGAATCATCTAGTACTCCTGTTTCAAATGCACTACAAAATTGTGTGTGCAGTAGGAGGGTCCACACAGCCAATTAGTGTATGGCAGGTTAGTGTGCTGTAAATTCACAGCTTGGCTTGCTGCACACTAGGTCTCTACATAGATAAGCGCAGATGCTATTATTGTTTGCTTTGTGAACTACTGCTAGTGTTGGAACCCAGAGGCTACATTTGTTGTAGGTCACTATTTACATTAAAGATGGCACCTACGTATCATGGTGGTAGCCACATTAGATAGATAAAAAACTGTACGGCTTGGGCCTATCTGGATTTGGGTTGGAGCCTGAATTTGCCCTATGTGTAGGTGTGCTCTGATCTGGTGTGTTGGTTTAAGGTCCAACACTAGAGGCTTTCAGCTGCATGTGTCTCTTCTGTTTTAGCTGACTGAAGAAGTAGTGATAAAGAACATCACACACTGGACCCTGCTTAACTACTATAACTCATCTGCAATGAATGACAGTGCGGTTTCTCTACCTCCTATGGATCCCGCAGACATGCCTAGAGGTCCTTGCTGGGAGACAACTGTGGGCATTGTAAGCAGTTTTGGGGACCTCAGCTATGATAATATGTAGACGTTTCTTAGCTGATACTTTTTTGGTTGTTTTTAATTTTACCAAAGTCTTTGAAGTTTTCTGCCCAAATGACCAATATGGGGGTGCTTTAAAAAACTTCCATGCAGTAACAGCAGCTCTGCTGTACAGCATAGGGGCCTACAAAGAGCCAACTACCTCCTCATTGCTGATGGAAGCACTCAAACTACCACTGACAGAAGAAATTACAGGCATTCCTCCCCTCACAGATGAAGCTCTATGAAAGGAGGTTGATCTTGTGGGCAGAGCATGGGCTGTCATGAGACCCAGTCTCTATTCCTGGCTCAGTTCCCAACTCAATGTTTTGATCTGAACATTTGGGGCAAAATTTTCAGGAGTGGCCATCAAGTATCCAACTTGGGATACTTTCAAGAAGGCTGGTTTTCAGAAACACTGAGCAGCCAAAACTGGAAGCTATTGCAATTGGTGATATAGACAGGGCCGGCGCGTCCACTGGGCAACCCTAGGCAGTGACCTAGGCTGCCGGGAGCGGGGGGGCGGCTGGCCGTGGCTGCCTCCCGCCCTCCCGGCTCCGCGGCTGAGCCGGGAGCAGGGGGGGCGCCGCGGGCGGGGGCGGCTGCCGAGGGCAGGGGGCTGAGCTGCCGGCCTGCGGGGGGGAGTGGGGAGCCGTCACGGTGGGCGGGGGAGACTGGCTGCCGCAGAGGGGGCGATGTTAGCTGGAGCGGGGGCACAGGGCTGGTGCAAGGAAGTTTTGCCTAGGGCGCGAAACTTCCTTGCACCGGCCCTGGATATAGACTGTATTATCAGTTTGGTCATACACTAAAGAGTAGCTTCTAATTTAATATTCTTCACCATGTTTCACCTTTCACCCAGTATCTAATATAAAGAATCGATAATGTGCAATATGTGGGAGGCTCTGAAATCAACCAACAAATTGTAAGGAAGTTTTAGCACAACTTTTTCAGGAAAATGAAATTCATAATAGACCAGTTTATGGGGTAAGCCACATTAATTCAGAGTTTTCTGTGACATGTTTGCAGAATGCTATATGGTAAATCAGAAATAACCACCTCAGCATGTGTATGTTTTAGATTAGCACTGGACCTGCTCCTATTTCCTGGGTTCACAATGTATAAGGGAGACAAGGTGGGTGAGGTAATGTCTTTTATTGGACCAACTTTTATTGGCTTAAAACCACCTTCACCAAAACAAGGACAGTACACCAGAGAAGTAGATCACATCATGGAACAGACCATTCTAATTCCCCACAGAACCTGCTTCAATACAGCAAAAAAAGCCATTGACCACACATCCCTAGTTGTCAACCACTCCCCCCCGCCCCGCACTGGAGCCCATACAAGGTATCGAACAATTACAACCCATACTTGATGGGGACCACATTCTTAAAGAAATCTTTCCTGAACTCCCTCTCTTGGTCTTCAAAACAACCCACCCCCCCAACCTCATCATCTGAAGCAAGCTCTCCACACACCAGGACCCACCAACTCAAAGTGCCACCAGCCCCATGCAAAACCTGCAGACATATTTCCATTGCTATGATGACCAATACCCACCCCCGACAACACACCTTTCAAGATCCATGGGTCCTACACAAGTCTATCATAATATATAGTGTACCTCATCCAGTGCATTAAATGCCCCAACAACTGTGTAGGTGAAATGAGACAATCACTATGCTCTCAAATGAACTCACACAGAAAAATAATACAAGACAAAACCAGCATATCACCTGTGGGTGAACACTTTTCACAAAACAATCACTCTATATTGGACCTCTCAGTCCTCATCCTCAAAGGAAACCTGCACAACACCTTCCAAAAATGAGCTAGGGAGGCCAAGTTCATAAAAAAATGTGCTAGTCACAAAAAATCATGGACTTGCTAGAGACACTGCTTTAGGTCTCATTACAACAATCTGTAACCCACTAACTCTCCTTTGTGCTATGACTGCAGAGGTGTTACCTGCCCACTTCATTCCGATTGGTTTCTTGCAATGTGTGTTAACTCCTTATACTTAACAATCAGTACCACCTTGTATTTACCTCTGACAATCTGATTAACTTTCCCAGACTTCCAGAAGAGGCTCTGGGGAGCTCAAAAGTTTGTATCCTTCACCAGCAGAAGTTGTCCCACTAAAAAGATAATACCTCACCCAACTTTTCTCTCTCAAATTCTGGGCCAAACAAACACTGCAAACAATACATAAGGGAGCCATAGAATGTAGATGATCTGGTGGTCCCTTCTGGCCTTAGTCTGACCACCTGTATATCACAGCCCACCAATGGCACCCAGCATCTGCACTCTAAAGCCAAAACAACCAAAATGAGAACAAGACAACTGAAATTAGACCTAAATAATCAAAATTAGACCAAGAAGGCCAGCCAGTAATTGATAGTTGGTGGCTGTAATGCAACCTGGGCTTCTTGAAACACACAGATAGCGAGCATTACCAAAAGTCAGAAGACAGGGAAAAGACCCAACCTCTGTTTAAAGGTCACTCATGTGGAGAGAGACAGATTAAGGGAGGATACAGTCTTATGATGCAGCACTTAAATTACAGTAGCTAATTACTCTTTCCTTGTGTTCAATTGCAGGAATTTGTAAGACTCACGGTGTCTGATATTCTGGTGACTTACGTAACCATCCTGGTGGGAGATTTTATTCGTGCTTGCTTTGTCAGATTTGTGAACTACTGCTGGTGCTGGGACCTTGAGGCTGGATTTGTAAGTCAATGCCTTAAAGCTGAAAGGATATAAGCAATTTTTAGCCATTTATTTACATTTTAGAATAGATTTTTTTAATGCATCAAGCCTTATTGCAATCTAATTTGATATTTTAATTCATGAAGTGTGTCCAGGCATTTCTCTGCAGGTCAATAAAGCTCACTTTAAAAAAAACAACCAAAAAAAACCCCACGCCCACCCAGCTCTAGTCCTACTAAGACAAGGACTGACTGTACCCTGCAAGATTCAGTCCATTTTGGTGTTCATGAACTTAACCATGCAACTGAATTCACAAGGAATCAATTAAGTGTTCACTTTCAGATTGAAATTCACTTAGCTGAACCTTCAAGTCCTCCCCATTTAGGTCACCTTCTCAAGTCCCAAGACCTCTCTATTTATTGTGCCCACTATGGATGAGGCAGGATACCCTAGTAACAGTATGCATCCTATAAATATTATTTGTCCTTGAATATAGTGTTCCTTCTGCTGTATGTACGCATGCAGTTTCTTCCAGGCTGAACAAACAGTAGATGCAAAAATTCACCTCAGGCAACACGGAGGAGCATAATGCACACCACTTATATCCAGCCTTACTTAGACCCTTGGAAACTATATCAGCCATGGCAAACCAATCCAGTAGCTAACCCAGAGACCAGTTTTAAAACTGTGTGTGTAATGGCATGGATTTACCTAAACTATAGAAGCAAAAAACAAACAACCACGAACAAAGGAACTCTGAGGTTAAGAAAACATACAATCCAGAATCACTTTGAGCTGAGAGGAAGTCTCCCCACTTACAGCTAGCTACAAAAGTAAAGGAACTGAGGCAGTTTGGGCTGCCTGTCCTTTTATACGCTCAGCTTATACATTTTTTGGTGCTACAAGAGAGTGGCTAGCTACAAGGCTGGCTCGCTCTTAAAGGCAAACTGGACTCAACCTTGATCATGGTCTAGCAACTTAGGGGTAACTATTGATCCCAGCTGGGTGTGATGGAGCTTAATTAGAATGACTGACCATGGCTGTGGAGGACAATTTAAACAGAGCTAAACTCAGTCAGAGGGAGGAGACTCAGGAGAGAGGAATAAAGAGGGTTCCTTCCCTGGGAAAGCCCTGGGGAAGTGAGGCTGGAAGAGACCCACAGGGATCAGGTTAGGGTCCTGTGATCCCTGGGGAAGAGAGGCAATGTGGGGAATCCTGCTGGGGAAGGAGCAGCCTACAAGAAACTGTGTCGGGCCCAGGAGTAGAGGCAAAGCAGAAGAATGTAGAGTGGCCTGAGAGGGGCAGAATAAGTTATTAGTTAAGAGATTTATTTTGAATTTACAGCTGGATCTTTTGTTATCCTGGAAGGGAACTGAACTTTTAAGTGACCTGGCTAGAGGGCTAGGCCATGGAAGACCCAGATAGAGAGAGGCCATTGTGGGGCCAAGAAAGTGGACTGCCTGCAGTGCTGTATGTAGGCATGAAGGGGTGCACAGGAGGTAAGGGCACACTAGAACATGGCCCCACAAACAGCGCTTTCCAGAATGTTCTTGAAGCTCAGCATTGCTTCCCACACCTGTGAATATGCCAAGGCAACTCTCTCAAAAACTTACCAGTTAGTGGTAAATAACTTCTCTGTCATTGAGCTCTAATTGCCAAGTGAATATCAAGGGATTGGTTCCCTTTCAGCCCCTCACAGCTCATTTCACAAGCACCACAATGAGCTGAACCTGACAAGGTCTCGTAAACCCTAATTCCAATAGAACAAAGAGCAGATTTCCTTCTACAGTGCACTTTCTGCTGGTCAACAGACACACTTCACTAATTAAACCTATGAGTGTGTCCCACTTACAGCACTAACCCTTATGGGGTACAGTCTATCTGCCACCGGGCTTAGCATAGCTGCCACTGCAGTGAGACAGAAGTGTTTACCTCTCCCACTGTCCTGTAGAGTGAAGTTGGGATTAGGGGGAAGGTTGCTTTCTGCTCATCCAATAGTCCCTTAGGATGATTTCTGTGGGGGAGGGTGCAACACTCCCTCCTCATGCAAGCAGAGACGAGAGCAACATGGTGAGAGCATATTTTTAGACTAGTAATAGGTGCTTGAATTCCCCTTGCCCCATAGTGCTTTGCACTTATGGGCCACTAATAGGAACATTCTTCAGTCTTTCAGCTCTCAAGGACTCTCAGTTTCATTTACATCCATCCTGTGATTTTGCGCTTAAACGTCTCGTGCCATCAAGATTTTCCTCCCAGTCTTGGCAAATTGCCTCCCTGTTCCTTAAAGTTGCCCATATCTGTGGCTTGATTTATTACGACTGACACTTTTTATTCAAACTGTATGCCATGGAGCCATCAGTTCTGCATTTTAAAAAGGGATGAGTCAAAACTTCAGTGCCTGCTACAGCAGGTCATACTTTACCTTAGGCCTTCTCCATCTCCCCTTCACCCATTCATCTCCCATTCAGTACCCTTCCTTTGTATACTCTCTTTCCTCTTTCAACAGTAAGGAAGTGATGGAAGTTTTCTAGAGTTAAATACCCACCCTTCTCTCTTGCTGCCACTTTGATTTTATGGCTTCTTCAGATTGCTTAAATCCCCAAACTCCATAGCAGGGCAAATTTTTCAAACTGTGTGTGTGAACCATGCTCATGAATCTTGCTTTTGTGAAAATCTCAGCTTTTATGCCCCAGCCTCCTTTCACACCACCCCCCTTTCTTTTTGATAGACTTGTTTGATTTCCTGAGAGTTTTCCTCAAAACAACCTCTAAAATGCTATTTGGGTTCCTTTTATCCTTTCTGGCTTCTTTATGAGAAGCCCTCCAGGAAAGCTATGAAGTACGCCTCTTACATCCTTCAGGCACTTTTTGATAAATAAATTAAAAAATGCTTCTTTTACATCTATTCACCATCTCTCAGTGTCACTTAAAAGTGCTGCTTTAGGGTTCATTATATGCTCCCTACTTTCTTTGTCTCTGGCCCTTGACACAGTCATGCCACAGAGTGGTTTTGTAACCCAGAAACAAACTGCATTCAGAATTCATCACAAGCTTACCAGGCTTAACAAGCTAAAGCAAGTGAACCTTCAGGGGCTTGGGGTCTAATCACACTCCCACTGAGTTCAGCAGGAGTAGTACAATGCCCTTGTTTATGAAGGGCAAAACTTGTGGCTTTAAGCAACCACCCCTAAAGGAAATAAGAACGAAATACTTGTGGCACCTTAGAGACTAACAAATTTATTTCAGCATAAGCTTTCGTGGACTACAGTCCGCTTCGTCGGATGCGACGAAGCGGACTGTGGTCCACGAAAGCTTATGCTGAAATAAATGTGTTAGTCTCCAAGGTGCCACAAGTATTTCGTTCTTATTTTCTTTTTGCTGACACAGACTAACACGGCTACTACACTGAAACCTGTCACCCCTAAAGGAGGCACTGTGTTTTGCAATCATGGCTCCCACTACAACCCTTAGCACTCTCTGTCCCTCATGCCATGCTAGCTCCACTGGTGGGTGCAAAAGGAGGGCAGGGCCGTGACCCTGTTTTTGTACTCCTCCTCCCGTCCCATGCCTTTGGGAGTTTCTTGAGCCCTACGATGCTAGAAACCATTGGCTCTTGGACTGGGATTGTTCCTGGCCTTTGCGCAGGGGCAACAAAAAATGGTGGGTGCTTTTTCACACTGCCCTTTCCACCCTGACCTCTGTGCAGTGCCAGACACAATCTGGCCCAGGAGTTTGAAACCATGGCAAACCGGTCACTGCAGCTCCCTGACAGGAAAGTTTGAAACAACTTGGATAAAGCAAGAACCACCTCTTTCCATATCCCCCAAACATGCAAGCAACCCCAAACAAGTCTGTCTGAAGTACAACAAAGTTTGGCCTATATTTAGTTAGTTTTCATTTATTTCCACACCCCTTTCAATGTCCTGGTTTTGTCTGGGTCCTGAAATGCCACAGCCTCACAAGAATGGCTACTCTCATGGTTTCGAAGCTGACGGTAACCAAGAAGTGCCAAAATTCTTACAAGAAAGCCTGTTTTTTAACAATATTGCTACCCTGATTACTATTCAAAAGAGGTTTATCTAACCAAGCGGAGTACAATGGTAATCACTTATATAACTCAACTGTGTTCATAGGTTGACACCAGTGTATTTATATTCACATTTTTTCTGTCACGGATTGTGGAATATGCCTTTCATTCAATCTATTAATTTTAAAGTGCCTATAGCTAAAATCAACTATGAAAAAAAAAAAAAAACAAGTTATGAAGGTTACAACTATTTTACTGAAGCAAGAAGCCACGCTGGTTTTAAGGTAAAATTAAATTGCAAATGGTCCAAAATCAGAAAAAAAATTATCCAATGTCCATCCTCTCCAAAACTCTGAGCATTTGGGTAAACAAAACTCTGATCTGAACCACTCTTAGTTTTCCAAAAGTAAAACCAGATTCAGTTTTGCCACATTTGAAAACCCCAACTTCATAAAACACTGTCAAATGAACTCAGGCCATGTCTACACTGCAAAGTTTTGCCAACACAAGTTAGGTCAGTATACATTCACTGCAGCTAACAGATCACTTGTGTGCTTGCATACGTGGTTCCTTGAGTTGGACAGGGCAGTGGACGTGTCTAAAAACTGTGGCCTTAATCATGTTTTGCAGGGCTGTGACCAGGGCAGGGCAATCAGGGCAGCTGCCCAGCACAAAGCTGCGGGAGCAGAAAAAAGGAGTGGCGTGGGGGCAGAGCACATGGGGGTCGCCTCTCCCCTCCCCCACACCCAGATTTCTGCCTTCCATTCAACACAGAGGTTTTTAAACTATGGGATGCACCTCACCTGGGGGGAGCTGCTTGGCCCACTTGGGTGCCCTGACTGTCCGTGCTGTGGGAGCTGGGGTGCTCCTGGCTGCCCGGCAGCCCTCCCTACCCTGCTCCTTGAGCTGGGCTGCCTCTGCACAGCCGGGCACTTCTCAGGCAACTCCGAGCTGCACCTCTGACTCCCTATTGCCTCTTCCCTGAAGGAGCCTGGCACCGGCTGGTGACACTCCCTGCCTGCAGAGCCTGACTGCCATGAGATGCTCCCCAAGGCACTCGCTCGCTGCTGCCCTGGTTCTCATAGCTCTGCTGCTGCTGCACAGCGGTGACAGTGCCAGGGGGAGCATCTCATCAGTAGCGTAGCCGGGGGGGAGCAGGAGGAGCGGCCACTCCCCCTGAGAGCAGAAGCGGCGCCGCTTCTTTTTAAGCGCCGCTTCTTGCACTCATCCAACGACGCTCCGGATCTTCGGTGGCATTTCGGTGGCGGGTAGCACCGAAGACCCGGAGCGAGTGAGGACCCACTGCCGAAGTGCCGCCGAAGACCCGCAGCGTCGCCGGGTGAGTACAGGGGAAGCCTGGGGAGGCGCCTTTTTATAGCACCGCTCCCCCTGTGCTCCGGACCTGCCTACGCTACTGCATCTCATGGCAGTCGGGCTCTGCAGGCAGGAGCTGGCTCCTTTGGAGAAAGGCAAGAGGGCGCCAGGGTCACAGCTCAGATTTGTACCGCCCCGGCCACGCAGAGATGGCTCAGCACAGGGAGCAACCAGCCAGCACCCCAGCTCCCACAGCACGGAGAGTCAGGCGCAACTTCTGTGACGGGTTGGGGCCACAGAGACCTGCTTGGTGCTGCCACCTGGTGTGCCAAGGCTGCTTCTGCCCCTGCTTCCAGGCCTTTTCCAGCTTGGGACTCCCGAATCCTGTCTGTTTTGAGCCAGAGGCCTGGAAGCAGGGGCAGAAGCAGCCTTGGCACACCAGGTGGCAGCACCAAGCAGGTCTCTGTGGCCCCAACCCGTCACAACTTCCACCAGCTTCCGATACCCTGGCTCCTGGCAGGAAGCGACTGTTTTTAAACTGTGGGGTGTACCCGAAAGCCTCTGTGCTTAATGGAAGGCAGAAATTTGTTTCATCATTACATTCAAGGGGCCCTAGAGAATTATTTTTCTGTTTTTATACAGAAGTTTATATTTTATTTGTATACAAGCTGTAACCCTAGATGCTTTACAGTGTTAAATACAAGCCAGTAGATGAGAGACCTCAGAAATTACTGATTAATGCACAGGGCCTGTGGGGAAATTAAAAGGCACAACTGAAGTGGAAGAGGGCATGATTTAAGAGGGGTTCTGGGCTACTTTGCAATGGCCCAGATACTGTACTGCCTATATTCCTCCCTTGTTAGCGGGATAGGCTGTCCAGATGCCTTTTATTGATGACAAACAACAAGTATAATACAAAACTAAGGGTGCAACCTACTTCCATTTTGACAGCATCCCCTGTCTCTCCCCACTCATCCTACTGTAACACAGACAGAAGTGTCTCCTTACCTAGGGAGGGAGGCTAATGGACTTGTGAAATGCTGGCCCCAAACTATTAGCTAAGAAATTACCGTGCAACTGTTGTACGACAAGGGATGAACTGTTTGAACAGGCCTGATGAGTAAAGATGGAAGCACCTAATTTTACCCCTCAAGGAAATGAAGAGGCTGATTCTCTGATAGTGCTACATCATACAGAAAAATATATTCTAAGAGAAAAGCCAACTGGGCACATAGACTTAACCAGTATTGCATTTCTGTTCATATGTAGTGGTGTAGCCTACAATAACTTGATGGTATTGGGAGCCCGGTGGAAAAATAACAAATCTCACAACCATACATAGTTGGGTTGTTTTTTTAAAGTGGCAGTCTAACTCGTTGTGATCTGTTAGCTGGAATATTTACAAAGTAAACATTCTTATGTCTGCAAAGAGAATTTTAAACCTGTCCTACACAATTTGGTTTCCTAGGGAAGACGGTATGTGCATTGCCTTAGGAGCTTCTACCTTTAGTTCGTTAGCCATAGCCATTGAGAGGTATTTCACTATGATTAAAAGGAACATGAACACTGCCAACAGCCTTCAGTTAGTTCTCACTATGTCCCACAGCAAACTGACCACCTAGAAGTCATCATGTTCCCCAGGGTTGTTCTTGCAGTTCTACAAATACTGAAGGATCGTGCCTCCTGTGCTTGCAACGCTCATGACAACAGAGCAGAGCCATGCAGGCTCCATGCTTCGGTCAGAGATGGCAGACAGTGACAAGCACTGCGCAGGTTCATGGGGAAATTTAAAATAGGCATTAAAATTATGGGATACAGATGATAGTATGGGATGGAGAATATTGCATTGTGGGAAGTTGATCCCTCGCTCCCACTCACCACTGAGTGAGTCATCTGTCCCACTATGCATTGCCAAAACTACCCAGAAGAGAGCTCGAAGAACAGTGGCAAGTTGCACGCTTAGATACCTATCCAGGGTACACCGCATTGTGTATCGACACAAGCACTGCTGGTGAGAACATGCTGCACCAACACAAGGAGTCATGTATGCACACACACAAGTAGAGTACTAACTGCAGCAGCCGTATGTCAACGTAACTTGTGTTGGCAAAACTTCATAGTTAGATATGGTGTTAGACTGAGCATTTTGAATTACACTTTGTTGTAGGACTACTGTTCCCTTGGCAGCCTCACACAAAAGATGCCATTCTCTCAGGGAGCAGCATTTCTACTGAACTAAACAAAATTATGCATCATGCTTGACCTGCCTGTAGCATTTTAATAGATAAAAATATCTCTCTCTCTCTCACACACACACACACACACACAATTTACAGAATCACAAACATTAGAGAGAGAAAACCTTTTAGCTTGTCTAGTCTGTTTTACCAACACCCTTTTCTGAATCCAGGGCAGAATTGTACTCTGAAGCATATTACTCTTGTTTCTTCTGTCTAGTTTTTAATATCCCAGCCAATCAGGCTTTTACCATCTCCCCTTGGAGTTGAATGCCACAGTCTGGTAGATCTAATACATATCTATACTGTACTAATACTATAGCACTGTCAGCTCCTGCAACATCAAGAGACTCGGTTTCACACAAGGCAATTCTGCCCTTTGGTATTTAGAGAGACCGGATGGGTGAAGCGTAATATCTTCTATTGGACCAACTTCTGTTTGTGAAAGACCTGAAGAAGAGCTCAGTGGAGCCTGAAAGCTTTACTCTTTTGCCAAAGAAGTTGGTCCAATAAAGTCATTACCTCACCCACCTTGTGTCTCTCATATCCTGCAACCAACATGGCTACACTACCACTGCAGACAACTTTGGTATTTAGGTAGTTCAGTACAAAATGACACCACATATTGAACAAGCCACAAGTCCGCTCAGAACTACCTCCCTCTCTCTCTGCCCTCCCCCACAACCCACACCTCACAGCCTGCTTCTGGGAAATCTAAGCAAGTGGTTGTAGTCAGGGTATTTTTCACTCTCAACCTTGTTGTAACCACTCAAACATTAAACATCTTGCCTAGACGTAACTAGGCCAGTGGGCCGGTACAGCAGCTGGAGAAGTAAAATAAACCCACACACTGCAGACCTTTTCCTCATAGCTGACTGTATTATTCAAAGATTCAAAACAAGAGGAAAGCTACTCCAAACACTTGGTAACCACCACCAAAGGCCTTTCCAGCTTTCAGCAAGCCAAGAGAGGAGAGGTGGCCCATAGTGCATAGCTTCCCCTTTGTTTTCATAGCTGCACAGGTTACCAGACAGGCTGTACTTGGAATCCCCTAAAACACACTAGGACTTAATGAGCACCTTTATACCTTGGCAAACCAAGCAATAGCAGATAATTTATGTATAAATTATTTTCCCCTCTCATTTCATATAGCCCTCTTATGCCGAGTTTGATATTAGCGGTAACGTGTTGGGCTTGATCTTCAATCAAGGAATGATCTGGTAAGATATCTTTGCTTTCCCCCCGCCCCCCCGACCCTTGGAATGGAAAAATCCTTAACAGCACTAAGAATTCAAGAGATTCGTAATACAACTAGATTTTCCAAACTGGATGGACTGATTTGCATGGGGGGCGGGTTGTTTGTTTTAAAGAAGTTTGACTTCTATGTTCCTTGCTATTAAAAACAAAAACAAACAACCCAAGCTCATTCCTCACCTTCACATACAAATATTTGGCAGATTTTAGATGGAAATTAGTACTGCAGACCCTGACCTACTCCTTTTATAGGATTATTTTTGGATGATAAAATTGACCTTCCTCCCAGATTATAGATCTCTTAAGGACAACACGATAACCTATTTTGATTTTTCTGTTGGGGAGGGAGCTCTGCATGCTTTGAGCATGTTACCAAGTGGTACAAGTTTGACCATTAACAGATGCATCAATGGGTGGGAGACTGTGTTGGAATAAGGCAATCCCGGGCCAGAGGCACAGCCCAACATGGGGACCCACACAGCCATCACCCAGCAGTGGCCACCTTCTGCCTCCACAGTGTTGGGAGTAGTGGCAGGTGTCCCCTCAAAGCAGCAGGAACCTAGTCTGCTCTGGTGATGAATAGCTGGCTCTAATGGTTACTACTGCCGCCTCTGCTGGAGGCAGTCTGCAGACTTCGGCAGACTGCCTCTGTACTAGTTATACTCAGTTCACATTTTCATGCTTTTCTTTCCCAACCATGAAGGCTAGAAAGTTTGTTTTAAATGAAAGGTTAGATTCTGATGCACTCATGTCGCTACACATGTGCCTCGTGCACCTTAAACCGGCGGTGGGTGGCTGCTCTTTCAGGGGTGGTCATTTTCTCCTCAACGGTGTGCATGTGGGGGGCGGAAGGGAAATGAGAGCAGCAGAAATTGACCTAGCCGGAATCATTTCCATGTATACCCGTCACCTATGCGAACGTGTTTGCTGATCCTGAAGTTGAACCCTAGTCTAGGTAAATAGTGCTCTCTGGTTTTTGTTTTGTTTTTTTAGGATGGGATCCTTTTATGCACCTGGACTGGTTGGCATAAACGTGCTGCGCTTACTAACCTCCATGTATTTTCAGTGCTGGGCGGTTATGAGTAGCAATGTCCCTCATGAACGCGTGTTCAAAGCATCCAAATCCAATAATTTTTATATGGGACTCTTGCTGTTGATCCTGTTCCTAAGCCTACTGCCGGTGGCCTACACCATAATGTCCCTCCCTCCTTCCTTTGACTGTGGACCATTCAGGTATGAAATAACCACAAGCCTGAATTCTTCTTCTGCTTTTACGCACAAAATAGAAGGACTGTATAATACTTTGATTCTGGTCTAGTTACATTCTTCTTTAGAACATGCACCAGTGCATCATGACCACTCCAAACAAACTGTCCTAGGTCAGGGGTGACCAGCTGCAAACAAACTGGCATCTGGGGTGACGAACCTACTCCTAGTTCATGTTCTAGTTCATGACTAGTTCATGAATTCACTGAGTCTCCTGCCATCTCCAAAACCAAAGTATCCCATAAAACCCCTACACCTATTCCTGTAGTTCCTCTTGAAAAAGTGCAATAGGAACCAACAGAGGATTCTGGAGCATATCCATGGAGGATGGATGTGTGTGTCTGAATATGGTGCCCTAGAATAACAAGTCTCGGACATACATTTCAATGTTATACAAACAGAGGAGTCCCAAAAGCCATCTTTCAGGGGCTTCTCTATAGTCAATAGCTACCATAATATGTGATCATTTTTGTATTTGGTGGAGGAATAAGAAACAAGATAGCAACAGAGAAGCTCAGAACAACTTTATTAATGGTATTTCTCCCTATGTTTCCAAACCAGCACCGCACAAAGTGTTCAAGGGACTGGATTAATATGCCCATGAGCTCCGATTTGATTTAGTAACATTATTTCCTGGTGCACACGGAGTCTGACTCAGCAAGGAGCCAGATTGGAACAAATTGTTTCTTTAGTTGCACCGTCTTAGGTTCTTCAATTGCTAATGGAGAGTGTCAGTAGAAATCCGTGGAGAGTTGGAGAATGGGAGGAAATACCAAAGTTTTCTTAATTTATAGACCAGACTAACAGGATTTAATTATCTTGCCCTTTAAAAAGTACATCACAATATCCAGCCCTGTGTACTCAATCCTGCCCTCACATACACAAACACCCATTATTATTTAACTTGTATATCATCAGCTACTAGGTGGCTCAGGGGAACTACTGAGGAGATACAGAAGCTTTCATGTTGAGGTTGCCAGTTCAGTGTAGCACAGGGAACCAGAAACTGAGACTTGTTACCATCTGATGATTGTTGAGTGGTTATGTTGAAATGAGTTAGCAATCTCCTCCCACTGCAGGGCTCTATATCACAAAAGCTACCAGACTATCTGGAAACTTTTTGGCAGACTCAGGAGAGATGACTGGACTACTTTCCCCCTTTTTCCTCCACCCCACCGCCGTGAAGTGGACCCTCTATTTCCTAGGTCAGGGGTGGCCAACCTGCGCCTGAGAAAGAGCCAGAATTTACCAGTGTGCATTGCCAAAGAGCCACAGCAGTAACACATCAGCAGCCCCCACATCAGCTCCTCCCCCACCCCAAGTGTCTCCCACTCGCCAGCAGCACCACTGATCAGCACCTAACCCTTCATCCCTGTGCCTCCCGCCCGCCACGATCAGCTGTTTTGTGGTGTGCAGGAGGCTTGGGGCGGGGGTGGGAGGAGGAAGAGCAAGGGCGCAGAAGACTCAGGGGAAGGGGTGGGGGCCTTGGGGGAAGGAGGGGAGTGGAACCAGGGCCTGGGGCAGAGCCAGGGGTTGAGCAGTGAGCACCCTGTAGCACATTGGAAAGTTGGCGCCTGTAGCTCCAGCCCCGGAGTTGGTGCCTATGCAAGGAGTCGCATATTAACCTCTGAAGAGCCGCATGCGGCTCCAGAGCCACAGGTTGGCCACCCTTGTCCTAGGTTGATTTATGTTAGGGGAACAGGGCAGGAAACATTTCATTCCTCATGCTGTACCTGGTTTATAAGACACAAGTACTTCAATCTCTAGAGCCACTGAGCCAACACCTTTCACAGACATTACAGTCACATGCAGGGCTGGTCCTTGGTGTTTTGCTGCCTAAGGTAGAAAACATTTTTCATGCCCCATGAGCAGTCGAGTGGCGGGGTCCCCCCACTGAGTTGGCATCCATGAAAGTTGGCACTGAGCACAATCAACTATAAGGCCAGCCGCAGACACATGAAAGTAAAAAGCCCAATAATGTCAACTATGGTACTTGCACACAGTCATGCACTACTCTCAAAGACAGAATCTGTATATAGGCAGATGTGAGTGGTGTATCTGAACCATAAGAGGTTTTCAAAGTCCATACATCAATTCACAACAATCCCCAAGTATTGTCTGAAGCATTAAAAAGAATTATTTCAAACCTTGAAGCCTCTTTCTCAAAATCCACTCGTATCTGCCTTATTCAACCCCCTCAACACAGCTCCCACCATAATGTTGAGGATTTGGCTAGTAATGTACCATACTTGAAGATCGGTAGAATTGTGGCACTGGTTCAGCCTCTGTGTCTCTGTTGACCCTTGTCATGAGGATGGACTGTGACTTCTTCCAAACTGGAGTCCAGAATAATTATTTTAGATCCTAAATAACCAAGAATACAGTGAATCTAATACTACCCACAGAAATGGTCAGTATTTGAATCCAACACTGAATCATAAAAGTGTTGGATGCTATGAAAGAAACCTCCTAGCTTATCTAGCCCATCCCCTTTCCTGTTTATGATTATTTCATTTGCACACAGCATATTCTCTAATGCTTCATTCAGTCTAGTTTAAAATTACTCCTTCAGTGGGCTTCCTATTAAGTGATAATCACAGCTTGCTATTTTTGATCTTACTTAGCTGTTCTTGAAGTTGGCTCATTAGTTAAGAAAGCATTGATTTGCATAAGCAGAGCTATCTCCACAACAAAAAGACCATCTTCAATGTGATATGAAAGTCACAAATCTCAGTGTGTTTTTTTAAAACATCTGTAGGATGTGTGTGGATTCAAGGGAAATAAATAAGTAGAGCTCATGAAGTAACTAGGAGTGGTAACATGTACATCTATATTAGTGCTTGAAGCAAGTTACCTTTGTGGAGGTCATTCACATAATCAATATCACTGAAGACAGATAATTAGAACTCAAGAGAGAGTGGCTGGACTGAAAGATATTTGTAAGTAAGTCACTTCAACAGTATTTTAATATCTAAAGTCTTAGTAGTAAACAACATGTTGACAGACAATGAAAGAATTTTATTGTTCTTAAACAACTCTAAAAGATTTTATAAACAAGGCACTACTGCTGCCTTTCAGTAACCAGCTACAATGTGTAATTGGTCATTTTATCTTTCCAGTGGAAAGAAAAAAATGTATGATGTCATCCAAGAGACCATCAAGCAGGATTTTCCACTTTTTGTAGCCAAGATCTTCAGTTATGTGGCAAATCCAGGACTGATTATACCTGCGGTTCTTCTTATGGTGTAAGTTATTTTTGCAATAATACAGGTTTGGAGGGAAGGGAGACTTGAGGGATCATGAGGTTTTAATGAGATACACATCCTTTTACCTCTAGATTGCAACTAGATAGCCTAGATCAGCAGTGATTAAAAGTCACAGCTATGATTAGTGCAGGTAGCTTTAAGGACTATTGTGATTATTTGTGGTTTCTACATTTTTAATGTCTGGAACATTCTGCATGGCAGAGTTCAAAAGATTTGCTGTTTGAAAGCAGCTGGAGTTGGCTGCAGTTGGAATTTAGGAATGAAGTAGCTTGGAACTAAGAACCCCTCTCACTGCTTTAACTTGACTGTTTTTTGTTGCTTTATTTCTTTGGTGTTTTTCTGAGCCAATTAAAGTGGCAGATAAGCCAACTGTGCCTTTCAATTTATCGGATTTTCAGAGACATAACAGCTAGCATCTGAAAGTTTTTCAGTAGCTAATGTGAACAAGCATCTACTCTAAAACTACCACTGCCGTTGATTGTGCCATAATTAATGACTGCAAGTGGCCACAGCCTTGGTTTTGTGTTTTATCCACTTCTTTCTCCAGGAATAATTAGGTAGCTTTGAATCATTCATAGTCCCTGATTTCCTGCCTCCCTCCTTATAATCCATTAGCTGCTACCATTACCCCTGCTATTTTACATACAGTTAGATAGATCCAAACCAGGACCAGTCCCCCTTACATTGATCCTGCTCCAACTTATAACAAAGGTTAGAAAGAGAAAATGCAGCTGCCACCATTTCACTTAGCTCTGAAAGATACTGCATCTCTCTCTCCTAAATGAAGCAGATAAGGCAAGCTACAATGCAGCCTTAATACAAAAAATAACCTCTGCAAACAGTGGCTGGTGAATCATAAATTTGTATTAGCTTGGTTTCCGTGGCAGGCAGCCACTCATAAAATGTGCTCTCCTTTTCTAAGAACTGAATTAGTTTGTTCCCTCTCCACCCCCTCTCACAATTCCCCCTCCTTTTCCAGAAACAATTTGAGATGTCTCCAATTCATTTACACTCTTTGCCTCAATTGTCAGAGAGTGCATTGTAGATATTACACTTTAAGTGAAATTGTTTTGTCTTGCTTTCCTCTCTACTTCTAGTTGCAACATTTTTCTGGGGGAAGCTATTTTACATAAACGAGGTTTATGGATAGGTAACCAACCCTCACTTGAGACAATAGTAGGATTTGAACTCAGGACCTACAGAGCTGAAAATCTGACCTTTACTGTTGGAGTTAAAGAACTCACGCCCTTATGGAAAGCAGTAGCAGACTCAAACCTCTTATGTGGACCAGCCACTAGCCTGGGACAGCAATCCACACACGCCTAGTGCAAGTTACTTATATTGTCACAAAAATCAACTGGGGGATGAATCACATGATGATGTGTAAGATGCAGCTTCTCAGAGAGACTACTCTACCACCCTCTTGTATGGTATTCCCCCTCTTCTCCTTCTCTCCATCAAGTCCCCTTAAGTGAGGATCAAAAGCTGTATGAGCAGATTAGTTTTAAAATGCCCACAGTAATTTCTTTCGGAGCTGCAAAGAGCAGTGAGGAAATGGAGCAAATCCAGAATAACTGCAACAAATATACGAGAGAGGGAACACAGGCTGACAAAATGCCACAAGTAGTATGGGAATGCATTAATGCCCTGATGGGGAAAAAATTTAACCAAGTTCACGTCAATTGATTCACCTGTTAAATAAATTGCTAAATGGGGAGAAGTTCCAAGATTTGATGATGGTTACCGCTATTAATGAAGGGATGCCACAGGACTGAAAATGAAACTGGCATCTGCAGAAAGGAAAATTGATTTACTCAGAGTAACTCAAAGATCTGGAGAATAAGAGAAAACAGAGAGCCAGTGGAGACCACAAGGGCTGTGAAGGAGCAGATCCCGGTGAACTCTCTCAAAAACATGGTTCCTTCAGGCAATTAAGTGCAGTCAGGTCAAAACCAGACATGCATGGAGGGCCTTAGAACCAAAAGCAACAGATTTAAAAAAAAAAGACCTAGGTTAATCATAAGATTCAATTATGTAGCTATGAAACTTATCTGCTTACAGATAACCAAAAGATGTTCCCATGAGTACAAGGAAAAAATTCATTTCCCAAAATGCTGCATCACTAATCTAGAGTAGATGGAGGTTTGTCTTAATTACATAGGAGAGCGCTGTGCAAATTTAAATATGTTCTTTCCAGACAGACCTTTTATATACATTATATATTATTCACCCACCCACCCAGGAAGTATATACCCTTCCCCCCCCCCCCCCCAAAAAAAAAAGCCTTCAAAAGAAACTAGTCATCCTCGACAGACTTGCCTGTCTAGCAGTGTTTGGATTCACTCTTTTTAAATCTACCCTACAAAAAACCTTCTAACTTGGTTTCCAGCTCACTGAATCTGAGCCATAGCTACACAGTCAAATTATGAACCGTCAGTAAGCTTTGCTGTTCCAATATTACTTGTTATATACTAGAATTTTTTTTAAAAAGCAGAAGCAGCAAATTGATGGTGCTTTTCCAGGAATGGTTTGGAGTCACTGAGCAGATGATGTTTGGATTTTAAAGGAATACAATCATTCTACAAAAGCAGTAGGAGACATTTTTGACAACCAAAATATTGCTGGCGGCAGTGGGGATGAGACAGTCCCAGACACTTCAACATGTTTTAAAATATGTACCTCTCCGTGAGCCAAAGGCTGCCTGCCACTGCTAGTACATCTCCTCTGATCCCTTTGGCTTTTGATTCCCTCTAGTGTGGCTCCTACCTTTATTTTATTTTTTGGGGCGTGTCCTCTTTGTGAGAGAAAGAATCAAGCCCAAAGCCCACGACTCCACTCAAAACTGGCTCTAGTTTACACTGGTTCCCAACCTGTGCCTATTAGTAACAGTTCAGTTGCAGGCTGTGGACTGGAGCAGTGCCCTGTAGAAGACACCTACTTCAGTAGCTAGCCTCAACTTGGAAGAGCTTGGCTCAATTCCCTGATCTGCCACAGACTTCCTGTGTGACATTGGGCAAGTCACTTAGGCTCTGTGTTTCCATTCCCCACCTGTAAAATGGGAACAGCAGCACTTCCCTCGCTCATAGGGATTTTGCGAGGATAAATATGTTAAAGATTGTGAAGTGCTCGGGTAGTACAGTGAAAGAACCCATACAAATATCCACAATAGACATCAGCATGCTGTTGTTCTCTCTTACAGTGTGTGTGGCTGCTGTGAACGTAATGACTGCTCAAAACAGGCCATGTTCATCCCTAGTGTGACTCTCTTGAACTTAGCAGAGCTACACCAGAGTGTCCTTTGGCTCTTTAAATGTAGCCTTTGAGGGTTGGTCTTTATCTAGATAACTTCATTATATCATCTTCCCAGTCTTCCATTGCCCACCATCACTTTTGCACACTAAGCTTACAAACAGAGCTGCTGGCTTTTGGAACCCACACAGTCTGTGACAGGGAGACTTCCTTTATTGCATGGGGGAAGAGGCAATTTGTATAATAGTCTCCAATTTAACTCCCATCTGAGTGCAGTGACTGGGGAAGGGATGATGGAGCGAGTTGGGGGGAAATAGATTGAAGGTCATTTGTGGAAGGTAAAATAGGGAGGAAGGGTTTGAGACTTAGGGTGCTGCTAGTGAGTTAGCCTTTGTGCCCCTCCCCCCCCCAATCCTATTTGTAGCCAGGGATAACTTTAAAAGGTTTTTAACTAGAGATACACTATCTAGTAAGTGCCTCCTTCCCCCTCCCCCCAACCACAAACACACAGCAGTGACTTGGCTATGAGCCTGCTACCAGTCCATAGATATTGCCAGCTGTTCCCATTGGTCCTGCTGCTTGTGCTTTGCATCAGACCACACCCTGATTCTAACACAACTCTTATATTTTCCAGACTTGGTAAGCAACATGTCAAATGAGAGCAAACCCATGCAGCATTGCTTATTTGGGAGGTTCTCGGTATAATTCAGCCCCTTTGAAAAAAATGTCAGTGTTTTTTTAATCTGATCGCATCCCTTGATTCATGCACATGCAGTAGCTGGAGGAGTTCTCTGCTCACCTCCCTTCCAGGATAGGCCTATATCTCCACTATCCTGTCAGTAATAATATCTTCTTTTAAAAAAAAAATATTTGTAGCCTAGCCATCTACTATCTGAATGCTGTGGCTGAAGCATATCAGCATGCCAACACAGAACTGAAGAAGAAAATGCAGCTGGTAAGTATGTGATTTATCCAGTACAGATGTTTCTAAAATACCAGGCACTTGCATTTTGACCTAGAGTATTATTTTTAAATAGCTTTTCATTTTAAACCATGTTATGGAACTAGACGATAAAAAAGTGAATTCTCTTTATTATGCATTTCACTTTGGCAGTGTTGAGTATCTAATTACAATACTGTTAAGTAACACTTCCTAATAAGTGGCTATTAACTCATGCTAAAATTACAATGAAATTTCCCCAGAACTGCATAGTATACCCACATAATAAATTCAATGCCCAAATAATTCAGTGTGATTAATGTTAATATAGTGAATGCCAAAAGGAGGCCGAGATTCGCCAGGGTTGATAAAGTGCTACCAACGTGACATGTAGGCTTTATAAAAGTTACAGAGCAAACAGACTTGCTAATAAGAACAATGACACCTAGGTCTTTGTTATATAGCACCTTTGACCTGTTGCTCTCCAAACACTTTACAAAGGAGGTCAGTATCATTATCTCCATTTTACAGAAAGGCAAACTGAAGTACAGAGCAGCGAAGTGACTTGCCCATAGTCACCCAGTGGGCCAGGAGCAGAGCTAGGAATAGAACCCAGGTCTCTTGAGAGTCTAGCCCTGCAAGAGGCTGTATCTGCCATTTTACTGGTACGACACAGGATCTTAGAAGAAGAATAAAAATTGATGCCACATAAAATACATTCCATGAAATACACCTAGGGATTGAGGTAACATTAAGGGTGATAGAATGAGCACTCAGGAATCAGCAGCCTCCAGAAATTAAGGCTAAATGTCAACTTCAACTCTGCCCATGGCTTAAAATATGAGCTGTGTGTGTCTATGTACTTTCTCAAATATGATATAGACCAAACCTTAGATTCACCGTATGTGGCCTTTAGAGGCACATGAGCTCCTTAAAGCTACATAAATCAACTCCATAGCGGGACAAGTGATCATGAATCAGTACAGAAGGGGCCATGAAAGAGAAGGCATTGCTACTCAGAGAGACGGAGACCTCATCAAATGTTGTCACTCTCTGTGCATAGGTAACTCCCCGTCAGGAAACACACAACACCAAGCAGCTATTTCACAAATCACATCTCCAATTGCAAATGAAATCTAACAGTATTAATTTGTGCAGCAACGTGATGAGGAGAAAAACAAGAGGAACAACAAAGCTACTACTAGTTCTGCAGTGCAAGACTTAGACGACTTGCTGGTTCCAAGTGCGAAGAGTGAGAGTCAGCCCAAACCAACAGAAGGTAAAACATATGAGAGAGATTTTTGTCACAGTTCAGGGCAACTGCACCTGTATTTCCCCTCAGTGGGTCCAGCAAACACACCCACTCTCAGGCTCCCTCGAGCGAGACATGCATTTCTCTCCCCTTGTGCTCAGGTATCTCCAAGCTGAACAGTTCCCTGCCTGCACTGTGTTATTCCCAGCAAAAGATAGACTCTAAGCAGACCTGCTTGCTTTCTCTTCAGCGACCAATAACTTAATTGTGGGCAATTACACGATCACACAGTTTTTTTTCTAAGCCAGGTAGAAGCATTGCAGAGGTAGGTGCGTTACAAAGAAAACATAGAAAAAAACAACAACAAACAACCCATACCTTACTAGAAATTGCCTCCCCTCGCCACCCTCTCCCCATCTCCATCAGTCCCAACCCTTCCCTAAGGATTGGGGCCAGCCCTGTGTTTGTTTAAACTCAGGCTATTGATTCAAAAGTCCTTCCAGTGTCTGTTGGGGCCTGGACAATCTAATTTGTGTCTTTGAACTGTCCTCCTGTAACAAGTGATCAGCAGACAAAATGTCACCCCAGGAAGTAAAGCTGCAAAGGCTGAGATAGTTGATGGGCGGTTGCAATCCCCTCCTCCCAAGTACTTCCTAGGAATTCCACTTCACACATATCCTCCCTAACATTTCCCCAAGGTTTACATTAGTCAGTCTCCTAGCGTAGGTCTACACTTACCTGCTGTGTCGGAGGCGACCAATTGATCTTCTGGGTTCAATGTATCGTCTTGTCTAGACGCGATAAATCGAACCAGGAAGTGCTGTATCTTACTTCGAACTTGGGGGGCAGTGTAGACCAGCCCGCAGAAACATTACATACAACCCAACAGTGCCACATCATGTCATTTTTAATACGGGTCTCCCATGTAGCCGCTCTATGCCAGCGGGAGAGAACTCGCCTGTCAGCATAATTAAACCATCCCCAGGTTTAATTATGGTTTAATTATGACAGGCAGTAGCTATGTCAGCAGGAGAAGCTCTTCTGCCAACATACCGCTTGTCCACATCAGCGCTTTTGCTGATGAAACTTATGTCAGCCGGGGTGTGTTTTTTCACACCCATGACCGACACAAGTTTTCCCGACAAAAGTGGTAGTGTAGAGAAAGCCCTAGCAAAGGTCTTGGAATCCCTCACCTTAGCCCAGTGCCTAGGGAGAACTGGAGAGGAATCCTTTCAACACAGCTTCCCAAAGGGAATTATTATTAAGAGAGGCTACTGATACAAGATGTTCCCATGGGGCAGCAGTTTGTTGACTCCACAGCAATCCCAGATCCTCTTAGACTGGGGAGTAAAAGCAGAATTAGGAATCAATGCTGGATGAGTGAGAACAGTTTTTTAAAAACCCAAACAATCTAAATGTGGGTTGTTGGCAAAAGAAGTGACTTCTATGTAAAAGAACCATTGAATGCAATATTACTATTTGAGGACTTAAAACATATAGATTGTAATGCCAGAAGGGACCATTGTGACCATGTAGTCTGACCTCCTGTATAACACAGGCCATAGGAATTCCTTGAATTAATTCCTCATTGAATTAGAGCATATCTTTTAGAAAAGCATCCAATCTCCATCACATTGCCTGGAGGCGTGCCAGCAGAGCAAGCTAAGCCATCCTTAAGCCTATGCATACATTCCTACACATACCATAACACAGCTCATTCTGGAGAAGTACAAATGAGTCTTAATACAGCCCCAAATCACAATGCTTTGATCTGAAGTTGCCCAATATTTTGGAGAGTTTGGATCTAGGGTTTTGATTCAGGCCCAATCTCTATTTATCGTGTAAGGTGAAATTGCCTCGAGACTATTCTGAAAAAACAGTGAATTCTGGGCTAGGGAGTATCAAGAATTTGAAGTGGAAACATGGTTTAAAACGACTTAAAAAAGGCCCTGTGCCAAGCTGAGTAACTCTTGATAAAACTGAATGGAGCGACAGTACATAAATAAGGTTGATGCTATTTATCATTTTAATTTTAGCAGGTGGTTACAGTTAAACATATTAGCATCTCTTGGATCTTCCCCCCTTCTGTCCTACTGAATTTGAAATTTCTCAGTCAGCTTGTGATACATCCTTCCTTAGAGTAGGGATTGTGCCTTTATTTAGGTTAGGAAAGTACTTTGCACATTGTGGATATTAATGAAAATATATAATAAAAACCAATATTACAAATGCATAATAAGCCCAAAGGTAGAGGTGTATTATTTATGATGAAATAAGGACACTGGAACTGTTGCCTTTTGTAATTGTCAAAATAAAACTGCAAAGGGAACTTAGGCAGACAGGCTGTAGATACCTAAACTGGATGTTGGTCAGAATACAGGTGCTAACATCTGTACTTTTGGTTTCTTAGTGTAGACTTCTACAAGAACACAAGTGCATACAGATAGGTTTATTGTGTATAAATAGGGTGATGGCAGGAGCAACTATGAAGGGAGGTGAGGAAGGAGTGTTTGTTTTAAATGAAATAATTTTAATCATCTTGGCTCCTGTTTTTAAACCAATCAGACTCTGCCAGAAGAAACAGCCCTGCAGAGAAAGGAGGAAGTACGGCAAGAAACAGCAACCACACCAGCTCTGGGAGAGGAGAAATGCTTGCACCGCCACCTTGTGTGATGATAACACGACCACCAAGGCCTAGTTTAAGGGCATCTCACCAGAGACAATCAAAACCCGGGGCTTATCAGCAGGGACCGTACCCTGGAATGGGCAGGGGGCAGCCGCATTAAAACATCTAATGTAGTTTTGTTTGGGTATAGGTGTGTTGTTTATTTCCATTATATCAGGCATGTTATTCAAACAATTCTAGTCTTATTAAGAAATTATTGCATATTGATCATTAAATGCTGGCTCTGTCTCCAAACAGCTTTATTTAATAATCAGGTAGCACATTTGAGGCAGTAACAGCATTGATAATTCTTATGTGGATGGTACCTATCCCCAGGGCCAATATCACCTGTGTTCTGGGTACATCTTTTGGTGTTTGATATTTGCTAGTCTCTTGAAAGACTTTCAGTTTGTAGACCTAGTAGGGGTTTTAACGTCTCTCCTTGTTATTAACATAAAAATTTTCCCTCCCCCAGAGCGGTTCAGTTCTGAAACAAACAAAAAAAGAACAATGTCTTTCTAACTATAGAGAAGTCCATGGTAGGGAAAGAAGAATCTTGCAGAAGTCAGATTGGTGCAAGAGGATGTCCTGTGTACAGTATTTTATCCAGTACAATTTCTCCCCATCTCCCACCCTCTGGCCCCTCCTCCTCCTGCTCCACCCTCTACTCCTTTTGGTTTTGGCTCTTCCAGCTCTCTGCTCAGTTTACACCCTATTTCCCACCACCACCGTTCCCTCACTGCCCCTCTTTTCACAGTCTCGTCACACTCTGTGCTTGCAATTTGCAACTGCAAATGGGCAGGTTCACTTCTCACGTGGAGGAAAGGCAGAAGTGAGCGAGCCCAAGATGTCTGGGAGACTGGAAGTGTCCTGGCCTGTCTCAAAAATAGTCAGCTTTGTTTTTTGTTTAATCAGAAATGCCAGTGGCCATTTCGGGGTCAGCTAAACCATGATCCACCAGAGCTAGAAGCTAGGAGTTCCCTAGATTTGGTGGTTGAGATATCAGACCTTTCTGGATCATTGTCACACTTGCATGCCTGCTGTGCTGCCCCTCAGCTTACAGAATCCCAGCCCAGCCCGTGATCCAGGCAGTCTAGCTGTGCAAAGAGGGTGCTCTGTGCGTTCTTGTTTAAATCCTGTAGAAAATAAACCCATGCTTCTGAGTAGCAATAGAATCCTAAATTTCTTGCTGTAAGTTTTACACTTGAATTAGCCAAGAGGCTCAGGCTTAAAGGCCTCCCCCTGCACCCCTGGCTCTGCTGCTGCTCCTCAGCCCAGAGACAAGCAACTCTTGATAGTGGGGAGGCAGGTGACCGCCCCATGTATTGCCTCTCGGCTGAGGAACAGCAGCAGAGCCAGGGCCACCAGTGCAGTGGCAAGCGAGTGCCATTGGGAGCATCTCCTGGCAGTCTCCAGACGGAATAGCAAATCCATTATTTTTCAGAAATGGTGATTATCTACAGCAAAGAGTAGCAAAATGCAAGTAACTTTTGCCAAATACATTGTGATGGCGGACAGATTACAGTCTCCCAACAGCACTGTGCCTTTCCCTAGGAATTGGGAGCCTGTTTGCTGAAAAACGTCTCTCTAACTCGCTCGGTACTCTTTGAAGCAAGTTGCTCTGATACACAGTGCTGATGAGAAATCTTCTCTCGCCCCATTGTCACAACACTACCAGTCGCAAAGCAGCATGGTGAGTCTTTCCTACTGCACAAAGTCTGCAGAGATACCCAATTAGCTAAGTGCAGAAGAGAGCCAAAAGAAAGTGCCTTTCAACTGCCTAACGAGCAGCTGCAACAGTCAGAAGAAAAAAGGCTCAGTCATGAACACCTAAATGCATCAAACTCTCACAAGTGCCCCAGTTAAGAACAAAACAAAACTGAATTCTGAACCTTTTGGACCTAATCCGGTTTCCACCACAGTCCACAGGAGGAATCTGTCACATTTTTCAAGGTGTATTTAGCAGACATGCAATCAGCCCTGCTAATCCAAATTAGGATGTTTTAGGGGTGATTTGTTAGCCTGATTTTCAGTCCAAAACCTGAGCTCTTCTTGGGTGGCCTCAACTCTCGAAACAGGTGACCCACAAAGGGAAAAAGATGGGTTCATGTCTCACTCACTCACTCAGTAGCCCCCTTTGATGTATAAGGAAAATCTGAAAGATTGAGGAGGGGAGGGCAAGGATCTTTTAAAGATTTTTTTGCTCTTTTTTTTTCATTAACGTAAGAACTATGAGGGATATTGTTTACATCATAGCAGCAGCCAACAGAAAGTAGGGCCCCACTGCTCTAGGCGCCGTACAAAACACAGGGCTGGATGGGACAGTGCTTTTGGTCTCAACAGGCATTTTCTATTTCTGCAAGCTCTGCTGAAGTCCAACCCCCCCGCCACAGCTGGCCAGTCACCAAAGGGGGCAATACCTGAGGAAAGAAGAGGTGATTAGACACAATGCTGAATGCTTCTGTCATTGTACAATGGTTTAAAAGTAACCGGGGCAAAGAGAATGGGAAGGGCAGATAAATCACATTTGTCATACAAAATGTTATCCAGTGCCTGTGGAAGGTGCAGAATGCAGAGCTATTTGACTACTGGCAAGCATCCAGAGGTGCTGGGCATAATGGGTGTTCTGTGGCGCTCAGAAGCTCAGGGACATCAGGATGTAAGAGGTGCTGGTGTCCTGCCTATTAAAGTGTTTTCTCCTAGGTGAGGGCTGTTCAGATTAGAACCAGGAATGCTAACTTGTTTTAACCAAGAGCTGACCTGAATTATTTTTGAGGTTCAGGGAAGTTACAGTAACATCTTCCTTGCACTTCTGTTCAGGGACTATATTTTACCTGATCCCAGTGGATGGGTCTATTGCACACACAGGAACATCAGCTCCAGCAGTGTCATTTGCAATGGGACAAGGGGGGGCAGTCCCCCCCTCGTAACCTTCTCATAGGGCTATATGCTCCACTTGTTACCACCCCTGTCCCCCACCAGGCTTCACAGGATACAATATCATCACAGGTAATGTGCTATAAGATGACACAACTTTGCTGCCCAACCGCCCAAAACAAAAATTTTCTTACACGATACCCCTGATCATCTCTAGTATCACTTGAAAAATACCCATGAGACAGCATAAAGAGGGGGTGAAGGAAATATCGGCACAACCTGCCACAGATCTCATGTAATTAGGGTTGCCAACTCTGACTAAAGCTATTCCAGGAGATTTTCTTCTCCCCCTCCCCCCAACATGATGTAATGTCATTCTCTTAAAATATCCTATTAAAATCTCCCAGATTGCTTTCAGTAGTCACTGGGAGATTGTTGCCAATTCCGGGAGACACCAGGCCAATCCTGGGGGGTTGGCAACCCTACATGTAATGCCTGGGACCCTCCACAGCAGGGGATCCTTGCACTGTTGCTCAGCCCGGGGCCCTCCAAAGGAGTCAGGCAGGGGGATCATCACCCTACTGTGCTCAGTAAATGCTCTTCACCAGGCATTGGCTGTGAAACACCTTTGAAAGTGAAGTTTTTAAATTGGCCTCTTTAAGAATGACTCATGGTGCTGACAATTAGTTACCCTGGCTTCCTAATAGTGATAAGTTATCATCTCATGGTTGCTCAGAGGCCTGTGTGGAAAAACCACCACTAGAACAAATAGGGCTAGTTTTCTCACTTGAGCATGTCTGGGCTGCTTAGCCAAAGTAATTCCCACAGTTAGTGGAGTGGCTGTAGCTAATAAAGTAGGGCAGCTGCAGTAGGAAGGTGAAAATTCTGAATTGGAATTCTTGTATTGCTTCTCATTGATCTCCTCAACATGACACCTTACTCAGAATAGCTATCTACAGGTATCCCTCATAGTTGCACATTATGCTCACTCAGTACATCCCTCGCTGCAAGCCATTTATTTTCCCTATGTGGAACCCTTTATTTTGCATTTTGGTTTAAAGTGGTTGAGAGGTTCCCTGACCTAGAAAAGCAAATGATGTCCCGAACCAGCACCATGAGAGAAAAAAATAGTTCTAGACAGGTTACTAAGAAATCCTTCTCTAGTCCCTCAGTTGGTATAACAACACTGTCTGCTATGAACAGAGACAAAAGACACTGAAACAACAAGATGACTGAATAGATGCAAGACCTTTGTCCCAGTGTTTATTTGTTGCTTTGTTTTGGGGTAAAATGGCAATCCTATCAGCTGCTAAGGTTCAAGGGATGTGATAAATGACTGTCTTAGAACAGGTGGGGATAGTTATAGAAGCAGATGATGAAAAGGCTGAAGAGGCAAACCAAAAAAGGAGAGAGGAAGAGAAATATCAACACATGGAAGTTAAACTCCTTACTGAGTTGGTTTAGAAATTGCTGTTCATAAGACAGATAGAGTTGTTAATAAAAGACTTCCCAGGATGAATGTGGTTCACTGTTTTGAATAAGTGTTTTAGGTTACCATAGGCTAACAGACGTCATACCATCAATGATTAAAGATGTGCAATACTTATGTCTTTCTTCCTGCAAAGTAAAAACAACATGAAAATTAAAGCCTCAACTCTTTAAAACCCTGTCATTTCTGACCATCAAAGGAGACTGTTTAGTCCTCACCACGGGACTGAGACCTTTCCTCCAAAGCAATTCCAAAATATGGCATAGAAGTAGCCTCTCACTTGTTCTTCCATTATGCAGTGAAAAGATGCTCATCTGCTTTGGAGAAGTGGGGTCTTCATATCACAGCACCAACCACAAATGTAATATTGGCTGTATGTGTGTGTGCATGTGCACACACACGTTAATATGTGCATCTCATCCATATTTTAAACAAAATCCTTTATTTGGAGCCTAATGTCCCATGTTAATGATCAGAGAATTCACTGTCCCATATTTCAGCAAAGTACACTATATGATACTAAGCGTTTGAATTCTCACTGTGTGCAATTTTTAACCATGAATAAAAATCATACAGGCAGGTGTTCCTTTAAAAAAACATATTTGTCCTCATTCCTTTCACACAGCTGTCCTTTTATTTCCTTGAAATGCAAGTGGTCACCCTAGTTCATCTGGGAAACAAGCATTTTCTGCAGTGCAACCCCCACCCCAGAGGTTTGGCAGTTCAGTAGACTGATTAAAGGAAGGCTGGAGGCAGGGGACAAGGAGGAGAAAATGTCAACAAATTCTGATGTTTGTTTGTTTTCCCAAAGTCCTTTCTGAATTCAGCATTATGAGCTGTTGGCAAAAGTGAACATGCAAAACTCAAATGCTGAAGGTTTTCCTAATTGGTTGGGAAAGTGAGATGCAGTGGGAGCTATCTGGTCACACACCACTGAGCTTTTTTTCCTGCATAGAGTGAGCTTCAGGGGAGGCTTGGGATGGATTTGATTTTTCAACAAATACCAGGGCAGGGGGAGGGAATCAGTGTTGGATTCTTAGTCAAGCATTTATTGCCATCACTAAGAATATAAAAATGGGGACTAATCCAAACTCTGCAGAAGGGTCTAATTGTTTGTTGTTTAACCTCCAAGTGGCATTTGCATAAATGGCAAATAGATTTAAAAATAAATTATTATTTGTTCAATAAACTTGGTTATTTTTAAAGGGGCTTTCCAAATGGTGAGATAAAATAAATGGCCCAGTTTAGAGTCAGATTCAGAGACTGCTTGCGTTTGCTGCAGTCATTGAACAGCTAATGCATCCAGTACAGCCTGAAGGCTCTGCGCTAGCAAAAGATATTGATCAATTAGTGATGGGCCAACCTCAAAAGATTAATTAGTTAATGTGAATCAGATGCTTTGAAAATGATGAAATGCTTTGTAACTGCTCTGTTTTTATTAACAGGGTTAGTGGCCTGACTCAGATAAGCACTCAGACATTGGGATGGTTATTCAAACCTTAGCTGACATGTTCTAAACCACTCAGGTCTGCAGAACTGGGCTGAACACTCCGGAGATCAAGAATTCTCCTAATACTTCCTACTTCCAGCCCTCGGAGAAAAGTGCTGGGGGAAGGAATTTGCCTGAACCTTAGAAGGGGAAGGAAAAAAAAAAAAGTATTTCCATTTACTTCAGTGGGCTTTAAATCAAGTCCCTGGTGTCCATGCCACTTCCTTTCCTTATCAATATTTCCCCACGGTGAGCTAGCTGGCCACAAAAACTTTGAGCTTGAGATTAGCCTGGTTCAGCTGAATCGGGATGAACACGCTAGAAAGCAACATGCTGCTTTTCGGTGGAGAGAGATGGGCTGCGTTGCTGATTAAAAGAAAAATGTATTTCTGCCTGGGTCAGAAACTGACCCAATAAAATGGAACTCACTGCTGGCGGTGTAAGAGGAATATCAGAAGGAGAGGAGTAAATAAATGTATGAGAGAGAGAGAGAGAGAGAGAGAGAGAGAGAGAGAGAATATATGAAGGCTTGCACAAGAGAGACTCCAATGTTGCTGGTACAGTATTTGTCCTGTGGATGACAATAAATCGAGTGGAGCCCTATCCTCTGTTACCACTGATACAGGTCAAACTTAGACCTTCACAGTCAACTTCACTGAATTTCTAGACTATGTGCCTTCAGAGCAACTCTATTCCTTCTGAATAGTGACTGGCATGAGAAACAGTGGTCAATGGGTGGTTGAAACAGTGCTTGAAAGAGTGCTAGCATCTCTTGCTTTGATTCATGCTGCATTCCTCTGGCAGAGCATCCTGCAATGCTGGCTGGTCTCTGGACTGAAAGCTTCAGGGAATTCTATGTCCACTTTTTTGGTCCCTTGTTTATGTGCTGCAGGAGCTTGGCCTTTGCCAGGTGCTACCCCGTTTTCATCTATACGCCCCGACTCGTTATTCCACATTTGTCTATATTTAACAATATTCACCATTTCTTAGTTAAAAGGCAGAGCCACGTGACTCAAGTCTTTCTAGACCACACTCTAATCTCTGCTATTCAGCCTCCTCCAATGATGTAGACTGAAATATTACATTTAAATTAAACAGATACACCGTAAATAAAACATGTCAACCCAACCCTGTGCCCTATAATGCCCTGCTAATATCTGTAGGGTTTTATTTGTTTCCAGATTCCCCTCCTGCCCCCATCAGTTCTCAGTCGCACGAACCAACTTTCTCCCTACTCTTCTTTCTGCCGATTAGAATAAGATGAAATGGTGGTGAAGGTTTCCTCTAAAACCTTGGAGCTGTCCAATGTGTTCAGTCACATTATGCATCACATGTAGCCAAGGTTCCCCATAAGATGATATGCCACATTCAGCCAAAAAAATGGATTGCATTAGCTCTCATGCAGAGAGGTTATTGTAGGTAGCATGATCCAACCAGGGCTGGTGCAAGGAAGTTTCGCGTCCTGCCTCAGCCGCGAAGCCGGGAGGCACCAATGGCCAGCCCACCTCCCTCCCCCTCTGGCTCCCGGCTCAGCCGTGGAGCCAGCCGCCCGCCGCCCCCCAAATCCTGGCGCCCTAGGTGACCGCCTAGGGTTGCCTAGTGGGAGCGCCGGCCCTGGATCCAACTCCACCAAAATAAGAGATTGGGTCCAGTACATGGAAGAAACTTCTTTTGAGGAGCTGACCTAGCACCTGAACAATGATCTGACAAATTTCAGAAACTTCTGGAAATAATATTTTATGTGAGCAGACAAGTACAAATTGGGGAAGTAAATGTTCAGTCAGAGAAGAAGAAAAGGAAAAATTACTCTTTTTTTCTTTAGCTCATTTAAACTCTCCCCCTCAGTCCCTTCTTGGACTCAAATGTGTTTAATTTCATACACACATCTAGATCTTTATTTATGAAAGTGTGTGTGTGTGTAATATACATCAAACACATGCACATGTATGTGTATGAAATGAACACATCTCAGTCCAAGAAGGGATGGTGACAGTAGCGTAGCTAGAGGGGGAGCAGGGGGAGCAGCCACTCCCCCACTTAGCAGAAGCGGTGTTTTTGTGCTCCAACGCCTTTTGCTCCTGTGCTGGAGCTGGAGCGGAGCATTTTTTTTTTGCTCCCAGCGCATTTTTTTAGCTCCGCTTTCCCTGTGCTCTAAACCTGGCTACGCCACTGGATGGTGGAGACAATTAAAGTGAACTAAAGAAAGAAGAGTAGGACTAAAACCATTCTCCCCCTTTCATCTATTTTACTTGTATACAAGCTGTAACCCTAGATGCTTTACAGTGTTAAATACAAGCCAGTAGATGAGAGACCTCAGAAATTACGGAAAAAGAGGTGTCATAACAACAAAAGCCCTATGCTGAGGAACTGTGGGGAAATTAAACAGGAACAATTGAAGGATGGGGTTAGCAAAGGGAAAATTGATTATGGATGACAGGAAGGCAAGAGATTTAGGTATTAAAAACTACAGGTTAAAAAGGTAATCACTGAGAATGAAGAGAGAGTCACTTTTCATCTAGTCAAGCAGCAGCAAGTGTGACCTAGCTTGCAAACTCTCTTCAATATATGTTTGTAAGGGCCTGGCACAATGGGACCTCAATCCTTGTTTGGGGTCTTATGCACTATTATAATATGAATTATTATTAATAATGAAATGCTTTCCCTGGGAAATGAGTGGTAAGCACAGCAGGCTGGAATTCAATGCATGGCTGAAAGTCAATTATAGGGCTTGAGAGAGAGATTACTGGAAAGACTTGGACTGGGCCTGTAATAGTTATATTTTTGGGGGGGATGGAGGGAGTGGGGGAAGCTTACTAGGAAATAGCTGCAGGATACAAGAGTTACAAACCATGACAACTTTTGGAGGCTTGAAGCAGCCCCAGAAGAAGCAATGGCTAGAGTAGGTTTTTCAAAGGAGCTAGGTATCAACAGAATAGTCCTCAAAGAAGATGCCAATGCTAAATTAGATCTCTTCAGGCAGATAGCAGGGGTGGGTGGAAAGCAGCTGAACTAAAAAGGAAAAAGATACAGATTTGGCTAGACAGCTCCACCACATGGCCTGTCTGTAGGTTGGTGAAAAACAACCAAGCGCCAAAGATCAGGTATGCTGAAAGTGCAACAATGTAAGTGATAGCTAGACCTTAATTAAAATGCAGTAGGGCTGAGTAGGCTATTAGCACATTTTATTGGGGAATGACTGCTTCTGAAGCATCCTAAATAGGCATGTTTTCCCCACAAAGCACTGCTGTTTAGTAATACCTTTACACAAACATGTCATTGTTCTAATTAAGGAGCGCTTCACAGATATGAGGTTATTTTTATTGTGTGTGTAGTAAATAATTCACTAAGTAGATGTTTATGATCTTCAGCATATGAAGGGCTATATAACGGATTCATAAAGTATATACTAGGGGCCATAAACATCCAGTCAGAGAGCAACTGCTTTTATAATAAAACATTTTATACAGTAAATGGAGCACATTGTGTATGGAGTTTGGGTATATCAATGTAAATGCTACCTGAATATAAAAGGGAAAGGAGATTGCACTAATACAGCAATACAGACACAGACATGCTGTAGCTTTGGGATGTTTATATTAAAATATATATACAATATTGGACAGAAAAAAAGACATTGCTCATATTGTTCGAACATGTCTTTTTGGGGGGTGAGGGAGCAGAGTTCCCAAAAAGGAGAATGGAAATCTTACTTCTGAGGGCTACAAACAAGGATATTCCAGTAAAAGGTGCGACACCAAAACATGTTTGCATGTTTGCTAAATTGTATCTTTTATAGACATTGCACCCTAAGGTGATTCATGCAGTTAAATAATGCAGGTATGTAATAATAAATAAATACATAGATCTTATATTTTGCTTTTCATTAATAAATCTCAAAGCACTTCACAATCTTTAATGTATTTATCCTTTAATGTATTAGTGTTGGTCAGGAAATGTGTCGGTTTTCTGATGAAAGATAGCAGAAATTTTTCAACAACACTTAAAAAAACCCCAAAACCTGATTTCCTACCAGTTCTAATAAAATACACGGTCTTCCCACAAGGAATGCATGTATGTACCACTGCCCTCTACTGGTCATGATGTGTTAGAACTTCTCACCTATGGCAATCATGTTACCCGCATCAACTGCTCTAATACTGCAGCAAAACAAGTTTTTAAGAGGTTACCCTCACAAAAAGAAGAAAAAAAAGTTTATCGCAGAGCAAGGAAATCTGAAAGTAAATGAAGAGCTGTGAAGGTACAGGAAAGTTGTACCTTCTGATGGCAAGATATGGCAATCTATAAATTAGGATACATCTTTTAATGCAGCCTTGCAATACGGTCATGATTTTCTGAGAGGAGCTGCAGGTGCTCAGCACCTTGAAAAAATCATCTCACAAATCTAGTCACCAACCTTTGCTAGGATTGATAATAAAAAACCTAACATACTACTTGCCCATGGAGGTGGGTGGGGGGAAGGTATTTCTCACCTCAGTGACAAGTAGAATTTTTCTAAACTGATTTAGCATTAGATCCTTTCTGCCAGTCACTAGTGGACATATAGGTGGAAAATCAGGTGACAAGGGTAATTTTGTAAAAGAGAAGAGGACAAAATTCTATCTATCTTTGGGGCATTAGCTGTCTCTTACTTCAAGTGCATATAAGGAACCTAGCACAATGGGTCTCTGATCTTGGCTGGAGCCTGTGGGTGCTCCATAATGCAAATAATCAAGACGAATAAATAAATGAACCAAATTGTTTGAGGATGAATCTTACACAATATAAGCCAAATACATTTCAGAACAAGAAACTTATCTGAGCAGAATCCTGAAAACAAGAACCATTTGAAGAAAAAAAAATAGAAAGATCTCACAGTAGTGTCTTGGGGCTGGTCTACACCAAGAGTTTGTATCGAATTTAGCAGCGTTAAATCGAATTAACCCTGCACCCGTCCACACGACGCCATTTATTTTGACATAAAGGGCTCTTAAAATCGATTTCCGTACTCCTCCCCGACGAGGGGATTAGTGCTAAAATCGATATGGCCGTGTCGAATTCGGGTTAGCGTGGACAGAATTCGACGTTATTGGTCTCCAGGAGCTATCCCACAGTGCACCACTGCGACCTCTCTGGACAGCAGTCCCAGCTCGGATGCTCTGGCCAGGTACACAGGAAAAGCCCCAGGAACATTTCAATTTGATTTCCTGTTTGGACATTGTGGCGAGCTCAGCAGCACTGGTAACGATGCAGCGCTCTTCAGCAGAGGTGACCATGCAATCCCAGAATAGAAAGAGGGCTCCAGCATGGACAGAACGGGAGGTGTTAGATCTGATAGCAGTCTGGGAAGATGAATCCGTTTTATCAGAGCTACGATCAAAAAGACAGAATGCAAAAATCTACAAAAAAATCTCCAAGGCCATGACGGAGAGAGGATACAGCAGGGATGCAATGCAGTGCCACGTTAAAATTAAGGAGCTGAGACAAGCATACCAGAAGACCAAAGAGTAAAACGGACGCTCCGAGTCAGAGCCCCAGACATGCCGCTTCTACGCGGCGCTGCATGCCATCCTAGGGGGGGCTGCCACCACTACCCCACCCCTGTCCGTGGACTCCGAGGATGGGGTATTCTCATCAGTCGCTTCCTGTGATGTTTTTGCGGACGGGGAAGATGATGAGGGAGATGATGAGGACGAGGTGGTTGACAGCGCTCTGCAGGGCGATTTCCCCGAAAGCTAGGAACTCTTCCTCACCCTGACAGAGATCCCCTCCCAATCCTCCCAAGGCGGTATCCCGGACCATGACGCTGGAGAAGGCACATCAGGTGAGTGTATCTTTTGAATTGAAAAAACATGGTTGTAAAGCAATTGGTTTTTAATGGTTACTTTGCCCTGAGGACTTGGAATGCATTCGTGGCCAGTAGAGCTACTGGAAAAGTCTGTTAACATGTCTGGGGATGGAGCGGAAATCCTCCAGGGACATCTCCATGAAGCTCTCCTGGAGGTACTGTGAAAGCCTTTGCAGAAGGTTTCTGGGGAGAGCAGCCTTATTGCATCCTCCATGGTAGGACACTTTACCACGCCAGGCCAGTAGCAAGTACTCTGGTATCATTGCACGGCAGAGACTGGCAGCATACGGCCCCGGTGTTTGCTGGCATTCAAGCAACATCCGTTCTTTCTGTGTCTGTATTATCCTCATCAGAGTGATATTATTCATGGTTACCTGTTTGAAATACGGGAATTTAATTACGGGGACATTCAGAGGTGGCCGTTTCTACTGGGCTGTTGGCCTGTTCCTGAAAAGAAATCCTCCCTGCAGTTTCCAGCCACGCGGTGGGGGCGGGGGACCCTTCACGCTGAGCGGTTGGCGTTCGGCTAGCAGGGATCTTCCCTGATACCAGCCATGCGGTGGGGGCGGGGAGGGGGACCGTTCATGCTGGGTAGTTGGCATCCGGCTAGCAGGGATCTTCCTTGATACCAGCCACATGGTGGGGGCGGGGAGGGGGACCGTTCACGCTGGGCAGTTGGCGTTCGGCTAGCAGGGATCTTCCCTGATACCAGCCACGCAGTGGGGTGACAGCTAAAGCTAGCATCCCAGAGAATGGGATGGCTGGAGTTACTTTGTTTTGAGTTACTTTGCTTTGAGCGGGAAAGGAGGGCGCTGCTGTTAATTAAGGTTTCCGAAGCCGAAAGTCTACGGCTTACCATGGCCGCCTGCTAGCCGAATTCCATTGCCCAGCCCTGCGTGTGTGATCTGTACACCAAAGCCCCAGGCACTCAATATAAAGATGCAAAATGCGACCTTGTACTGAAAGCATATTTGCTAGGTACTGTGAATGGTGCTGTTCACCGTGAAAGAATATATGCATTGTTCTGTAAAATGGATCTTTGTAAAGAATTCACTCCCTTTTTTTCATCCCACAGCTGCAACTGTTCCTAGGCTTCCTCCGGCATCTCCCTCCCAAAGGCTGTCGCAGATAAGGCAGAGAAAAAAACCGCACACGCGACAAGATGTTCTCTGAGCTAATGCAGTGCTCCTGCACTGAAGTAGCTCAGCAGAATGTGTGGAGGGACACAATTTCCCAATACAAGCAAGCGGGCAGCGAACGGGAGGACAGGAGGGACGCACATGAGGACAGGAGGGACGCTCGAGATGAGAGGTGGTGGCAGGAAGACCAGAGGGTGACTGAGGCAATGCTTGGGCTACTGCGGGAGCAAACCGACACGCTCCAGCGTCTGGTGGATGTTCTGCAGGAACGGAAGCAGGATGACAGACCGCCGCTGCAGCACATCTATAACCGCCCTCACCCGCCCCCAAGTCCCATAGCCGCCTCACCCAGAGTCCCCAAAACTCGAGGGGGGAAGGCTACGTGTGAACAACCACTCCACCCCGGCAGAGAGGTCTGTGTCCATATCCTCGTCACTCTCATCACCGCGCTGCCGTAGCCTCCTCGCCTGCTTTCTCAAGTTCAGGTTCTGGATAAAGCGCACAATAACGTGCGAGGCATTGACAATGGCCATAACTGCTGTGATGATCTCACCGGGCTCCATGCTTGCCGCGCTATGGCATCTGCGCTTTCAATCCAGGGAAAAGGGCGCGAAATCATTGTCTGCCGTTGCTTTCCCGGAGGGAGGGGGGGGAGTGACGGTTGAATGACGACATGTACCTATAACCACCCACAACAAATTTCTTGCCCCATCAGGCATTGGGAGCTCAACCCATAATTCAATTGGGCAGCGGGGACTCTGGGAACTGTGGGATACCTACCCACAGTGCACCGCTTGGAATGTCGACACTTGCCCCGGTACTGTGGACTCACACCGCCGATTTAATGTACTTAGTATGGACACACACGTTCGACTTCATAATATCGGTTCACAAAAATCGATTTTGGTAAAATCGGACTACAGTCATAGTGTAGACATACCCTTGGGGACATACAAAGATTTGGTGCCTTCAAGTCTCAGAACAACAAAGTAGAGTGTTTTTAATAAACCAATATGCACTATTGTGCTGACGAAGAGAGCATGGGATGAGAATGAGCTACTGGCATTTCAACATAGAAATGATTATAATAGCCTCAGTCTTTCTCCTCCTGTGATGATTAGCATTCAGAGACAGGACACCGGCACCATAGTATACAGCACTATGGAAGTATGCTTCAACTGCTGAACATAAACAATGTTCATTAATGGTGTTTCACAACAGTACTTATCAGTGAAAGGTTAGCTGTTAGCAATGTCTTGACAATAGCACCATAGCACTGTTTGCAGTGCCTTTTAGATTGCAGTTGACTTTTAGCTGGCAGACAGATCTGAATAAAGCTACAGATACTGAATCTTTAGACCAGTGTCTCGGCAGAATGCCAGTGTTTGGGACCACATGTATTTGCTTGGTGTTGTTCAAACCTCATAGATTATACAGATAATTCAATCAAATGAGTTCAGAAGCACATCCTTTCCATTGAACAATGCTCATGAGAAGGCTCATCTGATGGCTTGTGTTAGGAACATTTAGAAATGGTGCACAGGATTTCCAGGTGGACCGTATACAGTACTACATGTTAAACATGACAGTTTGTCTGATGATAAAAATAATGCAAAGTAGTGAGAGCTGAAATTCAAGACCCATTGGGCCAAATCCCAGTCCTTACTCAAGCAAAATTCCTCCTGATTTAATAAGACTACTTTTACAGATTAGGAAATGAAAGCAGAGGTTAAGCAGCTTTCCCAGGATCACCGAGCAAGCCTGAAACAGAGCTGGGAATGATTTTGCAGCACTCCCATCACTAGCTCATACTTTAACCACTACAAGACAATATTTCCACGTGTACTTACAATAGCCACACAAAGTATTTCAGCAAAGCCCCCCACCCAAGTTCTGTTAATCAGTGGATTTAACTGGTTATTCCTTTACAAGTGGAGAGTCACAGATACCCCAGTATCGCCTCATGGGAGGAGAGGGAGGGAGAAAGAGTACAAAGCAGAATGCCTGATGTGAAGGCCAGGGGAGACCATGCCCTCCCGAATAGATTGTATCAACCATAGTGCCATATTTCAGTGCTGGCTCAGTGCGGGTGCGTCTCCTCTTTGGAGAGAATGCTGTTATGCCTTTGGGAAGGAGTTGGAGATGAATTACAAGGCATCCTCCACAGAGTGCCTGAGAAAATGCTTTATCATAAGCAGGGGCTCTTACAGGCTGCTTGCGGGCTGACTGCTAGTCTCCATTTCCTTCCACTGCATACTATATAAGGGCCTGATTCTGAAACACTGACATGGGTAGAACCCGCGGAGTCCAGGGGACTGCCTGCATGAGTAAAGACTTGGAGGATGGGTGCCTGTAGCAGAGTGCAGTGATGGAAAGCTGTTAAAGGGCACTCATGCTCAATGCTTCTGTGTGCCGCCTTAATCCTATTAAGATGCTGAGCATAGCAAAAAGGGCAAAACAAATGTTCTACTTCTTTCTGGGAGAGCCGCACATTAACGAGGACTTGATTTAAAATATCAGAAGTTTATATTTCCCCACCCCATTCACACCTTTTACAATATTTACTAGTATCCATAAAGAACTACTGAAGATTTTCTCTTGCATCACAGAACCAAAATGTAAAGGTAAACCAAACAATGCCGCTTCTGGGGTGGAACATAGCAGTTCCATACCACCACGAAGCACCATTACAATGCACTTTCGACCAGAAAAAGAAAGCCATATTGAACTGGAACTGCAGGGGAATTTCAGGTAGGCAGAATAAAGTTACCCAAGTTTGAATTTTGCCTGGACAGAAGAGTTAACCTCACAACTCTAACAAAAAGTACCACAGCATCTTTAACGAATACACAGAGACAGGCCCTCCAATTTTACATTTCTCCCTAAAAACACCCTTCACCAGCATCACAGTACCCCTAGCACTATGCTGGGATGTTCGCAGCAGGTACTCTTCCTTCTGAATCAGTGAAGAACTAAGCCACCAGCACAGCTTCCTGCAGCAAATGGGTATTGCTTGAATATCTAGCTTCCAAATATAGACCCAGCCTGACCCAGTGCTGCCTCTACTCCTCTTAGTCACGGCTCATTTACTAAATGTGTTTAGAATCGGTCTCTTCCATGGGTTAATTGTAGCTGGAACAGAGCCAGCACTAAGACATCAGTCTTCACAAACCATCAACAGACAGCACAATAATACCTATTTCCGAAGGCATTTGGGCCTCACCTTTAGAGCTGAAAATAAGAGGTGTACAACTGCTGCCTTTTAAAACAATACGTATTTAAAATAATGAGGTTTTCCCCCCTCTCCTTCTACATTATAGAGGCTGCCAAGGACAAGAAAGGGCTTACACTGTATTTCTAATGAGAGCTGGCAGGGAGGGCTATTCACCAGCTACCTGAGTTATCAGCCTGAAGCTCAACGCATCTTTAAGGAAACCGTCTACTGTACTCAGGAGGAACAAAAACTGTTTGCATGCTGCATGGCTCCTTTCTAGGCTGCAGACAGGGCCGCACAAAGGTTATAGAGGTGCCCCCCCCCCAAAAAAAAATTACCACTGATGGGAGGCCAAGGAAGGGGTGTGTGTTAGAAAGCAAGCTCTCCCCATGGCAGTAGCTCGTGTCCTGGGCGGGTAGCGGGCTGTGGAGCTGGGCCTGGCTCCAGGAGTTGCAACCTGGAATGTGGGGGTCACAGCACCAATCACTCAAATTTGGCCTGGCTGGTGACGGACGGGCTGCCGGGCCAAACCTGAGTAGAGTTGCAATCCTGCACACCGGATTACCCTGTCACGCACTCATATTTGGCCCGGCCCCTGCCGTCACAATAAAGAAGCATTCAGGTCAAACCAGGTGCTGCAACTCCTTTTTGCCGCTTATAACACCATTCAGTCTGGGGGCCCTTTCAAATGCCAGGCCTGGGACAAACTGCCCTTTTGCCACCACCACATCTGTCTGCCCCTTGGCCCTTACCATCATTCCAGGTACTTCTGCTTAGCTAGAGATTTAGCTCAGATACTCTGAGCTCACACACTGTAAGAACGCCCTCCCCTGGATTCCTGACTCCTGTGTTTGGGGGACCTCCTGGTGTGGTAGGTTTTCCTTCTGCTATAGGAGCAGTGTCTGGGGTACAGAATGAATGACGGCAAGTAAATCAGCTCCCTAATGTCTGGAGAGCTGCTGCAGGACCTTGTAGGAAGAAAAATAGAGAGAATAAAAGGAAACAAATGGAAAGGGGGAGAAAGACTACCAGAGAACTGATTTCTTCCAAAGAAGAATGGTCTTGGACCCATTCCTCAAATACACTCCCCTCACAATACTGAAAAAAATATATAGCTCTTATATGGCTTTTCATCAGTAGATCTCAAAAGGGTTTCACAAAGGAAGTCAGCATCATTATCCCTAATTTACAGATGGGTAAACTGAGGGACAGAAAGGCTTGCCCACAGCAGGCCAATAGAAGCTCTGGGACTAGAACCCAGGTCTCGCTAACTCCGAGTCCAGGGTTTGCCCTGTGAAGCCTCCACAGGTATGGCACTGCCTGCCAAACACAGCATTTCGGCCTTCACCTGGCAGTGGCAATTCAGAAAGCTTTGATGAAGGCTCCATGCCCAACACCAGCTTTTACTGACAGGAGACCTTGTGTGAAAACTGACAAACAGACTGGACCCTTCTTTGTTTTACAATGTGCTTTCTGGCTGGTGACACATGGGCAACCTTATCCCCAAATCCCGCTGTGATGAGAAGCCTTTTTGTCCCTTTAATGTTTTTAGTGAAAAGAGCACCATACATCAAGGACTCCCTGTTTTTACCAGCTCCAGGGAACCCATGAGACTGATTTCAGTGGTAAATCACATTAAAAATGCAAATGGGATGTGTCAGTTATAGGCAAGTACTCAAACATGGCACTCTTCTTTCATCTCTCAGGAGTCACTAAGCCTTAACTAATGATGATGATAAAACTGTCTTCAGGAAGGTACCATACTCTTTAAAAGCTGAATGGTTCCTAAGCAGAGATATAGCGTTGGGGAGAGTGGGGAGGGAATTGAGTATTAGGCTATATTAAGGAGACTACAATGCAGAAAATACATCATAAATCATTCTGCATCTTAAACACCAAGTTCATTTTTGGTCACCATATCTCAGAAAGACAGAGCAGGGTAGGAGAGGAGTGGAAAAGGGCAACAGAACCAATCTGGATATTGGGGAGAGCAGGAGAGTCCAGATAAGGAGAGACTAACAGGCCATAGAACTAGTTGGTTTAGAAAAGAGCAAGAGGAGCTATAAGAGACATTGGCATGGTCATTGTCAATTCCCTGCAATTATCACTCCTCGGCTCTAGATTTTTCCCTCTGTCCCAGTGTGACTACAGGAGCTTTAGGGAACAGGTGCCCTTCTGTCCAAAGCAGGGACTCCACTCTCCCTCAGGAGTCAGATATTTGCTTTCCTTTGCTGTGGAATGGCCCCCAATCATTAGCCCCAGAAACAATCCCTAAACCAAGACTATCTTCAACAAAGTGGCATTCTTGTCCCAAACTAGCACTAGTTTATCACGCTGTGTTACACATACACATGAAGAACCCTTCCTAACTTATCTGTAGTAACAGGATTTCTCCTGGATAGTATTCAGCCCTGTAGAGGGAGATAAAAGTGAACGCTATAAAGGCCAATCAACTATTCCTCAAATATAACAAGAAACACCTGAAATTTTAAAATAAAATACAAATTAAAATGGATGCAAAGACCTGCTACTTACCTATCACCGGTGGGCCCCTTCCTCTGCTGCAGGAGTCGCGCTGTCTGCTACCACCACATTCTAAGGTGCAACCGTCATCCAGAGAGCTAACCCTCACCACATATTGCAGCCTCACAGGGACTGAATCCCACTGCACCCACTCCATAGAACTGTAGCTCAACGGCAAATTCTCACAATTATATTGTGAGTCTCATGCTATTTGATTTTTTTCTTTAAGGCCCCGCTTAGGCTCATGTGATTAGGTGAGAATCTCTGCTTTCATTAAAAAAAAAAAAAAAAGCATGTAACCTTGATGGTTGCAGAGAAAAGCTTAACAATGTGACTTGACCTGAAGGCTCAAAAAAGCCCCAGAAGACTAATAAACTGGATCCAAAATGTATTCTACTTTTTAAAAACTCCTCATGATTTTTTGAGGCCCGATTCCTGGTTTTTGAACACTGGGGCTTGGCAGTACTGGTTGCTGGAGATCCCAGATGCTCAAAATGAGCTGATGGAGCATATTTGGCTGCCTACAATATCCAAACAAGGAATCTTTACCTCACCTAGTTTAGCTAAGAAGCTAGAGAATCACCACTCCCTGTAGCTATATTAGGATAGCAAGCTAGGACATCAGTTCTGGGGCTACCAGAAACCAGGTTAAATGGAGAAAAGGAGATTTCTAGAGCCAGCAAAACATCCCACTCCGAACTTCTAGCTGCCAGCTCTCTTCCCAATGGAGAGAAAAGCCACACCCCAGGGAGGGGCTGAAGAGCTACATCCTCTATAGCACCCGGAGAAAGGTAAATGGCTGCACCCAAAACACAGAGAAGAAAAAAAACCAGGCTTTAAAGGAACCTACAGGGAGGACTTAGGGTGACCAGATGTCCCGATTTTATAGGGACAGTCCTGATTTTGGGGTCTTTTTGGGGGGGGGGGGGGGGGGGGCTCCTATTACCCCCCACCCCTGTCCTGATTTTTCACACTTGCTGTCTGGTCACCCTAGGAGGACTAGACCCTAACTGCCCTGTGAATAAAGGCTGTTTACTTGTAGATGGTAAGGCCTAAATTAAAGCTTAACTGCAGGCTGCGGCACCTGAGTTTCTGGGGAAAAACCAGAAAGCACTATACCAAAGAGGATTTTGGCAGCTGCGAGAAAAAGATGCTGCTCCTTTATTCTGCCCCAACGAAGCCACCTCCCTGTTCCCCCTGAGATCCCCTCCCCTTCCAGAATGAAAAGTCAGGACCTGTTAGGGTGACCAGATGAGAAGACGTTGCCCAAAGTTCTTGAGCAAAAAAAAAAAAAAGCCCTCTCCCTTAATTTACAAAGGGAACAATGATCTCCTTCCCCTCCATTGATATAAAGGAGAGGGGTGACACCTCCAGGGGCAGTCAGCAAGATGAGATTTCTAACTATAAGGCTTGGCAAGTACTGCAATAGGTTAACAAGGTTTGTGGAATCCCCATCATTGGAGGTTTTTAAGAATAGGTTAGATAAATATCTGTCAGGGATGGTCTAGGGCAGTGGTTCTGAACAAGGGGGCCAGGGCCCCCTGGGGGGGCTGTGAGCAGGTTTCAGGGGATCCATCAAGCAGGACCAGCATCAGACTCACTGGGGCCCAGGGCAGAAAGCCAAAGACCCAGTGCATGGGGCTGAAGCCTGAGGCCCCCAACCTAGGCTGAAGCCTGAGCGGCTTAACTTCATAGAGCTCCCTGTGGCATGGGGCCCCAGGAAAGTGCCCTGCTTGCTATCCCCTAACACTGGCCCTTTCTTTTATATGCAGAAAATCAGTCATCATGACACAGGTGGGCCAATGAGGTTTTATAGCATGCTGCGGGGGCGGGTCTCAGACAGAAAAAGGTTGAGAACCCCTGGTCTAGGGGTCCTGTCTCAGCATTGGGGAATGGAGTAGATCAGGGGTGGCCAGCCTGAGAAGGAGCCAGAATTTACCAATGTACATTGCCAATGAACCACAGTAATACATCAGCAGCTTCCCCACTCCATCAGCTCCCCCACCCCGCTCCCAGTGCCTCCTGCCTACCAGCAGCCCTGCTGATCAGCACCTCCTTGCACCTCCTGATCAGCTGTTTTGTGGCATGCAGGAGGCAGGGGAGCAAGGGCACGGCAGGCTTAGGGGAGGGGGCGGAGTGGGGGCAGGGCCTGTGGCAAAGCCAAGGCCTGAGCAGTGAGCACCCCCCAGTACATTGGAAAGTTGGCGCCTGTAGCTCCAGCCCCGGAGTCGGTGCCTATACAAGGAGCCGCATATTAACTTCCGACTCTGGAGCCACAGGTTAGCCACCCCTGGACTAGATGACTTCTCAAGGTCCCTCTCAGCCCTACATGTCTATGATTTAGTAAAACCCACAGTCAACATCTAAAAACTCTGGGTTTTTTGTACCAGCAGGGCAAGCTGAGGGAAGTAGAAGCTTCCCAAGCAGGGAAGTTTTTCTGATCACCCAAGGCAAAAGAGAACAAAGGAAGGTAGACAGGAGGACCGGGAGAGGGAAAACCAAAAAAAGCAGTGATTGTGCTGAGGAAGCTGAGACAAGGAAGTACAGGGAAGAAGCTAAATAAAAGCAGAAAAAACCTGAGTCAACAAGAAAAAGTATTTGTTTTCCAACAGGCCCCAAAGCAACAGTCTTGGAAGAACCAGAGTAAACAACAGGGCCTGAAATGCAAGGCAGACAGATGGTGCCAGTCAATCCAGGTAGAAAACCACTGTGCTCAACCTGATGGAAATGGCACCAGAGACCTTCTGCTTCAAGGACTTTCCACCTCAGCTTGTGAGTATTATGGCTAAAAGGAACCTGAGAATTGAATCCGGGAATGCTTGAAACAAAGCTGCTGTGCTTGTTATCAACCCTTTGTGGGTTCCACTTTCTCCCAGAGATGAGAGAGAGGTGGCTTAAATCAGGAATAGAAGCGTCAAAGGCTCTCTTCAAAATGTAAGGCCAATGACCATCCATGTGACCTCTATAATGGGGGGAAAAAATGTAAATTTTACAGCAGAACATTGAGAAAGTTAAATATTCAAAATGTGTCTAGCCAAAGTAGCATCTGCAGTTAAATTACAGTATCACTGAGATGCCTCTTATTGGGATGAGGGTTCTACTGGGAGATGGTGCTATTTACATTTGATAAAGATGCAGAGCTGGGTGTAATTTACTTACTGAAGGCACTTTATGCCATATTCTCACCAGCTCTCCCAATGGTTTCAAAGATGTTAAGATCGGGAGAGGACTGAACCTTGTGAAGTGAGAGTGTTTGAGGTGGAGAAACTGTTGCCCAAAGCAACTCTGGGTTTTAAGTGAAAGAAAAGACCTAAAATAGTCCAGGGTGTTTCCTTTCAATCTCTTGGAGGTAAAACAGGATTATATGAAAGTCAATAGTATAAAATGTGACACAAGTCCATTAGGATGATTACTGATGTACTCTAGCCTGCAGACAGGTCAGCTGCCAGAGCAAGTGCTGTCTATACCATGTTCTAGCCCTGACTGAAAGAGGCCAGAAGGCTGACAAGCTGGGACTGAAGCCTGTCTTTCCAGCTTCTCAAGTAACTCGCTGAGCTAGCAGTTATACAAGAAGTACAAATGATGGTTTCTTCAGTACTGCGTGGAGAATGGCAGGTTTTAGGATGGGTGATAAGTCTTTTGGAGGAGGGGAATCTTATCAGGCCCTTACTGAACCCAGAGGAGGATTTACCATGAAACAAACAGTGTGGTGGCATGGGGTCCCCAATGCTAGGGGGCCCCCCAAAATGCAGGACAAATCTCATCTGAGAATCCTGAGTCCCAGCCGGCAGCGCAGCAGGGCTTAGGCAGGCAGGCTGCCTGCATTCCGTGGCCGGTGTCCCCACGCCGCTCCCAGAAGTGGCCAGCTGCTGGCACATCTGTGTGCCCCTGACAGGGGAGAGGCGGATCCATACGCTGCCCCTGCCCCAGGCAGTGCATGGAGACCCGCTGCTCTCTCCCCCCCCTGCCGGGGTGTGCAGAGATGTGCCAGCAGCAGCACCAAGGCTGACCCTGACCGCACTGCCTCCCTCCCTCTGTGCCGTGCCACTACCCGAAGTGGCCGGCCTGTCCCTGCAGCCCCTGGGGTGGGGTGGGGGGGGGTGGGAGTGTCTCCACACATTGACCCCGCCCTGAGTACCGACTCTGCAGTTCCCATTGGCTAGGGACTGCAGCCAATGGGAGCTGTGGGGGTGGTGCCTGCAGGCAGCAGCAGAGACCTCCGGTCTAGGAGCCACTACCGTCAGTAGCATAGCTAAGGGCGGGAGTAGGGGGAGTGGCCGCTCCCCCTGTGAGGAGAAGCGGTGCTAAGGCACCGCCCGAGCCCCACTGCCGGAGCCGGGCTGGGGGGGGAGCGCTTTAAAAGGCAGGGGGCGCCGCAGCAGCTGGAGCCCCGGGCCCTTTAAAGCGCTGCCGGGTGAGTACAGGGGGAGCGGGGAAGCACCTTTTTATAGCGCTGCTCCCCGTGCTCTAAACCTGGCTACGCCACTGGCTACCGTGGCGGTGTGTGCGCTGGTTGCTTTGGGGTTACATGCTGCCAAAGGTTAGCGCCACTCCCCGATCCCTCCTGCACCAGCCAAGCCCCCAGCCCACACCTACATTTCTTGCAGAGCCTGGCCCCTGATGCCCATCCTGCATCCCAATCCCCTAACTTTATTTTCATTTACTTCCTATTACTTATAATATAGAAGGATGAAGAAAAAAAAATGAAAAACTGGGGGGGTTGCCAAAAAATGAAGCTGCACACTTCTAACTAAAGCCCCCCTAACTAACTCTGCCACTCTCTGAACCAGTGTATTTCCAATCTCTTCCCTCCAGGTAATGCTTTATCAAACACTTGTGTTGCGCTGCTGGACTCCTAAGCAGACTAGGTGCAACAGCACCACCTACTGGGCTTGCACAAATCAGGGGAAATTATCCAGCTCTAGGGTTCCCAAACTGGGGGTAGTCTACAGGCACAATTGCATTCTCCAGTGAAATCTCTAACTCCAACTGACTCCTGTAATCCAAGTAAAATCTATATAAATAACCTTGGAGCTGTATAGAGTGGAGTAGAGACAATTTTTTAAAATGCAATGTCACATTTAATTCTCACAAGTACAATGGTGTGTTTCACTTCAGGTTAACCTAGAGCAACGTACACTGTCCCCCATTTACAACAGTATAAAATGACCTGCACTTCTTCAATTTAACATGGATATTTTTATTTTTCAAAAAAATAAAGGGATGCAGGGGTGGAGAAGGTATTTACTGGATCATACGAGTACCTGTTCCCTCAAGGTTATCTTTATTTACACTGTTTAATTTTCTAATTAGTAGAGAATAGAGGTGTCTTTACTTGCATGCACACAAATTCAGATTTTACACTAAAAAAATTGAAAAAAGTATTCAAAGTTGAACAATTGCTTTAAAATCAATGAATGTTGATTAACATGGTGTTTGTTTTATACATTAATAGATGGTATGCTCCCTCGAATACATTTTGCTCTCAACTTTTAATTAGTTTTAGTAGAACCATCTTGTTTCAAAGATCTTGAAGAATTTCTTTGAGTGAATAGTAGTAGGGATTTCTATTACAACTGTTTACCTTAAAATGAAAAGGAAGTGTAAATTGTTTAGTTTACATGCAATAAAATAATTTTCCTGCAGTGGAGGGCCTCCGGCAAAGAAGCAGGGGAACAAAAACCCTCCCAAGCTGCAAAGATTTGAATGTGCACCTTCCCCCAATCAGTTAGCTTTTAAAAGTGCAATTGTGTGTTTATGTAAAACTTCAAGAGAAGTTAAAACTACCTCATCCCTACTTTATACTAAGTGTTGTGTCCCAACATTTATCAAAACTTTACCAGGTGAGGAATTTACAGTAGAGGACATGTGGCGAGCTTCACGGTCCACAGAGAAAGGGACAAATTCTTAATGTCAGCTCAGGTTTGATTTGGCACAAGGGCAATGGAGCCTTCTGAACTGGTTTCATACCAGACATTGTGATGTAGCAGAGTTGGTAGCAGTTTAGAGACAGTCCACTATGTCAATGTGGGGAGCCACAAACCATGATCATATTGTTGACTGCAAAATGACAACTTCCTGGAGGTCATGCTTTGAACATTGTTAAGAAAACTGGTGCTTGGCTTGACAGAATTGTATACATCAAATCATCATGCACTGGAACCTCAAAAGCCTGGTGGCTCTAGGGTATAAGCCACTCTAAACATCAAAGACATTCATTGGTTTATCAGAACACCTAAAATCAGCAGCAGCATAACTCCATATAAACAGCTTTAGATCCACTAGACAAGAACTATGCGTAGACTTACCTGTACTCTTGCCAGTCCTTGTTTTTTGTATAAAATGGTTAAATTTGAAATTAAAAGGCTGGTAGGGTCATCTGCTTCATAGTTGAGCTTGAGCCCTTTCAAATTCAAACATCCTTCCATCCCCCCCCCCCCCCCCCCAATCCCCCTTAACCAACAATATTAGACTTAAGATACAAAACACAGCTTGGATCAATGCCCACAGAGATATAATCTGGGATTTTGGGAAACAAGCAATCTGAATAATGGCAAAATGTGAGAAAGCTGAATGCTACTTAAGTTAAAACCTGCACTTGTTTCAGGAGCATTTCTCACTGTCGGGAACGTATAACCAAGGGGCACAAGCTCTTCCCAGTTTGGGTTTAGATACAATGTTCAGCTCTCCTTACCATCAGGCCTTAAATATCTAACTCCCAGCACAATTTTAATATGCAATTGATGAGATTCACAGATGCATTCAGGAAGTGGTCTGTCAAAAATAAAGGGATGGGTGAGAGGCTCTGATGCAGTACTATAAAATCCTCTTACCAGTAAAGGCTTAAGAAACGCAGGTAGCCAGGCTAACACCTGACCATCAGAACTAATGAGGAGACAAGATACTTTCAAAATCTGAGGGGGGAGAAAGGTTTTTTGTCTGTCTGTGTGATCTCTTGGTAGGAGACAGATCAAGCAAATACCCCATCCTTCTTCTATGGAGTTAGTGAGTATTGAGATATACGTTAGGTTTTTTTTCCTGTTTTTAGCTTGGGAAATTCGTATTCCTTTTTTTTTTTTTGCATTTTTTCTGTAACTTGAAGATTTTGCCCCGGGGGGGGGTGAGGGGGAAACCCTCTGAGTTAGGAAATTGAGTACCCTGTAAAGTAGTTACTATCCTGATTTTACAGAGATGATTTTTACCTTTCTTGTTTTAATAAAATCCTTCTAAGAATCTGACAGTTTTCCATTGTTCTAATAGCCCGGGGGTGGGTTTTTGATCACTGAGTAACCAATTGGTTAGGAGATTATTCTCAAGGTCCCCAGGAAAGGGGGTATATGGGCTTGAGGGGATAGCAGCGGGGGAAGGGGAACTCCAAGTGGTCCCTTTCCCTGTTTCAAGCACTTGGTGGTGGCAGCTCAAATCTTTTTCCAGGGTGGAGGGGAGATTTTGTACCTTGGGGAGTTTTTAACCTAAGCTGGTAAAAATAAGCTTAGGGGTCTTTCATGCAGGTCCCCACATCTGTACCCTAGAGTTCAGAGTGGGGAGGGAACCTTGACATGGTCTAAGATGGTAGTTTGTGCAGCATGCATGGACATATCCCCTTTACTGCTTATCCATTATTTGTGATTTTTAAGGAGTTTCACCTATATGATGGGAGACAAATGCACACTGGCTTATTTTTATATCACTTCATTTTTCCATCTGTCTGGGTTTCAACAGCCCACATCCTACCAGCTATGGAGTTTAGAAGCTATGGCCAGTTAAATGTGAACATAGGCTTTTAGTACCGACAGCCAGTGAACTTCTGTCTTTACTCCTTAGTCCGACTCAAAACTAATCTAGAGACAATCAGCTGGTTTACTGCCACTATTAACTCATGGCTCACTAGCTCTGTAAATCGCCTCTTGAAATTATTCAACAATGCAGGAAATGGCTTCTCTATACTGCTTGTTTTACAGATCCATTGGTCACTTACACCAGCCTGAAGGAAAATCAAATCAGTGCCCAAACATAAGATACTAGCCAACAAACTAATGTTACCTGTAATGGAACCAAGACAATTAAGGTGACTAAACTTCCCTTTTGTCCTTCTGAAGTATTCCGACTTCTCTATTTCCTTTCACAGCTGCATTTTTTGCCTATGTATCACAAGCTACTGGTTATGAGACTTCCTGTACTGTGGGTCTCTGCTTCATGATGGTCTATAGAGAGATCAGAAAGGGAAACTTGAGCTGACCATTGCTGGGGATCTTAACTGAGGGGCCTGGAAGCAAGTCTTTACTCTTCCCCAAACTGTTGTCTTGGAAGGTCTGAAGACCCTTAATATCACCCTAGGAGTGGATTGGGGGCAACTGCTTTCTATGGAGTTCTGTCCCTCTTTCCCTTTGGGGAAAAGGGGTCTCATGGTCTGGCTTCTCTTGCCATGAAGGATTTGGGAGGGCTTCAGGCCTCACGATTTCTTTATACTCCCTGGCTTTCCTGGAGTGGCTCCTATTGTGCTCTTGGCAAAACTCTGCAGATGGCAGCTCAGGCCTGAAGCAGTCCTGTGGGTCATGCTGTAAGTCCACATACACATTCCCAAATTGGAGATTGCAGATCGGATAGGAACTCTAAATATGCATTTTATAATAGTCAATTTGAGTTAAATATTCCCTGTAAGGCAGTGAAGTTCTATGAGAGGATGATTCTTCAAGTGGAAGATCTCAATTGCTGCCTTTTAAAGCGGACTTAGTGTCTGAAACATCTCCAGAATTTCTGGGCACCTTTCCAACAGTGTTTTAAACCTATGGTACCAACAGTCCAAAATACCCCTCATTAACTAGAAACAGTCTTCAGTCCCACCATAAAGCAGGTGATTTAGGAGTAGAAGACCCCATCCTCTGTAACAAGTCAAGGGAGCATCGTGGAGGTGAATGCCTGGCTGAAAAGATGGTGTCGCCAGGAGGGCTTTGGCTTCCTTGACCACGGGATGCTAATCCAGGAAGAACTGCTAGGCAGAGATGGCGTTCACCTTTCGAGGAGGGGAAAGACCCTATTTGGATACAGACTGGCTAACCTAGTGAGGAGGACTTTAAACTAGGTTCGACGGGGACAGGTGAGCAAAGCCCACAGGTAAGTGGAGAACATGGAGACCTGGGAGATGGGTCGGAAATAGGAGGGGGCGTGGGCTCTAATGACAAAGAGATAGGAGGGTCAGGGCAAAACTGGGAGGCAAGATCAAATCAGTATCTTAGATGCCTGAATACAAATGCGAGAAGTATGGGTAATAAGCAGGAAGAACTGGAAGTGCTAATAAATAAATTCAACTATGACATTGTTGGCATCACTGAAACTTGGTGGGATAATACACGATTGGAATGTTGGTATGGAGGGGTACAGCTTGCTCAGGAAGGACAGACAGGGGAAAAAGGGAGGAGGTGTTGCCTTATATATTAAAAATGTACACACTTGGACTGAGGTGGAGATGGACACAGGGGACGGAAGTGTTGAGAGTCTCTGGGTTAGGCTAAAAGGGGTAAAAAAACAAGGGTGATGTCATGCTAGGAGTCTACTACAGGCCACCTAACCAGGTGGAAGAGGTGGATGAGGCTTTTTTTTTTAAAACAACAAAATCATCCAAAGCCCAAGATTTGGTGGTGATGGGGGACTTCAACTATCCAGATATATGTTGGGAAAATAACACGGCGGGGCACAGACTATCCAATACGTTCTTTTTATTTCAGAAGGTTGAGAAAGCTACTGGGGGAAGCTGTTCTAGATTTGATTTTAACGAATAGGGAGGAACTCGTTGAGAACTTGAAAGTAGAAGGCAGTTTGGGCGAAAGTGATCATGAAATCCTAGAGTTCACAATTCTAAGGAAGGGTAGAAGGGAGTACAGCAAAATAGAGACAATGGATTTCAGGAAAAGCGGATTTTGGTAAGCTCAGAGAGCTGATAGGTAAAGTCCCATGGGAATCAAGACTGAGGGGAAAAACAACTGAGGAGAGCTGGCAGTATTTCAAAGGGACACTATTAAGGGCCCAAAAGCAAACTATTCCGCTAGGTAGGAAAGATAGAAAATGGGGCAAAAGACCACCTTGGCTTAACCACGAGATCTTGCAAGATCTAAAAAATAAAAAGGAGTCGTATAAAAAATGGAAACTAGGACAAATTACAAAGGATGAATATAGGCAAACAACATGGGAATGCAGGGGCAAGATTAGAAAGGCAAAGGCACAAAATGAGCTCAAACTAGCTGCAGGAATAAAGGGAAACAAGAAAACTTTTTATCAATACATTAGAAGCAAGAGGAAGACCAAGGACAGGGTAGGCCCACTACTCAGTGAGGAGGGAGAAACAGTAACAGGAAACTTGGAAATGGCAGAGATGCTTAATGACTTTTGTTTCGGTCTTCACCGAGAAGTCTGAGGGAATGCCTAACATAGTGAATGCAAATGGGAAGGGGGAAGGTTTAGAAGATAAAATAAAAAAAGAACAAGTTAAAAATCACTTAGATAAGTTAGATGCCTGCAAGTCACCAGGACCTGATGAAATGCATCCTAGAATACTCAAGGAGCTAATAGAGGAGGTATCTGAGCCTCTAGCTATTATCTTTGGTAAATCATGGGAGACAGGAGAGATTCCAGAAGACTGGAAAAGAGCAAATATAGTGCCCATCTATAAAAAGGGAAATAAAAACAACCCAGGAAACTACAGACCAGTTAGTTTAACTTCTGTGCCAGGGAAAATAATGGAGCAAGTAATTAAGGAAATCATCTGCAAACACTTGGAAGGTGGTAAAGTGATAGGGAATAACCAGCATGGATTTGTAAAGAACAAATCATGTCAAACCAATCTGATAGCTTTCTTTGATAGGATAACGAGTCTTGTGGATAAGGGAGAAGCGGTGGATGTGGTATACCTAGACTTTAGTAAGGCATTTGATACGGTCTCATATGATATTCTTATCAATAAACTAGGGAAATACAACTTAGATGGGACTACTATAAGGTGGGTGCGCAACTGGCTGGATAACCGTACTCAGAGAGTAGTTATTAATGGCTCCCAATCCTGCTGGAAAGGTATAACGAGTGGGGTTCCGCAAGGGTCTGTTTTGGGACCGGCTCTGTTCAATATCTTCATCAATGACTTGGATATTGGCATAGAAAGTACGCTTATTAAGTTTGCAGATGATACCAAACTGGGAGGGATTGCAACTGCTTTGGAGGATAGGGTCATAATTCAAAATGATCTGGACAAATTGGAGAAATGGTCAGAGGTAAACAGGATGAAGTTTAATAAGGACAAATGCAAAGTGCTCCACTTAGGTAGGAACAATCAGTTTCACACATACAGAATGGGAGGAGACTGTCTAGGAAGGAGTACGGCAGAAAGGGATCTAGGGGTTATAGTGGACCACAAGCTAAATATGAGTCCACAGTGTGATGCTGTTGCAAAAAAAGCAAACATGATTCTGGGCTGCATTAACAGGTGTGTGGTGAGCAAGACACGAGAAGTCATTCTTCTGCTCTACTCTGCGCTGGTTAGGCCTCAACTGGAGTATTGTGTCCAGTTCTGGGCACCGCATTTCAAGAAAGATGTGGAGAAATTGGAGAGGGTCCAGAGAAGAGCAACAAGAATGATTAAGGGTCTAGAGAACATGACCTATGAAGGAAGGCTGAAGGAATTGGGTTTGTTTAGTTTGGAAAAGAGAAGACTGAGAGGGGACATAGCAGCGGTCTTCAGGTATCTAAAAGGGTGTCATAGGGAGGAGGGAGAAAACTTGTTCATCTTAGCATCTGAGGATAGAACAAGAAGCAATGGGCTTAAACTGCAGCAAGGGAGGTTTACGTTGGACATTAGGAAAAAGTTCCTAACTGTCAGGGTGATTAAACACTGGAATAAACTGCCCAGGGCGGTTGTGGAATCTCCATCTCTGGAGATATTTAAGAGTAGGTTAGATAAATGTCTATCAGGGATGGTCTATACAGTAATTGGTCCTGTCATGAGGGCAGGGGGCTGGATTCGATGACCTCTCGAGGTCCCTTCCAGCCCTAGAATCTATGAGTAACTATTTGAACACCAGTTAGGTACAACATTCCCCCTGTACTAATACTTTTCTGATCAGAACAAGCTCTAGGAAGCATTTGTTTCTGAAAAGCACAAAATAAGACTTTACAAAATGAATGTTATAGGTTATATCTTGGGCATCCCAAATCTTGGAAAGTGCCCCATCAAGTTTGCCTATGTCTAAAGAAACTAACTGGAAAGTAATAAATTGAGATTTCACAAAACACCAATATAAATATACCAGAAAGGAGGACCAGAAATGCACGGTGTAAGAAACAGATCTTTTATTTAGTTCTCTTTCACTGTACTTGTATTGAAGTTAAGACCATTCAGTGGCAGTCCCAACCCACTCAGTGGCCTGTGCTGTGGGAGCTGCAGACCAGTCTTCAGTGGCAGGCTGGGCACTCCAATCCTCTGAAATAATAAAGTGACTATCAGGAACTTCTACAGCAATTGTACTCACATCCTGTGCATCTATTAACTAGTTTCACATGCATAGCTAATCATGCATTTGAATAGGCAAGAACACTTATGGAAACAAAAGTGTGGTTGACTGTTCATGTATCCCACTGGAAAACAGTTTGTGCCCACTAAGAAGCACTGATCCAAAGGTTTAGGCTCTAAGACAGGGAAATCTATACAAATTTCCCAGATGAATATACAAAATGCTTCCCAATACTCAGCCATGCTAGCCAGAGGACATCTGCAGGAAATGTTTGGCAAATACTATGGAACTGCACCCAAAACTAATGAAAATCTGAGGAAATTCACTCAATGCACATGAAAACTAGCCAGAGCTCTATGTGCATCTCCAAAGTTTCATACAGTTGACTATCACCAAGTCAGATCTTTAAAAAAAAAAAAAAAAAAAAACCACATAAGAACTTCTATATCTGCCATCAGCTCTTCCTTCAAACATTTCTCAAAAACTCACCAGTTGGGAACTGCTGGATTGGCACAGATGGTACCTGCACCCCCTCAGACCAATCTGCAACCTCAGGCTGAGGAGCAGGAGCAGCAGTAGCAGCAGCAGCGGCGGTGAATTCAGGTGCTGGTGCTGTCCATTCACCCTGGAACTCCTCCTTGGTAACTGCCTTCTCAGCTGCAGCCTGCTCCTCCTTTTCAATCTACCAGACACAAGATTGTGAGAATCTCAGAGGGAGGGAGTACATTCCTATATTAGCTAACTTGCGCTGAAGACAATTTAAAATTAAAGTGAGGTTCTAACACAATCACTAAAATAGTTACAGATGAAACTGCCCTCAAGTGACCTACAAGGTTGTTTCCATACCCTCCCCTACATGCACACTCCCAACCCAATCCAGAAGTTTTTACCTCCTCAGGATCTCTGTAGAAGTAGAGATCAGGCATAACCTCCCACGGGTGTTCACGGGAGATGGTGCCACGCATACGCAGGACCTCACGGGCGAGCATCCACCACATCAGACCCACTGAATGGGCCCCCTGAAACACAAACTGGTGTCTAACCTTTGGTTCAAAACCAGTCCTTTAAAAAAAGATTATACATAGCTGAAATCTATAAAGGAAGAGTGTAAAATGTACACACCAAGTCCAAACCTCTTAAAAGCACAAGCTCTTGGAACTAACTAATGCTTATTTTCCCCCTCAAACCCTTCCTGAGGGTCCTTCACAAAGCAAGATAAAGGCAACTCTTTTGGGCACTGCCCACTTTTCAGATCACCAGTGAAAAGACCACATGAATGTAGAAACAGTTGTACTATTGATGGCAGACATTAGTATGGATCAATCACTAACACCTGGGTGGACTGTACATGGCTCGGTGAGAGTCATCCTCCTTCTGGCCTATGAGGGTCAGACCCCACAGGCATCCCATAAGCATCAAGATTTTAAGAAAACAGATCTGAGTAGTAGGTTTATGGGGTAACTGAATTGACATAGCTAGGAAAGGCTGACCAAATAGACAATTTACAGTATATTCTGAATATGTTCAAGTTTTGACTTAGGTATGAAATTTCAGAGGTAAGGGTCTAATCAACATCCTAGGCTCCTTCCCCCTTAAGCCTCACCATTGGGGTAGTTCCAGAGAAGCACAGATGTTTTCCAGAGCAATTTCTTCATCAACTGGAAGACTTGTCTTGGTGCTTCACTTCTCTCACATTTAAGACATGTCGCAAGAATCACTATCAAACTCCACTCATTGGACCACAAAGGCCCTTGTGGCGTTAGCGAAAAATCCTGCTGAAGTTACTGTAGCACACGTCCTACACTTGAGAGTTCATTGGCCAGAAACTGACCTCAGCTCCAAGCTCTAACAGTGTGCAGTTCAATCCCTCCTTCACACCATCTCCCCCACCTCCGCCATGCCAAAGGCTTTAACTGGTTCTTACCAAATTAGATGTGCCAATACTTTCTAGCCCTTCTCTGCAGAAAGGCTTTTGAAAGAATGCATACCAAGGCTTCCATACCATGGATCTAGAGTGAGTGCCAAAGGGAGAAGCACTGAATACTAGAGCAATTACCTTATTATTGCATGGGATAGCAATATCCACATAGCGCAGCGGGGAGTCTGTGTTGCACAGAGCAATGGTTGGGATGTTAACGTAAGATGCCTCAGTCAATGGCTGATGATCAGCCCGGGGATCTGTAACCACCAAAAGGCGTGGCTCACGGAAGGCAGCCTGGATCTGATTTGTGAAGGTACCAGGGGTGAAACGTCCAGCAATTGGTGTCGAGCCAGTGGCGGCAGCAAACTTCAGAACAGCACGCTATTAGGGGAGTAAAAACAAAACCAGGATTATACAGCTGGATTGACAACCTCTCTATCGTGGTATGGTGGCAACCAAAGAGAATATGTATTTTTGAACAACCCTCTTTCTATCTTATTTCCACTGTTTATGACTGAACTCCTCTGACAACTCAGCTCTGGCATGGAACAGAATGGAATTATATTCAGTTATTCCCCGCTCCGCAAGACTGAAATGAAGGAGGAAAACCCTATCTGTCAATTAAATAAGCAGCCAGCCCAGGACTCTGGAAAACAAGGGACCACACTTCCTAATCCTAAACATATGAGACTCCCCGGAGGTCTTAACTCTACTTAAAAACTCTTCTCTTAAATGTCACTCAATCTAGCTTTACCATTTACCTAGCCTCTGTATTTACACTCATCCTTTTGTAACAAATACAGGGTGAGGGTGAAAGGTGTAAGGAAACTGAAGACAGACAAAGAAAAAGATATTTCTCCCAAAATTTCTACACAGTATTTCAACTTCCCATATCTGACTACAGCAAAACTTTAATCACGGGTGAAAACAACTCCGTTAAATTTACCTGTGACAATGTCTCAGGAATATACGACCAAGTCTAATTTATTGACAAATTCTTTAAGCCGATCAGATGTCTCAACTAAACTGGCATGTGGCAGTGATTGCCTTCAAACTCCAGTCACGGAAAGACTATCTTCTGGTGTTAGCAAACATCCTGCCATGCTGCTTCAATGTAGCTCACTTTTGGCACTTGAGAGGTCATTGGCAAGAAACTAGAGTCAGCTTCAAGTTTTAACAGGATGCAGTTGAAGTATGCAACAAAATCCATTCATAACCTGATGCTGTTCTGCTTGCATCTTAGACCTACACAATACCTACTATCATGGCACTATGAATTTGAACCCACTCTTTGGCCCATCTCTACTAATGCAGAGAGGCAAAAGCGAATAGTGACTAGGCTGGACTTAATTTGAAGGTTAAATTCCCTCCTGTATCATAACTGCTTTTATGGCAGCATCTCTAGATTTGGAGAATGAAAGTAGGTCTTAAAGAGTTTACTATTAAAATGAAATGTGAAAGAACTGCAATGCAGGAAACCCAGAGACACCATCTCATTCAGCAACAACTCCTACCAACGTGCAATTTTGACTGATTCCCAAGGGACTTGGGAAAAGTGACAGCTGCAATACTGGGCCTCCAAAAGGGATGTATAATGCAGGAGCAGGTTTTTCCCCAAGATTACAAGTGAAGAAAGAGAAATGTGCACGATTAGAATGCATGAGAACCCATCTAAAACAAGTGATTTAAGTCACTAAATTTAAGTCACAGATTTAAGTCTGTCATTACCTTAATTACTATCACCTAGCCCTCACATCCAAGACACTTGCTCTAAAGGAACAGAACAGCACACTATGAACTATTCAACTTGTATCTGCAAAACATACAGATTTGACGCCTGTGTATATGTGAAATTTGCTGGAAATGGACACTCATACATTCTTCCCAAGCCCCAAATGCAAAGAGTCTGTGTCCAAAATAAGCATTAGATTTCAGGCCACCTGCTTCCATTTACTGAGCCTCACAGCCTTGCATGTCATGCTCAGTGAGCACGACTCTACAAAAGCAGGTCTTGCGACCCATGAATAAGGTCCATACCTGTCCAGTGTTCCTGGAAGAGATGACGCTCACATCAGCGGGGTTTTCAATGGCAACGATGGCACGGGCTGCCAATAGAAGCTTCTCCCAAGTCCTCTTCAGATTGATGATGTAAATACCTAATGTTAACATCAGCATCCACAATAACCAACAAGTATAAGCTCTCATTGGAGCTGCACTTGTGTAACTAGATTGGCATGTGGCAGCGATTACTATCAAACCCCAGTCACGGAGGGAACACCTCTCCTGGTGTTAGCGAATATCCTGCCATGCAATTTACTGTAGCACACTTCCGACACTCAAGAGGTCATTGGTCAGAAGCTGGCCTAATCTCTGAGCTTTAACAGTGTGCAGTTCAGACTTATGAGGAAAATAAAACAATGGATCAACACATATGCACAAAACTATTTTTGTTATTCTAACCCAGAGCCGTAGAAAGTCAATGACAGAACTGAAATTCAGAAAATTAACAAATTTGACAAAAAGCAAAACCACAGCCAATGGGAGCTGCGGGGGCAGCGTTTGCAGACAGGGAAGTGCACAGAGCCAACTGGCTGTGCATCCATGTACTACATAGGAGCAGGTGGGGGTCGGGGGTCATGTCAGCTGCTTCCTAGGAGCCACACGAAGTGGGGCAAGCCTCCGACCCCAACTCCCCGGCTGGAGTGCCAGAGCAGGGCAAACCCCTGACTCTGCTCCCTGGCGGGAGCTGAGGGCCGGATTAAATGGTCTGATGGGCCGTATGTGACCCCCGGGCCGTAGTTTGCCCACCCCTGCTCTAGATACTCAATGTTGCAGAAGAAGATACAGAATCCAGCTCAACTCTGCTGAGTTGATTCTTCAAGGATAACACTTAGCTGTGAATGGGTGACAGGGGATGGATCACTTGGTTACCTGTTCTATTCATTCCCTCTGAAGCAGCTGGCATTGGCAACTGTCAGAACACAGGATACTGGGCTACATGGACCTTGTCTGACCCAGTACGACCGTTCTTATGTAACCCTGTTAAACATTGCCAGTTGCTGCTACTAAACATCCATTCCAAGTCCTAAAGCACTGCTAAGTACTTACCATCACTTTTCCTTTTGTAGATATACTGTTCCATCTGAAAGTCTAGATTGGTGCCTCCCAAGTGGGTTCCTGCAGCGAGGAATTTGAGGACATCCTCCTCCTTCATCTGCAGGACATCGAGACCTCCGGACATTGTGAAAGTTCCCCTTTTAAAGTAACGGCAGGGAACCTGGAACAACAAATCAGTTCACTCTACTACAAACTTACTCAGAAGTAATTGTGTGAAGTAACAGAATATTGGGGAATCCTAGTCAGTGGAGGTTTTTAAGAACAGTTTGTACAAACATGTTAGGGATGGTCTAGATCAGCGCATCTCACATGCAGCCACTAGGGGATTTTCTTGCAGCTAAAGTCTAAAAAGTAGGGCTGTCGATTAATCGCACTGTTAAACAGAATACCAATTAAAGTGTATTAAATATTTTGGATGTTATTCTACATTTTCATATACTGTATTCTGTGTTGTAACTGAAATCAGTGTTTTTATTACAAATATCTGCACTGTAAAAATGATAATAGTAATTTTCAATTCACCTCATACAAGTACTGTAGTGCAATCTATCCTGAAAGTGCAATTTACAAATGTAGATTTTTGTGTTACATAATTGCCCTCAAAAACAAGACAATGTAAAACTTCAGAGCCTACAAGTCCAGAGTCCTAATTCTTGTTCAGCCAATCGCTAAGACAAACAAGTTTGTTTACATTTACAGGAGATATTGTAAATAAGCGGGCAGCATTGTCACCAGAAAGAACAGGCATTTGCATGGCATGTTTGTAGTTGGCATTGCAAGGTATTTACCTGCCAGATAGGGCATATGAACGTTTAGCATTTCATGCTTCGGCCACCATTCCAGAGGACATGCTTCCATGTTGATGACACTCGTTAAAAAAAACAATGCGTTAATTAAATGTGACTGAACAACTTGGGGGAGAGTTATATGTCCTTTGCTGTTTTACCCGCATTGTCATATACTTCATGTTATAGCAGTCTCGGATGACTCAGCACATGTTGTTCATTTTAAGAATACTTTCACTGCAGATTTGACAAAACCACAAAGGAGATTTCTAAAGATACCTACTGCACGCTACCCAAGATTTAAGAATCTGAAATGCTTTCCAAAATCAGAGGAATGAGGTGTGGAGCTTGCTTTCAGAAGTCTTGAGAGCAACACTCCAATGTGAAAACTACAGAACCCAAACCACCAAAAGAGAAAATCAACCTTCTGCTGGTGGCATCTGACGCAGATGATGAAAGTGAACATGCGTCAGTCCGCTCTGCTTTGGATCGTTATCGAGCAGAACCCATCAGTATAGATGCATATCCCCTGGAATGGTGGTTCAAGCATGAAAGGACACGTGACTACCTTGCGACGCCAATACCAATACAACAGTGCCATGAGAATGCCTGTTCTCACCTTCCAGGTGTCACTGTAAATAAGAAGCAAGCAGCATTATCTCCTGCAAATATAAACAAACTTGTTTGTCCGAGTGATTGGCTGAACAAGTAGGAGGACTGAGTGGACTCGCAGGCTCAACTTTTACACTGTTTTATTTTTGAATGCAGTTTTTTTGTACATAATTTTAAAGTTGTAAATTCAGTTTTCATGATAAAGAGATCGCACTATAGTACTTGTATGAGATGAATTGAAAAATATTATTTCTTTTGTTTTTAGAGTGCAAATATTTGTAATCAAAAATAAATATAAATTGAGCACTGTACACTTTGTATTCTGTGTTGTAATTGAAATCAATATATTTGACAATGTGGAAACATCCAAAAATATTTAAGTAAATGGTAGTCTATTATTAACACTGATTATTTTTAACCGCTTGACAGCCCTGCTAAAAAACAAAACACAACCATAAAAGCAAAACAAACAAAAACAGATGAGAACATACAAAGCACTTTATTTGTATATTTCTATTCTGTTTAGGATCAGTAAAGAAACAGACAACAGTGTATATGTATTGTGTTTGCAAAAAAAACCCGACCATCAATAAATTACTACGAACTGCACATATATATGGGCATAATTAACTTTAGAAAACACGAATACGTATTTTAGGAAAAAAGGTCAGAGCAGCCACAAGCAAGAGCTGGTATCCACATTCTGAGGCCACCAAAAATGTTGCTGAGAGAAGCAGTGGATCTAGATTTGGTCCTGCCAGAGAGCAGGGCTGGACTTCTTGCGGTCCCTTCCAACGCTACCTGTCCATGACAGTCCCTCGCGTGCGGGTAAAAGGTGAGTATATGGGGTGACTGAAAACCCATCGCTACAAGGGTACAAGAAAGCAGCAACCTGCCCATTCCGCCATCAGTGACTCGCCCGGCTTTCGCTTGCGTTACAGACTACGGCGGGGCGAAGCCCAAAGGCGCCGCCGCGCCCAGCACGGGGCACGCAGCCGCCGCGTCCCGAAGCAGCAGCAGCGACGCCCAACCTCGCCTGGGGGGGGGGGGGGGGGGGGAAGGAAGGGGGGGCGCGACACGCGCTCACCGCTAGCACCGCGCTGGGCGGGAGCCGCACGGCAGGCGGGGCTCACGCAAGGCCCTTGATTGCCGGAGGCCGGCCCGGGGGGGGGGGGGGGGGGGGGGCGGCGGCAGCTTCCCGAAACTTCCCCCCCTTCCCCCCGCACCGCCCGGTCCCCACCCCCCGCGCGGACGGTGCCCCAGGCCGGATCCCGCCCCGCAAGACTCACCCGGTGACAACGCCGTATGGAGACCACGTTAGGCTCGGAGCGAGAAAGAGAGAGCCCGCGGGAAGTGACGTTAATTTATAGATTCCCATCGACCAATCAGCGGCAGGGACGTAGGGGGAAGTGAGGGAAAGGGTTGAAGGTCATCGGGTTCCTAAGGGGCGGGAGGAAGGCCCGGGTACTTAGCAACAGTCACGTGGGCAGCAGCCGGCAGGGGGCAGCAGAGCTGCGAGTGCTAATGCGGCTGGGCTGGGAGCGCGCAGAGCGGGGCTGCCCCTGGGCTTTGCTTAGGGATGGGCTGTGAGCCAGGCGTGCACGGGGCGCTAAGCTGTAGAGGGGCTCTGGGGGCAGGGGAGAGGCAGGGCTTGGGATGGGGCCCTAGATCAAACACGTGGCCGTCTCTCCTCCAGTGTAAATCACCCCCCTCCCCCCCCACTAGGGTGACCAGACAGCAAATGTGAAAAATCGGGATGGGGGGGGAAGGGGTAATAAGAGCCTATATAAGAAAAAGACCCAAAAATCAGGACTGTCCCTATAGAATCGGGACATCTGGTCACCCTACCCCCTACATACACACACACACACTGCTGCCAGCGGCTCCCACCATGTTATCCCCAAGCCCACACACCACTGGTGTTTGGGTTCCAGTCTCAGCTGCTGGAGTCCTTTGTTCTGCCCAGACCCTCAGCTTTCACACGCCATGCAGGTAAGGGTCCCAGCCCTCCTGGCTCCGGAGAAGAGCTTGGAAGCAGGAAGCAACTGCACCCTAACAGCTCAGAAACCGCTACTTGGCAAATGAAAAGAACCTGACCGATGATTTGTGAATTATTTGCGATTAGCCGTCCTGCTGTCTGCCTTGATCACTACAGCACTGAAGTGCTGCACATGGGTAACTCACAGCTACGGGCTACCAAATTCATGGTCCATTTTGGTCAATTTTCTGGCCAGAGGGTTTTAAAATTGGTCAATTTCATGATTTCAGATGTTTACATTTGAAATTTCAAGGTGTTGTAATGGGGGGGGGGGGGTTTCCTGACCCAAAAGGGTATCATGAGGTGGGGGTCACAGAATTGCCACCCTCTTCTGTGCTGCCTTCAGGGCTGGGCTCTGAAGACAACAGTCAGGGAGCTTCCTACAGCTGGAGGAGGTTCCCGTAGGTGAAAGTGGACCCAATCTGACCCTGCTTCTGGGAGTTCCCCAGGCGGGGGCGCCTAGCTGCTAGTCTCGGCCAGTGGCAGATTAACAGATAGTCCCATACGGTTTGTGCCCTGGGACCCGGCCAATTTGGGGGGCCCCAGAAAAATGGGCACCCTGATCCCCAGCAGAAGCCCTGAGCCCAGCCACCCTAATCCCCCAGTGGAACCAGGGGGGGCAGAAGCCCCAAGACCAGGTATCCTGAGCCCCGGCTAGAGCCGTGGGGAGTGGAAACCCCAAACCAGGCTGGACCATGGGGCTGAAGCCTCAAGCCCAGGCACCCTGAGCCCCTGCAGGAGCCGAGGAACTGAAGCCCCAAGACCCGGTTGGAGCCACAGTGCAGAAGCCCCAAGCCCAACTCCAGGGGTACTGCAGTGCAGAAGTAAGGGTGTACCACCCTCACTTCTGCACTGCCTCTGGAAATGAGTCTGATCTCCTCATTGAGAGCAGCCATGCAGGGGAAGGAAAATTCTGTCCCTCCACAGCCCGGCTTGGACTAGCAGCTAGCAGCTCCTGGTTGGGGCTCTCCCAGCAGCATGGGGAGATGGATTTCATGGGGAAGGGCTTATTTCATGGTCCGTGACATGCTTTTCATGGCCATGAAATTGGTAGGGCCCAATATCATAGAAATGTAGGGCTGGAAGGGACTGAGGTAGGACTGAGTGCACCTAGAACATCCCTGACAGGTGTTTGTCTAACCGGAGCCCCCACAATTGGCTGGGCCCCCTGGGTACGGGCCCCGTAGGCCCAGTGGCTAATCCACCACTGTTGCTACCTCAAAGGGTTTAATGGGTCTTTTATGTCTCACTGTTGTCCTTAGAATTCTTCATATATAATAGTCACTTTCTTTACTAGCTGGTGGCAGCTGCTCTCTTACATATGTAATATGTATATCATTTTATGTGTATATCATTGCTGTTTGTAGGATATGGTAGGCCGGCTTTTATATCACAGTTTACTCTCCGGGTTCAGCTAATGGATTGGCTAGGGAAGCTGAGACTCTGGAGTGCAAATGGCCCCACAGCTCTGTGCAATACCTAGTACCTGTGGTGTGTATGCGGGTTGAGATATATTATTGTGTGTACCAGAGGTTATTCCACAGTAATTTACAAATCCTTTGATAATCTTCACCGCAGTATTAACAATAATGTTCTGATATTAAGGAGTTTATAAAAGAAGATATAGGCAGAGGGTTGGGAGAAAATATATTACAGCAATTGGGGAAGAGTTTAAGATGTTACTGCCTTTCTCCCTGCTCCTATTCGGTTTTAGATTGTAAGCTCTTCAAGGCTGGGATCCATCTTATGAAGCTTGTACTGACAAGCAGCCTTTAGGGCAGTATGGAAATAATGACTTTATAATTCACACAGGGAGCACACAGTACTGTTGAAACCTCCAATAGTCTTGCTTTTACTGTGCCAGTTAGATGTTTTCTTTCTCCTTAGCCCTTCTATCACAGGTCTTGGTTTTAGATGCACACAGCAGGAGGCAAGGGACATTAGAATGATCTTTCCATAGCCTGAAGGCGACTTTGTGCTTCAGAATTACCTTGACCTTCCACTTTTTCCTCTGGTCTATTTCTACATTAGCCAAGGGTTTTGAACCTCATCAAGCACCAGCTGTGTGTAGCAGATAAGAGCCCAACTGTTGACTCCACCCCATGTTCCTTCTGATCCACGCCTGATGCTGAGCCCTGCAAAACTCTCTTCCTTTTGTGACAGCACTAGCAGAGCTAGGCTGGTAGAGCATGTTGTGTGGAGATGGGGAGGTAGGGCTGTTAAGGGCCTAGCATAGGCAGACTGTAGAATGAGTGGGGCTCTGTATAATACACATGGGAATTGAATCACCAAGAGCAGAAAGAAGGCTGCTGACTTTCATGCCATAGTAGCACATGATCATGCTTTTAAGATCTACAGGTTTCTTCTGGTAATTCCGCTTACAAAATATACATTTGTAGTAGTCAGACTTACAAAAAACAATTTCACCGTAAGCAGGTTCCACTGTAATTTACACATACCTCCCACTCCACACACACACCCCAAAAAGAAATAGACTATCATTCCTCCCCACAAAAAACTTTAATTCTACACCCCACAAAAAATAACAGCTGCGGAACTTCCAATGAGATTAGATTAGCTTTCAAAGGGTAAGGAGCCCGAATTGGGGTTTGTACAGTACATTTCAGACTCCAGTTCTGTTAGAGGGGTTGAAGAAGGGGGAGTGATGGTATAAACCCATGCATTAGCTGTTATCTGCTTAGCAGCAGGTTACACACAGCTTGGGGCACCAGAACTTTTTTCTTTTTTTTTTTTTAATTGAGCTCAACATCCTGATTCCTGTGCTGCCTTCCATCTTGTGTTCAAACCTAGGGACACTAGATTGGATGCTCTTTGTGGCAGGGACTTTTTTGTTCTGTTTGTTCACCACCTAGCACTCTGGGGGTTTTGCACTTGTGTAGTCATTTCCACCTGTGCACAGTGAATATCCATCCTAAGGGGAGCATTTCCCCCTCCTTGGCATTGGTATGAATGACTATGCAGGATCCCGAGCAGTGGAGAACAAGGCCCCAAACCCTTTTACACATTCTCTTTTAAAAGTGCTTGGGGATTGTTAATTTCCACATAGAAGCCTGGCAAAGGGGGTCTGCAGTTGGTTTCTTATGAAGGCCAATACCATTAACAGAGCAGTTACCTTCCTCTCTTCCCATGACTGTCAAGTTAAGGATTCCATTTAGTGTGGCCTCTACAGTCTAGAAGAACCTTCAGCAGCTTAAACATGAAATGCTTTGTCTTGCCAGATGTGGAGCACAATAGTAGCAGAATCTGCAAGGTTGGTGGGGCGGGGGGAGGCTGTGCCCAATAGTGGTACAACTCCTGTGCCGATTCCATGCCAGAGAAACCTGCTGACAATCAGGCCTCTCTGTCCAAGGAGGCACACACAGATGCCATCGGAAAATAACTCCTGCTTCTATAGCCCTCCCTCCCCAATCCTGGAACATGAATGTCTCAGCAGATAAGGTGTCTGCAAAAGGGCCCAGCCATGCTCCTAGAAGACCGATGTCACAGGAGTGCCTAGCAGATATCAGCTGTAGCAGGGAGTTAATGTTTTTGGCAGCATCCCCTGAGCAGCGGGCTTCCTCCAGCAATAGAAGCTCCTGTTCTATGTGCCCTTCAGCCAGTATCTAGGCTCTCTCCTCTCTGCAAGGGCAGTCAGCTTAAATAATCAAGTGTTTTTCTTGCTATAAACGTTTATTGGATATAGCACACAGTGCCACACACTTAAGCAAGTGCTCAAAGCTAGGGGCACTGAAGGGGAAATGCGTTCCTCCCCATACACAGCTGGGAAGCTCTTTGGGGCAGGAGCTGTGGTTTGGTTCTGTTTATACAACACCTGGCAAAATGGGATCCTGTTCCGTGACTGGCACTACGAGAATAATAATGAATGTTCTTAACAACTCCTTTGAGAGCAATACTATGTGATTCTTCTGGGGTGCACCTGCTTAGGAAGAGATGGTCTGTATACACGGCAAAAAATCCAAACCAAACCAACAGCAAAAAATCCTGTATCACCAAGTCTCAGAGCTCAGGTCAACTGACTCAGGCTTATGCTATAGGGCTAAAAATAGCCCAGGGAGCGTCTCAGAGCCCAGGCTCCAGGAGCCCAAGCCCAAATGCCTACACAGCTATTTTTAGCCCCAGAGCACAAGCCTCCATCACTTCAGCTGGGCTCATATTCTCTGTGGTGGGGTTTTTTGTTTTGCCATGTAGACGTAACCCGACTGTGCCTCTCCTGCAGTTTCCCACAAGGCTGTTTGTCCTCATTGCTTTAGCAGAACTGGTCCCCATGGAAGTCAATTGAGCTGTCTCGCCTCATCCCCCACCCCACACACTAGGGAGTTTGTTTTCCATCTGCTTCTTAGGTGTCCTGGTGTTTTAAAAAAGAGAAAGGCACTGAAACGAAGACCAAAACATTCCCCTCCCTCCCTTGGGAAGAAAGAGAAAGGAGATGCTAGTCCATTTTGCAGCCACAAATGTAAGTGACAGTGCAGAATCCAACCCTCTTGCATGATATGTTTTATTACAGACACATTTACATCCATTGTAGTTAAACCTGGATAATGGTCTAAAGTTACAGTTCAATTTAAACAGTGCAAGAAAAACAGCTGGTACAGAAAGGCTGCAAATGGAGTTTCTCAAAAAAGAGGACTCCATTTCTCAAGTCCTTTTTCTGGCCTTCCATCCCTCCTAGCTAAGTCATATTTCAAGTCAGTCAGTGCTTTTGCACTGCCATGGTAGTCATGTGGGTAAGCATAACAAATGCCTATAGACAAAGATAAAGCCAGTGGAAAATGTCTTCTTCTAAGACATTGGGTCATGCTTTGGGAAATACAACCTAAAGCACAAGGGAAGAGGTATAAAGGCCTTTGCCGCAAGCTACAACAGGGATGTCAGTTAGGTTCCCAGCTATATTATCCAACATCAAAGCTACTGTGCAAGGTATGGTAAGATTGCATTTCCCAGCATTCCTTTCAGCCACACATTTCCCCCCTCTCTCACTATACATGTATTAATACATTAAGCAAACTCTGAAACAAATGGTTACACTGTGCCCCTCATAGCAAAATACACTGACATAACAGGACGAGTGTCAGCTGGCACGTGGCCTGGGATCGTAGACTGGGCACACCACCAGGGTAGAAAGCTGCTGAGTTCTGTAGTCCAAGTCTAATCACTTCTTCCCCAAATGCCTCAGCTGGCTTCTGTGCAAAGGCTTCTCAGAGCGCATAGGACTATTCTAAAGGGGGTTCTTTCAACAGTCTTTACTGTAACCACGTAGTTCATAGGACACTGAAACCCTCTCATCTTCCAAGGAAGTTGAATGATACGGTCCTCCTGGAATGCTTTACTCTGAAGATGCAAGGTCAAAACCTTCTCTCCCCTACTTGCATTTGTGTCAGAGAGGGCATGTTTTGCAGCCTGGTCCCGCAGAACTAGGAAACCACGTCTCACCAGCTGATCCAGGTGAGCAGGAGAACGGCTCAGGCTGGTCTCCTCCACTACAAGTACTTCAAGATTTCAGCCCCATTTTTGCCATCATCTGCTCATATAAAGTCCATGCCATCGCTGCCATCAGAGTGCGCCGCAGGGCACGGGGGACACCGCCACGGAAAAAGCCAACCAGTCCATAGTCCTTCAGGAGGAGACAAAACAAACACCATCTGTCTCACTTCATTTAATTCCTAGACATCTATAGGATGGCATAATTCATGGCTGTACTGAAATACATTCTGTACCGGTTCCTAGTGCCTGAGAAATCCATGCTCACACAGCACTCAGCCAGAGGGACAGGAGCACGGAAGGGATCTCTAGCATCACTCAACTGCAGTAACTCCTGCTGATGAAGGAACAGCAGTTACTGGACAGCTGCTATACTGGGAGGCACAGTACAGAACAGTAAGAAGAGGGAGGGGAACCATAGGCCATGCAGGGAAAGCCCCACCTTACCCAGCAAAAAAAATAGGAGAAATAGACAAGAAACAAACCACTTCAGGTCACTTCATATAGTGACCAGCCTCTCTTCAGAATTGTGTGTCAGTTAATATTTACAGAATTGCCCACAAGTATTTTTAAAGCTCTGCCTAGGATTTACATTCATTGAGCAGAAAGAGAAATTCTGAATGGGAGCAAATAGAGTCTAAGCAGAAGCGTGGCTAAAATCCAGATTCAAACAGACCCAAACTTTAGGGAGGAGGATTGATATGGACCCGAGCAGCAAAATTCAGCTCCAGATCTTTCATTCTGAGTTTGCAGGCTCTCACTTGCAACAAAGAAACAGTCTAGCCAAGAGTCATCTCATCAGCAAGGTAACCCAATGCCAAGACAACTGTCACCCAATTTTGATGTTGTGTAACCCCTAGCATTGCATCACATCCTGGGCTAGCAGCCAACAGACATACATCTCTGGGGCCAAATATAGGTTGATGAGTGCTCTACTGGGGTATCCACTCCATGCATCCCCACCCAGTTCCTTGGATAACAGATCTGTACATTCACTTCTTGCTAGTGTTCAAAGGACAGATAATTGTTTTATAACCCATTTATCCTTGAAGCTTGTGTTTATAAAGCAGCATATTACAAAAATCCTCCTGCCTCAGTCTGGCAATCACAGGAGTACTACAGTGATAAGCCCTGGATGCCAGCAGCCCAGGACTGAGTACAACCAGATCCTGCAAGGTTATTTGCGAACACAATTGAAGTGAAATCAGTAAGCACATTCTATTAACAACAGTCTAAGGGTAAAGTGCTCTTTATAATGGCGTGAAGAAAGGTGAAGTGAAACCTCTAGTCATATGATGGCTCAGGATACAAGTTAGATTACATGTGTGGGGGTGAATGTAACATGCCCAAATGTGTATGACTGTCGTCCCCTTTTCATTCACTCACTCCCCATGCTCAGCTAGAGAGAGAGTGTTTGCTTTTCCAAGGGATTTGCCCTGTGTACATAGGTAAAGGATGGTGTAGCATCAGCAATAACCAGGTGGTGGAGAAGTTAACTGTCTAGCACATTAATTTTCATACCACTCAGAAGGAGCAAGAAATAAACAGCAGTAGCGTGTTGGGAGCTGTTTGCTCCCAAGGACGCTGATGTGGATATCTGCCCAATGGGAACTGGACTCAGACCACCAACCAGTCATCAAATGGGAGTAACTTCAGTCACTACTGACCCAGGCTATATGTGAACCAGTGACCAAGAGGTGAAAAGTTCAATCTCTCATAGCATAACACAGAGGAAGCATTTCAGAAGCTATGTTGCTTTCACAGCAGTATACCTAGTAATGACTCATTTGAAGGTCTGCTTTAGAGATGAAGGCGAGAACCTTCATATCAAATCTGCATTTCTGCTGCAGTGACCAGAACTGAGGTTACATTCACACATTCTTCTCAGCCTCACCTTGAAGATTAAGGCAATAGTCTGTCCAGTCCAGCGGTATTTTTCAGGTGTCAGCTGCATGTGGGTTTTGATTACATCAGCAGGCTGTGTTGCCAATGAAGCCAGGATTCCAGCAAAGATTCCACAGCTGAAGTTCATTAAGGGAGTGAGCGCCAGATCAAACTGGTCTGGAATGGAACAAGACACAGCTTAGTCAGACATAATACATTACAATTCTGTTCTGTAGATAGTGACTTTCTTATAAGCTGTATCCCAAACTAAATAACCACCAAATTATGAAGTAGATAACTGAGAAAGATATTACAGGTACAGAGAAGAGACTTTTCAAAGGAGATTAGCAAATAGACACACCAATGCTAATTTTGGCTAAACAAATCACTTCCACAGGGACTGAATTTGACACACACAGAGCTAAAGAAAGGCTGTTTTAGAGGGCAGAAGCTGCAGAGGAGAAGGCTCCCACACCAAAATCAGACAAGTCCCAATTTAGCAGAGATTGCAGGAGTGTGTGCATGAAAATGAGCAACTGGCAATGTCAGGTGTTGAGCAAGTTTTCCCCACACACAGCTCTGCCAACTCCTCATCCCTAACCCACAGTACCCCCTGCTTGGTAACTGCATCCCTGACGTATCGGTCTCATACTTTGCTCGTAGGCAAACTCAACAGATCACCATGAAGCGTGATGCATTCTATGTGCAATCTAGACCCGAGTCCCCTGAACACCGACCTGAGGCCCAGGTCATTTTCATTTGAGACTCCTCCAGAACGTGAGCATCCAGTTCTCTACAGGTGGAACACTAATGACCCACCTAAGCCCTACAAGGGATCAATGTAACCACCCAGAAAAAGGCCAAAGTAAAGCATGTGGACAGAAACGGAAGGATGCTGGGAGTGAGAAGAACCACATTCTGTGTTATTACATCCACATTCAGCCTTACCCTGAGGCATAACTTTTTTGGTCTGGGTGTAGAACATCAAATAGATGCCAGAAAAGGGGGCATCACGTAGGAGCGTTGCAGTCAGCCCACAGAACAAGCCCCGGGCCCCTTCTGTCCGATAGATATTCCTCAAGGCTCCATAGACACTCTCATAGCCATACTTCCCACTCTGCAGAGGACACACAAAAACAGTTACCTACATGTCAGATATAGGGTCCCTTGTGCTGGGACATCATTACTGAGCAAGCCTTGAAGTGAAATCACCTCTCTACACATAAAGGCAGTGGTCACCAACGTGGTGCTTCCAGGCGCCCGCTGGGGCATTTATGTGCGCCCGCCGTCAGGGCTGGTGCCAAGGAAGGAAGAGGAGAGGGGCATCCGCCAGAGAAGCGTCGCCACCGAAACGCCGCCGCGCAGCGCTTCCGACAGATAAGCTCCCGCCGAAATGCCGCTGCGGAGCGCTTCTGGCGGAGAACCGTTGCCACCAAAATGCCACCGTGAAGTGTCACTGCCCACCACACTCTGATTAAGGGATCAATTTTCTCTTGGCCACAGAAAGGTTGGGGACCACTGCATAAAGGGGTGAACATTTACCTTCGACTCCTAAATGCTTCAAATACACAAGGAGGTACCACAAGGGCAACCAGACAGATTTCTCCTTTCCCAAAGCCAATCATATATTGTAGTTACAGTATATATACACACAAGACGAGATGACATAAGAACTATTCCAGTGACATCACAGCAGAGCCAGAGAGCCACAGTCTTGCTACATTATTAGCAACAGAGCTTCCCACACACTTTAGCATTGATATTTTATCAGCTACTTTTTCTACAGCAGTTTACTTCTCCCACTCCATCCACTTCCACTGGCTGGAAGATTTAACCCAAATCTCCTTGCAGGGCTAAGCATGATGCCTCCCTTGTAACCCCCACGAAGGACGCAAGAGATGAGGATGGGAATTTGAACTTTATCTCCTGCATGGCAGATCTGTGAAATGGAACTAACACATATAAAATAAATATACACCATAAAGTTACTATCTATTACAGACCAGCCTTGCAAGAGTGTTAGCGCAAAATACAGCCACTCTCCCCCACTCCTGCCATGAGGATGATGATAAAAATATTAATTCTTGCTGAGCAAGTAAAATATAAAAGTTACTTGCCCCAGGTGTGTGAGCAAGGAGAATTTTCCAGTCCATCTAGGTTTCAAACCATACCCATCATTGCGGTATTTAAGCACCTTACGCAGTATAGAAGCAGCATATAGGATCTCAGTTTCTCGGTCCCGGATACCCAAGACAGGCGAATTTTTTGTGCTATAGGAGAGGGTATGATATCACAACACAACATATCAGAAAGTTCTAGAAGTACAAAAATTGTGACACTCACCTCACACCGTGTTTTCACCACGGTTATGGGCAACATGCAAACCCCTGCTACTGTACGGGAGCTAACACCCAGAAAGACAGATTCTAGGGCTGTGGGGGAGCGGTCCGAGAGAAAGTACTGCTTCATCTTGTACAAAGTGCTGAAGTAAATCCCGACCCCAGGGATGCATCTTGCGAAGGACTGCAGAAGAGTGAAAAATGGAGAGAAAATAGGAGGGAGCGAGAACACTAATACAAGGGAGCGTTAAACTGGCTGGGAAGCTTCAGGCCCCGGGGAAGGTCTGAAAAGAAAGAGTTGGTACTTTGAAGAAAGGAGAAGAGGTGAAGGGCAAAACCATGACTTCACTGAAGTCAGAGTTTTGCTATTGACTTTAATGGGGCCAAGATTTCACCCAAAAACTCCATCCCCAACTACATGCACACTCAGGAACTGAAACAAGCTTAGGCCAGTGCACCAGCCATTACAGATATATAGGCTGAGATTTTTGTAGATATTTATTAAACATGGCTTCCCCTCAGTGATGCATGGCCTAAGTAACAGACAGCTACCTCCCAGTTTCAAAAGTGACCTGGGCACTTAGGAACCTTTGACCCACTGCCCTTCAGTAAGACAGACTTAGGCTCTAAAGTGCCTAAGTCACTTTTGAAAATAGGACAGCCGTCTAAGTCACTTCAGCCTTGCAACGCTCAGTGGAGCAACATTTAAATACCTTTAAAATTCTAAACCATACTTACTAACACATGCTAGGTAAGAAAAAGTCAGGGTTAAAATAATCACTTACTGGTGAGACCCCTTTCCAGAGCCCTAGGAGGCTTTCCGTGCGAACAACCCTAATGAATAATGCTACCATCCCAACATGACCTGACCTAGAAGGAAAACAAGAAAGGATTTACATACATGTACTGCAGCTGTTACCCCATGGGACCAACCCTACAGCCTGCTCTAGTCCTCCTTCACCCACCCAGAGCGCTCCAGAGATATACCCATGTACTAGCTATTGCACCTTTAGAAGCTCTTTCTCAATTCAGCCTGTTCTTCCTTGCTTATTCAATGCTGCCTCCATCCATGGTTTACTATGCCACAATCACTCCCACTGGGATTATCTATGGATTTTGACAGCATAGTTAGCATCACCACTATGGAAGCAACTATGATATCACAGTCTACTATTAGTGACATCATAGTTCATCATCACCGACTGTAGAACAACAATGGATGGGGTCATGGATGAATATATCAGGCAAGAGGAGAAGGTTGGTTAGATATTGACACACCAGTTCCCCATGGGATAAAGCTATGTAGCAGTCATATGGGATTTTCCAGAGCATGGTGGGCATCAGTGAAACCACATGGGCCTATCTAGGACATCTGCTTTAACAATGAATGCAGCACTCTGAGCTATACACCTCCCAATGCTGTGGCTGAATATCACCAGAGTAGAGCTCATGAGAATAGGGTCTCACTACCATCTTTCACTGTGTAGGCTCCTTCAAAGTACTTCCCCTCCCACACACATACCCCATTCCATAAAGCTCTTCTCGCTCCTCTGTCTGCCCAGCTGTTAGCAACACCTAACTGAGATCCTGCCCTCAATTCCAGGGCCTGGCCAGCAAGAAAATGAGATATCCCACTCCTCCCTCTCAACCCCCAAACCATAGAAACATCAAGCACTTACCCATTGATGGAAGGCTTCAGGGTCTGTAGCCGGGTTTTAAGCAGATCTAGGGGTTGGAAGAGAAGGGTGGAGCAGGTCCCACTGATGGAACCGCACACAAAGGCCTTTAGCACTGGATGCATCTGAAAGAGAAGTCCTGGCTTTAAAAAAAAAAAAAAAAAAAAGTCTTATATAAAGACATATATATAAAGAAACAGCACAGGAGGAGATGAGTATTCACTAATTCTGTGGGTGACTTCTGAAGGCAGGGGGAAGCATTTGGTGGATGAACACTGAGCAATAGCAATTCAGAGTGCAGGAATAGTTGTCTAAAACCTTCTGAATTGCGTACACACACACACATTGCGTGAAAGGTGTAACAAGTGCTTTTTAATTTATCTTCATGGATTTCCTCTTCACTGTTGTGCACTCATATACTACAGTGGAGGGTGCAGTATAAGGACCTGAACAGAACAGAATAAAAACACGTATTGGCATAAGAACATAAGAGTGGCCCATACTGGGTCAGACCAAAAGTCCATCTAGCCCAGTGTCCTGTCCTCTGACAGTGGCCAATGTCAGGTGCCCCAGAGGGAATGAACCAGTAATCATAAAGTGATCCATTCCCTGTCGCCCATTCCCAGCTTCTGGAAAACAGAGGCTAGGGACACCATCCCTGCCCATCCTGGCTAATAGCCATTGATGGACCTATCCTCCATGAATTTATCTAGTTCTTTTTTAGTCTTGGCCCTCACAACATCCTCTGATAAGGAGTTCCACAGACTGACTGTGCGTTGTGTGAAAAAATACTTCCTTTTGTTTTTAAACCTGCTGCCTATTAATTTCATTTGGTGACCCCTAGTTCTGTTATGAGAAGGAGTAAAGAACACTTCCTTATTTACTTTTTCCACACCAGTCATAATTTTATAGACCTCAATCATAGTATCTAAACAGGTGAAAGGGACAGCTGCAATGCAAAATACAGAATACACTGCAGGCTAAAGAAATCCAAAAATAATTCTTGCTCTACGAAGCAGATGCTATAAAGTAAGGAGTTACTTGGACGGTGTTGGGATGTGCTCAAAGCAAAGTACAATGTCCTTCTCAGCAGAAGATCAAGAGTCTGTGGAAATGCAGAGTTAATTAATTTTCCTCTCTTTCTCCTCACCCTCTCCTTCAGCTCCAAATCTTGCTCTGGAGGCAGGTTCTTTCCTGATCCAAAGAGGACTTAAGCATAAGCCACAACGCAAGCCACAGGCTTACTTTAAATAAAACCACCTCACATGATTCCCACACAGAGCCACGTCAGAGAACACATCCTACTAACATAACGCTGCCCGGACTCACCAGAGAACCTCATGACTAGTGTGCATGTTTTCAGCGTCTCTTGACGTGTGTTTAGCTGTAATAATAAGTATTTTATATCTCCGCGGCTTCTAAGGTTTACTTTAGTTTAGAGCATCTTTCTCTCACTAATGGGTATCACCGGACTCCCATGTGAGGCTCCTCAAGCATTATCATCATCAGAGTATTAAACCAAGTACAGGCCATAAACAATAAGCTTTCCCCCAGGCTGCCTTGGCAGTGGCCAAGCCAAGACATTCTGGTAACTACGAGCTCTTTTGTGGGGAAAGGAAAAAGACTTCACTGTGCACCCTTAAGGACCTCGTTTTCCTATACACCCTGTCTGGCCCACCACAAGGCCAGAGGGATTCTCGCCTCTCCAAGTACGGACCCACCCCGCTTAGCCAGGACAGGAACATGCTCGGCTGGGCCTGACAGAAGATCACAGCAGGGGAGAGAGGTCCCCCATCCACCTCCTGGCCCAGCCTAGCTCTGCTTAGCTTGGGAGAAAGGCTGGGATCGCAGGCACGGGGCTGCGATAATTCCACAGGCGCCGCCCCCAGCTACACCAATCACGCTCCTCATCGCCACTTGCGGGCCGGGCCCGGACATTTACAGTAGCGGCTGCCGAGAGGCAGCGATGTCAGAGGTACCCCTCCAGAGCCAGCCAATCGCGGTAGGCGAGCTCCAGCCAATCACGAGAAGGGAAGGGCCCAGAGTTCTGTTCACTCTTTCCCCCCCGCTCTGAGCGGGAGAGGCGGCGCAGCTACATGCCAGGCTCGCTCCGGGCCGGGCTGCATTCTGCCCTGCGGTTCAGAGCGCCCCACACCCCGCCATACACACTGTGACAATCCTTAAATCCCGCACCCGCCTCTGCTCCTGCAGTCCCACAATGCACTGCCCCGGTACCATACACCTCCCCCTGCACCCGTCTGTGTACAGTCCAGCAGTACGCTGCGTTACCCTCCAGCCTATACCATGCAGCCTCCCCTCTGATCTCAACTAACTCAACACTCAACTAACTGCACATCCTTCCCCTACGCTGCACTCCCATCCATGCTATACCTTGCAATCCCCAATACATCAACTGTACTGCTCACCGTGTGCCATGCAGCCTCTACAAGACATTTCATTGGACCTACCCCCATGGTATACCATATACTCATTGTATTGTAACTCACTGCTATACAACCCCCACTGCTCTGCACTGCCCCTCTCTGTATGCCATGCAGTTCTCCTACTGCACCCCAATACCAGGCACACCCACTGCACTCCACCATATGACACACAAGTTCTCTGGCTCCAGTCATCGTGCAGCCTTGCATACATCACACTGCATATTGCACACCCTCTACACACCTCGCAACACCACTGTAAGCCATGCAACCTATAATACCGAACTGCACCCCCACACACACACACGCAACAACCACAGTGTGATCTCTTCTGAAGGAAAAGACTGGATTTCTCTACATGAACTCGCTCAGTTTCCAGTACGAAAAATCCTGCAATGCCCAATACTGAAGCCTTCAGAAAATACAAGCATGCAAATCTGACTCTTAAAGGGATAAATATACACTGGGTTTTTCAGGATGATAGGACACCACTGTCATTCCTTCCCTTCTCCAGATTTTCTATTCCAGGAATTGTGGCATTCAAAACAAAACCACACCCATCACCCTTTTCCATTTTCTTACCATTAGCGTTTCCATCTTGTCGCCTACATCTTGAGCTTGGAGCAGTGGAGGCCTGGTTTTCTGGATCATTTAAGAAACTGGACACAGAAATGAGAGGATGATGTTTTATAAGTAGTTAAACAGATGTTCCTCCCACCCGCTCCTTCCTGGAGATAGGAAAGAACTGGGTCTGATCAGAGGCCAGCAAGCAAATAAGGTCTGTGAGAGTGCAAGTGATCATAATTTCTGATAAATCCTCTTCACATCTGGGGGAGCCACTTAATTCCAAATTCAAATCACATTTGTTGATTTTTTTTAAGATAAAAGGACATCCGCAATTCAAGAGCAACACAGGAAAACAAAACACTTAGCTTTTGCCAGAAAAAGAGACTACCCTGAAAAATGGGAATTATTTTACTTTTTGTTAATATTTAAATGTATACTTAGCACATGCGCGCACACAAAGTTCCTTGATTTTTCTGCTCTTTGCAGTTTCCTTCTCATCCGGTTATTTCCTCCCTCATTAAGCAGTTTCACCCCCATGAGGGGTCTGCCTTTTTAACAGTCTTTGTGTTGACAATTCTTGTACATCCTTCTTGTTTTAGAATAGTTCCCACAGAGGGTTACCCAAACGCTTATCTCCCCAAGTGCTCCTTCCCGATCTTTACCTGGCCTTCCCGAGGTCAGATTTTACAACAAAACAAATGGCGATATTCACCTTTAAACTCCAGGAATCCTCGTTTGTGGGATATTATATTTGCACTTCCACAGCACCTAACATGGTGGTGGCTGGGCTTTCATTAATAGTCCTCACACACGCTGCTAGCATTCAGACAATTTGCACGCTGCTTTCATTGCACTCGCCAGATTGCTAGTCTTTTTTCCCCCAGTGTGCTTCCAGGTTGCTCGCTCTGCTCTTCCTTGCGTTGGTGGGCGCACACAGGAGAGTGGCGTTAGAGCAGCTCTGTCATGTCAGCCTCCTCTGAATCAACGTAAGATCCTTGAGCCGGAGCTGCGCATTGGCGGCCAGTCGGCTTCCGGCGTGATAAAGCCATACCGGAGTCACTCCTGCTACAGCACTCGGATGACACCAGCCGGTTAACGCTGGGTACTGCAGTCAAGTGTGACAAAAATTCAATGTAACAAAAGAAAATGTTTTAATTTTTGTTTCAACATTTGCCTCAACACTAAAAAAAAATTAATTGAACATTACATTTTCCTGAAAAAAATCGTTTTTCAAACAACCCCAGTTTTTGGTAGGATAAATTTTCAGTTGAAAAATTTCTAAGCAACAGCTTCTGTGAACTCTGTGCAGAAGCTAATGAGGAAAAGAGGGTGAGGCACTGGAGAAATGTATTTTACATTAGCTACCAAAGGAAGCTTCAGTCACGTCTTTAACATAAGAAATCAGAATGATGGAACAAAATCAGGAATATCAGGGATAACATATTTCGGATAGTTTTGTTAGTGTCCAGAGTTCTGTATATATATATATATATACACACATTTCACATTACAGTATTAATAGTGTAAAAACAAGTCTGTGTTAAACTCGCTCAAACCTCATCATTCAAGGCATAAATCAACCTCTTACCACTGAGCGTTAGGAAGAAATTTCCCATTTACACAAGTTGTTCCAAGGCAGTAGGAAGGCAAGCAGGCTAAACTATAGAGTTATTTGGGTTTTATATAGAGAAGTTTTAACTGTTTTTTAAGAAGAAGTCTGTGCTTCCAGAAACACAAGAAAGAGGAGATGCCCTGTATAAGGCTGGTAAAGAAACGAATGATGTTACAATAACTTATTGAAATGTATTGTTTGACTTTATAAGTGAAGGAAAATATACAAATCTCAAAGAGCTGATTGTCTTTGATCTTGTAACAAAGTGCTTGATAAGAATACAGAAAATAAATTCAAAACATGATAGAAAATAGTTTATAAAAGTACTATAATAAAGCTAACTAGTTAAAAGGAACATCCTAAAGAGACTATATATGTCATTTGTAGAAGGTGACTTAACTGCTATTGAGTAGGAAATTAGGAGGGGGGGGGTGTTTGTTTTTTGATCAGGCAATTCAGGAGCATGGTATATACCTTTTTTTGGTTGAAAGAGTCCCCCACAGAGATCAAAGTGAACAATCAGGTCACCAATTGTTGGGTGTGAGAATGCGAGAGAGAGGAGAAATGATGCCAGTTATGGCTTTCCAGAGTACGTGACTAGTCACCCCAACCTGGATCTTCTCCCCTTGAGGCTTGGGCTACACACAATTTTGGTACCAATTTAACTACTTCCAGTTTTTTTTTAAGTCACATCCCTAATCAAAAATAGTTAAATTGATAAAAAACCTGTTTAGCCCAGGCCTGATGTGCTGCATAGGTCTTATGTGGCCTTCTGCAGAGGGTGAATTTTACCCTTCAGAGTCTTCCAGTGGAGACAGTCAAAATTCCTAATGTTAAAAACAAGCTGAATAATAACCTATAAAAATTTTCAGACTGCACTTATGCATCATAAACAAGTTAAGTGCAGACGCCCAAACAATTTCCTTTGCAGGCTACCTCTGAAGTACTATTTACCCAGATACGCTGCACATTTACATCAATAAATAAATCCCTAATATGCCACTCCATGCCAAAGACTTCCTTCATTGTTTTAATCATTAGAGAGTTTTCTGCTAGGTCACACAAAACAAAATCTTAAGTATCAGAGGGGTAGCCGTGTTAGTCTGGATCTGTAGAAGCGACAAAGGGTCCTGTGGCACCTTATAGACTAACAGAGGTATTGAAGCATAAGCTTTCGTGGGTCAATACCTTGGCATCCAAAGAAGTGGGTATTGACCCACGAAAGCTTATGCTTCAATACCTCTGTTAGTCTATAAGGTGCCACAGGACCCTTTGTCGCTTCTACAAAACAAAATCTTGTCCATCTCCTGGATAACAGCTCATCAGAGATTTCTTTCTGACTCCTACTAAGTGTTAATTGGTAAAATTAAACTTAAGAATTTGTCAAAATATTTGTTAATTTCTTTAATTAACAGCCACTGTTAAACAATGTTTTAGTTGAGGAAATAATTTATTTATATGACAGTAGTGCCTTGAAATCCCAGCTCATTGTGTTATGCTGTGTACAAATACACACTGAGATAGTCTCTGCCCTGAATATTTTATAATCTGAACAGGAAAGACAGACCAAGGGTAGAATAAATGAAGTATTATCACACCCATATTATATATGGGGAACTGAAGCATGGATTAAGTTCTTGCTCAAGGTGATATTGGGAGCCTGTGGCCGAGCTCGTTTGCTACCTTTACCACCAGACAATCCTTCCTAACCATGGTGACTGAGGACCAAATTTTGCTGCCATTTACCTTCCTTCCATTTCAGCTGGGCTACCTGAGTACAACTGAGAACAGAGGACCTGATCTTGCAGGTTTGGGGACAGAATTTAGCACTGAATGTATTATGGGGCTAATTGGAAAAAACCACAAATGAATAAATCTGAATATCTGTTTGTTAGCTCAACCTAATGAGACTAAGCCCCCTCCACCCCCCCACACACCCACCAGGGGAGACAGTGAAATGGTATCATGTAAAAGTTATTTAAAACAGGTTACAGTGTAGTAGCCGTGTTAGTCTGTGTCAGCAAAAAGAAAATCAAATACTTGTGGCACCTTAGAGACTAACAAATTTATTTCAGCATAAGCTTTCGTGGGTTAGAACCCACTTCATCGGATGCATGGAATGAAACATACAGTAGACAGATATTTATACAGTCAGAGAAACATGATAAGGTGGAAGTGCGAATACCAACCCTAAGAGGCTAATTAATTGAGAGGAACCATAACAGCAGGGGAAGAAAAACCTTTGAAGTGATAAACAAGATGGCCAATGGGGACAGTTGACACACAGGTGTGAATGAGGATCGTTAACTTAAGGGAAATAGATTCAATTAACGTAATGGCCAAGCCATTCCAAGTCTCTATTTAATCCCGAGTTGATGGTATCTAATTTGCATATCAATTCAAGTTCAACAGCTTCTCATTGTAGTCTGTTTTTGACGTTTATTTTTTGCAAAATTACCACCCTCAAGTCTGTCACAGAGTGATTAGGGAGGCTGAAATGTTCTCCTACTGGTTTTTGAATGTTATGATTCCTGATGTCAGATTTATGTCCGAAACAAAGGGTCAGCTGCCTCCTGAGTGCCCCCTTGTGGCCAGATGTCATTGTGTGGCACCTAGCTCTGTTTTCCACTCATAAGGGCCCCTTAAGAGCGGCACGCCGACTCTAATGTGAATAGCAGCTTCCCCTGTTGGGGCTAGTTTAGAAGCAACAATTCTTTACTATATTACCACCACCCTGACTGAGACCAGTTTAATAACAGAACTAGTTCTGAACAGTCCTCAGAGTCCCAAAATAAAGTCCATCTCCACGTTACAGACCATACTTCACTCTTGTGTCTTCCCACGTAGTTCTTCTGTCCTAGTCTGTTCTCAGCCTGTCCTCCCAGATCTTCCTAGCTGGAACTCAGCCTTCTAACTTTGACTTTAGGCTTTATAAAGTCTGTTAAAAAGCTGTTTAATAAAAATATCAGTATTGCCAACCGCAAGCATTCAATAACCATGAATCACGCCCTCAAAAATCACGAGATCGTTTAAAAATAATGAGATTTTAAAAATATATACATTTTGGGACTATTGTTTTTTCTCCTGGTTTTTGAGCCTTCTGGGTTTACTCTGGGCACATTTTCAGGCTTTACTCCACAACTTTGAGGGCTATAAATGTTTTCTTTTGAAATGAAAGCTGAGATTCTCCTTCAGTCTTAATTCCAGCAGCGGGAGCTTTAACAAAAACATATCTGAGTGTCGGCAACACTGAAATAAAAATAACCTTAACGAAGTAGTGTCAGAGGAAATTAGAGAAGAATCTGTTTAATGTATTACATGTCTATGGTTTCCTTCTCCTGACCTGAGGAAGAGCTCTGAGAAGCTCAAAAGCTTGTCCCTTCCACCAACAGAAGCTGGTCTAATAAAAGATATTACCTCACCCACCTTGTCTCTCTCATATCCTGGGACTAACATGGCCACAACAACACTCAACAATAGTGAAGTGAAACAGACCAAATCTATATCTTTAAAACTGTCTGAACCTCCCTAGGCCATTTATAAGGCCTATGAATCTCTTTTCTTCAAAATCTCTGGAGTGTGGTGAATAGCTCTCATTTACCGTGGAGTATCTCAGGACAGATTTTCAGAAATGTATTATTTACAGCCAACTCTGCTCTCTTAATCAGTTTCCAAAAAGGACATAAAACAAAAGTTTTAAATGTTGGTTATGTGGCACTGACAAATTCCAAAGTAACCTAGTGTACACATCTGTCACATTCGAGGGTGTAATCCAGACCAGTGAGGGGTTGTGTCACTACCTGTCCTGCAACCTTGGGTGCCTCATAATGCTTTGATGTTGTAGCTCCCATAGACACTGACTCCGTGGGTGCTCCAGGGCTGGAGCATTCATAGGGAAAACGGCAGCCCCCCTATAAGCTCCCCCCTACCCCTCCAGCACCTCCCACCCACCAGCAAGCCCCACAGATCAGCGCCTCCCCCTCCCTCCCCGCGCCTCCCACAAGCAGCTGTTTCATGGCGTGCAGGGAGGCTGGGAGGGATGGAGTGGGAACAGGGCCTGGGGCAGAGTCCAGGGTCGAGCACCCCCCGGCACTTCTTTGAAAAGTCTGCGCCTGTGGTAGCTCTCAATCTAGACTTCAAACAGACTTCAAGCATACAGGTCACAGCTTGAGTGTCTGTGTATAGCTGTAGCCCTGGTCCAGCAGCTGTGACCCCAGCAGCCTGTCAGCAACACACCAATCACACTCTGGATTCCACCAGCCTTGGTTACTACTTGCAGGGCAACTCCAACACAGTCCCAATTCTGAATTTTTCCAAAAACATGTGTTCTGCACTGTCCACTCCTCTCCGGGCCAGTTCAGATATCGACGTTTCTTGCTCCTGAACAGTCAATATTCAACTGTTTTATACTTGAATTGGAGTCACCAAACAGTTAAAACACAACATTGGATTAGTTTAGATTAAACGATAATACAAGTTTACCCTAATAATACAAGATAATACCCTGTCCTGAGAGGTGCTAAGTGCCCACTGATGTCAATGAGAAGTGAGGACATTCAGTATCTCGCATGGTCAGGTCCTACATGGGTTTAGGAACATCGGAAATGTCATGATAAATCAGAGCAGTGGTACGTCTAGTCCACTGTTCTGTCTCTGCAATAACCAACACCAGATATTCCAGAGGAAGGTGCAGCAAACTTCACTGTAGGACAGGCTTGTAGGAAGGACAGTAGGATCAGCAACAAGCCAACTGGGTTATCAAGAATGTCCAGAACTGGAGAAGAGATATTGCTGCACCTGTTAACGCAGTAAAGGCAGCTTGGGTCTCTGCCACTGCCTTATTAAAAACCAGTTCAGGTACGTGCTTGCTATGGATTTTTACCAGGTTGGCTCCACTTTTGGGCCAGTATCACGTTCAGTGACTCTTGGAACTGAGCTGTGCTAGACACCTGGGATGAGGAGCAGTTCCTCCAAAACTTCTAAGTATGTAGACCTTTCTCTGTCTCTGGAGGACTTGTCCCAACGTTGGAGCTCTGCTCACTGTAGCCAACAAGTGAGGGTTACTCAGCAGAAGCTGACAAACCCAGATAAAATGTCAGTCACTAGGATGTGCATTCAGGATTGGGAAGCCCACATTGGAGGCTGACGGGTTGCTGGTGTAATGGCAATACATTAAGTTCTGCAGGGCATTAAATCTGTAGCTAGGTTTGCAGCTGGCACAGGAATCTGGCCAGTAATGTGATGTGGGAGGTGCTGCCACCAGGCTAATTTAGGACAAGAGGGTGGGGCCTTACTGGAAGCTATAATGAAAATGCCCTTAAGACAAATTCAGCTACAAACAGCAAAAAAGTTAGCCAATTTCTCTGTCTTTGATCTTTGCAAATAACATGATGCAAGATTCTTTTGATCTGGACCTGTTTTGAACTGACTGCCCTCCTCTATCCCCTACAGCCAGCCCCAGAACGAAATGAGCACCCCATCTCCTCCTTCTGTCTCATGATGGCACTGACCCTTCCCCTTTCTCTGTCCCTAACTAGCCCCGAGGGACAAACTGACCAAGCCCTGTCTCTTCCCCCCAGCCAGCCCCAGGGACCAACTGATCCCCTATCCATTCCCACCCCAGCCAACCAGCCTCAGGGACCCACTACCAACAGAGCCCCCAATGCGCTTCCCTCCTCCAGAAGACCCAGGGTGCCTTTCCCCTTCCACTATTGCTCAGCAACTGTGCCCTGGATGCTACTGTGACGTTGCACTCAATATATTTTATGGAAATATGCTGAGTGTGAATATAATGTAACTGGAACATGCTTTATGCAAAAGGTCTGTTGTAATGTATCATTACAAAGCTTTTAATCTACTGAGTGTGTTCATCCTATTTGTATGAATGTGTCATTCTTGTATCTGAAACAAGGAATATGAATTATAACTCTGGGATCCTACTGTAATTATGCAAAGTGTGGGCCATTAATGGTGGTTTGGTATCTGGATGGCACCCATTAACTAGGACAATTGCCTGTAAATGGCTCTGTTTACTTGCAAACCTTCCTGGGTGTGTGCAGACCAGCCCTGGAAGAATGGAGGCTGGGGTCTCACAGGACATGTGACCATGTCACCTGGTAATGAAATCATTCTTAAATCTGGTACTTTTCCATTTAGAAGGAGGGGTGGAGACCTAGAGAGACAAAAATTCCCACCTTGTGCCAAAGCTATAATAGGGGGTGGAATAGAACAAAAGGGCTGCCAGTCATGAGAAAACCCCTAGTTACCACCTGAGCTGAAACTAACAAGGACTGTACCAGGGGAAAGGATTGGGCCCAGACTAGGAAGGAATCTAGTCTGTGAAAGAAGCTTATTAGAACATCTCTGAGGGTGAGATATTACCTTTATCAGTTTCTTAATGTATTAGGCTTAGACTTGCATGTTTTTGCTTTATTTTGATTGGTGACTTACTTTGTTTTGTTATTACTTGAAACCACTTAAATCCTATTTTTTATACTTAATAAAATCACTTTTGTTTATTCATTTACCCAGAGTAAGTGATTAATACCTGGGGGAGCAAACAGCTATGCATATCTCTCTATCAGTGTTACAGAGGGCGGACAATTTATGAGTTTACGCTATATAAGCTTTATACAGAGTAAAACGGATTTATCTGGCGTTTGGATCCCATTGGGAATCGGGTGTCTGAGTGCTGGACATAGGTGACCCGCTGAGCAGTTTTTGGTTACAATCTGCAGCTTTGGGGGCGTGGACCAGACCTGGGTCTGTGTTGCAGCAGGCTAGCGTGTCTGGCTCAACAAGGCAGGATACTGGAAGTCCCAAACTGACGGAAAACAGGCTCAGAGGTAATTCCAGCATGTCAGGTGACAGTCCCAAGGGGGTCTCTGTGACCAAACCCATCACAGCTACCTCAAACCCATCTACCAGGTACTGGCCAAGGCCCCCGCTCCACCCTCCAACACGTGCACCATAGAGGGCTTTGCTACTAGACTGGTATAGTGAAAGTTACCTAAAAACATAAAAATGGCCATAATAAGTCAGACCAACAGTCTATCTAGCTCAGTACTCTGTCTTGTGCCAGTGTGTCAGAAGGAATGACCAGAACAGGTCATTATCCAGAGATCCATCCCCTGTCATCCAATCCCAGCTTCTGGCAGTCATAGGCAGGGATGCTGAAACACGGGAGAACAAGGATGTCATGGCCCTCCCATTTTTGAAAGTGGACGGGCCTGTCCCGTCCCTTTTTGCCAAGGGCCCAGCCCCCTGCCCCTCCTCTTCACCCCCAAGGGCCTATACCTCGGCCAAGCCAGAAGCTGGAGCCCAGCCTGGGTAAGAGTGGCCCGGGGAGCCACGTACCCTCTGTCTGCCTAGGGTGGATAGGGGGCCTGAGAGCAGTCTGTGTCCCCAACCCCCTGCCCAGGGCAGATGGAGGGTCCCTTGGTTCCCACAGCTGCCTGTGCAGTTCTTTCCATGGCCTGGCTGTGGCTCTTTGGTCCCCAAGGCCCCATCCCCAACCAGAAGCTGGAGTCAGGTTGGGGTAAGAGCCATGCAGGCAACTGTGGGGAGCCACAAACCATCCACCTGCCCTGGGCGGGGGACCCGGGGACACGGGCCAGGGGCTACTCTCAGGCCACCCCCTCCCACCCTGGGTGAGATGGAGGGGCCCAGGCTCGCCAGTCCAGCTGGGGAGGGGGGCAGGGTAGGACCTCGGGGGAAGAGGGCCAGGGATGGGGAGCCTCAGAGCCCCCCTCATTTTTAGGAAGAATCAGTGGCCCCTGGTCAGAGATTTAAGGACACTCAGGGCATGCGGTTGCATCCCTGCGGTTGCATCCCTGACCATCTTGGCTAATAGCCACCGAGGAACCTATCCTCGGGAACGGCTCTCATTCTTTTTTGAGCCTAGTTACGCTTTTGGCCTTCACAAAACTTACACCAAAGGCTTGGCTGCATGAGCATCTCCCGCGGTACCCACTGCTTTCCACGGGACTTCCCCGCACACCGAGAAGGCGGGATCCGACTGGCACTGAAAAGGGGACATTGGAAACCCGCGAGGAAGCCGCCAGGCCGGAAGGGAAGCTCGTGCCTGGCAAGCGCTGGAGTCCGGGTTTCGCTGGGGTGGGTGGGGTGCGCTTGGGGCGCGGCTCTCGCCGGCTTTCCCGTGCCCACGAATCCCGGCTTCGACACTCCGGCTTTTCAGGCTCCGCCGTGCGGACGCGGCTTGCCAGAGAGGCGCGGGAGGGAGGGCGGGCGGAGCGCGGACCGAGCCAGGGATGGAGCGCCTGGTCCACGCCGCCCTGGCGCGGCTGAGCGAGGAGGAGCTGGCGCGCTGCGCCTCCTACCTGCGGAGCCCGGCGCCCGGCGCAGGTGGGAGCCCGGCGCAGCTGGCGCAGCGCTACGCGGGCCGGGCCGCCGAGGTGCTGCGAGCGGCGCTGCGCGACATGGGCCGCCACGACGTGAGCGGGCGGGAAAAGGCGGGAGCGGCGGCAGCGCCAGGTAAAGGCAGCCGGCGAGAGCGGAGCGGGAAGGGGGTCGGGCTGTAACCTGAGCAGCGCCACCGGGTGCGAGGCGCTGAACCGGGCTCGCTGCAGCCCCTCCCCGGCTCACCCGCCGCAGCGAGGGGCCTCTCGTAGCTAGAAAGCAGCCGGGAATCCGACCCCCTGCCCAGACAACCCCCACCCTCGGGCTAGTGCGGGGGGCTGAGCGGTGCCTCGCCCCCGTGGACGGCATTTATTGAGGGCTGGAGCCTGCCGCTTTCCTCCCCTGCCCGCCTACAGCCCATTGCACATCAGCTCAGTGAGCAAAGACCCGCCTCCCCTTTCAGTCCACGTGTGTGTGTGTTAATATTTCAGCCGCCAGCCACAAACCAGGGGGCTGTGTTTAAACAGCCAGGGGAGCCATCCAGCTACCCCTCCCCTCCCCTGCCCTGGCTGTTGGAGTTGGCACTGGCAGCTCTCTGGTTTGCTGAAGAATTAGACTAGGCAAAGGAAAGCACGGCCCTGTGTTTAAAAGCATGAGAGAGGTGAGTAAAAACCCACGAGATTTGTTAAAATGGGAAATCCAGGGGTGTGTGCGTAGGTACTGACAGGGCTAGAGATAAAGTTCCAATAGTAAGTGGTCCCATTCTCACAGCCGCTACAGAATTATATTGCTCTGTCAAGCTAGCCCTCCTGAACTCTGATTTGTTTCCTATAGGCACAGCCCCTGCACATTATCTCTGGATCACAGTTTTAAAGCCAGTGTCATACCCGCAGGCACTATCAACCATGCACATTGAAAACTAGGACATCTAACCAAGTGAATTATGTAATCCACAGGTGGAATCCTGCTGCCAGTGAAAATGATGGCAACATTCCCACTGACTTCAATGGGAGGAGGATTTCACATTACACCTGCAAAACTAAGCAAGGCTCATGAACAGACATTTGTTAATAAGAAATATAAGTAAGAATGTGCCCAGGCTGGAGATTTACATTGCCAATCCCAGTATTATAGCTTTCCTTTTGTGTTTGAGAAACTAAACTGAAAACAAGCAAAAAGAGGGTCCCAGAAATAGACTGTAAAGATGCACTGTAATTTAGGGAGACAGGGTGGGTGAGGTAATATTTCTTATTGGACCAATTTCTGTTGGTGAGAGAGTCAATCTTACAGAGAGCTCTTCTTCAGGATATTACCTTACCTACCTTGTGTCTCTAATATCCTGGAATCAACACAGCTACAACACCACTGCATAAGACAGCAATGACAGAAAATAGCAGACACCAACCCAGGAGCTGGAATCAAAAGGTTTTTTCAGTTTTGTTTATATAATCAAAGTTAATATACTATAACTTGGCAGGTTGAGAGCAGATAGCCAATAAAAAATAAAGTAAACAGGACATAAACCTGCTATCCTCAATTTTTATATAGGTCTGACCCAAACAAAATCACTATTTTCTTCGATGAGAATTTTACATAAGTAAAGCTCATAATCCATGCAGACAAGGTTTTAAGTGTAGAACAAAAAGTCTGTTAATATATTAAGGGTTCTGAAGAGGTTGTGGTCAAAACAACAGTTTGATACCAATTAAGTACTACTACTATTTTGTTTAAAATTAGTGTTTCCAAGTTTTGAGATAACAGTTCACTCCTGTAGTTAATTGTATAAAATAGAATGTAGGTGATGCTAAAAAGGTGAGATGGAATTAAAAGATGATTGAAACTCAATTTGCAGACAGCGCAGTACAATACAGACAGGGTTTGAATGTTAAACATTTAAAAAGAGGAACACTCTTCTGCAGTCCTCTAACTTATTTTAAGGGAAGAAAACAGTCCCTGAACATAAGTAACTTAAATGCAGAATAATAAACCACCAGATAAAGATTCAGAACTTCGTTTCCAGTTGAGGTAAAGTTCAGCACAGCAAGTTCCCAGTGTATGGGCCAGGGTCAGGCTCTATTTTGGGCTTCTCTCCCCCAGGCCTTTTTGGCCAGAGATTTTGTATTGGTGCTGCCACTGTTTCAGTTTACATGGTAGTAGCAACAGCAATAGAACTAGTGTAGATAAGGCACTGGCAGTATTTTAACCATGGTGTCAAGTAAACTTTATCTGAGTAGGCTTAGATAATACTGTGCTTCATATACGGACAGCTGCCTTAAGTCCTAGTCACTGTTGCCACGAGTGGTGGAGTTGGAACAGTGAGAAACTTGACCCCAAAAAAGCCTAGTTGAGACACAGGCTTAACTCACCTGGTCAAACCGCAGAGCAGGAGAAGCATATTCCTAGGCCTGCAGTGATGTGTGTGTTTAGCATCAGGGGGAGGGGAGGAGGATTCTGAATCTGGTTTGTCTCTATAGCAGTTTGCATTGTCCAGTGTGTCAATTGTGACTTACAAAAAATTAGGAAAGGAAGATATTAAAAAGTCATACAAAAACAGCTTCACCTGTCATTTGGCCTGCACTTGTAAATTGCTTGTTTTTAAATATCCACATAGCTGCTGTACTGAGAACTGGTGAACAACAAACCACGAATCAGACAAGTGATACAAGTTTTAAAGGAAGAAGAACTGAGCAAAGTGACTATGACAAATTGGTAATTGTATTTATTTTTCAGTTTTCTGAGAACAGTTCAATACCCATGAAGCCCCTGGGCCAAGTTCTCCTCCCAGTTTTATGGGTGCAACTTCCCTGGACTTCAGTGGGAGCTGCCCTTGTGTGACAGAGAGCACAATTGGCCTGATATTTGTAAATAATTGAATTTCCCTGAATCATTATGCAGTTCTCTCAGGTTGATAATGACATTGAATAGTTTGCTTAACCCTGTTATACTGTGTGCTGGAGCCTGAGTACAGCCAGGAATTGCCAAAAGGGGAATCTTCCTTGGGATTGAGGGATGGAATCCTCCCCTTGGTATGCAGGTCATGACTCATGGCCCCTCCTATAAACACGGCCAGTTGTAGGTCTTACTACCATGTAACCCCATCAGAATTAATGGGATTATTCATGGCAGTAATCCGTATGTGAAGATATGTTTGCAGAATTAGGCCGTTAGCTGTTTCATGGCTGTATCTATAGCCCCTGGACGATAGTAGTATGCTCTGTCTACAAAAGGGATTATGGCTAGTGAATCTGCCAGTGATTATGGATCCACTCGCCATTCTCCTCTCCCTCAACCCAGTATCAAGCATTGTCATGGAGAGAGTTGGCATGGAGCACTGCTCCTGGAGCAGGATAATATCCTGAGAGAATTTTGAAAAACAGGAAAAGCTTGGAAGCAAATCAGCGTCATGCAAAATTAAAGGAAGCTATACTTACACCTAAGATATAAATGCTGGAAATATGCCTGTCAACTTTATTAAATTCCAAAATAAAAATAATGAGAGATGATACAGTTCTGGAGCTCACAGGCTCTGATCCATAAAGGTATTTAGGCTTCTAACCTCCATTGATTTAAATGGAAGTTAGGAGCCTAGGTATTTTTGTGGAACTGGGCCTTAGAGCTCAGGTATAGCAACAGCACACAGTAAGTTCAGGAAATTACTAGTAATTTTACTGATAACCATATTTCTATATAGTTGTAGAAAACTAGCACTTGTCGATATGGAATTATTCTATAATATATGCTGTTGGGTTGAAATCCTAGCCCTGTTGAAGTCAGTGGCAAAATTTGCCATTGACTTCTGTGGGGTATTGATTTCACTCCACATCACTAGAGACATTGTCAGATTTTGCCTGGGGGTTGCACAGGTGTAGCTGAGAGCAGAATTTTTCCATGAATAGAACCATCTGATATTTATCTCCTTTTCATGCATCAACCAAAAGTCTAAGAATTATTTGTTAAACCGAGGAATGAAAAACATCCATCCTTTTTTTTTTCCTTTTCTGAATCAGGCCTGTAATGTCAGCATTCTCCTGTGACTAATTTTTATATTGCAACTATCCCCGAAGAGTTTAAATGCTTAAGGATAATGTTAACTAGCTTATTTTGTTTATTACCCCTAATTACAAAAATTAAGGATTTGGGTTCAAGTTAATACAGATTTCTTTAACCTGCTATTGATCATTTTAGATATTTTTCTAACGGAAAAATTTGGGCTGAATTCTCCTCACTTGTGAGTTTTACACTTTATAACTCCATTGATTTAGATAAAGTTAATCCTGATTTATGTTGGTGGAAGAAGGAGTAGAATCTGCTAGGGGAATGTCTGGACCATGCTCTGAAATAGTGCTGAAAATAGTTTGATCCCACCTGCAATTACCATTAAACCATTTACAGCCCTGGTTCATCTGCACCAATTGCAGATGCCTGCTATTAGTAACTAGGGCTGTTGATTAATCGCAGTTAACTAACGCGATTAACTCAACAAAATTAAATTGCAATTTTTAAAAAATCACAATTAATTGCAGTTTTAATTGCACTGTTAAATAACAGAATACCAACTGAAATTTATTAAATACTTTGGATGTTTTTCTACATTTTCATATGTCGTGTATTCTGTGTTGAAATTGAAATTAAAGTATATATTTTTGTTTACAAATATTTGCACTGTAAAAACGATAAACAAAAGAAAGTATTTTTCAATTCACCTCAGACAAGTACTGTAGTGCGATCTCTTTGTCGTGAAAGTGCAACTTACAAATGTAGATTTTTTTGTTACATGACTGCACTCAAAAACAAAACAATGTAAAACTTCAGAACCTACAAGTCCACTTAGTCCTACTTCTTGTTCAGCCAATCGCTAAGACAAATAATTTTGTTTACATTTAAGGGAGAAAATGCTGCCTGCTTCTTATTTACAATGTCACCAGAAAGCGAGAACAGGCATTTGCATGGCACTTTTGTAGCTGGCATTGTAAGGTATTTACGTGCCAGATATGCTAAACATGCTTATGCCCCTTCATGCTTTGGCCACCATTCCAGAGGACATGCTTCCATGCTGATGACGCTCATTTAAAAAAAAAGCATTAATTAAATTTTTGACTGAACGCCTTGGGGGAGAATTGTATGTCCCCTGCTCTGTTGTACCCGCATTTTGCCATATATTTCCTGTTATAGCAGTCTCGGATGTTGGCCGAGCACATGTTGTTCATTTTAAGAACACTTTCACTGCAGATTTCACCAAACGCAAAGAAGGTACCAATGTGCGATTTCTAAAGATAGCTACAGCACTCGACCCAAGGTTTAAGAATCTGAAGTGCCTTCCAAAATCTGAGAGGAACGAGGTGTGGAGCTTGCTTTCAGAAGTCTTAAAAGAGCAACAGTCCAAAGTGGAAACTACAGAACCAAAACCACCAAAAAAGAAAATCAACCTTCTGCTGTTGGCGTCTGACTCAGATGATGAAAATGAACATGCATCAGTCTGCTCTGCTTTGGATCGTTATCGAGCAGAACCTATCATCAGCATGGACGTATGTCCTCTGGAATGGTAGTTGAAGCATGAAGGGATATGTGAATCTTTAGCGCATCTGGCACGTAAATATCTTGCGACGCCAACTACAACAGTGCCATGAGAACACCTGTTTTCACTTTCAGGTGACATTGTAAACAAAAAGCGGGCAGGATTATCTCCTGCAAATGTATACTAACTTACTTGTCTGAGTGATTGGCTGAATAAGAATTAGGACTGAGTGGACTTGTAGGCTCTAAAATTTTACATTGTTTTATTTTTGAATTCAAGTTTTTTTGTACATAATTCTACATTTGTAAGTTCAACTTTAATGATAAAGAGATTGCACTACAGTACTTGTATGAGGTGAATTGAAAAATACTATTTCTTATGGTTTTTTACAGTGCAAAATATTTGTAATAAATAAATATTAAGGGAGCACTGTACACTTTGAATTCTGTGTTGTAATTGAAATCTGTATATTTGAAAATATAGAAAACATCCACAAATATTTAAATAAATGGTATTCTATTATTGTTTAACAGTGCAATTAATCACGATCAAGTTTTTTAATCGCTTGACAGCCCTATTAGCAATTCATGAGTTTGAGGTAATAGGCTATAGAAGCCCAATCCGATGCTCCCACGGTCAGTGGGATTTCTCTTAGCAGAGTAGTTGCAGGATTGGGCCCTCACTCGTTTGTTTCATGTAGAAAAAAAATACTGTGTTAGAATGCTGTTGTTCAGTTAAGCTACAGACCATTCATCAATCATTTTAATTTAACATTTTGAATTAACAGGATAAGTATGACATGAGCAAAACCCGTGTGGCTTTTATGATGTGTGTAACAACACGCAGGCGCGGTGCAGAAAAGGATATTGAAATAATGAATAAGTGGTTTGACAAGTACCAGTTTGAAACGCCTTCTGAACAGTGCATAGATCCTAATGGGCAGGTAAGTCTTAAAAATTATACCATATCAAGCAGATAGCTTCAAATGGAATGCCTTCCACACCTCCAGTAAGGGCTCACTTGGTGCTATTTGAAGCTGCACTGAATCAGAAGTCAGTACTGTAAAATGTTTAGAAAATATTTCCTCTCCAGAGATATCTTTTATAGACAGGGCTTGGGTTAACTGAAGTACCTGAAGCTATGGATGTGGATCCCTTGCAGGCTGATCTTCCCAGGGAAAGGGACAGCCTAATGCAGAAATGTTTAAAACTTCAGCTGTCTGGGTGGCAATAGAACTTCTGCAAATGAGCTCCTTTCCTCCGATACCCCACAAATCCAAACACTTGGGACACTCGGTTTCCTTATCTGCAGCTGTGTGGCTATAGGCTGGCTGGAGTAACCACTCTGAATGATTGATTCCAGGCTTGACTTGAGACTAGCTGAGCCAAAAAAGTTAATTATTTAGAAGGATATATGGGAGTGGGTTTTTTCTTCCTTCCCCTTTCACCCCTTTATTGCCAATCTGCTGTACATTATTAGACTATAGGGCTTTTCCCCCTACCTTTGATTGCCCTTTTGTGGAAGGACTAATGTTTAGGCCTCATGATCTTGGTAAGGGACCGAAGCAAAGGTAGTGTGGCCTAGCAGTCACAGCTAGGCTAGTATCCACCAGACAAGGATGGCAAGAGGTGGTAATCAGTGAGCAGGGATCAGAGTGATTGCCAGAGTGAAGATTAATAAGGAAGAGTTTGTCAGGTCAGGGATGGAGTCCAGAGAGCTGTTAGCCAAGGAGATCTTGATAATGCTGTCATTACAGCATTGCTGAAACTGGCCCTTTTTCTTCCAGGATTCCTTTGTGTTTCCTAAGATTATAAAATCAAGTACAATATTTGGGTCAGATTGTACCTTTGCTTACACTTGTGCAACACTATTGATTTCAATGGCAGTTGTATCTGTGTAATGGAGAGCAGAATTTGGCCCAACGAGGTTACTTCTGTGTACCTGAGGTACTGTGAATAATTTCTAAAATATTGTTGCACCAACTTCTTGCAAAGCTTTTGTACCATATCATGCTGAAAATCTATGAATTTAAGAAAACATAAATGTATTTGAATTTTAAAGGTGCCAGTATAGACTGCATTGAACACCCAAAATGCAGTATATAAAGTAAAGCGCTTGACAGCTTCCATATTTGCATTTACAGTCAAAAGTTATCATTTCTCAGCTCTGTTTCCTTTCTGCTCAGATCCAGTGATACAGCACCACAAAATCTGCATATGCAAAAGGAAATGCTTGCATTGTAGAATTCAGGCTCATTCCTGGTATTAAAATGCAAGGCTGCAGGAGCTAATTTGTAACCCCTATTTACAAATGAGCCCACCCAATCTCGCTCCCATTCAAGTCAATCTGAATTTTGCCATTGATTTCAGGGGGAATAGGATAAGACCGTAAGGATTTCAGTGGGAATTCTGGGGGCACAGCTGCAGGACTGACTTCTAAATACTCTCATGACTCTTCTTTTAAGGAGTTGAGTAAAATTAGATTAGTGGCAGGCAAATGTCAAATGGGTTATGAAGTTCTGTAAACTTGTAATTATAAAGCAAACTTTTCAGAACCTTTTTATTTTGGAGCCAAAGGGCTCATGGACTTTCCATCACCACATCCTCATTCTGGAGCATTTTTAAATTAAACAAAGTACATGTTTTGAGGAATCAGTTACCCTTCAAAACTCTTCCTTTGCCATTGCTCCCATCATTTCTTCATTTGAGATAAATTAACTGGGACTTGAGAGTATTTACTGGGGGGAAAAATACACATGCCAAGATCTTTGTCTGCCTTGTATCAAAACCTGTAATTCCTTGATCTATTTTTGTAGCATGGCAGACACTCACCGCCACGACGCCTCCTGCTGGTCGTCCGGGGATTAGTTCAGTTCCAGCCTCAGAGCACTTCCTGCTGGCTGGTGTGTTCCTACGGGTGTCTGCTTCCTCCTGATCTCCACCACTTATAGCACTTCAGGTCCCGCATCCCTCCTAGACACTGGTGTCTCTTACGTTGGAGTGCTCCCTGGGGAACCCCAGTTCCCTAAGCCCACCTCACCTCAGTGACCCACTGCAAGTCCTCATCTAGTCCCTTCCCTCAGGGGCAAACTGCAGTCTGAAGTGGCCACTCATCATCAGCCAGGGGGTTTGGACCTGCTTCCTCTCAAGCCCGAGCTGCCTCCCTACAGTTGGGGGTGACTGCCCCACTACAATTTTAGATGAATAATATCAAGTGTATTGCTCAACTACAGCAGTTTAGAGTCACAAATCCTTACAGGTCTAATTATGATCTCACTTTGCAAGCGTAAATGGGGATCGATTTTTATGAATTTGCTGAGATGCCAATTAGATTTTAAAGATGAAATCTAACAAACCAAATTTGCCAATTTGATACGTTTTATAGCTAATATAAGAATGGAATCTAGTTAGGATAACTCCTTTTTATTGAGTCCAGGGAGCGTAATTTACTAATTTTAATGCAAGGTTCTATTCATGCCAGCTTTTACTTTGGACAGTATTTCTCAAATGAAGACACGTGATGCTCTTAACCAATCAAGATTTTGATAATTCACCCAGAACCACATATGTACAATCAACAGTTCATCAATCAAGTGTAGACATAGCCAATGTTCTAGGCATGTCTTGCAAGCAACTGTTAGAGACGAAGGTTGAGATTCTGCAGTTATCTCATATACCAGTACAAATCACCAACATTCCTAATTACACTTACTTATGATAATCTGTCGTCAATTCTTTAGTACCTCCAACACCACTCCTCCCATATTTCTCCAAGTAGTAAGGATGCACTTGTCTTAAAGATACTTTTAAGAATCCCTGATGTTTGAATGGGGTGGCATGGAAGGGACAAATTTAAATATTAAAAACAATTGTATAAATTATGGTTTTAAATCTCTTAAGTCAGTTTGCATGGGCTTACAAAGACAAGCATGCTTATAGCAATAGTTAATTAATATGCAACATATAGTTACTTGAGGTCTCACTAAAGAGTGTACACTCAAGGTAACTTTCAGTTATTTATATTCAAGATCAGAAAGAGAAATACAGGCTGAGGTGAAATTTCACTATTTCTTTGTCCTGTAACCCAAGAGGAAGTGAGCGCTGTTCACCAAGCTGGTCAGTGTCCAATAGCACATCTGGGTTCTGCAGCTAATCAGTAAGCTCTTCTTCCTGTAATCCTGGTTGAAGGGAGAGGGGATAAACAAAACTCTGCGGTCCCATAAGGTGACCTAGTTTATATATCCTGTTTCAGGGTCTGTTGGAGAAGGGCAATCTTCTGATTTACTATCTACTGTTGTCCAACTGAAGGCCCAGATTTCAGCGTTTCTCTTTTGTTTCCATTGGTATCCAGTAGATGGCATAAGCCTATAACTAATTTCTTCAATCCTTTTCTTATCAGAAGCTTTTTATGTTGGATTCATTTCAAGGATTTTTATTTCAGTCCTCCACAGACTAGCTTGTTTGCCCTGAAGCATGGGGTCACAGCGCTACTCAGGTTTGGCAGAGTCACTGGTGTCATGAGAGAAGGGTGTCTGGACAAAATTTGAGTGAGCAGCGTTTTGACCTGGTGCACAGGGTCACAACAGCACTCAAATTTGGCCCGTCCCCTGTCTGTCATGATGGAAGGGTGGCCAGACCAAATCTGCCATCCCAGGCTGCTGCCCAGAAATCTGCCACCCTAGTCAGCTGCCTAGTTTCCCTGTAGCTAGTGCAGCCTCTGATGATGAGCATATATTGATTCTCATTATCTTTAGCTCCAAGAGGAAGCTTTTAACACTGCACAGCTTACTGCGGTAGAGTTGTGCCGCTACAGCAGTGCTGCTGTAAGGTATGCAGTGTAGCCACTCTTTGTCAGCAGGAGAGAGTTCTCCTGCCGACAAAATAAAACTACCCCCAACGAGGGGCGGTAGCTTTGTCGGCAGGAGAGCGTCTCCTGCCTACAAAGTGCTGTCCAGTGCATTTTGTCAGTACATTTTTTGTTGGGCAAGGGTGTGGTTTTTCCCCACACCCCTGACCGACAAAAGTTTGACCGACAAAAGTGCAGTATAGAAATAGCCTTAATTGCTGCAGCCAGAAGGGCAGATTGAGAATTGTAGTTGTTAATGTTTTTTAGGGCATGTTTGATACCTCTGGCTTCTTACAACTTACAGTAGCTTTATATTAATATAACTCTAATGACCTTAGTGGGATCACTCCTCATTTACAATTATGTGAGTGGTATCTGAAGCAGTCTCCAAGGCCCCAATTCAGCAAGGTACTGCCTGGGCCCTCACTGTCTACTTATCGGTAGGTTAGCACAAGCAGGCAGAGTCCTTGGAGTAATGACAGAGGCACACAGAACATCTCTTTATTAGTAGACAAGGGCACAGAGGCAGCTCCCCTCTTGCCAGTGCTGCTGCTGAACAAACACAGTTTTGTTTTCTCCCTACAGCAGGAAGCACATTCACCCCTGAACTACCACTCAGAGTTACTTCCTGCGTTAGGGGCCATTCCCTGCTGGGAGGAACCACTCATTTAGGAGCTATCTGTTGGTGTGCTCAGAAACACCCACTCACCCACCAATACAGTAACTGTTACAATGGTTAAGAAGAAAGTGACAGACTTTATGCATGTGATTAGTACCATTGATTTCAATAAGACTTGTTCACATGCCTAATTTTAGGCATATGCTTAAGTACCTTGCTGGTTTGGGCTCTAGATCAAGAAGGGAAGAAATCTAAATCACAAGGCTGTGGGGGAAGAGCTGCCATAATACAGCTTTTTGTTAGCTATTATTATTTATTTGTATTATAGTAGCATCTAGGAGCTCGAGTCATAAACCCGCTATGTACAGTTAATGACACTGCAAGGTGTTGTAGTGGCTTTAAAAATACGTTTTATGGCTAATTAAATTGATCCTTTAGCTTTATTGTTATTTCATTTGTTAATTAATTCTTAAAAGAGATTTATTATTTTGATCAGTGTATCTAACATAGCTGTTTGTGACAGGAAATATTGCCAGCACTGGAAAAGTTCCGGGATCAAATCAATCAATCTAAGGATGAAATTAGCTGCTGCCTCATTGCGCTTATGAGTCATGGGAGGAGTCACGGCCTCATTCAGGGGAAAGATGGTGACACAGTTGATCTTGATGATATATTTGCGTTATTCAACAATATACAATGCCCAAAGCTCCAAGAAAAACCTAAAATCTTTATCATTCAGGCATGCAGAGGAGGTGAGCAGGACATTAAACAATGTTTGCAGGAGTAGTATTGAATTTCAGCCTCTTTCTATGAAGGTTTCATTTTAAGTCTCTATAAAGGGCCTACAGTATGTATTATTAAATCTAATCCAGTGACCTCAGCAGTTCTCTGTACTCTGGTGTTGGACAGCTGGATTCAGTCCCAGTTCAGGTGTCTCAATCTTGAAGCAGCCAGTATTGAAAATAACGCAGAGAACATGTGTTTCACCCAGAGAGGGCGGCAGTGCCTTGTGTTCCTGCACAGTGACACCCTGGCCTGTTAAGGACACCCCATTACAAAACGCCAAAATGAATCTAACCTATCCTCCTAACCCAGCAGAATGGTGGAGGTGACAAGGGCCTCAAAGTTAGCAAAACTTATGTAGTGTGAAAATGGGGTAGTCCTCAGGGCTCTGACTGGGAAACTGAAGACAAACCCCTTTCTCACAAGAAAAGGTACATAAGACCTGACTTCAACTAGTACTTGCTCTTACTGGGCAACCTCCTGACTTAACAGTTTGCCCCCACAGTATCCACAAGGGTATGGAGTACAAATATCCATCTTCTTAGAAAGGCCAGCTTTGCCAAGCAACAGACTTTTTTCAGTCCATTGACTAGTCCCATAAGACTGATTTCACTGATGAAATGCGTGTGGGGATTTGCTATATATAAGATACAATATTTCACAAGTACAGTTTTATCAAAATTGATACACACAGTCAGAAATAATACACTGCCATTTTTTACCAGGAGACAGTGTTCCCTAATTATTAAAAGAAAGGGCTAGGAGCCAAAGAGGAATCAGGGTTCCAACAGGCAGACAGGCTCATGGCTCCTAATAGGTTTAGAGAGGCACCTAAAAGTTTGGATACCTACATGAATCTTATTCTAATCATCTGAACCTCATAGATCTCCAAAATGGAGATAGAAAGCTCCCAAGAACAGGCTCTTTCATGATATTTTGTGGGGCTAGTAACCAAAACCTGAATCCACCCCAGTTCAGAGCAGATTTTAGGTTTTAACGCAAGTCAAACATCAACCGAGATCCATGGTTGTTTGCAGACTTGAGCTGTTGCTATTTGCACAACTTTAGACATTATTGTCCATCCCCTATAAACCACTGCCCCCACTGCCAGGCCGCATCTTTCTCCCAGACATTGAGACTGTCTAGTAGAATTGGTTGATAAAATTATTTTATTTATTTATCATTACAATATTTGAAATTAACGTATTGTTTTAATTCTTCAGGTTACTGAGATACATAATTTTTTGTTTTCAAAATTTTTAGTGACATTTTTTGGTTTCAGAATGTTTGTTTTCAATATTTTTTTTTGTTTTGTTTTTTTCTCTTATACCCCTTTTTCTTCTTCTTTTCCAATTGTTTTCCAGTTTACAGTGGATAGAGGGAGGGGCAATGGAAAAAAAGGGTGAAAAAAGGAAAAATTACAATCCAGAAAACTGAAATTAAAAAAAAAAAAAGAAAAAGCCTGTCATTTATTTTCTAATTTTGAGTTTAAAAAAAAATAATTTCTGATTTTGATAAAAATATATTTAAACAAAATGTACTTTACTCAAAAAGTTTCTTCAACTCTGCTATCTAATAATCCAGCTAGCTAGCTAACCCCATTACCACCATATCTCAGTTCCTGCATTCCGTCAGTAGCTATAGGTGGGAGTGCCAGGATGGGAAAATATTCTGATACCTTGTAGCTTTTGTATAAGAGAAACAAGTGTATAAACAGCAGCCCATACATGCAAGTCACTTGGGGCTGGTCCACACTGGGGCGGGGGATCGATCTAGGAAACGCAACTTCAGCTACGAGAATAGCGTAGCTGAAGTCAACGTTTCCTAGATCGAACTACTTATACTTACTGCGGGTCCACGCGGCGCAGGCAGGCTCCCGCGTCGACAGCGCTTCCTCCTCTCGGCGAGCAGGAGTTCTGCAGTTGACGGGGGAGCGCTTCTGGGATCGATTTATCGCGTGCAGATGAGACGCGATAAATCGATCCCAGAAGATCGATCTCTACCCGCCGAATCGGGCGGGTAGTGTGGACTAGCCCTTGGAAATCATTTGGCACCAGGCAGTCATTTTACAGTGTGTTTAAACATATTTCCTTGTCATAAAAACAGGAAAAGAAGACCATGGAGTTGAAGAAATAGAGCATGAATCCAGGGAAGCTGATTGCACTTATAACTTGATAGCTATCAGGAGGTTGCCAACAGCTAGTGATTACTACATTGTGTATTCCACTCAAAAGGGTAAGAGAGATGAGGCCAAGTTAGGCCCCAGTTACATACATGAATTGTGGTTGATTCCAGTGGGGGTTTGTGTGCCCGAGAGTAGAATTTAGCCCTTTATAAATGCAATTCTGACTGGTTTGGGTTTTTTTGGTCCAGTTCCAATTTAGTACAGTAGTTGTTATCCCCGTTCTAGAGAGAGGTTAAATGACTTGCCCAAGGTCACACAGGAAAGCCTGTGGCAGAGCTAGAATCTCTTAACTCTAAGCCCTGTTCTTTAAATACAAAAGCATTTCTGACATAGGCTTTGGGGTCTCTCAATAACTTGTATTTCATAGTAAGGGGAAAAGGCTAAGAGATTTATACTGAGGAAAATACAATTTTCCTCTACTGGGGCCAATATCCAAACAGGATACAGAAGGAGAATGTGAATTCACGTCAGCAGACCTTGTATGGGGAACAGAGACTTTTCAATTTCCCAAATGGTTAAACTGGGCCTAGTGGAAATGCTGATGTAACCTCAGCCTGATATGATAATGAACTCAACAGCTGGGAGGTGTCCTGGAACAATGGCCTGAGGAGCAGGCCCTAAACGGATAGAGAGATCTCTGAGCCACAGTAGGAAGAGGCGGTCTCAGGTTGTCCTGACAAAAAGGGGGTCAGTAAATGGACATTGATTTCCAAAGATGTAAGATTATCTTTTCTTTTCTCTACATGTAAAGGCTGTTCTATATAGAAAAGTTATACTGGTCTAAGGCATGAATTTAAACCAATATAGTACTGCTGGTGTAACACCCCATGTGGACACTCTTATTCTACTACGAGTGCCTTTTTCAGTTTAGTTTACATCACTTGGAAAAACTAAAGCAAAAAAAGGCTTTTCTTTACTACAGGGGCAGCCAACCTGAGCCTGAGAAGGAGCCAGAATTTACCAATTTACATTTCCAAAGAGCCACAGTAATATGTCAACAGTCCCCCATCAGCTCCCCCAATTCCAAACTGCAGCGCCTCCTGCCCACCGGCAGCCCCAGCAATCAGTGCCTCCCGCTCCCTACCCACGCCTCTCGCCTCCTGCGATCAGCTGTTATGTGGTGCGCAGGAGGATCTGGTGGGGAGGGGGGAAGAGCCACCAGAGGTCATGGCAGGGCCTGGGGGAAGGGGTGGAGTGGGGGCAGGGCCTGGGGCAGAGAAGGGGGTTGAGCACTGAGCACTCCCCAGCACATTGGAAAGTTAGCATCTGTAGCTCCAGCCCCAGAGTCAGTGCCTATGCAAGGAGCCTCATATTAACCTATGAAGTCACATGTGGCTCTGGAGCCACAGATTGGCCACCTCTGCTTTACTAGAATATGTGTATCCACACAGGGGGAAGGGTGTGTATGTAGTGCTGGTAGAGCTATGCTGGGAATTAGGTGCCTCGGCGCTTTTGAAAAATCCCACTAGGTTCCTATCTGCTTCTTAGGCATCTAAATATCTTTAAAAGTCTGTCCCATAATTACGAAACCAAGTAAGTGGCTGTTTTTTCAGAGATGCTGAGCAGCTGCAGCCTCCAAAAAATTAGCTACTGCTGAAGTCAAGACTGACATGGCTATTAATAACAGTGTTCACCATTCAGAAAACGGAAACTATCACACCTCCAATTTACTAAAACCCCAGGCAAAAGAATTGTCAAACACAGCTTCTGATGGAGAATTTTACTTTACATTAGTAACAAAATGGGGGGAAATCCACTAAAATTTGGTGTCACGTGGGTGGACTAAGGCACTTGTGCTATATCATGATGGAATGAAAAACAATGCATCAAATTCTTCATTGGATTTTGAGCTAGCATTGTTGAGTTTCATCTGTGATTAGTATATTCTGATCTACTGAGCGGGTGGCGGGGGAGGGAAGGGATTAATAGTGTGTGTTTGCATTTCTTTGTTCTGATTACAGTAATGATAATTGCATTAATTTTAATAAATTGCATATTTTTTTAAAGAAATACAACAGTGGGAACTGGAGGTGTGTGAGGGAAAACAGGCCTTGAATTTGGGGCTTCCTTTCTCTGGAGCCTTTCTTGTCCTTCTCCTCCCTTTTCCAAATTAGCTCTCCCTGCCCTTCCCCACAGAAAGACTATATTGTTCAACATGTATAGAAACAAAGATTTGAACAGGACTTTCTTTTGTGGGAAGGGTTAGAGGTGGCCTATCTCCAGAGTTCAGTAGAGAACATTTCTTGTAGTTGCAGGTACAAAAGTCCCTTACGTCGCAAAGAAGCATTTCCACGAATGCAGTCAAAATGACATACAAGTCTCGTGTTATTTGACCGTAGCAATTTTGTACTAACTCGAAACCACAAAAACCAAAGCATTCAGAAAAAAAGCCACACAACTACATACATCCCTTCACACTCATCTACATCCACGCTCAAATACACATCATCCCTAACAACCAAGCAAATCAACCACAGTCATCAAGGTAGTGGCAGATTTAGAGTTAATGGGGCCCTGTGTGCAATTTCATTTTTGCCCCGCCCCACCCCCCCCCGGACCCAGCCAAGAAAAAGAACATTCTCTCTTACCCCCTCCCCTGCCGTTTTTCATTCTTTTTTTCTTCGTCCTCCTCCTATATTCTAAGTTATAGGAAGTAAATGAAAATAAAGTGCGGTACCTTGATTGGGGCAGGGGGTTGGGGTTTAGGAGGAGGTACAAGGGTCGGGTTCTGGGAGCGAGTTTGGGTGTGGGCTATGCGCTGGGGCAGGGGGTTGAGGTGCAGGAGGGTGTGTGGGGGTCAGGCTCTGGGAGGGAGTTTGGCTCCAGACTGGGGCAGGGGGTTGTGGGGGGAGGGGTGCAGGCTCTGGGAGGAAGTTTGGGTGTGGGCTCTGGGCTGGGGCAGGGGGTTAGGGTGTGGGATAGGTCGGGGAGCGTTGCTTACCTTGGACAGCACGGCTCCCAATGCGACTGGCACACCACTCTGGCAGCAGCTCCTAGGTAGGAGGGGCCAGGGGTTTCTGCGCGCCGCTCCTGCAGCTCCCATTGGCCGCAGTTCCCGGCCAATTGGAGCTGTGGAGTCGGCGCTCAGGGCTGGGGGCAACATGTGGACACCCCCCCAGGGGCCACACGGATATGCTGGCCACTTCCGGGAGCGGCTCGGAGGGAGGGAGGCAGCACAGGCAGGGAGCCGCCTTAGCCCTGCTGCAGGCACATCTCTGCGCGCCCCTTGGGAGGAGGGGGGCCGCAGGTCTCTGTGCATTGCCCCAGCCAGCACACAGAGCTGCCTCCCCCAATGCCAGAGGCACACAGAGACGTGCCAGCAGCCGGACGCTTCTGGGAGCGGCGTAGGGCCACCGGCCACGGAATGCAGGCAGCCTGCCTGCCTAAGCTCTGCTGCACTACTGCCTGGGACTCGGGGGCAGGTTGTCAGATGAGATTTGTCCTGCATTTTGGGAGGGGCCCTGTCATTGGAGGCCCCATTCAACCACACTGTTTCATGGTAAATCCACCTCTGCATCAAGGGATGCTCGACAGCTTTCACCGTCCCCGTGGCATGACGGAATTCCTGGGGGTGAAAATTTAGTTTGTATTTGTATTGCAGACCTCCCAACAGTCCTGAGTTTTGTGGGACTACCCTACTTTCACCCACAAAATCCCCTGTCCCTGTTAAGCAGCTTCTGTCCTGCCCAACTGGCTGGGCTTGTCTCCCCACTCAGGGCATTTCAACCTGGCCCTGGCAAGAGGGGCTGCAGTGCCACCCAGGTATGGTCTGGCCACCCTGACAGGGTGGCTGGGTCACATTTGACTGAGTGGCATTGCAATTCTGGTTGTGTTGAGGGGGCCAGCCCAAACCTGAGAAGCACTGGGAGCCAAGTCACAATGCCTGGAGCAGAGAGTCAAGCCCAGCCAGCCCTGCAGGACAGGACGTGCAGGAACTGCTGCTGCTGTGGGGTGAGCTAGCTCTTCCACTTTCTTCTCCCTCCCCCCCCAGATGGCCTTTCCTGGGTCTCCCATCCCCAAGGGCAGGACCTGTCCCGCTTTAGCTACTGGAAATGTTGGAAGATATGGTATTGGCTTTACGAGCTGTAATACCTTGTTATTTTTCGGTTGTGGGGTGGTGGTGTCTGGCTTGCCACAAAGGTGTGCAGCCTACTTCCTCCTTCACCTCCACCCACCTCTGTTGTTGATCAATTTGGAGGCTGGGTAGCACCACAGTTCTGCCAGCTCCCTGCCCCTTTTCTGCTCACTTGCTCATGGTGGTGAGCAGTGGCAATGCAGGGACCGCAATCCACAGGAGACTCAGAACCACAATCGATTCTAGCTGATCCTAACATGGCTGCACAGGAAGAAAGGGGAGAACCATTATTTCTCCCTTTTCCTCTAGGTGCCCATGTTAGTGCTAATGATCACCTAGTGTTAATATGTCTTTAAAAGTTCTTAAGTTGCATTTTGACAATCAACTTTTATTAGGAAAAATCTAAACTGACGTGCAGTTCCTGCTTTTTTCCACCTGTAGGTTATATTTCTTTGCGTAACACGGAAAAAGGCTCTAGGATGATTGAAGCAATGGATGAGGTCTTTTCAGAGCAAGGCATGAAGTGGCATATCGGGGATTTATTTACTAAAGTAAGTATGCAACAAAACTGCATAAAGAGTATGTTCAAGGTGACCTGCAAAGGAAAACCAATTGGGTGTCTGCTCTTTATTACTTTTTTGCAATGTATGAAGATAGACTATGGGGTAGGTATTTTGGGTGTTTTAAAGTTTTTCTCCTTTTTCACTTCAGAAATTTGGACTTTGTTTACACTGAAGGGCAAAATTCACTCTTGTTATGAGGACCACATAACACAGTACTCACATCTTTAAATTAGCGCTCCAGTGGTATTTAAGGGATAAGTAGACCTTGTGCTGTCATTCTGCATGGGGGTGAATTTCACCCATATGCAGCTGGTAACATAGGCGCCAACGTCTGGTGGCGCCGGTGGGGGCTGACGCCCGGGTGATGTGGCGGGGCCCCACCCCCGGGCGACGTGGCGGGGCCCCGCCCCCGGGCGACGTCGCCCAGGGGCGGGGCCCCGCAACGTCTCCCGGTGCTGAGGTGAGTTTGCCATGGGTCCCGGGGCTGGCAGGGAGCTGGGCGCGGGCCCCAGGGATGGTGGGGAGCAATTTTTCCCCGTGGGTGCTCCAGCCCCGGAGCACCCATGGAGTCAGCGCCTATGGCTGGTAAAATAGTGGAATTGTAATATCTCAAGAAACAAGAGATTGACAACCAAGCAGCTGGAGAGGAGAGGGAATTTTTAATTCAATTGTTTTAAAACTCTTTGAGTAACAGCTTATTTACCATCAACACCTCAGACATACTTTGAAGAAAGGATGGTATGGTTAGAGTCACCACAACTGCCCAGTTTGAGAAAGCTCCCAATGTGTGCCTGATACCTCCAGCAAAATCAGGGAAGACTAAACTTAGCATTCCTGATATTTGCAAGGCAAAAACCCCCAAATGTTAAAAAATAATACACGTTCAGGTTTTCTTTATATAAATAAGCAACTGTAACAACAACAAAATGGAACAACCTCAGTATTTTAAATTTCCTTTAGTAGTCACCCTTAATTACTGTGTATGTTGGGCCAGATCCTAGGAGCTACACCAGTTTAGAAGAGCTGAAGATTTGGTCCATTAAATACATCTAAAGTAATAAAGTTAATAGAGAGCGTATATGCTACATGCACATGTGATATTATTGCTGTGTTGACGCAAGTGGCTTTCAATTTTCATTAACAATAAATAATATCAATTTCACTGTACACACACAAATCAATGAAAAAATATTTCCATTGATGATAATCAATTTAGAGGTAAGCAAAGTAAGAAAAATGCTCCTTGAGAAGTCAGAAAGCCAGTGATTTAGACTTTTCAATTTGTCTTGTTACAAATGGACTAGCGAATGAATAGTAAAAACAGGTCTGATTTTTTGATCTAAGGATATTTACCATATGATGTTGACCTTTTTTTTTTGACAATATATAAAGTGTAACTTTTTCAATTTCAACATCTGTTTTCATTAAATAATTGTCTGATCGCTCCCCATAATTTCACACCACTGTGAAAATTTAAATTGATAAAATCTTTTAAAAATAAACATTTGATATTAGCCATTGAAATGATAAAAAAACATAAAAATTGAATTCTAGCAAGGCTAGCAATAAGATACTAAGAAAAGGTCAGCAAAATAAAAATCCACAAAATAATGTACATGACTGAAAACAAGCTGATTAAAATCATAGGATGCAGGATGGGAGTGGAATACATGGGGGTGGGGGATGCCCAGCCAAGGGCTGGGGTGAGTTGATTTTCATGCACACTCGCTAGAGAAGTAGTTGACATTAGGTCAGAGCCCAGTACTTTGCACTGTGGAGACTTGTGCTCAGTTAAGTGACAAGTGGGCAGAAGCCAGTTCATTCCTTCCTGTGGTTAAAAACTACAGCTAGAAGGGCTCAGTGAACTCTGCACTGAACCTCAGAGAATTTCCGTTTAATACTCCCTTAAGGAGAAAGGGATTAGATGAGTCTCAGGCAGAGGAAACTGCTTTTAACCCCTCACCAATCCAAAGGGAAAGGAACCATTAAACCTATGGAGGGGCCTCTCTGTGGTGTTGTTGAGTCTTGCCAACTCGCGAGACAGGAAGGAGCCACACTGTCATTGGTTCCCCCTCCCTCCAGATGGGAGTGCAGTAACGGGTGCTTTGCCTCAAGTAGAGCTTTTGCTTCTTGTTCACTTGTAGATGCAGATTTAGACACGCCACAAATGTTCCAGGACCCAAAGATGCATGATCTTCCTTAGGGCTCAGCCTACATTCCTCCCCCCCACTGCCCTCAGCCTTGTAACCGATTCTGTGTGTAGTAGCATCATTCACCAGTGAAGGTTTGGATTATGTTTTTATTTATTTTTTGATTAAGGTTTTATTTTTCAGATCAATAACAACCTGGTGCACGAAACCTTTAGTATCCATGGATGCCCTGTGAAAGAGACAATAGTCGTGGAATCAACTCTGACCAAAGCCGTGTACCTTGCACCCTAGCTGGTTGATCAGTGGAAGACGCACTGCCTTTTGAATTGCACAGAATACAGACAGTGAATAAAAATAAAATAAATACAAATAATAAAGTTTAAATAGTCACCTTCTGCCAAATTATAGTGAAATTCTTTAGGATGTTTCTTTTAACTAACCAGCTTTATTACTGCATTTTAACAGCTATTTTCAACAACAGCATGTTTTTTTTCAACAAATAGTCCCACTTTTAGAGAGCACTTTTTTACAGGATCTTTGAAAAAACTCAGTTTAGGATCTTATATTTGTCTTCATTTATAAATAAAGTCTACCAGTACAAAAACTTTTATGTTGAGAGATCACTGGCTTCTTTTCCAGTTCTCTTTCCCCGTAATACTTCTTAAAACTCCCCCATAAAAACTACCCTAACATCCAACAAATCTCTTACAATAGCTTAGTCCTAAGTATTAGCCTGGGGAGTCTGTTCTACTAGCAGCAGTGCAACAGAGTTGTTTGAATGTTACCAATAATGTGTCTAGTAATCTCAAGTGTGTGGTGCTGCACGTCATGTATCTGAAGAGAATAATGGGCCCCCAACCACTCTATTTCCAAGGCAAAATAGACCTGCTCTTCAAGTCCATGGGAGTCTTTCCATTGGTTTCAGTGGCCTTGGATGAAGTGCTAAAAGGGGGTGCTGTTCATAGTTATGCATTGGAAGGGAGGGGGAAGATTCTTTCTATGTTGCACAGGATTTACTGTATTGGCTCAGACCAGTTACCCACTTATTCCACAGATTATTTGTTAATATGCATTGCTTCATTTTTACCCAGTTTAAATTTAATCTGTTCCCATGGCACCCAGGCCCACACCGTGTTTGGTTATCCTGAATTTTCCACTGTCAGTAAGTTTTATACTGTAATATATTAGTATTAAGAAGTTGAGATAATTATAAAGCCATTACATTATATAATGGCATATTCTCATCATAAGGAAATGTGTTCAAATTTGGTCACTTAATCTTTTTTAAAAGGGGGGGCATAGCAGTAGTATATTATCATTTTGAACTTTAATTTTTAAACTGTATTATCTGTATTTATTTTATTTTTATTCTGTTTGAATTTTGTGCAATTCACATAAAAATTGTGAAGAAAATAGATAACTTGATGCTGAAGAAAATACCCAAATGTTAAAATGTTTGAGTCTCTCCCTGAGGCAGACTGTTCCAATGATCTTATATGTATATGGTTTCCTGTTTGCGTTGCTTCTCTGTTTTTCTCTGTCACAGGATAAGAAATGCAAGCATATTTTAAAATTAAAAATATGGCTTCTAATTTTGAATTATTAAACCAGATTTAATCCTTGGGGACAGAGGGGTTATTTTGGAGACAAATTTGATCCATGTTTTGTTTTCTCTGCAAGGTATCGCTGATTTTAGTAAACCAAAGAGCCATCAATATATGTTCCACCAACCTGAGGAGCATGGTGCTTTGTGATCTATGGGGCTTGAGGAGCAAAAAATGAGGGAAAAATAGAAAGGCTTTAAAAGTACCCAGTCTCTTTTTTTTAAATCAACTGGGAAAGGAAAGAGAATAGAAAGACAGTAGAGGAGATGACAGAGATGAACTAAACCAGAAACATAAATAAAGTGGCCCTACCATTTTTAAAGCTTTAGCACCACTGATATACAATGTGTACTGAATGTTCACAGTATGCCATTGAAATGCTGATTCTGTCAGCAGGGCTGGCTCCAGGCACCAGCTTGCCAAGCTGGTGCTTGGGGCGGCAGGTGAGAAGGGGGCGGCAGTCTGAGTCCCGCGGCGGCAATTCGGCAGCAGGTCTGCTCTTCCCGCCGCCGAATTGCCGCCGCGGGACTCGGACTGCCGCCCCAGTCTCGCCTGCCGCGGCGGCAAAGGGGCGGCAGGTCCGCCGCTGTCCCCTTGCCGCTCCGGAATGGGACTGCCTGCGTCGGGGGCGGGGCCCCGCCCCCGACGCAGGCAGACGTGGCGGGGCCCCGCCCCCGACGCAGGCAGACGTGGCGGGGCCCCGCCCCCGACGCAGGCAGACGTGGCGGGGCCCCGCCCCCGACGCAGGCAGACGTGGCGGGGCCCCGCCCCCGACGCAGGCAGACGTGGCGGGGCCCCGCCCCCGACGCAGGCAGACGTGGCGGGGCCCCGCCCCCGACGCAGGCAGACGTGGCGGGGCCCCGCCCCCGACGCAGGCAGACGTGGCGGGGCCCCGCCCCCCGACGCAGGCGTCGGGGGCGGGGCCCCGCTACGTCTGCCTGCGTCGGGGGTGGGGCACCGCCACCCCTGCTTGGGGCGGCAGAATTGTAAGAGCCGCCCCTGTCTGCCAGCCATAAGAGCCTTAGGATATGTTCACACAGCAATAGACACTTGCGGCTGGCCCATTCTATCCAACTCGGGTTCGCAGAGCTAGGGCTGTAGGTTTCTTACCATCAGAGGAGTGAAGTTCTGGAACAGCCTTCCAAGGGAAACAGTGGGGGCAAAAAACCTATCGGGCTTCATGATTAAGCTTGATAAGTTTATGGAGGGGATGGTTTGATGGGATAACATGATCTTGGCAATTCATTGACCTTTGACTATCAGTGGTAAATAGGCCCAATGGCCAGTGATGGGATGTTAGAAGTTACTACAGAGAATTTTTTCCTGGGTGTCTGACTGTTGAGTCTTGCCCACATGCTCAGGGTTCAGCTGATCGCAGTATCTGGGGTTGGGACAGAATTTTCCTCCAAGGCAGATTGGCAGAGGCCCTGGGGGTTTTTCACTTTCCATCTTCTTTCAAGATGCAGAGAATCCTGCAGCATGGGGCACGGGTCACTTGCTGGAGGATTCTCTGCATCTTGAAGTCTTTAAACCACAATTTGAGGACTTCATTAGCTGAGACATAGGTGAGAGGATTATTGCAGGAGTGGGTGGGTGAGATTCTGTGGCCTGCATTGTGCAGGAGGTCAGACTAGATGATCATAATGGTCCCTTCTGACCTTTGAGTCTATGAGTCTATAAAAGCTCTGGTTCCAGTAACTGGAGGCAGCTGAGGCTCAGATCTCAGGCAGCCCATGATTTTTGAGAAAAGCCTATTTCACACTTTCTATCAAAATACATATACCCCCTCTCACCATGGTATCTGAGTGACTAAGAAGTTATCAACACAACATAAAGACCCACAAATGGTCCATTTTGAAGGACTTCTTCTCAACAAGCACTGATAGAAATTCTTTTTATAGAACCAGTACAGCTCAACTGCATACAGCCATCAGGATCGGATAGCAGAAACTTCAGCTAGTAGGAACCAAGCAATTTTTCTCTAGACATTTTTTTTTCTGTAACTTTTTCTGCGTCTCCTGTTTATTGTGAGGTGGTGGTGAGGAATACCATTACTGTGCACATTTGAGAGACTCCTCGGACAATTTTCTCAGAGTGAATAACAATCCTTTAGTATTTGAAACCCCACAAAAGAACAATTAAGACATGATCAGATGCAATGTAGGCATGAACTCCAGTGACACGTAAACTTCCAATAACTCCAACAACATAAGCCAACACCACAATAAAATAAGGTAGCTTTTTTTCCATTAACATATTCCAGCTAGATGGAAAACAGTGATCAGAAAATATTAACTATTTACAATAGATATTACAAATAACAATTAGCATAAAAGTACAAGCGACAAAGAGTCCTGTGGCACCTTATAGACTAACAGACATATTGGAGCATAAGCTTTCGTGGGTGAATACCCACTTCTTCAGATGCAACGTACATCATTCATCAAAGTACTGTTGTCTGAAGAACCTTCATTATGAATTTCCTCACTTTCATTTTTTTTCTCATAACTACAGCATTCTAATTAAGTTGTTTTGACTTAATGGATTTGGGACCATATTCTTTACTGATGTAATCAATGGAGGGTTGCCAATTTGCACCAGGGAGAATTTGGCACTTTTGTTTTGTTATTTTTGTCTGGAATTGTCTTTGCTTTTTGGGGTAGTTGGTTGTTTTAAGAGAGGCCACATAGAAACCAAAAACTGTACTGATCAAGTCAGTGGATTTTATTAACCCAAGTGAGTGCTATGTTGGATAAAATGACTACAACTTGGGAGTCTATAGTTAGCTAGCTTGATATTAATTGTTTATGGTGTAAATGTTTGCTTTAAATATTGTGATCTATAACTGCACGGCCATGAGGGTAGGCATCCTATACCAACAACAAACTAAACAGGATGGAACATGTATGTTCCAGGATTTCTCCAGGTCAGGCCAAAACAATCTGCATGAGGCCTACAAACCTACCGCCACAGAGTTAAGACTTGTCAGCTCACTGCCTTATATGTATGTGGGCTGGATGGCTCAATCCTTCACCACTGAAACCAATGGGAGTTTGACCATCAGTGATGCTGGCAGACCAGTGCACAGTCATGCAAGGACCCAGGTCTCACTGAACACTGACAAATGCATAGCTGGAAACTAGTCCAGGGGCATCAGAACAGGGGGGTTGGAGGCCATGGCCTCACCACTTTTAAAAACTATGCCCTCCCACTTTTTACCAGCTGTAAGGTGAGCCACGGGGGGGAGGGGGTGGAGAGGAGCAAGCAAGGGGTGGGGCCTCGGGGGAAGAGGCAGCATGAGGGCAGGGCCACAGTCAGGCGCCCGTGGCCCCTCCATTTTTAGGGAGCTTCTGTCGCTGCTGAGTCTGGCTTACCTGTGTGTTAGTATAGTTAAAAGAGATATTAGAGTTATATGAATGTGCTTAGTGTTTAGACTTTATGGAATGCTTGTAGGATGCTGCATATGTTAATCCTACTTACAATATCTTGTTGCATATCTGAAGTTAACGACCATTCGAGATTGTTGAATAACAGGCTCAAAGATTATCAGTCAGAGATTAGTACAGCACTATACAGAATTCAGAAAGAATAGAAACATTACCACCCTTTGATGTGATGATGATTGATGAAGAGCTGGCTGTGTCTCGCCTTCACTGTAACTGGAGGGACTCGCAGTTTCATTCCCCATCTAAGTTCCAACACCACTGTTATTATATAAGTTTTTTAAACAAAGAAATCTCTCTTTGTCAGAAGAAACATATGTTCTGATGTCATTTGTATACATTCTCAGTTTACCTGATTTATGTGTGAAGGCATAATTATTTATAGCTGAAAGGACTAACAATTCTATAAGACAGATCCACTGAAAGGTATTTTCTTCCCCCATAATCGTTCTTCCCTATTGATTCCCCAATAGGAAACATCAACTGTAACAATCATCCCTTATCAAATCTCCCAGTTTTATATATGCTTACGTACTCATTATATATACGTGTTAAGGGAATGGTTTCCAAGAACATCTGGAGTTTTATAGACATGGAGGTCATAGAGATTATTAGATACAGTCTAATGCATAGAATTCCTGAATAGTTACTTATTGGTCAAGGATTAAGGTAGTTCTGCACCACAGAATTCAACATATTCTTTGTTAATATTATAATGATCCTAAAGAATAGTTAACATATAACTGAACCAAATATACAGAAAGAAAAGGACTAAAAGGGTTAATATTTACTAACAGATACTAAGGCCTGGTCTACCCTACAAAGTTAGGTTACGCAAGGCTGCTTACATTGCCCTAACTATGAACATGTCTACACTAAAATTTCGCTCCTGCCAACGTAACTCACCTGCTACGCCAATTTAACTCCAACCCTACGAGTGGCATAGAGTTTATGTCGATGTAGTTAGGACGACGCATTTTCAATGCAGACATTGTGATACTTACATCAACTGTTAGTGGCCACCAGGAGGTGTTCAACAATGCCCCATCTTGACCACTCTGGTCACTGTTTTGAACTCCACTGCCAGCGGCCAAGAACACAAGAAACTGCCTCTCCCCTTTAAAGCCCCCTGAATTATTGAAATTCCATTTCCTGGTTGTCCAGCTCACCTAGGAGAGCTTTCCTAGCAACCCTCCAGCACACCTAGCAACTGCCCAGCTGTCCATGCCTGATCCACACTGCAGATACGCTCCTGCCGGGTGTACAGAGGAGGTGTTGGATCTCCTGCATCTGTGAGGAGAAGAGGCTGTGCAGGCACAGCTCCGATTCAGACACAGAAACATCAAGATCTACGGGCAGATCTCTCAGGGCATGGAGGAGAAGAACTACAAGACGGACCTGCAGCGGTGCCACATGAAAGCCAAGGAGCTGCAGCAGGCGTACCAGAAGGCAAGAGAGGCCAACAATCACTCTGCTGTGGAGCTGCAGATGTGCCACTTTTACAAAGAGCTACATGTCATCCTCAGCAGAGACCCCACCCCACCCCCAAAAGGCCTGTGGATACTTTTGAGGAGCCAGTATCACAGGCCACCATTGTGAACAGCAAGCATGTGGACAAGGAAGAGGAGAAGGATTATGGGGGACAGGTGACCGGGGGATCCAGAAGCACAGCAAGCCAGGATATGTTTTTGAGTCCTGCACAATCCAGCCAGTCCCTACAGTTGAGCCTGATTCAGGGAAAGGAACCTCTGCTAAATATGCAGTTTGTTTTGAAATTACAGGGATGGAACCCCCAAAGTAGCAGGACACATCTGTTCATGTACTCTTTTTAACTTGTGCTAGGAGAGGTAGTTAAATAACCAATAGAGGTAGAGGTCCTATTTGCTTTTCATTCCCCTGTAGAGTTAAGCAGAGGTGGCCCCGCGGAACTGTTTGTTTACATGCACTGGGATGTCCCATGAATCCTCTGTATATATCTTGATGAAGCTTTCCTGCAGGTAGCCTGCAATTCTCTGCTGGAGGTTTATGGAGAGGCTGTCTTATTTCTTCCACTGTCGTATGACACTTTCTCACACCATTCAGCAATTACTTCAGCAAGCACCACTGCAGCACACACAGGCTAGTACCATACGGTCCCGGTGGCACCCTGACACCTACAGGAGCTTTTCCCTTTCAGCCTCCACTACCCTGAGGAGTGGGATATCAGCTAAAAACACCACCGACTGTGAAAAACAGTGCCAGTATTCAGTTCAATTGCCCTATACATATATATTCATGCCCGTGAGCTAGCCCCCCTCATATTCCCAATCCCCCCAATGTCCAGGGCTGTACTCACCATGGCTGGGACTGCTGCCATGCTGTAGAAATCCCAAGGAGTTTATCTAGATTCCTGGGGCTCTGTGTGCTGGTAGCTCAGGGAGAGGCACACTGTCCCTGGAGGAAGTGGGAGCCAAGGGCAGACTAAGAGTCTGCTCAGTAGCCAAGAGGGAGAGAGGAGAGACACTATTGAGAATAACAGGAGTCCCTATTGGTTTGGGGGGGAATGGCTGGTGTGCCTGCTTAGAGGAAGGGGAGGGGTCAAATGACTGACAAGCGAAAGCCCAGGAAGAAGAGCCAGCCTGACCAATAGGGAGTGAGATGCCCTTCCCTAGGAGCTCAGGGGAGGGAGAAACTATTTTGGAGCAGTCTGGAGCCAGCCAGGGAAAGGGCAGGACTGGCTGTGTGGGGAGCTGGTGAGTCCCAGGCCTGCATGCAGGGCTCCCCTGGAGAACTGGCCTCTGGGGACCTGACAGCAAGATCCCTCAGCTTGAGCCTTTCCTGCTCCAAGGTGGCTCTCAGTGTGTAGAGCTTTGTTGGGAAAACTTCCCTCAGCCAGGCTGAGATAGCCCTCCACCTCTGCCCACTTCCCAGGGAAACTGAGTAAATTCCCAATATGGGTTACCAGAAGAGGCTTGTAACTTGGTATAAGCTGGAGGGAGCTGACCCTGAATGCCACTTCATGTTCATTAATGGCCCTACTGAATGGGAAGTTAGACAAATAGAAGATGAGATTGCCCATGTCAGAAAATGGGAAACCTGTGTGGTTCGGAGTCAGATGCAAGCGAAAGTAGAAACGACTTTTTTTCTCCTTGTAGAGAGCAAGGTTGGTTATACTATCTACTGTAGTGACTCCACATGTGATTCTGCAAGATGGACAGCAGGAAAGATGGAAGGTGACCATACAAGCACATTTTCCCTCCCCATCTTCCCCACTATCTGAAACTACAAATTTTCAGTCCAAATTGGGGGACTTTCTTAGTCAGGAAGGAAAGACCATGGCTGAATTAAGGACTTTTTAAGGCTGTCATTCTGTGCCTCCTCTCACTTTCACTGGGTTGGGGTGCAGGAGAGGGGAGCGGGTGGGGGTGTGGGCTCTGGGGTGGGGCTGGTGATGAGGGGTTCGGGGTGCAGGAGAAGCCTCTGGTCTGGGGCAGGGGTTTAGGGTGTGGGGGGGATCTGGGCTAGGGGTGAGGGCTCTGGGTGGGGCCAGAAATGAAGGGTTCAGAGTGCGGGAGAGGGTTCCAGGCTGGGGCAGGGGGTTGGAGTACAGGGGGGGCGGGCTCTGGGGTGGAGCCAGGGATGAGGAGCTTGAGGTGCATGAGGGGGCTCCAGGCTGGGGCTGGGGGGTTCAGAGTATGGGAGGGGGTGTGGGATCTGGCTGGGGGTGTGGGCTCTGGGGTGGGGCCGGGGATGAGGGGTTTGGGGTGAAGGACCGGGCTCAGGGCTGGGGAAGGGGCAGGGCCATCTTTACCCATACGCAAATTACGCAGCTGCGTAGGGTACCAGGAGATTTGGGGCACCAAATTGCCCCAAATTTCCTGGTGCCCTACGCAGCTGCGTGCTGCTCCAGCAGCCAGCCCAATCCCCAGCTGGCTGAGCCAGACAGGAAAGCTCTGCCTTTTCCCCAAAGCCCCCCCCCCCCCTGCTCTGCCCTCACCCCTCCTCTTCCCACCCCTGCTCTGTCCCAGCGCCACCCCCACTCCACCCCTTCCCCAAAGCCCCCACCTCTGCTCCGCCCCAGCCCTGCCCCCACTGCATCGCTTCCCCTGAGCTACATCCCAGGGGACTGCAGCAGGGGTCGGGCGCGCCCTGCACTCACCAGGTGGCGGGAAGTGAAGCGACCCGGCCCCAGCCCACTCCGCTCTGCCGGCTCCCAGCCGTGCCGCAGGTGAGTGCTGGGGGGCATTTCCCCCCTTGCCTCCCAAGTCCCAAGGCTGGGAGCCAGGGGAGCAGAGCGGAGTGGGCTGGGGCCGGGTCACTCCACTTGCCGCTGCCCCATAAGTGCAGGGTCAGGCCCTCCCTGCAATCAGTGGGTGGCAGGAAAAGGAGCAACCTGGCCCCAACCCGCTCCGCTGGCTCATGCTGGGGAGGCGGTTTCCACCCTGCCCCCCATTCCTGCTCCTGTGCCCCCACGGAGGCCTGGGAGGGGGTGCGGGGGCCACCAAAATGTCTAGGGTGGGAAGGGGGTTGGGGGGGGTGCAGGCTCCAGAAGGGGGTTGGGATGTGGGAGGGGGTTCGGCATGCAGGGTCCTCGTGGCACTTACCGTGGCTCCCAGGAAGCGGCCACCAGCTGCCGTGGTGGGGCAAAGCACCTCTCCCCCCAGTCCAGGTGCTGCTGAGAGGGGAGAGAGCTGGGGGAAATACTCTTCCCGCTGCAGCCCCGGGGCAGCCTGCACCCCAAACCTCTCATCCCCAGCCCCACCCCAGAGCCCGCACCCCCAGCCAGAGTCCTCACCCCAACCCTCTTCCCCAGCTCTGAGCCCCCGCCTCCGAACCCCCTTGGCCCCACCCCCGCCACATTAATTTTGTTATGTGCACCAATATGGCAGTGGTGTGTCACATATCACCACCATATTGCTGCACATAACAAAATTCATTACGTACATGGGTGGGAACACTGTGTCTGAGAGATGTCGCTAAACTGACCTAACCCCCAGAGTAGACAGGGCTAGGTCAATGGAAGAATTCTTCTGTCGACCTAGCCACCACCTCAGATGGACTAACTACAGTGATAGGAGAACCCCTGGTGTGAATAGCAGTATGTCAGTGGTAGAGCTTCTCCCACTGACCCAGGTACCACTGCTCGTGGAGGTGGTTTTATTGTGTCAATGCGAGAGCTCTCTCCCATTGGCATGGAGCGGCTACACGAGTAATAGTCTTTCAGCAGTGGTACAGCTGTGCCACTATAAGCTCCCCAGTGTAGACATGGCCTTAGTGAATGCACTGATGTTTACTTGCTCCAATTTACTGCCATGCATTGTAGTACTAGGCATGAACTAAGCATGTTGCAGTGGAAGGAAGAAATGATGGCTGAGAAAATTTTAGCCCGAGCCAGAATGTACCACATGTTGGCCTGAGCCCGAAGACGGTCATTTATAACATTAAAAATAAGAATGGTTTCTAAAAACATTTTCAAGGAATTCTTTGCCCCTTGGATTAAAGGGTAACTATAGTAGGCAATGTCTACACTACACAGTCAAGTCGACTTAAGTTACCTTGACATACAGCCACCACTAATTAAACCGCTGTTGCATAGCCACACTAGCTCCTTGTGCGGACGGAGCCAGCGCATCCACAGTAGCAGTTCTGGGATGGACACAGAGGCAATCCCACTGTGCAGCTGGGGCAGGTTGTTTTGGGAAGAGTTTGCAATGCCTCATGGGGGCAGGCTCAGTGTCACATGATGCAGGTTTCTCAATCCCATCATTCCATGGGCATCCTACTAGGTTTCCAGCTGATTTTCAACTGCTCCGGTAACCTGCGAGCCAGCCATCTCTGCCAGAAAGCATGGATCCTGCACTGCCCTTCACAGTATTGTGCTGTGTGTTATGAACACCAGGCATAAGAGGAATTCAATGGGGTTGTCTTGTATTCATCACCACGCTGACCCCTCCCCCTCCTTGTAGAAGCGGCATGTCTGCACTGCAGCTGTGCACCAGGGGCAACTATTTCCTCCCTTGCCTTCTGCTGTGCCTGCCACAGCTCTTTGAGTTTTACAGGGCACTGGTGCTTGTGTCCCTATCGTAGCCCTTCCCCTCCATGCCCCGAGCAAGTTCCTGCGACTGGAGCGGAACTATAACTGCATATGCAAGGGGAATACTATCTCAGGGCTATGGTGCTTAATTTTTGCACCTCTGGGCTTGGCAGGTCATCTTCCAAGCCCTCCACCCCCGCAGGCTGGAGGTGTGGGGAGCAAGGACAGACATGACTCCAGGTCAGTTTCCCCACGTGGGTGCAAGAAAGGTGTGCAGGAGGGGGGTGCAGGGTGAGGTTGCGCAGGTTGGGGTGAGTGCTCTCTGGCCACCTAGCCAGTGCTTAATTTTTGCAGGGACTTGCTTCTTTCATACATAGGCTATGAGCTGCAGACAGCTGCTTCCCCGCTTTCAAGATCCTATATTCCCTCTCCCCTCCGTATACAGAGAAAGGGGAGGTCACGGTGATGTAGATCAAGACAGGCAGCAAAATCCCCCATGCTCCTCTCCATGCAGTTAAAGCAGCCAAACAATTTAGGAAACCTCTCCCGATGAGCAGTCGGAGGGGGAGGTAGCTGCTTCTGCAAAGTCAGGAAGCCACACTGGCTTACTTTGCAGAAGCAGCTGCCTTCCAGAGGCTTGGCTGCTTAAACAGCAGGGATCACGGATAGGAGCGTGGGGGATTTTGCTGCCTGTCTTGATCTATATCACCTCTCCTTTCTCTATATATCGGGTGGGGCGGGAGGGAATATTTAGTCTCTCTTTCTAGGGGGAGAGGTGTGGACTTTGCTGTGAGTTGGTCTATGTGACACTTCTCTCTCTTTGGGGATGGGGAGCTGTGTCTCTTTGAAGTACACTCAGGAATCTTATTATACCCGCATCTGATCAGCAACCATGGTGGACAATTCAACTGCATCCTCGGATGTAAAGTGGATATCTGAATTTGCAGGGTTCTAGTTCTCCTGAATTTTGCACTGTCCTCAGTAAATTTTATATCATAATATATTAGTATTTAGAAGTTGAGATAAGGTAATATGGAAATAATATATACATTATATGATGTCATATTCTCATCATAAGGAAATATACTCAATTTTGGTCACTTAATCTTTTTTAAAAGGGGGAGACATAGCCGTAGTATATTATCATATTCAACTTTATTTTTTAAACTGTATTAGCTGTATTCATTTTATTGGTATAAACGGTTTGTATTTTGTGCAATTCACGTACAAAATTGTGAAGAAAATAGATAACTTGTTGCTGAAGAAAACACCCAAATATTAAAATGTTTGTCTCTGCCCAAGACTGACTGTTCCAATAATCTAATCTATCTATCTTGGTATTTGCGTCCCTACTCTGTTTTCTTCTGTCACAGGGAAAGAAATGCAAGCATATTTTAAAATGAAAAATATGGCTTCTAATTTTGAATTATTGAACCAAATTAATCTTTGTGTAACACCAGTGGCTGAGGGTTATTTCAGAGACAGATTTGATCCATGTTTTGTTTTCTGTACAAGGTATCGCTGGTTTTAGTAAACCAATGAGCCACCGATGTTCCTCCAACCCGAGGTGCCTATTGCCTTCTGATCTATGGGGATGGGAGAGCAAAAAATGGGGAAAAAATAGAAAGGCATTAAAAGTACCCAGTCTATTCTTTTAATAAACTGGGAAAGGAAAGAGAATAGTAAGACAGTAGAGGAGATGACAGAGATGAACCAAAACAGAAACAGAAAAAAAGTGGCCCTTCCTTTTTTAAAGGTTTAGTACAGTACCACTGATATACAGTGTGCGATGAATGTTCAGTGTGCCATTGAAATGCTGATTCTACCAGCCATATGTATCATCGTTAAGGCTTTAGAGCCTTAGGGTATGGCCACACAGCAATAGACACTTGGCGGGCTGTTTCATTGCTGTATAGACTTTCAGGCTCTGGCTGGAGCCCAGGCTCTAGGACCCTGCAGGATGGGCGTGTCCTAGAGCTCAGGCTCCAGAGTGCAAGCTTAGAAATCTACTCAGCAATGACACAGCCCGGGCTCTGGGAGCCGAAGCTGCAGTCCTGGCCGTGGGGTTTTCTTTGTTGTGTAGACATAGATATAATCCTCCTTGTCTTCTCATTTAGAACAAATTCCTGGAAACTTTTACTCATACAAGTTGTCTCAATGATGTGAATTAAACTATTCACAAGTAATAAATAATCTCGGGAGTAAGCATACTTCCATTACCCTTATGTTTATAGCAAGTATATATATCAAATACAGCAGAACCTCAGAGTTACAAACACCTCGGGAATGGAGGTTGTTCATAACTCTGAAGTGCTCGGAACTCTGAACAAAACGTTGTGGTTGTTCTTTCAAAAGTTTGCAACTGAACCGTGGCTTAATACAGCTTTGAAACTTTACTATGCAGAAGAAAAATTCTGCTATTAACCATCTTAATTTAAATGAAACAAGCACAGAAACATTTTCCTTGCCTTGTCAAATCTTTTTTGTTAAACTTTCCTCTTTTTTTTAGTAGTTTACATTTAATACAGTACTGTGCTGTATTTGTTTTTGTTTTGTTTTTTTTTGGTCTCTGCTTCAGCCTTATTGCGTACTTCTGGTTCCAAATGAGGTGTTTTGTTGACGAATCAGTTCATAACTTTGGTGTTTGTAACTCTGTTTCTATTGTACATGTTTAAGAACGGGGGCTATTAAACTCTACCCAAAAAAAAGCAGTATGCATCAGGAAACTTTTTTTAAAACCACCAGTGACTATGTACATTACTGTTAAATCCCAGTAGTTTGGGAAACATATCAGACTTTTGACTAACCAGATGTTCGGATAAATGGAAGTGATATTTTGACATGAAGTATCACTGCTCTAGAAATATAGGGAACAGAGGGAGTAATGGTGATGTTAGCTTAATACTTTGTACTTTATTAAAAAGAGTAAAAAATAACTTTATTGAGACCTGCTATACAAATACAAAGCTGTTGATTAGCGCTTACTAGTGCAAAGAGGCTAATTGAGAAGTTGTGTGTGTGATGAACTAACATAAGGCTATCAGATGGACACACTGTAGATTTGGGTAATTAGGATTTTTGGATAAAGGGAATTTGGATAATTGGAATTATATAAAACCAAGCTCATAAATTAGGTTGATAGTTACATGTTTTATACATGTCCATAGGTCCCTGAGCACTTGAGTGAGGTGTAGGATTAAAAATAATAATATTGATAACAGCCTGGTTCTCCTTGTAAAGTAGCATATTATATATATGAGCTCAAATTAATACATTTAAGGACACCGAAATTATCACATTGTCTGAGCTTTTATACCACACTCATTACTAGGGTAACTGAGAGCTTTAAAGCTAAGTCCTCCCAACTACAATGTGAAGTAATGTATTTACTGAGCTGCCTGGAGTATTTTCTTTGAAAGTCACTGATACTTATATCACACCAAATGCATCTTTGAATGGTTGTATTTGGCCTACTCTATTTTAGATGACAGGGTCAATAATAGAAGAATGCGAGGACTGGGTGCGCATGGAAGAGGTACTATAGTGACTCTGAAAGACATTGTGGTCTTTGCAAATCAATAAGAATCTTGCATGTTTTCTGAATATTTCATGAAGGTATTTCTTGAACTTTTCACCCACAAAAGCATAGATCACTGGGTTCAGGCAGCAGTGGATGAAGGAGATGGTTTCAGTCACCTGCAGGGACAGGTCTAGGCGTTTGCTTGTCTCGCAGTCATCTATGATTTGCAGGCTTCGCAAAGAGTCCATAAAAAGCGCAATGTTGAAGGGTACCCAGAAGAGGAAAAACACAACTACAACAACAAAAACCAGCTTCATCGCTTTATACTTGTTTCGGTTCATGCATCTCTGCAGATTTTTCAAGATGTGGGAGTAGCAGAAAATGAGAATGGCAAGCGGGATCAAGAGACCCAAAACATTGACTTTAGAATTGGTTAAAAGTTTCCAAGTAGTGCTATTATCCTGGTAATAAGGAGCACACATCACAATGCCATCTTCATTCAATTCTTGGATAAAGAAAATATTTGGTATTGAAGCTAAAATGGCCACTGACCAAACGGCGAGGCTTATAACAATACTGAGCATGGTTGTTCGAACTTTCCGAGCATACACAGCATGGACGATGGCTAAATACCTGTCTATGCTCATGAGGGTTATGAAGAATATGCTACTGTAGAATCCAATGTAGTAAACTCCACATATTGTTTTACACATTACATTTCCAAAAGTCCATTGGTCTGAAGCATAATGAGCCAGGAAGGGGAGGGAGAAAACAAAAAGCAGATCAGAGATGGCGAGGTTCAACAAATACACATCAGTCATGCTGGTCATTTTCTTGCAAACTATCAGAACACAAATGACCAAGCTGTTTCCAACCAAGCCGAACACGAACACCACACAGTAAAGAACTGGAAAAAATACAGATCCAAAGATCTTGATATTCTGTGTGCTGCAGACGGAGCCCAACTCAGGATAATAATCATCATCAAGAGTAGAGAGAAGATTCGTCTCAGTTGAATAATTCATCATGAGGTGACCTATTTAAGAGCACAGAATTTAAAACAATTCAACAATCCTATTGTTTAGTTAGTGTCTAGGCACAATTCTGCGCTGATATCCCACACAACCCCACTGAAGTTAACAGGGTTGCACAGGCTGTAAAGGCTAGCCTGTTCAGGTAAAAGAACACTTCACCCTGTGACATTATCTAATTATAATATAATCATGCAAATCATTATTTCTACCTCTGTTATATACTTGCAACAAATCCTACAAAAAGTGTAACACATGGCCGGAAAGGCTTAAGCATCCTCCAGGCGAATTAACCCAGAGTCAGCCTGTAGAGACATGTTAGAAATGGTAATTAAGGACATTCGATGCTAGATAGGCTAGAACTTTGAAATGCAAACCTATATTGTTAAAGTTAGAGGTGATATTAATTGTATATGTGTACTCATAAATGTTAGCCATGTAAACAGACAGCTCCTGTCTGTCACTATAGCTATGGATTCAGAAATCAAAAGGGAATATGAACATTTAGATGAATCTTGGGTGAAATAATGTCATTGTCTATATGTCTCTTTGAAGTTTGTGATAGACTGCCTAATGAATAAATTGCCCTATGTTAATTTGTGTAACTAATTACTGGTGGTGTTTAGGAAGCAGAAGGTTACATCAAAATCCTATTGTTTGCCCAGAGCTCTGTGGTCAAGTGGATGCTAGAACACTGTATAAAAAGACCCGTGAGTCCTAATTCTGTCATCTCAGATCTGCTGGATGCGTCAATGGAGGAGAAGCTTCAGCCACAAGATTGAGATCCCAGTGCTGACTGGCCGCCCTGAATATAATATTGGACATTGGACTATAACCTATGGACTAAAATCTAAAAGAACTCTTTGTAATTATAAAGCTTACCATCTCTGCTATGAATCTGAACCTCAAGTATTGAACTCATGTCTGTATGTATATTGATCTTTTAACCATACTCTCTCTCTCTCTTTTCTTTTTAAATAAATTTTAGTTTAGTTAATAAGAATTGGCTGTAAGCGTGTATTTGGGTAAGATCTGCAATAGTCATTAACCTGGGAGGTAATGTGTCGTATCCTTTGGGATTGGTAGAACTTTTTTAAATGATGAAATACATAGGGCTGTCAATTAAGCTCAGTTAACTCATGTGATTAACTAAAAAAAATTAATCGCAATTAATCGCATTGTTAAACAATAGAATACCAAATGAAATGTATTAAATATTTGTGGATGTTTCTCTACATTTTCAAGTATATTGATTTCTATTACAACACAGAATACAAAGTGTACAGTGCTCACTTTATATTTATTACAAATATTTGAACTGTAAAAATGATAAACAAAAGAAATAGTATTTTTCAGTTCACCTCATACAAGTACAGTACTGTAGTGCAATCTCTTTATCGTGAAAGTGCAACTTACAAATGTAGAATTTTTTTTGTTACATAACTGCTCTCAAAAACAAAATAATGTAAAACTTCAGAGCCTACAAGTCCACTCAGTCCTACTTCTTGTTCAGCCAATTGCTAAGAGAAACAGGTTTGTTTACATTTACAGGAGATGCTGCTGTCTGCTTCTTATTTACAATATCACCTGAAAGTGAGAAAGCGTTCGCATGGCACTTTAGTAGCCGGCATTGCAAAGTATTTATTTGCCAGGTATGCTAAACATTCATATGCCCCTTCATGCTTCGGCCACCATTCCAGAGGATATGCTTCCATGCTGATGATGCTCGCTAAAAAATAATGCGTTAATTAAAATTTGTGACTGAACTCCTTGGAGGAGAACTGAATGTCTTCTACTCTGTTTTACCTGTATTTTGCCATATATTTCATGTTATAGCAGTCTCGGATGATGACCCAGCACATGTTTGTTTTAAGAACACTTTCACAGCAGATTTGACAAAACACAAAGAAGGTACCAATGTGAGATTTCTAAAAATAGCTACAGCACTCGACCCAAGGTTTAAGAATCAGAAGGTTCCTTCCAAAATCTGAGAGGGGCGAGGTGTAGAGCATGTTTTCAGAAGTCTTAAAAGAGCAACACTAAGATGAGGAAACTACAGAACCTGATCACCAAAAAAGAAAATCAACCTTCTGCTGATGGCATCTGACTCAGATTATGAAAATGAGCATACGTCTGTCCGCTCTGCTTTGGATTGTTATCGAGCAGAACCCATCATCAGCATGGATGCATGTTCTATGGAATGGTTGCTGAAGCATGAAGGGACATATGAATCTTTAGCGCATCGGGCACGTAAATATCTTGCGATGCTGGCTACAACAGTGCCATGCGAACACCTCTTCTCACTTTCAGGTGACATTGTAAACAAGAAGCAGGTGGCATTATCTCCTGCAAATTGTAACCAAGTTTGTTTGTCTGAGCCATTGGCTGAAGTAGGACTGAATGGACTTGTAGGCTGTAAAGTTTTACATTGTTTTATTTTTCCATGCCGTTATTTTTTGTGCATAATTCTACATTTGTAAGTTCAACTTTCATGATAAAGAGATTGCACTACAGTACTTATATGAGCTGAATTGAAAAATACTATTTCTTTTGTTTTTTACAGTGTAAATATTTGTAATAAAAAATAAATATAAAGTGAGCACTGTACACTTTTGTATTTTGTGGTATAATTGAAATCAATATATTTGAAAATGTAGAAAACATCCAAAATATTTAAATAAATGGTATTCCATTATCGTTTAACAACGCGATTAATCGTGATTAATTTTTTTAATCGCTTGACAGCCGTAGAAATAAGATTTTCATTAATCTTCATCATATCTGACTGGGGTAACTAGGTGAAGGCCTGAGGCTGGGTTGCTTTAAGGGAACTGTGTTATTGGCTTCTGGGTAGCCAGTGAGGTATTATAGAAGCTGTTTAGTGCTGGCTTGGTAAATCTAAGTATTGAAATATTCACTAGCTTTGAGGATTGTCTGCCCCATTCTTTGCAGTTCACCCTAATGGAGTGACCTCAGCTGGCTCCCCCTGGGACTCCGGTCACACGCCCTCATACAATGCCTAAACCAAATCAAAGCTTTTTTGAGGTTTGAAAATATTTGGCTAACTTTGGGGTTTCATTAGATTTCTTCTTTTTTTTTTTTTTGGATCATCTGCGCTTTCAGTTATTATTGCCAAAATCCCATGAAAAGGTTGTTCCCCATTGCTTAATTTGTGCCGTGGTGTGCCAGGGCTGAGCCCTGGCATCTCTAGGTCTGGCAGTTCATAGCCCCTGCACCTCTGGGCTTGTCGTGTCATTTATGAAAGTGAAAAAATTGCTTGAGCCCCAGCTCCTCTTTCATTACAAATTAAGCACTTCCATTTCCATGAAAATGAAAAGAGGAAATATTGAGAGGCCCATGAGAGAACATCTCATGGGGTTTCCTACTCAGTTTTACCAGCGATGCCGAGAGGGAGACAGGGTAGCGTTGGGGAGACACTGGATTTGTGACTTTCCTGGCTGGTGTGTCAGGGACATGGTGTTTTTCCATGAGAAGCGAAACACCAAATAGTATGTTAGCGAGCAGAAGAATTTCAAGAATCTGGTTATCTAGAAAATTGCACTGAGGCCCAAATCCTGTCCCCAGCGTTCAACCTGAATGAATGGTACTCATGAGGAGTCCCAATCACTGTGTATCCTGTCCAGGGGGTTTAGGAACCAGGGTTATTTCATGGTGCATAATTAAAGCAGCAACAAAACGGAGGTAGTGAACAGGCCGAGCACCCTATTGTTTATCATTTCCTACTTTCTAAATTATTTTTTCTTCAGAAAGGGCAGAGACAGCTGTGCTCACTGAGGACTTCACACATCCAGCCTAAGATTTCACACAAAATCTATTTAGAACTATGAGTGCAAAAAAAAAAAAAGCATCTGAAGTTTTTTCTTAGTAGGTGAAAACCATTTTTCCCCAGGACTTCAACCTTGCTAGTGCCAGGCTATAATATGCGGTTTTCTAATTTACTAGAGATGAACAGTTAACTTTAGAAATATATTTTGTAAATTACAAGCTCTGCACTGTGGATGTAATTATCTTTTGCATCTATAGCACATGTGGAGGAGTTTCTGTAGAGTCAAGGTGTTAATTTGAATGCACTTACTCTCGTATAGGCAAAAACAAACACTGAGTCTGCAGTTGCCAATTCTTGTCAAGGATTTTTTTAAAACATGCATTGCCAAAATTTTCACATGTGGGTGCCCAAATCTATGTTTGTATTTAGGTACCTAAATAAAAGTAGCCGTTTTTCAAAAGAGATGAGTATTGCTAACTGTTCTTGAAACCAGTAAGAGTTGTCAGTGCTCAGCAGCACTGCAAACCTGGTCATTTTTATTTAAATATACCGAAATATTGATGTCGATGTCTAACTTAAGGCAAATTTGCCCTATCTAGTTTGTTTAGTTTATCTTGCAGGATAAGGACAACCAGAGTTCACTGGCAGGGGCTGGGCAATCATTGGAACCCTGCCATCCGAATGATGGGAGGAGGGACAGTAGGAGCAGTTTGGAAGCCTGGGAGAACTGGAGACCCTGGGTAACCAAGAGGGTGAGGGGTGCCAACAGTCCTGCCCCAAAATAAAGGGGGAAAGAGTGGGGAGAGTATCCCACTGGGTTCCACGTGGTGTGAAGACCTAAGGGCTGAGACAGAATTTTGGGGGTGATTCCCACCCTCCAACTGAGGTTTTTGCGGGTAGAAAATGGGCAAACCCTATCAGGGGGCCCTAGAAGAGCACTCTGGGGGCAAAGAATGACACAAGGAAACCATTACCACCAGTAAAAGCGTAAGAACCCAGGGAAGGAGGAACATTTCTGCCAGACAAGTGGGGGGAGTAGTGAGAACCAGCAGCTGAACCAGCACTCTGGTCGCTCTAAGTCCAACTAGTTTCCCTGGAGAAGGGCCTGACTGAGGGAAACTGGGGGGCTAATCATGAGATCAATCTCATCTGGGGAGAGTTAAGGAGCTAGTTAGCCCATTAACTGGAAGAGTAGAAAAACAGAAAGTGCAAGGTAGGAGGGATTGAGAGTGGGAGATGCTAGCAAGACCAAGGTAAAAGGAGATCCCTTAGTGGAGAAATCTCACTCTTCTAGGGCAAAGGGTCCCGATGCTGATGTGTCACTGTAAAGACAGTTGCTGCATGGGACTGTAAAAAGTGGTGGTTGAGTTAACAAATAAACTACACATTGGTGTTTACAAACCAGGAGGTGTTAGAGCCATTTGTACGAGAGGACAGGAGTGGAGGGCTCCATCCCTGTCACAGGGCATTGCAAAATGGAGGAACCTAAAATTAGCAAATGCTTTTGAAAATTTTGATCAAAAAGTCCCATATCACACATGAAACCAACACTTAACTGTCAGATTAGCTGCACAGAATGTAGTCACATCTCAATGTGAAGGGGATTACACATGCAGTTCTCATGCATCCAGTGGAGAAAGTGCTAAAATGCTAATAAACACCCACCAGCACCAGTGAGAAACTACTAAAGAATATTGCAAAAGATTGGCTGTCCTTTCTTGCACACCAGCAGCACTAGCTTGAATTATAGACAATTCTTATTAAGATTAGCCAAGCCATTAATACATGCAGTGTTAGGGTATGGCTACTCTGCAAATAAAAGGTGTGTTCTTTGCTTGGGTTAGCTCACCTGGGTTAAAACAGCAGAGAAGACAACAGCAACTTGAGTTAGCAGCTCAAGTTCAAATGCAGGCTCCCGCACAGGTTTTAATGTGAGCTGCTGTTCTGAGTTAAAAGCTGAGTTACCAGGTATTCACGCTTGTTTGATCTCAAGTTAGCTAAGGTGAATTAGCTAACCCAAGTTAAGCACACACTTGTTTTAATATGTTCAGACACACCCTTACTCTCTCTCTGCACCAGCAATGCACTAAATCACATGAAATAGCCATAGCACTGAATAAATTAAGCACAACATTAATCAAAGTATTATCATAGCATTTGCCACAGCAGATCAAGCACTTGTCCATCATTCCAGTAACCTGCCACCCACATTGCTGAAACCCGATAGAAAACACCACATAAGGCATCCAGCTACCTGTGCAATCAAACGATATTTGCTAAGTTTTCTCTTAGCCATAATGAGGTATCATTTCATGTTTGCAATTTTAACTTAGCAAAATATTCAGACTCCTACTCCTTTTCTGGTACTTTGGGTACATTGTGCCACTTGCACTATTGACACAGAGGAGAATAAATTCATTATTAGACAGCTGACTAACTTTTTATGCTCCCCTATCATCCATACTTACCTTTGCAGTTGAGGTTTCTGTTTCAGTGACACTTCATACGTGAGCTCCTTATCGTCACGATTAAAAATTTCAGTCTTCTTCTTCCTTTATCTATTACTTGAGTACCACAGCTATAGAATTGGGATAACAGCTATCCAAATAAGTTATCGTTCACTCTTCTGCAGTGAGAATATAAATACCAAAATACCTAAAGAATTTGTGTGTTCATCTCAGAATCACACCTCAATCTGATAAGATCTATCATTTTGCTCACCAGGCAACATCAGAAACGTAGTGTTTTACTCTTATTTTCCACAAATGACGTCCACAAGGTGCGGGCTTGTAACCTCTCTGGCTCCCTTTACTCCACCCTTTTCCCCCACCCAACAGTCTTCACAAGAACTCTGCTGTCCCTGCCCACTCCATTAATGGAAGTCAGAGGCCAGTTTCCTCCAAACCATCTGCCTCTGTACTGTCCAGTAAAGACCTGCGTGGATACAAAAATTTGGATTCGCATCCGTTCCACACAGTAGCGTAGACAGCTCTGAAGCACAGGGGAAGCGGCGCTATAAAAAGGTGCCTCCCCTCTGCCCCTGTACTCACCCGGCGGCGCTTTAAAGGGCCCGGGGCTCCACTATAGTACCTGCAGTCTCCACTGCCCATTGGAATTCTGGGTTAAGCTCCCAATGCCTGATGGGGCAAAAACATTGTTGCGGGTGGTTTTGGGTAACTGTCATCAGTCTCCCCTTCCTCCCTCCCTCCATGAAAGCAATGACAAACAATTGTTTCAGGCCTTTTTCCATGGATTACCCGCGCAGATGCCATAGCACTGCAAACATGGCGCCCGTTCAGTTCACCTCTGCAGTTGTGAGCATTGTAAACACCTTGTCCATTGTCCTGCAGTATGTGCAGAACCTGGCGAGGAGGCAATGCCAGCACGATGACGATAGTGATGAGGACATGGACACAGACTTTCCTGAAAGCACGGGATGTGGCAATTGGGACATCATGGTGGCATTGGGGCAGGTTCATACTGTGGAACGCCGATTCTGGGCCTGGCAAACAAGCACAGACTGGTGGGACCACATAGTGTTGCAGGTCTGGGATGATTCCCAGTGGCTGCGAAACTTTCGCATGCGTAAGGCCAATTTCATGAAACTTTGTGACTTGCTTTCCGCTGCCCTGAAGTGCAGGAATACCAAGATGAGAGCAGCCCTGACAGTTGAAAAGTGAGTGGCAATAGCCCCGTGGAAGCTTGTAACGCCTGACTGCTACCAGTCAGTCGGGAATCAATTTGGAGGTGGGCAAATCTACTGTGGGGGCTGCTGTGATCCAAGTAGCCTCCCAGAGGTGGGGGGGGGGGGGCAGGCCGGCAAGGCCCCCCCCCCACTCAGCAGCAGCAGTCCCAGAAGGAGGTGGGGAACAACTCCAGCCAGCAGCAGGCCAGGAAGGGAGAAGGCGCTCCACTCAGCAGGACAGCCCAAGCAGACTCTCTGGGCTCCTGGCTCACAGCCTCTTATAGCAGCCAGCTGGGCTCTGTTTGGGGCGTGGCCCAACTGCAGCTACTTCCCCCAATCAGCTCAGCTTTCAGACCTATTGGATACCTGGGAGGTGGGCAGGCACAAGCCCTCCCACTTCTAAAGGTCCCACCCCCAACTTAGCGGGAGGGAACACTGGACCCAGGGACCAAGTAATTACGGGGGACAACTAATGAAAACCAGGGATGGGAGTGAGGGTCAAAGGTTCATAATGAGGAGACGGGATGGGGAGACCAAGCAGAGAACCCCGGACAGCGCCCACTGCTCCTCAAAGCTGCCGAGGGAGCCAGCGGACGCTGCCCAGTGGAACTCTGCCCGGACCCGTGATACTAGGGAGGATTGGAAATAGGCCCCACAGTTGCAGAGCTCCCCCTCATCCAACATCCTCCTCCTGGTTTTATAGATGGACGATTTTGCTAGGGCCAGGAGGAGGTTGACGAGGAGGTCTCGCGTCTTCATGGGGCCACGGACAGGGTGTGCATAGAGGAACAAGTGCGGGGAAAAGTGCAGCCAGAACCTCAGCAAAAGGTTCTGTAGGAGCCGGAATAGGGGTTGCAACAAGGCGCAATCTAGGTAGGCGTGCGCCAGGTCCTCCCTCACGCCGCAGAATGGACAGGCCTCGGGGATAGGGGTGAACCGCGCCAGGTAAATGCCCGTGCTCAGGCCCCGTGAAGGAGCCTCCAACCAATATCCCCGGCGGGCTGTGGAACCAGGGTGGAGTACAGGCTGGCCCACCAGGGCTCCTCACCCTCACTTGGTGGAAGACAGTCCCGCCATTTGGTGTCGAGGCAGGACACGAGGGTGAGGAAATGTAGTGTGTGTAGCATGAGCGTGTACAGATGGGCTCTGGACGCGGTTCGAAACCAGACCGGCTGCAGGGTGTGCAGCCGGCTCAGAGCATGGGTGCGGGGAGGCCGGGGGGGCTCGTGGAACAGGGGCCCCAAAAAAATATCCGGAGGGCCCGGGGTGAGGGGCGGGCGGGGAGCGCCCTCTCGCAGGGCTTGCCGCAGGAAATCGAGAGACCCGGGTAACAGGGCGGCCTCCACCTCCCGGAGTACGCGCCGGGGGATCAATTGGGTGGAGAGCCCCATGCGCCGTCCGAGCGCACGGGGATCCACCCAGTCCCCCGTGCCGTAGTCCAGGAGGTCTCCGACCTTGGTGGCTTCAGCCAGGACCAACCTCCGGCGCACCGAGGGAGACTCCGCCACCTGCACACGTAGGTTGGCATTGTGTAGCAGGGGCTCCGCGAGGATATCCGCCCCCTCGGTGGCCACAAAGGACCTGGTCGCCGAAAAGAGCTTCCAGGTCTGGAGGAGGTCCTGGTAGAAGACCGGCAGCTCGGAGAGGGCTCGCAGAAGGCTGCTTGGATGGAGAAAAAAGAGCTGCCAGTCGTATCGGAGCCCTCGGAGGCGGTGGAGGAAGGCGTGCGCCAACGTGCTCCATGCCGGACTACCTGCACCATAAAGAAGCCTCTGCAGGGCCTGGAGGCGGAAGACATGGACCTGGCTGCGCAGGCAGACCAGCCCCTGTCCCCCCTCCTCCAGGGGAAGACTCAGGACCCCTGCAGAGACCCAGTGCAGCCCCGGCCAGAAAACCTCCAGGGCAAGCCTCTGGAGACTGGCAAGGAACCCCGGGGCCGGGCTCAGGGTGTTGAGTTGGTGCCAGAGCATGGACAGGACTAATTGATTGAGTACCAGTGCCCTCCCTCAGAGGGAGAGGCACCGGAGTAGTCCTGTCCATTTCCAGAACTGCTCTGACACCCTGCCCTGTAAACCGTGCCAGTTCTTGGGCGGAGACGGATGCATGGCGGAAAGGTAAACGCCCAGATAGAGCAGCGGACCCGCGCTCCACCTGATGGCCTGAAGCGCGGGTGGGAGGGAGCTGGCCTGCCACCCGTCCCCAACCACCAGGCCAGAGCTCTTGACCCGGGTGGAGGAGGCCGCCGAGTACACCATCTGGCAAGCCTCCACCCACACCAAGTCGCCCGGGTCCTGGACCACGAGGAGCACATCGTCGGCGTACGCCAATAGGACCAGCCGCAGCCCCGGTTCTCGAAGCATCAACCCCATCAGCCTCCAGCGGAAGAGACAGAGGAAGGGCTCGATCGCCAGAGAGTACAGCTGACCCGAGAGGGGGCACCCCTGCCGTACTCCCCGCCCGAAGCTGACCGGCTCGGTCAGCGTCCAGTTGAGCCTGACCAGACTCTCCGCGGCAGCATACAGCACCTGGAGAAAGCCCACAAACTGGGGTCCGAAGCCAAACACCCGGAGGGTGCCCAGGAGATACCCGTGGTCCACCCTGTCGAATGCCTTCTCCTGGTCCAGGGACAGGAGGGCGAACGACAGACCATCCCTATGCCCCAGCTCTAAAAGGTCCCGGACCAGATACAAGTTGTCAAAGATGGTCCGGCCCGGGACGGTGTAGATCTGGTCGGGGTGGACCACGTCCGCCAGCACGGACCCCAGCCGCAGCGAGATGGCCTTCGCTACGACCTTATAGTCCGTGCTGAGGAGCGAGACGGGACGCCAATTCCGTAAGTCGCGGAAGTCCCCCTTCTTCGGCAATAAGGCGAGCACGGCTCGCCTGCACGAAAGAGGGAGGACCCCGCTTTGCAAGGACTCGGCCCAGACAACAACAAGGTCCGGGCCGAGGACGTCCCAGAATGCGCGGTAGAACTCCACGGTCAGCCCGTCCATGCCCGGAGACTTGTTGGTGGGCATGCGGCGGAGGGCTTCCGAGAACTCGGCTAGAGAGAGAGGCAGCTCCAGCCGGTCCCGGTCACCCGTGCTGACTGTCGGCAGCTCGGTCCAGAGCATCAGGCAGGCTTCAGCGTCGGTCGGATCCGGGGAGAAAAGACTAGTGTAGAAGGCCCTGGCCCTTCCCCGCATCTCTCCCGGATCCGTGAGGGGGGTGCCGTCCTCTGCCAAAAGGCAGGTGACGTGCTGTTTTACCCCCCTCCATTTCTCCAGGGCATAGAAGAAGCGGGAGCCACGATCCATCTCCCGAAGGAGACAGATGCGGGATCGAACAAAGGCGCCCCGGGCCTGGTGGTCCTCCAGGGTCCGAAGCTCCCCCCGCTTCTCCCGGTATGCTACGCGGAGGGGTGGATCCTCGGGGCCGGAGGCCAGATGTCTCTCTAGCTCCAAGACCTCCCGCTACAACTGCCGTATCGCCGCATCCCTCCGTCGGCTGGTGCCCCGGGTGTAGTCGTGGCAGAAGAGCCGTGTGCGCACGTTCCCCACATCCCACCATCGCTGCGCCGAGGGAAAGGCACGCCGCTGCTCCCACCAGGCCAGCCAGAACTCCCGGAAGGACGCTACAAAGCCCACATCCTCCAGCAAACTGTTGTTGAAATGCCAATATGCCGGCCCCGGCCTCTCCGAACTGAGGGAGGCCGTCATGGACACCAGGTAGTGATCCGAGAACGGGGCCGGCCGGACGCTGGAGGTGTGGTCTCGTGCCAGATGGAACCGTGAGAAGTAAATGCAGTCCAACCGGGAGTGGCGCGACTCATCTTCCCCCAACCGGACATAGGTGAAGGTGACGGCATCGTCCAGGTGGTGGTCGCGCCAGACGTCCACCAGGGAGTGGTGGTCTACAATCTCCCTGAGGACGCCCGCGGCTGCCGGGGATGTCTCGAGTCCTGCGCGGTCCCGGTCCTCGAGGGTGGTGTTAAAATCCCCGCCCAGGACCAGGCATTCGTGAGGATCCAGGGTGCCGAGGAAGGCCGCCGCCTGCTGATAAAAGTGCACCCGGTCCAAGCCCGCAATTGGGGCGTAAACATTGACCAAATTGAGGGTTAACCCCTCCACGCGGGCCCGGACATGCAGCAGGCGACCCGGCAGGACCTCGGCTACCCCCAGCACCTCGGGCCGTAGCTCGGGGGAGAACAGGATGGCCACCCCGGCCGAGCGAGCACCGAAGTGGCTGAAGTAAACCTCGTCCCCCCCACTCCAGCCGCCAGCGAGCCTCGACGGCTGGAACCGTGTGGGTCTCCTGCAGGAAGATCACAGAGTACCCCCACTCCCGAAGGAAGGAGAGCACCTGGTTCCTGCGGAGACCCACGCTACAGCCCCTGGTGTTCAAAGATGCAAATTTGGTGCCTGTCATTGGGAGGGCTGGGGTGGATCCTCACGGGCAGGGGGATCGACGGCCTCCAGCGGGCCCCGCAACAACCCCCGTTCCACCCCAAGGGTGGTCAGGGAGTCGCGGAACTTGCGGGCCCACCGGTAGGCCGCGATGCCCTGCCTCCCGGTACCCCTCCCCTCCGCCAGAAGGGCCCTCACGGCCAGGAGGACAAGATGGAAGTCCCCCCAGCGCTGGAGGGCGAGTTGCACCTTGTTCTTGGAGCCTCGGGTTTCTTGGAGGAAGTGGCACAGCTCTTCCCTCAGCGCGGAGGGCGACATGGCAGACAACCCGCTGCCAGCCTCCGGTGGGGCCCCTGGGAGGTCCTCCCGGCCTGTGGGGACGGGCAAACAAGGGGTGGAGCCCCGGCGCAGTCACGCCGGACCCGTCCCCATCCCCGGCACAAGTGGGGGCGGCGGAGGGAATAAAGCAGCCCCTAACACATTTGGAAGAGGGGACACGAAAACCGCCCCCTGAAGGTTGGCCGCAGATAGCGGGAACGAGATGACCTTGGGGGCGGCAATAGCAGGGGAGGTAGAGGGAGAGGGACCAGGCAAGTCGGTGCAAGCGGGAGCGGGGTCAGGAGCCAGGACAGGGACCAGGACAAGGGAAGGGGTGGGAACAGGGACAGGGGCTGGACTTGGAACTGGTCCAGGAGAATGGTCAGGAGCCGGGGAATGGGCAGGGGCGGGGACAAAGGCAGGTTCAAGGTCCCCGGCAGCTAAGCCGCCAGGGTGCGGCTCCTCTCGACCAGGGGGTGGGGCCAAGAGGGTGGGGACCAGAGGGGGGCCTGCACTGACGCCGGGCACGGGAGTGACATTGAGCAGGTCCCCTTTAGCCACGGCGCCAGGCACGGTGGACCCTTTGGCATGGCCCCCCTCTGAAGGAGAAACCGCCTGCTCTGGCCAGATGGTGAAGGGTGCACCCAAAGGTCCGGAGCCCGGCTGTTTGGCACCGGCCGCCGCCCCTAGGGGCCCGGCAGCCTCGGACAAAGCGTCATCCTCGGCCGGGCAAACAGGGAGATCCAGAGGCGCCCCAAGGACCAGGGCAGGGGTAACGGGTGGGGGCGAGGGGCAGGAAGAGGGGGGCGGGGGGGAGTAAGCCGCCGCCCAGATCGAGGCCCGCTGGCGGAGGGTCGTCCTCCCCCTGGGTAACCGGGGTCAGACCCAGGGCCTCGATCTCATCGAAAAAGAAGGTGACGCCAGTCCCCACGGCCTCAGCGGCCTCCCCGCCAGGCGCAGGGGCCAGAAGCACACCAACAGCAGCGACGGCGGGGGGCGCAGGTGGCATAGGGGCCGCAGACACCTCCTCGGGCAGGAAATCGACTGAGGGGACGGGGGCATCACCGTCCGCTGCCATGTCTGCAATGGCTAGTGTCCCCGGCGGGGCTCCGTCCAAAGGCGCGGCAGAAGGTGAAATGACTCTAGCCCCCTGCAGGACCTTCCGGGGGGGCTCCTCTCCCTCCTCATCAGAGAGGAGGGATCGGACCCGCAACTTGCGGGCGCCGCGCTTCCCCCGGACGAGCGCCCAGCCCTCCGAGGTGGAGGTGGAGGGCTGGTCGGCAGGGGCAGGGCCAGGGGGCAAGGGGCCCGGAGCACAAGGTGGCAAGGGCGGGACAGTGGGAGGAGGGGGAACCCCCGTTTGGGGCCAGCCCTCTCTCGCGGCTGGCAAAGATGACATCGCTCTCCCCCCTGTAGATGGGGGGGCAGTGGCAGCGGTGGCTGGGCTGCCAGGGACGCCGGCGGTGACAGGGCCAACGCCCTCTCGGGTCCCGGGGGTCCCGGGCTCCCCTTCCGGCCGGGCCAGGGGGCAGTCCCTCAGGACATGCCCCGTCGCCCGGCAGAAGAAGCACTGGGCCTCCCCCATCGAGTAGTAGACCCGGTAAAGGGCCCCCTGGTATGGCACCAGGAAGGACCCCTCGAGCGCTGCTCCGCCACGCCCCGCCGGCGGCACTTGTAGCTGTACCTGCCGGCGGAAAGACAGAATGTGGCGGAGGGCGGGGTCCTTGCAGCCCAGCGAGAGAGGGCTGAGGATGGAGATAGGCTTCCCCAGGGCGGAGAGGGCAGGCAAAAGGGCAGCATTGGGCAGGAAGGGCGGGACGGAGGTCAACACCACTCGTACGCCCAGATCCTCCAGAGATTCGAGGGGGACATACACGCCCCCCACCGCTAGGCCCTTCTCCACCGCCTCCTGAGCGGCGGCCTCCGAGGCAAGGAAGAATACCGCCTTGCCGTACATCTTGGAGGCCACCACAATGGCCATGGGCCCCACCACCCTCGCCAATGCCCGCACATAGGTCTCGATGTGGGGCGAGACGGGCACCAGGAGGCAGGGGATGCCATGCCTCCTGGTCAGTGAGGGGAAGGGACCCCGGCCTCCAGGGATGGTATCGGAGGCGGCAGTCCAGGCAGACAGAACGGCGGCTTGCGGGGCGGCGGCAGCCACCTGGGCGTACTCTCTGGGGGCCACGGGTGGAACGCCCCCAGAGCTGGTGGAGGGAACATCTCGGGAAGAAGGGGCAGCGGCAGATGTCGAAGCCGCGACAGGAAGGGCAGCCCTGCCGGTGGGAGGTTGTGACTTCCAGGCAGGGCCTTTGTCCTTCTTGTTCTCCTGGCCCTTTTTGCCCATGGAGGTGGCAGCCATGGCAGCGGTGGAACCTGGGCTGGTGGTGGCCAAGAGGACAGCCGCTGGGGCGGGCAGGGGCAGTGGCAAGGGAGGGACTACGGGGGTAGCAGAAGCTGGGATAGGGACAGGAACAGGGCCTCCCTCCATGGCGGCAAGAGACAGGAGGAGGCCCCAAGCCGGGGGGGGGGGGTACAGGGGGGATCCACTCCTCCCCGCTAAATGATGCGCAGGGGAGGAGGGTCCAGTGGGAAGGGCAGTGGCGGGGTGGAGGAAGGGGCTAACCACTCCTCCCTGGTAAACGGTAGACAGGGAAGGAGGGCGCCCCTAGGAAAGGGGCGGGGGAGGGAGGCGACCACTCCTCCCCACTAGGCTGTAGGCAGGGGAGGAGGGTGGCAGCAGTGGGGGACGTAGGGGCAAAAAGGGCCAGGGGCACACAAGGGCTAGGTAGGGCTACGGCTCCTCCGGCTACACTGGGGGGGTTCTACAACATCAACGGGGGAGCTGTGAACAGTGACGGAGGCAACAGAAAACGGGGGGCACAAGCGCACGGGCAACGGGCATGGGTGCTCAGGTAGGGGACTGAGCTCGGGTGGGGGAACAAGGGGGAAAGGGAGGCTAGGCAAACACAGATGGGAATTGCAGGTCTTGGGCGGGGCAGACAACTGAACTAGGCCACAACGTTTGGGGCGGGGCAGGTAACAAACAGCAGGACTGGGGCGGGGCGAGTAAGCCAACAGAAGAGGGAACTCTAAAAGGTCAAAGCAAGTGGGGCGGGCTACTGGGGAATGGGGGGGGGCAAACTAACACAGGGGAGCTGGAGAGCACAGCAGGGAAGGGGCCCCCACCAGCTAAACGCTGCTGGGGGTGGAGAAAGTCCAAGGCAAAGAGACACGTATGCCCACGTGCGCTTGTTATAACTCAGTCCTTTGCTGGTCACTGCTTCTAGTAGTCCCAGGTGACAAAGGGGGGGGAAACAGTCAGCCACATCGAGGGGCGAAGAGCAGGTCCAGATGTTAAGCAGGGCAGTAGTGGAGTGGGCGGCAGCAACAGTGGGGGTGGGGGGGGAGCAGATGGGCAAGGGGGAGTGCTCCGCGCCTATCCCCCTCACTCCCCACAGCAGCAAGGAAGTCACCACCACCCCAGAGCAGAGATGGCAAAAGTAACTTGGTCTGTAGACAAACCTCCTCCACAATGTCCCTCAGCAGGAGACCCCCTCTTCTTCCTCCTCCTCAACGATAGCAGCGTCCCCGGTGCAGCAGCAGCAGGCAGCCGGCCAGGCAGGAGGGACCCCAGATGGTGGTGGCGGGGTCCTGGCTCCTCCTCCCAGAGGTGGGGGGGGCAGGCCGGCAAGGCCCCCCCCTCACTCAGCAGCGGCAGCAGCAGCAGTCCCAGAAGGAGGTGGGGAACAACTCCAGCCAGCAGCAGGCCAGGAAGGGAGAAGGCGCTCCACTCAGCAGGACAGCCCAAGCAGACTCTCTGGGCTCCTGGCTCACAGCCTCTTATAGTAGCCAGCTGTGCTCTGTTTGGGGCGTGACCCAACTGCAGCTACTTCCCCCAATCTGGAGGGAGAGGCACCGGAGTAGTCCTGTCCATTTCCGGAGCCGCTCCGACACCCTGCCCTGCAAACCGTGCCAGTTCTCCGGCGGAGACGGATGCGTGGCGGAAAGGTAAACGCCCAGATAGAGCAGCGGACCCGCGCTCCACCTGATGGCCTGAAGCGCAGGTGGGAGGGAGCTCGCCCGCCACCAGTCCCCGACCACCAGGCCAGAGCTCTTGACCCAGTTGACCCAGGCGGAGGAGGCCGCCGAGTACACGGTCTGGCAAGCCTCCACCCGCACCAAGTCGCCCGGGTCCTGGACCACGAGGAGCACATCGTCGGCGTACGTCGACAGGACCAGCCGCAGCCCCAGTTCTCAAAGCACCAACCCCGTCAACCTCCAACAGAGGAGACAGAGGAAGGGCTCGATCGCCAGAGCGTACAGCTGACCCGAGAGGGGGCACCCCTGTCGCACTCCCCACCCGAAGCTGACCGGCTCGGTCAGAGTCCAGTTGAGCCTGACCAGACACTCCGCAGCAGCGTACAGCACCTGGAGAAAGCCCACAAACTGGGGTCCGAAGCCAAACGCCCACCGGGTGCCCAGGAGATACCCGTGGTCCACCCTGTCAAACGCCTTCTGTTGGTCCAGGGACAGGAGGGCGAATGACCGACCATCCCTACGCCCCAGCTCCAGAAGGTCCCGGACCAGATACAAGTTGTCAAATATGGTCCGGCCCGGGACGGTGTAGGTCTGGTCGGGGTGGACCACGTCCGCCAGCACGGACCCCAGCCGCAGCGAGATGGCCTTCGCTACGACCTTATAGTCCGTGCTGAGGAGCGAGACGGGACGCCAATTCCGTAAGTCGCGGAGGTCCCCCTTCTTCGGCAGTAAGGCGAGCATGGCTCGCCTGCACGAAAGAGGGAGGACCCCGCTTTGCAAGGACTCGGCCCAGACAACGACAAGGTCCGGGCCAAGGATGTCCCAGAATGCGCGGTAGAACTCCACGGTCAGCCCGTCCATGCCTGGAGATTTGTTGGTGGGCATGCGGCGAAGGGCTTCCGAGAACTCGGCTAGGGAGAGAGGCAGCTCCAGCAGGTCCCGGTCACCCGTGCTGACCATCGGGAGGTCAGTCCAGAGCACCCGGCAGGCTTTGGCATCGGTCGGATCCGGGGAGAAAAGGCTGGCGTAGAAGGCCCTGGCTCTTCCCCGCATCTCCACTGGATCCGTGAGGGGGGTTCCGTCCTCCGCCAAGAGGCAGGTGACATGCTGTTTGACCCCCCTCCATTTCTCCAGGGCATAGAAGGAACGGGAGCCGCGATCCATCTCCCGAAGAAGACGGATGCGGGATTGAACAAAGACGCCCCAGGCCCAGTGGTCCTCCAGGGTCCAGAGCTCCTCCCGCTTCCCCCGGTACGCTACGCGGTGGGGTGGATCCTCGGGGCCGGAGGCCAGACGCCTCTCTAGCTCCAAGACCTCCCGCTCCAGCTGCCCTATCGCCGCATCCCTCCACCGGCTGGCGCCCCGGGTGTAGTCGTGGCAGAAGAGCCATGTGCGCACCTTCCCCACATCCCACCATCGCTGCGCCGAGGGAAAGGCACGCTGCTGCTCCCGCCAAGCCAGCCAGAACTCCCGGAAGGACGCTACGAAGCCCACGTCCTCCAGCAAACTGTTGTTGAAATGCCAATAGGCTGGCCCCGGCCTCTCCGAACAGAGGGAGGCCGTCACGGACACCAGGTGGTGATCCGAGAACGGGGCCGGCCGGACGCCGGAGGCATGGGCTCGTGCCAGATGGAACCGGGAAAAATAAATACGGTCCAACCGGGAGTGGCGCGACCCATCCTCCCCCACCCGGACATAGGTGAAGGTGACGGCATCGTCCAGGTGGTGGTCGCGCCAGACGTCCACCAGGGAGTGATGGTCTACGATCTCCCTGAGGACGCCTGCGGCTTCTGGGGATGTCTTGAGTCCTGAGCGGTCCCGGTCCTCGAGGGTGGTGTTAAAATCCACCCCAGGACCAGGCACTCGTGAGGATCCAGGGTGCCGAGGAAGGCCGCCGCCTGCCGATAGAAACACACTCGGTCCGAGCCCGCAATCGGGGCTTAAACATTGACCAAATTGAGGGTAAGCCCCTGTATGCGGGCCCGGACGTGCAGCAGGCGATCCGGCACAACCTCGGCTACCCCCAGCACCTCGGGCCGTAGCTCGGGGGAGAACAGGGTAGCCACCCCGGCTGAACGGGCACTGAGGTGGCTGAAATAGACCTCGTCCCCCCCCACTCCAGCCGTCAGCGAGCCTCGATGTCTGGAACCGTGTAGGTCTCCTGCAGGAAGATCACAGAGTACCCCCCCTCCCGAAGGAAGGAGAGCACCTGGTTCCTGCGGAGACCCACGCTACAGCCCCTGGTGTTAAGTGATGCGAATTTGGTACCTGTCATTGGGAGGGCTGGGGTGAATCCTCACGGGCAGGGGGATCGACGGCTGCCAGCGGGCCCCGCAACAGCCCACGTTCCACCCCAAGGGCGGTCAGGGCGTCGCGGAAGTTGCGGGCCCGCCGGTAGGCCGTGATGTCTTGCCTCCCGGTCCCCCTCCCCTCCCCCAAAAGGGCCCTCACGGCCCGGAGGATGAGATGGAAATCCCCCCAGCGCTGGAGGGCAAGCTGCATCTTATCCTTAGAGCCCCTGGTGTCAAGGAGGAAGCGGCGCAGCTCTTCCCTCAGCGCAGAGGGGGACGCGGCAGCCATCGCACTGCCGTCCTCCGGTGGGTCCCCTGGAAGGTCCTTGCGGCCTGCGGGGACGGGCAAGCAAGGGGCGGAGCCCCGGCGCGGTCACGCTGGGCAACCCCTCCCCATCCCCGGCACGGGTGGGGGCGGCGGAGGGAACAAGGCAGCCCCTAGCACAGTTGGAAAGGGGGACACGAAAACCGCCCCCTGATGGTCGTCCGCAGGTAGCGGGAACGAGACGACCCCGGGGGCGGCAATAACATGGGAGGTGGAGGGGGAAGAAACAGGCGAACCGGTGGGGGCGGAAACGGGGTCAGCGGCCGGGACAAAGACCAGGGCAAGGGAAGGGGTAGGAGCAGGGACGAGGACCGAATCCGGGGCTGGACTGGGAAAGGGGTTGGGAGCAGGGCGAGGGGCAGGGATGGGGACCGAGGCTGGTTCGGGGTCCCCGGCAGCTAATAAGCCGCCGGGATGCGGCTCCTCTCGACCGGGGAGTGGGGCCAAGGGGATGGGGACCAGAGGGTGGCCTGCACTGACGCCAGGCACGGGAGTGACATTGAGCAGCTCCCCCGCGGCCACGGCGCCAGGCACGGTGACATTGCAGCGTGGCCCCCCTCCGAAGGAGAGACCGCCTGCTCTGGCCAGGTGGTGAAGGGTATGCCATAGGTCCAGGGCCCGACCGTTCGGCACCAGCCGCTGCCCCAAGTGGCTCGGCGGCCTCGGGCAAAGTGCCATCCTCGACCGGGCAAATGGGGAGATCCAGGGGTGCCCCAAGGACCAGAGCAGGGGTAACGGGTGGGGGCGAGGGACAGGAAGATGGGGGCGGCGGGAGTAAGCCACCGCCCAGATCAAGGCCCGCTGGTGGAGGGTCGTCCTCCCCCTGGGTGACTGGGGTCAGACCCAGGGCCTCGATCTCATCGAAAATGGAGGTGAGGCCAGTCCCCACGGCCTCGGCGACCGCCCCCCCCAGGCGCGGGGGCTACAAGTGCACCACCAGCAGTAACGGTGGGGGGCGCAGGCAGCATAGGGGCTGCGGGAACCGATGCGGACACCTCCTTGGGCGGGGCATCAACTGTGGGGGCGGGGGCATCACCGTCCGCTGCCATGGCTGCTATAACTAAAGCCTCCGACGGGGCTCCATCCGGGGGTGCAGCAGAAGGGAAAGCGACTCTAGCCCCCCGCAGGATCTTCCGGGGGGCCTCCTCTCCCTCCTCATCAGAGGGGAGGGACCGAGCCCGCAATTTGCGGGCGCCGCGCTTCCCCCGGACGAGCGCCCAGCCCTCCGAGGTGGAGGCGGAGGGCCGGTCGGCGGGGGCTGGGCCAGGGAGTGAGGGGCCCGGGGCATGGGGTGGCAAGGGCGGGGCAACGGGAAGAAGGGAAACCCCCCCCCTGGGGCCGGCCCTCTCTCGCGCACGGCAAAAGTCTCAGCGCCCTCCCCTCCACGCGTGGAGGGGGGGCGGCAGCGGTGGCCAGGCTGCCAGGGTCGCCGGCTGTGACAGGGCAGGCGCCCACCCGGGTCCCGGGGGTCCCGGGCTCCCCTCCAAGCCGGGCCAGGGGACAGTTCCTCCGGACAAGGCCCGTCGCCCGGCAGAGGAAGCACCGGGCCTCCCCCGTAGAATAGTGGACCCGGTAGTGGACTCCCTGGTAGGGCACCAGGAAGGACCCCTCAAGCGCCACTCTGCCACGCCACGCCGGCGGCACTTGGAGCTGCACCTGCCGGCGGAAAGATAGAATGTGGCGGAGGGCGGGGTCCTTGCAGCCCAGCGAGAGAGGGTTAAGGATGGGGCCTCCTCCATGGTGGCAAGAGACAGGAGGAGGCCCCAAGCCGGGGGGGGGGTACCGTGGGGAGCCGCTCCTCCCCGCTAAATGATGCGCAGGGGAGGAGGGTCCAGTGGGGAGGGCAGGGGTGGGACCAAGGGGGGGGGGGGCTAACCACTCTTCCCTAGTAAACAAGAGACAGGGATGGAGGGCGCCCCTAGGAAGGGGGGCGGGGAAGGCGACCACTCCTCCCCGCTAGGCTGTAGGCAAGGGAGGAGGGCGGCAGTAGTGGGGGATGCAGGCGCAAAAAGGGGGTGGGGGCACACAAGGGCTAGGTAGGGCTACGGCTCCTCCGGCTGCACTGGGGGAGGGGGGGCTACAACAGCAATTGGGGGATCAGTGAACAGTGGCGGGGGCAACAGAAAGGGGGTGGGCACAAGCGCTCAGGCAATGGGCAAAGGTGCCCCAGTAGTGGGCTGGGCTCGGGATGGGGGAGCAAGGGGGAAAGGGAGGCTAGGCAACCACAAGTGGGCACTACAGGTCCTGGGGTGGGGCAGATAACTAAACAAGGTCACAAAGTTTGGGGCGGGGCAGGCAACAAACTCAGCAGGACCAGGGCGGGGCGTGTAAACCAACAGAAGGGGGAACTCGAACAGGTCAAGGCAAGTGGCGGGCGGGGCAGGCTGCTGGGTGGGGGGACAAACTAACACTGGGGGGGCCGGGGAACACAGCAGGGAGGGGGCCCCCACCAGCCAAACGCTGCTGGGGTGGGGGAAAGAGTCCAAAGCAGGGAGACACGGATGCCCATGAGCACTTGTGCAATCCAGTGCTGATCACTGCTTCTACTGGCCCCAGGTAACAAAGGGGGGGGCGGCAGGCAGCCACGTCGAGGGGCGAAGAGCAGGTCCAGGTGTTAAACAGGGCGGTGGTGGAGGGGGCGGCAGCAACAGTGGGGGTGGGGGGGAGCAGATGGACAAGGGGGAGGGCTCCACGCCTCTCCCCCTCGCTCCCCACAGCAGCAAGAAAGTCACCACCACCCCAGAGCAGAGATGGGCTTGTCTACACTACAAAGTTTTGTCAACAAAAGTTATGTCGACACTCAAAAAGCACTAGAATAAAAATCGGTATTGCATGTTCACACTTACTCCCTCTGTCAGCAGAGCACGTCCATACTTGCCCTAGCATCAACAGTGTGAGCAGTGTACTGTGGGTACCTATCCCACAGTCCAGCTCGACACCTTCTGTCACTAGGTCTTGTGGAAAGGTGAAGCGGATTGCGGCACATCTTGGGAGCAGGCTCAGTGTCCTGTGATGCGTTGCTTTCTGTCCCAGCATTCCATGGGCTTCTGGTTTTCTTTTGCAGCATTTTTCAACGGCGCTTCTTTGCTATGCACCCCGGCATCTTTGTGAGACGGGATGGACTCCGCACTGCTCTCCTATGCTCTGATAACTGTCATGAAGACATCGCATTTGGCAGGGCTGTTAATCACAAAGTTCCTAACTGAAGAAGATTCCCAGTTGCCTGACATGCTGTGTGATATTGATAGGAGCAACTTTAGATTACATTTGACATTCACAGAACAGCTGCAGAGGGTGGACCGTCGCTTTTGGGCTCAGAAAACAAGCACTAAATGGTGGGATCGTATCGTCATGCAGGTGTGGGATGACGAGTAGTGGCTACAGAATTTTCAGATGCGGAAAGCCACCTTCCTGGAACTTGTGTGGAGCTCACCCCAGCACTGCGGCACAAGGACACGAGAGTTGCCCTATCGGTAGAGAAGCGTGTGGAAATCGCTGTGTGGAAGATGTCGACTCCAGACTGCTACCAATCAGTCATGAATCAATTTGGAGTTGGTAAGTCGACCGTTGGGGCTACATTAATGTAAGTGTGCAGGGCAATTAATCACATCCTGCTACGAAGGACCTGGACTGTAGGAAATGTGTGTTAAATAGTGGACAGCTTTGCAGAAATGGGTTTCCCTAACTGTGGAGGGGCAATAGATGGCACACATATTCCAATTTTGGCACCAGACCACCTTGCGACAGAGCACATCAATAGAAGGGGTACTTCTCCATGGCGTTGCAGGCGCTTGTGGATCACCATGGGTGTTTCACTGACATCAATGCAGGGTGGTCCAGGAAGGTGCATGACGCATGCATGTTCAGGACTACCTGCCTGTATAAAAAGCTACAACCGGGGACTTTCTTTCCAGACCAGAAGATTACAGTAGGGGATGTTGAAATGCCCATAGTGATCCTGTGAGACCCGGCATATCCCTTACAGCTGTGGCTCATGAAACCTTACATGGGAAACCTGGACAGCAGTAAGGAGCGGTTCAACAACACGCTGAGTAGGTGACGGATGACTGTGGAATATGCCTTTGGGAGATTAAAGGCACGCTGGCGATGCCTTTATGGCAGGTTAGACCTCAATGAGGATAATATCCTCATGGTCATAGCCGCGTGTTGTACATTGCATAATCTTTGTGAAGCTATGGGTGAAAGATTTGTTCAGGGGTGGAGTGTTGAGGCAGACCGCTTGGCTGCTGATTTTGAGCAGCCAGATACCAGGGCTATCAGAGGGGCCCAGAGGGAGGCAATTCAAATCAGGGAGGCTTTGAGGCAACACTTTTGAAAATGAGAAGCAGTAATGTATTTCTCTGTGATTGGTGCTGCAATGTTATATTACATGTAGTTTTCCTAGGAAGCAATGGTGACATTTGGCGCCTTACATTCCAGAAAGCAAATGATTAAACTGCCTGTGTATGTATTGGTAGTGCCTGCTATCTCAATTTATAGGAAACAAATAAAGATGAAGTGACAAAGAGTCCTGTGGCACCTTATAGACTAACAGACGTATTGGAGCATAAGCTTTTGTGAGTGAATACCCACTTCTTCAGATGCCACAGGGTGCCATTTAAGGTGCTACAGTACTCTTTGTTGCTTCTACAGATCCAGACTAACACGGCTACCCCTCTGATACTAAATAAAGATGAGTTACCATTCAAAATCTTTATTGCGCAAGAAACAGCACACACACGCACACACACACACACAAAGATGCTTGGTGGGAAAGGAGGCACCAGGGAAGGGCAGACTTTCAAAGCTGTGTGTAGGTCCAGCTATCATTTTGAAAGTTGTCCGAGGGGGTGGAGTGAAAGGAAAACCGAGAAGTCCCGGAAAACGGAAAGGACTGTGCAGGTGGAGTTTGGGGGAAGGCATGCAAAAGAGTTCTGAATGTGCTGCAGGGAAGGGCGGGCACACATCTGCCCAGTCTGCAGCATTATTAAGGACTTCAGCATCTGTGTTTGCTCCTCCATGACTTTAATCATCTGCTCAGTAGCATCCTTAACAAACTCCTGATTTTCTTTTCTGTCCTGCCTTTCGGCTTCCCTCCACTCCTTGAGCTCCCTTTTCTCTGCATTGGAGAAGTGCAGTACCTCCCAGAAAATGTCTTCTTTGCTCCATCTTGGGCGCTTTCTTATCTGGCGGAGACACTCGGCTGGTGTGTGGGGGGTATTCCTGAATGCCACATCTGCTAGAGCAGAAGGAACAATGCACAGAAGCATGATTGTAAAATTCATGCATACCATTGAAACATTTCAGTAAAATATACCTTTTGTAACATAACAATCACTTTCTCTCTGACCCTTGGCAAGCACACATCTCAGCGAACACCCAAATATGGTGAGTATTGGCGGGGGTGGTGGGGGTGCTCTACATGGGGAAAAGAACACTCTGCAAGGATTGTGGTGCAGCTGACTAGGGAAAAAATTCTAAAATTCTCCCATACTTTTCCACAGGTAGGGATCATTCTAGCAGATATCTCACTGCTAAGGGTAAGCAGGGAAATGAGGGTACATCTGCTACATGCTTGTGGTTTCTGCCTTGCTCCGTATGTTGGTCACCTGTGTGCCGCTTTGGTCCCTGCACAAGTGATTGCCAAATGGCACGGAAAAGTTTCCTGCAATGGGGGAAGGAACAAAGCAGCTCTGCCAAGGAACCTTTGGCAGAGGATTACCTAGTACCTCCAGGAAACTTTTCTGGAGATCTCTCTGGAGGATTCCTGTGAGATCGCGGTGTGCATCAACACACTATTCCATTATACTGATTAGCTACACAGGGAAATGTCCAGCTCACAGAAACACAGCCAGCCTTCTACATTTCTATACTCTGGACCCACCTCCGCACTACACAAACCACAGCCATTTACCAGGCATCTCCTCTCCTGCTTCTTGCTCACCAGAGAGCAACTGCTGAGACTGGCTAGAGACCTCTGGAGTGGTGACCAGTTCCTGGTTGCCTATCCCACTGGGCAACTCCTCCAGGAGCTCCACATCATCGTCTAATTCCACCTCTTCATCAATGACTTCGTTCTCCGGGTTAGGTCCTCTTTCCACTGCTTCCAGGCCTGTCCAAGTATCCGCGGGGCTTTTGGCGATGGAGGTGGGGTCACCACCGAGGATAGCATCCTGCTCCTTATAGCAGGTCTTAGGTGCAGCACCGGAGCGATGGATAGCCTCCCTTGCCTTATGGTACACATGCCTCATCTCCTTTATCTTCACTCTGCACTGCAGCGTATCCAATCATAGCCCTTTTCGCACAAGCCTCGAGAAATCTGTCCGTAGGTATCAAAATTCCTACAGTTCAAGCACAGCTGGGACTGCGCACATCCGCTGGGTAGGAAACTATCCCGCTGGGTAGGAAAGATAGAAAATGTGGCAAAAGACCACCTTGGCTTAACCGCGAGATCTTGCAAGATCTAAAAAATAAAAAGGAGTCATATAAAAAATGGAAACTAGGACAATTACAAAGGATGAATATAGGCAAACAACACGGGAATGCAGGGGCAAGATTAGAAAGGCAAAGGCACAAAATGAGCTCAAACTAGCTACAGGAATAAAGGGAAACAAGAAAACTTTTTATCAATACATTAGAAGCAAGAGGAAGACCAAGGACAGGGTAGGCCCACTACTCAGTGAGGAGGAAGAAACAGTAACAGGAAACTTGGAAATGGCAGAGATGCTTAATGACTTCTTTGTTTCGGTCTTCACCGAGAAGTCTGAGGGAATGCCTAACATAGTAAATGCAAATGGGAAGGGGGAAGATTTAGAAGATAAAATTAAAAAAGAACAAGTTAAAAATCACTTAGATAAGTTAGATGCCTGCAAGTCACCAGGACCTGATGAAATGCATCCTAGAATACTCAAGGAGCTAATAGAGGAGGTATCTGAGCCTCTAGCTATTATCTTTGGTAAATCATGGGAGACAGGAGAGATTCCAGAAGACTGGAAAAGGGCAAATATAGTGCCCATCTATAAAAAGGGAAATAAAAACAACCCAGGAAACTACAGACCAGTTAATTTAACTTCTGTGCCAGGGGAAATAATGGAGCAAGTAATTAAGGAAATCATCTGCAAACACTTGGAAGGTGGTAAGGTGATAGGGAATAACCAGCATGGATTTGTAAAGAACAAATCATGTCAAACCAATCTGATAGCTTTCTTTGATAGGATAACGAGTCTTGTGGATAAGGGAGAAGCGGTGGATGTGGTATACCTAGACTTTAGTAAGGCATTTGATACGGTCTCGCATGATATTCTTATCAATAAACTAGGGAAATACAACTTAGATGGGGCTACTATAAGGTGGGTGCGCAACTGGCTGGATAACCATACTCAGAGAGTAGTTATTAATGGTTCCCAATCCTGCTGGAAAGGTGTAACGAGTGGGGTTTCGCAAGGGTCTGTTTTGGGACCAGTTCTGTTCAATATCTTCATCAACGACTTGGATATTGGCATAGAAAGTACGCTTATTAAGTTTGCAGATGATACCAAACTGGGAGGGATTGCAACTGCTTTGGAGGATAGGGTCATAATTCAAAATGATCTAGACAAATTGGAGAAATGGTCAGAGGTAAACAGGATGAAATTTAATAAGGACAAATGCAAAGTGCTCCACTTAGGTAGGAACAATCAGTTTCACACATACAGAATGGGAGGAGACTGTCTAGGAAGGAGTACGGCAGAAAGGGATCTAGGGGTTATAGTGGACCACAAGCTAAATATGAGTCCACAGTGTGATGCTGTTGCAAAAAAAGCAAACATGATTCTGGGCTGCATTAACAGGTGTGTTGTGAGCAAGAAACGAGAAGTCATTCTTCCACTCTACTCTGCGCTGGTTAGGCCTCAACTGGAGTATTGTGTCCAGTTCTGGGCACCGCATTTCAAGAAAGATGTGGAGAAATTGGAGAGGGTCCAGAGAAGAGCAACAAGAATGATTAAGGGTCTAGAGAACATGACCTATGAAGGAAGGCTGAAGGAATTGGGTTTGTTTAGTTTGGAAAAAAGAAGACTGAGAGGGGACATGATAGCGGTTTTCAGGTATCTAAAAGGGTGTCATAAGGAGGAGGGAGAAAACTTGTTCATCTTGGGCCTTGGCTACACTCACGAGTTACAGCGCAATAAAACTGCCTGCAGCGCTGTAACTCACTAACTGGCTACACTCGCAAGGCACGTGCAGCGCTGCATCTCCTCAGGTACAGCGCTGCATGTACTCCACCTCCCCGAGAGGAATAACATTTGTTGCGCTGCTGCTGGTGCGCTGCGGCTACAGTGTGGTCACCCAATGCGCTGTTATTGGCCTCCAGAAGTATTCGGAAGTATCCCACAACGCCTGTTCTAGCCACTCTGGTCATCAATTAGCACTCTACTGCCCTGGCCTCAGGTGACCAACCGCCACTCCGACCCTTTAAATTCCTTTGGAATTTTAAATATCCCCTTCCTGTTTGCTCAGCCAGGCGTGGAGTGCTCTCAGCGCATCTTTCCAGGTAACCATGCCTCCACGTGCCAGACGAGCCCCAGTATGGAGCAATGGCGAGCTGCTGGACCTCATCGCTGTTTGGGGGGAGGAAGCTGTCCAGTCCCAGCTGCGATCCAGCCAGAGGAATTTCGATACTTTCGGCCAGATATCAAGGGCCATGATTGAAAGGGGCCATGACCGGGACGCAATGCAGTGCAGGATAAAAGTAAAGGAGCTGCGGAGTGCGTACCGCAAAGCCCGCGAGGCAAACAAGCGCTCAGGTGCTCCCCCCACAACCTGCCGATTCTACCAAGAGCTGGATGCAATACTTGGGGTTGACCCCACTACTCTTCCGAGCACCACCGTGGACACGGGAGAGCGGGAGGAGGAGGGAGAGGTGGAGGAGGAGGAGGAGGGAGAGAAGGAGGAGGAGGAGGGGGTTGAAGAAAACAGAAGCGAGGGTGCTGTGGCTGGGGGAGACACCCCTGACTCCCTGGGTGCATGCAGCCAGGAGCTCTTCTCGAGCCAGGAGGAAGGGAGCCAGTCGCAGCAGCCGGTACGTGCTGGGAGAGATAGAGAAGAACAGGTTCGCGGTAAGCAGCTTTTATTTTCGGGAAGAAGTTTTTTCGGTGTGGGGTCCTTGGGCGAGGAGGGTTTGGGCTGCATGCATGCCTAGATGCGGAAGAGCACATTGACGTGGTCTATCACATCGGAGAAATTGGCCACTGTTATCTCTTCGAAAGTCTCAGCCAGGACGTGGGCAATGTGCTTGCGCAGGTTCATTGGGAGAGCCGCCGTGGTCCTTGTCCCAGTCAGGGTAACGTATCCGCACCACTGTGCCGCGAGGGGCGGGGGGACCATTGCTGCACACAGGCAAGCTGCATATGGGCCAGGGCGGAAGCCGCATTGCAGTAGAAGACCCTCCCTTGCTTCCCCGGACACCCTCAGCAGCGAGATATCTTCCAGGACGAACTCCTGTGGAAAATGTGGGGATAGTGTTCAGTGTAGGCTCCCCCTGCAGCTGTTGGCTCTCCCCAAGGCACAGAAACCCGTCGGACAGTACATCCATGAAACAATCAGTCCCCCTTTACCCTGTGTTTACTCACCATTTTGGGGCTCCCGTGGGTTCTGTGTGCTCTGTTTGGGACGGGAAAATTGTGCTGTTTTGGAGACTGTGTGTGCCCTCCTTAAGTGTGGGGGAATCATTGCTCTGTCTGGCATAAAACAATGATGCCTCTGTTAAATGTTGCATTTTGCCTTCCAGATGCAACCTTGAGATCTCCGCCATCCTTCTTATCAACGGCTGAGAGACTGCAAAGGCTCAGGAAGAGGCCCAGAAGAACGAAAGAAGACATGCTGCAGGAAGTTATGGAACAGTCTCTTAAAGAGAATCAAAAGGCTGGGGAGTGGAGGGAGAGTGAAAGCAGGCTCCGCCAGGAAAACGCAGCGCAGCAGCAGCAAAGCATGCAGCTCCGGCACGAAAGCACAAAGGAGCTGATTAGCATCATGGCGCGCCAAGCGGACTCTATCCAGGCGCTCGTCGCCATGCAGGCGGAGCAGTACCGCACCCGCCCTCCCCTGCAGCCAGTGTCCCAAAACACTTGTGCCCCCATGTCACCACCTGCCCACTTCACCCAACATCCAGGTTCTTATCGCCCACAGCAGATGCCCCCAACACCTGTAGCTTCACCAGACAGCCCTGGAAACTATGACCCTTACCCACTGCACTCAACTCCCATCCCGAATTATAGACATCCTGAGGTCCAGCACTCACTGCACAGCACTCCAGACAGGAAGCCCGAGTATGAAAGCAGGACATACCATACCCTGTGATTGAACCCTTCCCCACACCACCCACCACCCCCTTGCCCTTTCTGTCTCACAAGCAGTTGTGTTTCTTTTTAATACATGTATTTTCTCTGTAATAAACGGATTCTTTAGATGTGCAAACAATCTTTATTATTGCATAAGGAAAAAAGATACCTTAGCCGAGGAAAGAAACAGGCAACGCAAGTGAGCTGAGCAAACACAAATCAGCTTAGCAAAGACAGATAACTGATAACATTGGAACCACTTCACTTCAGGGTCGTGCAGGGCAGCACACATTACTGGTGGTTGTCAGCCTCAAATTTCTCCCTCAAGGCATCCCTAATCCTTGCAGCCCCACGCTGGGCCCCTCTAATAGCCCTGCTCTCTGGCTGTGCAAACTCAGCCTCCAGGTGTTGAACCTCTGAGGTCCACGCCTGAGTGAACATTTCACCCTTCCCTTCACAAATATTATGGAGGGTACAGCACGCGGATATAACCGCGGGGATGCTGTGTTCGGCCAAGTCCAGCTTCCCATATAGAGATCGCCAGCGGCCCTTCAAACGGCCAAAAGCACACTCCACAGTCATTCTGCACCGGCTCAGCCTGTGGTTGAACCGTTCCTTGCTGGTGTCAAGGCTCCCTGTGTAGGGTTTCATGAGCCATGGCATTAAAGGGTACGCGGGGTCTCCAAGGATCACAGTGGGCATTTCAATTTCCCCTACCGTGATCTTCCGGTCTGGGAAAAAAGTCCCCAACTGCATCTTCCGGAACAGGGCAGTGTTCCGAAAGATGCGTGCATCATGCACCTTTCCGGGTCAGCCTGCGTTGATGTCAATGAAACGCCCACGGTGATCCACAAGCGTCTGGAGAACCATGGAGAAATACCCCTTCCGATTAATGTACTCGGATGCTAGGTGGGGTGGTGCCAGAATAGGAATATGCGTCCCATCTATAGCCCCTCCGCAGTTAGGGAAACCCATTTGTTCAAAGCCAGCCACAATGTCCTGCACGTTACCCAGAGTGACGGTTCTTCTGAGCAGGATGCGATGAATGGCCTTGCAAACTTGCATCAGCACGATCCCAACGGTCGACTTTCCCACTCCAAACTGGTTCGCTACTGATCGATAGCAGTCCGGAGTTGCGAGCTTCCAGATTGCAATAGCCACCTGCTTCTCCACCGTCAGGGCAGCTCTCAATCTCGTGTCCTTGCGCCGCAGGGTGGGGGCGAGCTCCTCACACAGTCCCATGAAAGTAGCTTTTCTCATTCGAAAGTTCTGCACCCACTGCTCGTCATCCAGACTTGCATGACAATGTGATCCCACCACTCTGTGCTGGTTTCCCGAGCCCAAAAGCGGCGTTCCACGGTGCATAGCATGTCCGTGAATGCCACAAGCAAGTTAGTGTCGTACGCGTTTTGCGTGACAATTTCATCGTCATTGTCATCGTCGGACTCCTCGCTGTCACTGTGGATCTTAAGGAACAGCTCGACTGCCAAACGTGACGTGCTGGCGAGACTCGTCAGTATTTTGCTCACCAGGTCGGGATCCATTTTCCCGCTGACCGAAACGGAGCACAGATCGCGCTACAAAGAAACCGTTGAAAGATGGCGCATATTGTGGCCGGAAACACAGGGATTGCTGGGATGCGAAGCGATGCATCACGGGGCGTTGGGACAGGACCCAGAATGCACCATACCCCACGCCCCCTTCCCACAACCCACGGCGCCAGAATTGGAAGAGGTGTTCTGTGGGATACCTGCCCATAATGCACCTCTCCCAAAACCGCTGCAAGTGCCGCAAATGTAGCCACGTCAGTGCTAGTTACTGCGCTGGCAGCTGCCAGTGTGGACAGGCTGCAGTGCTTTCCCTACTCAGCTGTACGAACACGGGTTTAACTAACAGTGCTGTACATCTGCAAGTGTAGCCAAGGCCTTAGCCTCTGAGGATAGAACAAGAAGCAATGGGCTTAAACTGCAGCAAGGGAGGTTTAGGTTGGACATTAGGAAAAAGTTCCTAACTGTCAGGGCGGTTAAACACTGGAATAAACTGCCCAGGGAGGTTGTGGAATCTCCGTCTCTGGAGATATTTAAGAGTAGATTAGATAAATGTCTATCAGGGATGGTCTAGACAGTAATTGGTCCTGCCATGACGGCAGGGGGCTGGACTCGATGACCTCTCCAGGTCCCTTCCAGCCCTAGAATCTATGAATCTATGAATCCTTAGGATTTATGGGGCCCCACACAGTATTATTAAACTGTTGCCCCTATGCCCGATGGCAGCCGGAGCTCACAGCCCGGCGGGGGGAGGGAGCCGCCTCAGGTTCGCAGAGAGTATCCCTACAGAGACCCCAGTACCCTCTTCCTCACGCAGAATGAACACGCAGGAGGTACCTAATTAAAAGCACTAAACTTGGGAATAAAAAATGTCAGTCATAGGTTTTTTGATATGCCCTGAAGTTTGTCAGACATTTATTTGCAAAAACTTTGTAGTAAGGGTGAGTCAGCTGTCTTACTGAATACAACATTAAATATTATGGAATACATGATGCAGCTCTTTGTTTTACATTTTCTTAATCAGTATTGCTAAGCTGATTTTATATTTTAAATGTACTCTTTAACCTTCATAAAGTAATCATTCCAGATTACTACATATTTAACTCACTGAAACAAAGACATTTTTTTTAATTAATCAGTCACAACGGTTTAGTGTGTTCATAACAATGTTCATTGCTTTCAAAAAAAGGGAACACTAATTTACTTTCTGTGATCTCCATAACAATAGACATGTTTATGAAATGTCACCAACTTTAAAAAATATGTTTCCAAAGATTTTAGGCATTACAAAGGATTTTATATCTTAATGAGGTACTGATTTTGCTGGAGGTTCTCTTAAAACTAATTCATCATATAGTCAGAAGTAAAGAAAGGGAAACCATCAAGCTACCTGGAAGGAGAAAGGGATGGACAGAAAGGACAGGAAGACTTTGGAAGCAAGTTTTTTTTACTATAGTAATTAAAATGTGTATTTTAGATAAGGGTGTTCTTTTGAAGGATTTATTTAAAAAACGATATGTTTGAAGATCCAAGCATTTAAGGCTAAAGATGATTGTGCATCTAAAAATCTATGCATTTTTAGAGATGTGATTTTATAATCTTCACCAACTCACTAAGGAAATATTTTTAAAGCAAATTTTAAACTAAGGTCCTGTAGACTGACATATTCTGAGTAAATATTACAGTAATGAACAACTGTTTTTGTCAGTAAATTCAGAAACTGACAGTATATACCTGGGGGTTGGCAAATGCCTGTTAAATGGCTTAATTACCCCTCGAATGGCTCTTTAACAGTTTCAATGTTGTGCTAATAGGTCTGGCAGGCTGGAGGCTTTTTCACTTTTAACTATTAGATCCCCTCCCGAGGAAGACTCACCAGGCTGCAGCAGCCAGCTGTGGGAGCCTGCAGGAAGGGTCAGAACAGTGATAGGAAAGCCAGTAGGGTAGTGTAAGACCCAGTGGTGCTCCAAATTTTCAGGTGCCCCTACGTAGCTGCATATGTTGCCTATGCCTAAGGACGGCCCTGACTGCACAGCCTCCTCTTCGGCAGATCTGCAGTGTCCAAGCAGGACAGTGTTTGTTGCAATAACCTGCCATGGTCACCTGGGAAGATGTGATGAGACCTCCCCATGCCGAGCAAACACGAAATGGAATTTCAAAAGTTCCAGAGGCTTCTAAAGGGGAGGAGTGGATGGTTGTTTACCTGGCTGCAGCGCAGTGGAGTTCAAACTCCCCACACACCCCTGAAGAGGGTATGTGGCTCAAGCCCTCGTCCCATCACAGCTTCAATGCTGGGGAAGAGAATAAAAATGCCTGTTAAGGGGAAATGTTATTCCTATGCTGCTTGAACTCTGAGGGGCGAGGATTTCTAAGCATAAGCAAGGAGTCCCCAGCTGTTTAGCTTGGGTTAGCCCTAAGAGAGAGCATGAATGTTATAGCAGCTACTATCATCTTTTGGCACCTAAGACCGTATCTCATTTATGTGTGTATCTTTACCTGCTTTAAACTTGTAAATAACTCTCATGTTTCTTTTTTTCTAGTTAATAAAGCTTTAGTTAGTTCATTACAGGACTGGCTACAAGCATTATCTTTGGTTCAAGATCTAAAGTATAGCTGACCTGGAGTAAATAACTGGTCCTTTAGGACTGGGAGTAACCTGAATATTGTTGTGGTTTTTGGTGTAAGCAACCATCTGTCACAAAGTCCAGCTTGCCTGGGGGGGCAAAATAGATGGAAGTGCCCAAGGGGACTGTCTGTGACTCTATGGTAAGACTGTTATAGTGTTTTAGGTGTTCACACTTGTCACTGGGTTGGTGAAATATAATTATAGAACATACAACTGTTAAATGTTAAAGATTAGCCACAATAAGTGAATCACAGTCATATGATTGTCTTGAGAAAAAAAGACCTTGAAAAGTTATGTGAGGACAGGGGAATATCCCATAAAAAGAAAACCCCATCTCTGGAACTGAGAGCTTTGCTCATAAGTTCTGATCAGGTGTCCAAGAACCTTCCTGCCCCACGTGACACAGAGACCACTGCAATGGAACTGGCCCAACTGCAGCACCTGAGAGCCTGAGAGGACCAGGATCACGAGAGCTTGATGGCAGAAGGGCAGATCACGGAGACCAAAGAAGTCAAGGCAGCAGAAGAGAGAGCCCACAGGATGCTTATGGAAGCTCAAACAATACAACTCCAAATACTGGAGCAGCAAATACTTTCCATCCAGTGAGTACAGCCCCCATACCTCTCCACCCCACAACACACAAGGGTGTGGGAGAAAGTGTGTCCAATTTGCCAAGAGACTGACACTATAGAAATGTTCCTGTTCACCTTTGAGACACTGTATGGGATCCACAAGATCCCAGAGGGTAAGTGGATGCCTATCCTCTTGGTCAGATTAACAGGGAAGGTGCGACAAGTTTTTAATGATATGGAGGAGGGTGATGCTATGGTGTATAAGACATTTAAAGAAAATGTACTGGAAAGGTTTACGATTACCCCTGAAATCTATCAATTGAAGTATAGAGATCCTAAAATGTTTGACCACATCACTCATGTTGAATATGTGCATAAGATGTGTAATTTTATGAGAAAATGGATAATGGGGGTAGGGGCTGAAGGTGATTATGAAAAAAATGTTTGATCTGATGGCCCAGGAGCAATTGTTATGGATAGTTACAGATGAGGTACAAGCAGCTATCTGTGACAAAAAAACCTTCCACCCTTTTGGAGGCTTCAGAAATTGCTGATGAATGTGTTGAATCAAGGATTCATGAAGGACACAAATCCCAGGGGAAGGGAAATCTCCCTGTCCCCCAGGTTAAAAGGGAAGAGGGGTCTGGGCATAACTTAATCCCAACTTTGATTTAAAAAAAAAAAAAAAACCCAAGGGAGTCCAGGTTTTAAAACCCCTACCCTAAGGGAAGGCAGGTAGTCTGCTATCACTGTAGGGCTCCCGGCCATATAAAACCAAATTGCCCAAAACTTAGAGGAACCCCACAATCCACCCCCAACGTGAGTGCTGCTACCATAGCCACAAACGTACCAGCAGAGAAGGAGGAAGACCCAGTGAACTATATTAAGACTGAGTATTGGGAAGTTGGTGAAGAATTTATTAAGGCTACTAAAGTAAATGGCATAGATTGTAAGGCGGGGCACAGTGTCCCAAGTCATTTAGGTCAAGAAAAGTTTGGTAAGGAAGGAAGATAAACTCCTTAGTAAGAGTTCAAATATTTGAGCTTTGGCTGAATTCGGTGTAACTGTACTTCTGGGTAAGGTTCACCTCAAGAGGGAGGATTTTAAGGGAGATGTAGGCATCAGAAATCTGCTTCCTCTGGACATTTTAATAGGCAACAATATTTTAGCCATGTGTCAGCAGACTAACATCTTAACTTGTAGCCAGAAAGAGGATAGATCTGCCTCACCTGCTTTATCTGTGGACAGCAGGGAGGGATGCGAGGGGGAAGGAAATGCCCTCAGTCCTTTGTCAGCTGAAGGTAGCACCCTGTCCTCGAAGAGAGGTTTGAAAATTCCACTGTCCTACCAGGGTCTGCTCTGAACTTAAGTGAAATTTAAAAGGAGTTTCAGGCTCAACAGGCTGATCCTTCCGTGCACCAGGAGCGGGTTGCTGCTCAGAATACTACCTGGCAGGGGAAGGGAAAGGTAGACTTGTTTCTTGGAGGTTTGTTGTACTCAGCAGCTCCCAAAGGTAAAAAGAGGCATCCTGGTGAGATTTGCAAGCAGGTGCTTGTGCCTGATAAATACAGAACAGAGTTGCTGAAGTTAGCCCATGAGTGCCCATTTACTGGACATTTAGGAGTAGAAAGAACCTGTGACAGGCTTAAATAGAATTTCTATTGGCCTCACATGTCTGAGACAGTAAAAAATTACTGTAAGAGTTGTGACTTATGTCAGAAGCATGAGAGGTTAAAAGGACCCTGCAAATCACCTTTGCAGCTGTTGCCCATCCTTAAGGCAGTGTTTGCCAGAGTCTTTAGCTATTGTAGGGCACCTCCCCGAACCTTCCGGGATTAGAAAGAAATATATATGTGTTGTGGATTCTGCCACCAGGTACCCTGAAGCCACAGCGCTATCTAATAGAGAAGCTGAGACTGTAGCTACTGCACTATCCATCATTTTTAGCCGAGTAGGTTTCCCAGAGAAATCTTGTCAGACCCTGGTGCACATTTCATGTCAGTAGTTTTCAAAAGTTATTGGAGTTGTGTGGAGTAAGGTATATAAAGGCTGCCCCATTTATTTTAAGGTTGCAGACGCAAAGTTAATTCAAAATAAACATTTAAAATTAGACAGTCATTAATTAGTGTTATAAAATCTGCATGACAATCAGTCTATAGAAATCAATGTCACAATGGTGCTACTCTCTGCAGCAAGCATGGGGAAATCCTGAAGCAAATTTGGTAAATACTGTGACATTTAAGCAGCAGCAACTAAAGATATATTGACTTATTTTTAGTATGCCCATAACCAACCAGAAGAAGGTCCTAGATCACTGTTGTAACATAATGCTATCAGATGCCTGAAATCTCATCTTTTCCAAAACTTTTTTGTGTGTTTTATAAAATAAAATTGGGGATGACCAGAAGATATATTATGATTATTCATTTGTATTGCAGTAGCCTCTAGGAGCTCCAGTCATTAACCAGACTCGGTTGTTCTCGGCACTGAACAAAAAGAACAAAATAACAGACCCTGCCTAAAAGAGATTTCAATTATGCTATGGCTGTTTTCTTCTTTTTTAATTGATATTTAATGCCAAGATCTTCAAAAGCAGTTGCCTAAACTTAGGTTTCCAAATCCATATTTAGGCCCAATATAAGAGGCCCGATTTTCAAAACTGCTGACCATCCAGCCCTCCACTGAATTCAGTGGGAGCTTCTGAGTGCTCAGCACTTTTGAAAAATTAGCCCATTTATTTAGGTACCTAAATATGGACTTAGGCCCTTTGGAAAATGCCAGCCTAGAAGTCTGACTTTTGGAAAATCTTGGCCTAGCAAGCTTAAGCATGCGCTTTAATCATTGTGCTTTTTAAAAACCAAACTTTACATTAGCAGACTCTGCATTCACTGGGCCCAAGTCCTGGCCTCAATATGCAGACGTGCAGCTCCACTGACTTCATTGCAGTTGCTTGGGTCATATTGCAAGCTTTTGCTGATGCTACACTACACCAGTGACATAGGGCTTTGGTTCTAGTTGGCTGTGAACATCTGTACATTTTAGAATAAATGTACATTTCTCTTCACCGCTACTACGTCACAAAATGTACTGAGTGTGCAGCAGAAATCCCCAACTTTTGACTCAGAAGTCAGCATTGACGTGACACTAATTCCACAACCTCTGCTGATTATTGATTAGAGGCCACTCTTGGCCCAGAAGTTTCCTTGGTGGGTGGTGACAGAATTTGCCATCTTGGTTCATCTCTCCTCTCAGAGTCAATGACATCAATGGAATAAAACAGATGTGAGAGGACACTCTGTTCCATTGGCCTTAACATATAGAACAATACAATATGGAAAAGAATGATACTGCGGAATACCATGCAGCGTTTGAAGTATTCTCTCAGCACAATTTGTATTTCATGACCATGGTCTCATGATGTTCTTATTAATCAGGCAAACTCCCATTGAAGCTGTGGTCTACACTACAGGCAGCATTACTTTGTTATAACTACATCACTCAGGGGTGGGAATGATCCACACACCTGAGCGATGTAGTTATGCCAACCTAATCCTCCCACCCCCACTCTGCATGTAGACAGTGCTATGTCAATGGGAGAGCTTCTCCTGCCCACATAGCTACCGCCTCTCGGGGAGGTGGATTAACACTGCTGATGGAAAAGCTCTCTCCCATTGGCGTAGAGTGTCTTCATTAAAGCGCTACAGTGGCTTAAAACATTTTAAGTGTAGACCTGCCCTGAGAAAAGCCTCAGTTGCTAAATTTGTTGCACAAAGTTTTGACGGTTTTGTCACCGTCACTCCCAAGCATCATTTCAACATTAGTAACACCATAGCTCTCCATAGGCCCAATCAATGAATGTGACATTAATGGGAATCTTTGCCCACTCTTCTGCTGCTGTTTGTTGCCACAACACCAAATCCCCGAATCCTTTTGAATGTCCTTGGAGTTGCAGTGCATGTCTGCTTCCTTCCCCCCACCCCCAGTCTCGCTCCTCCTCATCCCACCCCAGCACAAACAGTGCTGCTCAGCCACATGGGAAGCAGTGGTGCTGCAGTCTTCTTAGCCTATGCGCAACATGCCCCAGGTGGCATGTGACCAGGATTCATCCCCGATTTGGTCTTCTGGTGGGATCATTAGCGTCCTCGAGCCAGGCCAGGTACTGATGAGGAGTGCGACATGAACGCTGACCCATGCCATGCCCCCCATGTGCAGCAGTGAAGGTAGGGTGTGGATCAGAGGATCCAGTATTGAGCTGGGAAAGCAGCAGCACAGAGGAAGGGAGTTTCTGTTATACCAATAAAATAAAAACCAGCAGGATCTTATTAAAGGGGATAAGACAAAATGTCACATTTATTGTGAATACAAAAAGAATCATAGTAAGCCGTCAGTTATAGCTATAACATTTCATTCAGTTTCACATTCATTCACACACACACATACAGGTTCTGCAAATTTGTTATAGTTACCAACCTAGAGGTTTCTCATGCCAAGTTACTGGCCAGGTAACTTGGGCATGAGGGTGGCGCCGAGTCTTTGTCAGATGCGCATCTGATGCTCCTGGAGGGTGGTGGCAGAACCAGACTCAAAGTTCTGTCTTTTTGGTCCTGTTCTTATAGGGATTTATTCCTATGCCAATCTATGGGAATTGCTTCATCATGCTGTTGCTGAATCATGGCTCCGTGCTGTCAGATGTTATCTTGTTTTTCCCATCCTTTGAGATGGTGGGGTGGATTCCAGTTTGCCCTCCAGGGGTCCTCAGGTTGTTTCCGATCGACACTGAATTCCTAGGCTGGCACCTCCCTGATCATTCATTCATTATCTACACCAAGCATTCATCCACATACATCCTTTATCACAATTGTTAAAATATTGCTTTGAGAACAGGCTCTTTGTCTTAGGATGTACTAACACAATTAACAGCTTGCAAGTTTCACACCGAGAGGGGGAGAAACAGAAAACAAGAGACCTCTTAGTTAGCAATGCCCTGGAATTTAAACTATGGGGACTCAAATTCACTTGTGATTTGAATACAGACTTACTTTAATATGACAGACCTTCTTTAATATACCAACACTTCTACTTCTCTCATTCTTACTGGGTCCTATCACTTTCAGGTTTTGATGAGGTTATTTGGTTCTGAACCAGTGGGATGTGACCATAGGCTCCGACTTTAGACGGAGCCAGTGGGTGCTCGCACCCCCGCCCACCCCCAGCCCTGCCCCCATTCCACCTCTTCCCCAAGTCCCCGCCTGCGGGCCCTCTGAATTTCCTCTCCCCCCACCAGGCTTTTAAGCCTGGGAGGGAGAGGGGAGAAGCAGAGCACCTACTAGCAGCTCCCCGCCAGCCCCCCCGCCCAGCTCACCTCCGCCTCCTCCAGCGAGGCGCCGCTGCTTCGCTTCTCCCCCCTTCCCTCGCCAAACAGCTGATTCCGGCAAGCCTGGGAGGGAGAGGGGGAAAAGTGAAGCAACAGCACCTCGGGGGAGGAGGCAGAGTGGAGGTGAGCTGGGGCGGGGGGGTGCAGAGGAACCGCTCCCTACCCCAGCTCACCTCCGCTCCGCCTCCGCCTCCTCCCCACAGGTGCCGTTGCTTCGCTTCTCCCCCCCGTCCCTCCCAGGCTTGCCGGAATCAGCTGTTTGGCACGCGGCAAGCCTGGGAAAAGTGAAGCAGCGGAGCCTCGCTGGAGGAGGCGGAGGTGAGCTGGGTGCTCTGCACCCACCAATTTTTCCCCGTGGGTGCTCCAGCCCCGGAGTACCCACGGAGTCAGCACCTATGGATGTGACCCAATGACCATTCCCTCTTGAGCCACCTTTGTGGGGTATCCCACTTGTGGGGAAATAGCTGGTACCAAGCAAGGCCATAGTCTAGTGTTAGTGGGTCCCAGAAAGTGGTCTTCCTGTCATATAAAAGATACAAAACCAAGGTGCTAGCCTTTAACATTGTTCCTTTTCTCCAGAGCAAAGATATCAGCCCTGGAGTTCTCTCCAGGTTCTCCTCTGGGTAATCACATTTTGCCTCCCTAAAGTTCTCCAGGATGTTGCAATTGAATGCAGTATATAATGCTTCATTTTCTGTTCTAAACTACTGCTTAGAGCTTCTGTGGGCTGTTAAACCCTGAGCAAGTCACTTAATCTCTCTGTGCCTCAGTTCCCCCATCTGTAAAAATGGGACTATTATAATGCTACCTTTCTCGCTTTATTTTATTTCCTTTCTCCCATCCTTTGTCTGCCTTGTGCAGGGCAGGGACTGTCTCTTCCTTGTTCAGTGCCTAGCACAATGGAGTCCCAATCTCACTGAAGATCCAGAGGCCCTTCTGTAATAATAATCATAAACAATATTCATGTTCCACACCAGAGGTGACTGCATTTCAGAAGTGGGTGAAATGAATCACTTATATATATATATATGACCCTTTTTCAAGTATAGAAGCCTTAAAGGACATCAACACTCTGCAGCTGCTACTCAAAATTGACTCTGTAGGCATGTAAAATAGACATTTAAGCTCTTGCTAAGTACTGATCAGTCCAAGTGCAGAAACTGGAAATCCTACTGAGGAGTTCCCATTGAAAACTGAGCTAATGGTTTGTAAAATGCTTTTTGGAATTCTTCATGATTAAAGGCAACATAAGACATTAAGATGGGGGGTGAAAAGAATTGGTTTAGTCTGATGAGAGCTCCTGAAGAAAAGGCATTACCAGTCCAAAATTTTTAATCAATTTGAAGAACATAGAGATTGACATCGAGAAAGAAATAGTGTGACATTTATTAATAATAAACACCAGCAGGAAATCAGGCAGCAGACAATAATGGTTTTTCTTTACCGCTTATCTACCTTTACATCTTTCACTGCAGCTATCATCAAGAAAACCTCATAATGAAGACCTTTGCAGAAGACAGCAGAAAGAACTCAGGTTTAATTTCAGCAGGCAAGGCTAACTTAAAAGGTTCAAGGGCTGACCATAGAAAATCTATCTTCTAGACTCATTAGTTTTGGCAGAATGGAAAAACATACATATGCTGGAATGGCACTAGTTGGTGTTATTTTCCCCATCTTCTACTTGTTCTATTGAGTGTGTTGTGTTACAAAGGTAAACTATGACATTTGCTGAACTGTAGCAGGGAATAAAATAAGCAAATATGGCTAGCATTTTGGTTGAATATAGTGCCTGATTTCTGGTGATGCTTTGTACACTATACCACAGATAATCACACCCAAAGAGAGAGAAATGCAGAAGGACAACATTACTGAAACCTGCAAAGAAATAGTCCACCGAGAACACTCAATAAATAAATTAACTAAATAAATAAAACCAACACAGTAGCTTCAGAAAACAGCAGTACAAGAGAGGCACGTAAGTAACTAATCAGAACTATTACCTAGGTCAGTGTTTCCCAAACTTGGAATGCCGTTTGTTCAGGGACAGCCCCTGGTGGGCCGGGCCGGTTTGTTTACCTGCCCTGTCCGCAGGTTTGGCCAATCGAGGCTCCCACTGGCCGCGGTTCACTGTGCCCGGCCAATGGGGGCTGCGGGAAGGGCAGCCAGCACATCCCACGGCCCACGCCGCTTCTCGCAGCCCCCATTGGCTGGGCACAGCGAACTGCGGCCAGTGGGAGCTGCGATCGGCCGAACCTGCAGATGGGGCAGGTAAACAAACCGGCCCAGCCCGCCAGGGACATCCCAAGTTTGGGAAACACTGACCTAGGTCATCTGTGGGAACATGATTAAAAAAAAACAATTAAAAAAAATCTGAATCAAACTAACCAAAATCCCTTGACAAGCAGGTGTGATGTTGCTGCTCAAAAAACCAAAGGTAGTTGTCATCCTGACCAGAGATACTAAAGGGACTGGTATTCTATGCAGAGGACATATCAATGACTATAAAAGAGCCTGTAGTAGGAAGAGAGCCTGAGACATAAGCCCTTGTATCAGAGGCCTGGTAGGAGGCCTGAGGCCTGGGCTAAAGTAGTAGTCAAAGCTTCACTGATATAAAGCAAAGACAAGCTGTGAGTAAGAGGCAGAACCTGCTCACAGAATCTGGCAAGAATAAGGCGAATATACACATTCCTAAGAAGTACTAGGCACAGAATACTCATGCAAACACATCCCGATATCAAGTGGTACCAGAACGTCCCGATATCAAGGATGGTACAAAAACATTCCCCAAGGCTATCAGGAACACTCTGACCCTTCCTAAAAGATAAGGATAACAGTACATAATAGAGATGTTTTGATCAAATCAGCATGTACAAGGAGATGAGTGATAATAGCCACTTCCGGGGGCAGTAACTAACTATGTCTGAGGGGCAGTATGTAACTTGTTTGTATCAGGGTATAAAGATGTATATCAGAGGGAGTGTCTTTGTCTAGCCTAGGGAGGAACGGAAAGTCCTGCCGTTCACAGAGCTGGTCCATTGTTACATGTAGTAGTGGTCCGGTAGAGTCTGCAGGATACTAGTACCGTCCGTCATCGACAATAAACCTGGCCTCATGCCTTCATATCTTTACGAATCTTGTGGTCATTGGGTGGTTTGCTCAAGGTCTTCTCTGCTGGCTGGCTGTGCAGAGCTGAGGCAGCACACAGGGAGAGCACAGAGAGAACATACACATGGAGCCAAATATCTATCAACAGAGCCCTCTCCCTTTTTCAGATATTAGGTTTACTTCGTCCCAAGAACTTCCATGGAGTTGTACCTGCTTACACATGAACTGAATTTGACCGGTTCTTTGCAGTTTACTGAGTAAACAAGTACGTTCATGGAAATAACTTCAAGTGACTAGATGAGAAGTGGGCAGGAAAAAAAACTACCTACTGATTATCAGAGGAATTTTCAGTTTTTATTCAAGGAAACAAGTGTAGGAGCTTGGTGCAGAGCAGAAAAGAAAGCTGTTACCAAGTCACTAGGCAGCCCTATGGAGATTTTAAGTATGTTTCACTGTTGGCAACTTCAAGCTACCATCATGCAACTCAACATTACACCGCAGTCTTCCTAACTCTGACCTGACATGCTATTGCATTCAAATGTACTGAATAATGTGTACTATTATGTATTAATTGTTATTTGATTAGAAGGAAATGGAGACAAATAAGATCATTTGGGGATTTGGTTGTTACTCAATTTGCCAGCATGGCCTACTTATCATCAGCACATGTATCACTAGCACCTGTTCTTAAATAAGGTTTCTGCTGCTGGATTTCTGGCAACTTGCAGCCTAAATATGTCTAGTGGTGCTGTGTGCACTTAAATACAGTGTGCCATATTCTGCAAGAGACCAGTGTCAGTTCTTGGTGAAGTGATTTCTGCATGTAGTTTGGGGTCTTTCTGGATGAAAGGCGTTACCTAAATGTGAGATATTATCTTCAGTAATTATAAAGCACACTTCAGTCCTGCATAGGGTAGTAGTGTAGCAATAGGAAGAGACCTGGATCAGCAGCTTGTGAGCTCCATGGTACTGGAGAATTCAAGAGGGGTCAATAGGCAGGGAGTAAGTACATGGATTAGCAAAGCAAATTTAAGGCTTGATCCAAAGCCTATCAAAAGTGATGGGAGTCTTTCCATTAACTTCAATGGGCTTTGGATCAGACCCTGAGAGTTCAAAACCCTGCTTCAAAATTACTTCCAATCGGTCTGATCTCTAACTTCAGCTCATGGTGTGAAAAAGTTAAGCTTTTTTTTTCTAGTGCTTACCGGATAAAGTAGCTACCCCCTCATTTCTGACACCTTAAATGTTTGGTGACTGTTGCGGTTATTCTCAGTCAGGAAGTCTGGTAAGTGGTAGGAAATATGTATATTATGCACTGGTAGTACACGCACATGAGTGGTAAGAGTGTCACATGGGTGATAATTCGCTATATTGTGATTCAAGAGGGGTGCCAACTGGAACCTCAACTCTGAACCCATTTCCAACCTGTGAAGTTCAGGAGAGAAGCATGATTCAGCTCCCTGTATTCTAGCCAGCCCATATGGTTTAAAGTTCTGGTTTTGAAATCTGTATTCAAATTAACATTTTCTCACTTTTGTTTTTAACTGCAAATATGTGTTAAAATGGAAACAGGCTTGACATGCTGGTACTGCCTGGCTCCTATGGAGATGCTTCATAACAGGACAAATTCTGCTCAAAGGTGCATCAGTGAAACTGTGGTGAAGGTTACACTGATATAAACCGGGAACAGAATTGTACTTAATGACCAGCCACATTATAGGGTATCTTTCCTTTCAGGCATCAGTAATAACTCTCTAAATGTGTATGGAGCAGTGCCTTTCTCCTAAGGAGTTCAAAACAGTTTACCAATATCAATTAACCCTTACAATACTCCTATAGAGGTAGGGATTGTTATCCTCATTTTACAATAGGGAAGTTGAGGCACAGAGGTAAAGTGACTTGCTCAAGGAAATCAATGAGTTCATGGTAAACTTGAAACAGAACTCTGGATTCCCAATTCTTCATCCCCTGCTCATACCATTAGACCACAGAAGGGAAGGCCTGATGAATACATTGTTCAAGCTAACTTTGTCCTTTATATACATCAGCAGGTAAAGAAGACAAGTTCATTACCTGTACTTGTTATGTGCCTCTCTCTGCCTGATGTGCAAATGACCAGCAACTTGAGTTCAGAAAAGAGCAATGTCAGAGAAAAATATGGCTGTAGCATCTCCAAGGGAATCTAACAAGCGGACAGTGTTAAGTAGTCCTTGTGAAGATGTAAAGTGCTATGTATTATTTATTGTCCATTTACTGTATAGTCTGGGGAATCTAGTGGAGTAGATTGGGGGAAAGAGAGATCCAAGTGGATGGACCCTGAAGGAAATGTGTGCCAGTGAATGTTATAAATGTGTATAGAGTTCCAAATGGCCTAAGATCCAGCAGTCAGCCCAGCAGAAACCATCTTTATCCTTCTATGGCCTCTGACAGCTGCAGGACTCTAGCTGTTAATCCCCTTGATTTCGTTTGTGTTCTTATAGATTGGGTTAAACCTCATTGAAACTGGTGAGCGTAACAGCTGCCCTTCATTCGGGATAAATGTGAGAAACAATTTAGGGTCCTCAAACCACAAGCCAGGAAGATGTCACTGCCCAAAACCGAGGCAGATGTGAGTCTGCTCAGGATTTAGAACCATGTGGGTGGAGGATTTTTTGCTGGGTATTTTTTGGTGCAGATGTCTGTGTGGGGGAGAGACTCACCAGAGAAATGGCAAGGAAACTCCAGACAGCTTGAACAAGCACCAGTATTGTGGCTCTGAGAAAACCCTAGAGAAAGAACCGTTTTGTGCTGAGTGCTGGCTGAAAGGCGCTTGGAACTGTGAACAAAGAAACTGTCACCTGCTGTTTGGTCCCTGCTGTGTTCAGGGAAACAGGACTTTGGACATTCTTTGTAAACAGGATTGCACCAAAGACACCTGGCTGCATCATCAGTTTCTCCTCCTAATGGAAAAAACTTTGACTAACCACTTGGGTTCTTGGTGTGAGGTTTTTTTTCCTGCTCCGTAACTTGTTTCCTATCTGTGCCTCAGAGCTCATACAAGGGCAATTTTAGGGGGTGGCAAGATGCATCTTTGTCAATTGTTTCCTCTTGGATTGTTGTTTTCAGTTGAATGAGTATAGTCTGTCAGTGACATTCACCCTGTGCAGAAGGCCAATACAAGGCCTTGGTACCACTTTAAAACCTTTGGATTTGCTGAAAATTGTGTGGAATTTGTTAAGTATCAGAGGGGTAGCCATGTTAGTCTGTACCTACAAAAACAACAAGGAGTCCAGTGGCACCTTAAAGACTAACAGATTTATTTGGGCATAAGCTTTCATGGGTAAAAAACCCACTTCTTCAGATGCATGGAGTGAAAATTACAGATACAGGTATAAATATACTGGCACATGAAGAGAAGGGAGTTACCTTACAAGTGGAGAACTAGTGTTGACAAGGCCAATTCAGTAAGGGTGGATGTGGTCCACTCCCAATAATTGATGAGGAGGTGTCAATGCCAAGAAAGGGAAAATTGCTTTTCTAGTGAGCCAGCCCAACTTAATGGTGTTAAGTTTGCAAATGAATTGTAACTCTGCAGTTTCTCTTTGACGTCTGTTTTTGAAGTTTTTTTTATTGAAGGATGGCTACTTTTAAGTCTGTTATTGAATGTCCAGGGAGATTGAAGTGTTCTCCTACTGGCTTTTGTATGTTACCATTCCTGAAGTCCGATTTGTGTCCATTTATTCTTTTACGTAGAGACTGTCCGGTTTGGCCAATGTACATGGCAGAGGGGCATTGCTGGCACATGATGCCATATATTACATTAATAGATGTGCAGGTGAATGAGCCGCTGATGGTGTGGCTGGTGTGGTTGGGTCCTATGATGGTGTCACTAGAGTAGCTGTGGGGACAGAGTAGGCAACAGGGTTTGTGACAGGGATTGGTTCCTGGGTTAGTGTTTCTGTGGTGTGGTGTGTAGGTGCTGGTGAGTATTTGCTTCAGGTTTGGGGGCTGTCTATAAGCGAGGATTGGCTTGCCTCCCAAGGTCTGTGAGAGTGGGGGATCGTTTTCCAGAATAGGTTGTAGATTGTTGATGATGTGCTGGAGAGGTTTTAGCTGGGGGCTGTACATGGTGGCCAGTGGTGTTCTGTTGTTTTCCTTGTTGGGCCTGTCCTGTAGTAGGTGACTTCTGGATACCCGTCTTGCTCTGTCAAACTGTTTCCTCACTTCCCCAGGTGGGTATTGTAGTTTTAAGAATGTTTGATAGAGATCTTGTAGGTGTTTGTCTCTGTCTGAGGGATTGGAGCAAATGTGGTTGTATCTTAAGGCTTAGCCGTAGACAGTGGATCATGTGATGTGTCCTGGATGGAAGCTGGAGGCATGTAGGTAAGTATAGCAGTCAGTAGGTTTCTAGTATAGGGTGGTGTTACATTTTCCCGCGGCTGCATCTCTGTGCTTTAGTCTCCTTATCTGTAAAATGGGGGTAACGCTATTTACCTGTATCACAGCGTTGTTTTGTGATTTAATTCGTTCATGTTTGGGAAGCTCATTGGTATTCTCAGATCAGATGGAAGGTGTTTATACTTTGTGAGTGAACTGAACATAATGCAGCACAAAGCAGGATCCAGGGAGAGGGAAATGCACCCTTGACCCATGCTGCTCCACTCTTAATGACATGACCCAAGTGAAATGCATTAACGGCGGAAAGCAGCAGCTGGGAGTCATGTAACTCCAACTACTGCGTGCAGCACATACGGTGCTTAATTTGTGCCAGGGCTGAGCCCCAGCAGCTCTAGGCTTGGCAGTTCATAGCCCCGGCAACTCTGGCTTGCCACGTCAGTTATGAAAATAAAAAAATTGCTTGAGCCCCAGCACCTTTTTCATTACAAATTAAGCACTGAGCACATACTGGAAGCTGACCCATGGAGCAGAGAAAGTACGGGGGGACGGGCGGGGGGTGAGTTGTGTTAGTTATGGCCCTACTAAATTCTAAGCTGAACTGTGGCGATGGCAGTCTGGGAAGCAGTGTGGCTCAGTCAATAAGGCATTTGATTAGAATACAAGAGATCTGGGTTTTAGTCCCAGTTCTGCCCATGGCCTTCTGGGCAATTGAGGCCTTGAGCAAGTCACCTCACTTCGCTGTAGCTCCATCCGTAAAATAGGGATAATGATACTTACCTCCTTTGTAAAATGCTTTGAGATAAGCAGGTTCCAAAAGCACCACACAGGAGCTAGGCGTGGGTTTGGAGGGGTTTTTAAATGTGAGTGATTTGAAGATACAAAGGTTTGGTGGATGTGGCCCTTATATATATGTAACCCTTTGAGCCTTTTTACTGTGGATTCTCTCTTGAGAGAGAGCGCATTAAGAGTTGCATATTCTGCATTATACAGAGTTGTATCCTACAAGCTTCTGCTGTTTACTCCACAGGCATCAGGCTGAAAAATGCCTTCTCACCATTGAATGTTATAAGATAAGACAATGAGAGGAGTCGGAAGGCTGCTTTCCACTTTTACCAGGCACAAAGATGATCAGTGTTGATAGCACTCTGCTTCCATCCATGCAGGAAGTGATGACTCAGACCCATTCTTGTTAACATTTTTTAATATTCTGGGCCAATTTCAGGCATCACTGAGGTGTAGATCTGGAGTAACTCCATTGACACCCCTCTGGAGTTACTCCAGATGTACAGTGGTGAAAGTGATAGGAGAATCTGGCTCTGTGTCTTTGGTTCTGACTTGGAGGGCTGGTCTACACTAGCCCCGAAATTCGAACTAAGATACGCGACTTCAGCTACATGAATAACGTAGCTGAAGTCGAACTATCTTAGTTCGAATGAAAAAGCACTTACCCGGGGTCCACACGCGGCGCGCAGGCTCCCCCGTCGACTCCGCCTACTCCGTTCGTCGAGCTGGATTACCAGCGTCGACGGCGGAGCACTTCCTGGTTCGATTTATCGCGTCTAGACAAGACGCGATAAATCGAACCCAGAACATCAATCCCGTGCCTCCGACCAGACGCGTAAGTATAGACGTACCCGGAGGTGATATTAATGGCACTGTATCAATGGAAATAATATTTTCCCTTGATATACTTAGTCTATCACCCACTGGCGCTTCTGTCATATCGACATCTAGACTTATGGGGACATTTTCCTACCACAGTAGAATTAGTGACACATTGCCATAGGTTGGTGCCTAACATGGACACCTCATTTAGATGTAGCTGGATGAATTTATCCCTGTGGCATAGTGCCAGTGTAGTGGGTGGCTTTAACATAGGGATGAATTTAGCTTATTAGCATAGAAATTCTATGATACTTAAAGAACAATTGATTATTATAAACTGAACCCAACAGATATAAACATCCCTGGACTGGGCCAATGAACTGAATCAAACCCTCCACCTGATTACCCCCTAAATTTGGAGTGTTTGCAATCCATGCTGGGATTTAATCTTTCTATCGTGCTCTGTCAGCAATTTCATTGACTCTAGTGGCATGACAACTATTTACCATACACCAGATGCCTAGGGCGCTTTTGAAAACCCTTCTAGGTGCCTATCTGCATCTTTAGGAACCAGAATACCTTTTAAAAACCTTTTTCAGAGGCATTGAGCAGACATAATTCTAATGGAGCCAATGGAAACTGTAGGTGCTCAGCACCTCTGAAAATTAGGTCCAAGATGTATCAGTTCAGGCACTCCAATATTGGGGTACATAAAATTAGAGTAATTAGGAAGAAAGGACAATATTCTTTGATTATCCCAGTATTTCAAATAACATCCTCCAGATGCCTACAAAGTTACTATCAGCCTATAATGCTTTTATCATATTTGAATGATTCTGCGAGGAAATAAAAGCTATTTGTGAACTATTGGCTGTCTGATCATTTTCTCATGTTTTATTATTATTTTCTTAGCACCCAACATGATGAGAACCACCCAGTTAATGCTGTCTTTTGTTACCCATTGAATTTTAGTTAGATTCTGAAACAAGCAGACCTGAGCAATTCCAAAATATATGAACGCACTTGCAAGATCCATGTAAACTTTGCATTTCTATAGTACCTCCCAACCTCTCATCCAAGGATTCTGGGCGCTTTACAAAGATTAATGATTAAGCTTCACAACTCCCCCTCCCACCCTGATGTAAAAAAATGATCCCCGTTTTTTCAGATGGGGAAACTGAGGCACTCACAGTCACACACAGAGTCTGTTAACGAGCCAAAATGAGAGCTCAGGTCTCACCTCTCCTAGTCCTTTGCCCCAACCTATCACTCCCCCAGGATCTTCCATCACCCAGGCATTCCCAGATTTTGGCTGATTTTTCAGGTGACTCCTGGATTTCTGCATGGGAGTCACTATTCATACATTCCCTGACTGTGCCTGAGCTCAGCCACTAGGGGCAGGGAAATCAACAGCTAAAGGCACCTTCCAAGCTCACAGATCCCTGCTGTTGTCCCTCTCTCCCCCAAGGTGGTGCTGAAACACTGTGCTTTGACCCTAACATCATGCCTGAGGACGTTAGACTCAGCAATTCATTTCATGTCACCACAGTGTGACGGAGTCAGAGAAGACCTGTGTATGAGCCCTACACACACAAAAATGAAGAGGAAGGCATGAACTAAACAATACTGTGGTAAAATGATAAGCCTGAAGAGATTTTTCTTAAGAACAATGCCAAAGAAAAACAAGCACCTTAAAAGAAACACATTCCAGCACACAAACTCCCATAGCCCAAGCATACACATAGGCTATGTGTCTATAGAAGGCAACTGTTCAGCTCATTTTCAGTGTCTGTCAATATCTGCTTGTGCTCGAGCTGACAATTTTGCTGTATGCCTGTAAGAAACTCTATCAGACTGTTACAGATTCAACAGTTTGCATGAAAGAAATAAGGCTCCAATTCAACCACAGGTTACTGGCCTCAGTGCAGGAACTACTGGAACAATAGTTGCGACAAAGGGTCCTCCTGTGGCACCTTATAGACTAACAGAGGTATTGGAGCATAAGCTTTCGTGGGTGAATACCCACTTTCACCCACAAAAGCTTATGCTCCAATACCTCGGTTAGTCTATAAGGTGCCACAGGACCCTTTGTCGCTTCTACAGATCCAGACTAACACTGCTACCCCTCTGATACTTGGAACAATAGTTGTTTACACAGGTGGTCAGCTGAGAGAAATAAAGCCCCAGTAACACTAGGGTCACAAAACGAAGGGCTCCCCAGGCTAGTGTTAAGGTCCCCAGGCTGGTAGGAGTCCCCAGGCAAGAGTTAGGGTTACAGAAGGTAGGGCTAGGCTTGGGCTGGTATTGCTCCCTGGGGGAGGGTTAAAGAAGGTGGGGTGCCCTGGACTAAGGTTAGGGTGAAACGGGGGGATCCCAGTCTGGTGTTAGGGTTAGAGACCAAGCTCTCCCGGACTAATTCATTGCTGCCGAATGCATGTACGGATACGTCTACACTTTGAACTGAGGGGCCATTGCCAGCTTGGGTAGACATGCACGCTTTAGCCTTGCTCAAGCTAGCGTGCTAAAAATAGAAGTGTAGCCACAGTGGCATGAGGGGCTAGATACACCCCTCCCCCCCAAGTACAATCCTGTCCGAAACCTTAGGTATGTATTCGGGTAGTGGGCCCCTCCTGCTGCTGCAGCTACGCTTCTGTTTCTAGCAAGCTAGCTTGAGCAAAGTTAACATGTGTATGGCTACCCAAGCTGGAAATGGCACTTCCAGCTCAAAGCATAGACATCCCCTCAAACAAAATGCAGCTTGGGTCTGACCTAAAGTCCCTCAAAGTAAATGGAAAAGATCCTATGGACTTCAGTTCTATCCCATGCACCACGTACAATACAGCCCTGTGAGGTGGTGCGTCCGTGCAATTGCGCCCCCTCTGGCCAGATATGGCACATCCCCTGGGCTCACGTAGCCTAGTGGGGCTTTCAGTCTATTCCTGGTGCCCAGAAATCTGAAAAACCTTTTCTTCACTCCCAAGTCCTCGGGGGGTTGGCAGGGAAACCCAGGCCCACCCACGCCGCTGGATTCTAGCTCAGGGCCTCGAGCTAGATAAGCATGATTATGGTTCTTCAACTCTGACAGTGCCCTGTGCTTCTTCCTCCCCTCCCCTGGGTCTTTGCAGGCTCTCCAGCCCATCAGGCAATTCATCCCCTCCCAGGTGGTTGTCTCTGGGCAGCTCTTTTGTAGTTTGCTGGCAGGAGCTGCTTTCTCCAGACTGCTCACACCTCTGGTGGCCTCCCTGTCCCTCTGCTTCCCAGCCCTTTTATCCTCCCAGCTGCTGTGAGGCTTCCAGTCAGCAGTGGCCAGCAGTGCCTGTATTAACCCTTTGGTCGCTGAGCCAGCATAGGGGACATACAGGCGGGGACAATCCCCTTTGAAGTCCTGGACATTCCAAAAGGCCATCTCAGAATTCCACAGACAGCCTGCAACACAGTCCAGCACTAAAGGGGTTAATTGTAGAGTAAACCTTTTCTCCCTCAGATTGCTCTAAATGGGAGCGAATCATAAATTGGACAAATCAGAGAATCTGGTCCGATGAGCATTTCTTTCTAGTAGTAGGTCTATTCCAACTATTAATATTTCATGATTTTCTAAAACTAAAAATGGTAAGAATGAAAATAGAGATCATTATATGTAAGAGCTAACCTTGAACAAAAGCATGTTAATGAAGAAGTCACATATCAGAGGCCAGAATAATGTTTGAGGAACAAGTCTGTTTCAGTATGCTTCAGAAAAAGGGGCCAGATCAACCCTTCCAGCAGGAAAGCCTACAGTAGATGGTTTGAAGGGGAAGGAAGACTTGTCAAAGTTTCCCTTCACAGAATTAACTCCTGATTGTTCTGCCAGGGGTCAGGGTTTCTACCCCTTTTCCCTATCTGAATATGCTGTGAGTTTGGATACTACATCCCATGGATTCCCCAAGATTGGATAAATCCTGCACGCTGCCCCTGCCCCAAGCACCTCCCTTGCAGCTCCCATTGGCTGGGAACAGAGGCCAATGAGAGCTGCAGGGACATCGCCTGTGGACTGGGCAGCGCACAGAGCCGCCTGGCCATGCCTCCACGTAGGAGCCGGAGGGGAAACATGCTGCTGCTTCCAGGAGCTGCTTGAGATAAGAGCTGCCTGGAGCCTGCATCCCTAATCCCCCTCCCACGCCCCAACCCCTCGGTCCCAGCACACTCCTGCACCCCAAACCCTTCATCCCCAGCCCCACCCCAGAGCCCGCAATGATGCCTCTGTTAAATGTTGCATTTTGCCTTCAAGATGCAACCTTGAGATCTCTGCCGTCCGTCTTATCACTGGCTGAGAGACTCCAAAGGCTCAGGAAGAGGCCCAGAAGAACGAAAGAAGACATGCTGCAGGAAGTTATGAAACAGTCTCTTAAAGAGAATCAAAAGGCTCGGGAGTGGAGGGAGAGTGAAAGCAGGCTCCGCCAGGAAAACACTTTGCACCGGCGGCAAAGCATGCAGCTCCGGCAGGAAAGCACAAAGGAGCTGATTAGCATCATGGCGCGCCAAGCGGACTCTATCCAGGCGCTCGTCGCCATGCAGGCGGCGCAGTACCGCGCCCACCCACCCCCCACCCCTGCAGCCATTGTCCCTAAACTCTTTGCTTGTGCCCCCATGTCACCTCCTGCCCACTTCACCCAACATTCAGGCTCTTATTGCCCACACCAGATGCCCCCAACACCTATAGCTTCACCACCCAGCACTGGAAACTATGACCCTTACCCACTGCACTAAACCCCCATCCCGAATTATAGACATCCTGAAGTGCAGCACTCACTGCACTGCACTCCAGACAGGAAGCCCGAGTATGAAAGCAGGACATACCATAACCTGTGATTGAACCATTTCCCACACCACCCACCACCCCCTTGCCCTTTCTGTCTCACAAGCAGTTGTGTTTCTTTTTAATACATGTATTTTCTTTGTAATAAACGGATTCTTTAGATGTGCAAACAGTCTTTATTATTGCATAAGGAAAAAAGATACCTTAGCCCAGGAAAGAAACAGGCAACGCAAGTGAGCTGAGCAAACACAAATCAGCTTAGCAAAGACAGATTACTAATAACATTGGAACCACTTCACTTCAGGGTCGTGCAGGGCAGCACACATTACTGGTGGTTTTCAGCCTCAAATTGCTCCCTCAAGGCATCCCTAATCCTTGCAGCCCCACGCTGGGCCCCTCTAATAGCCCTGCTCTCTGGCTGTGCAAATTCAGCCTCCAGGTGTTGAACCTCTGAGGTCCACGCCTGAGTGAACATTTCACCCTTCCCTTCACAAATATTATGGAGGGTACAGCACGCGGATATAACCACGGGGATGCTGTGTTCGGCCAAGTCCAGCTTCCCATATAGAGATCACCAGCGGCCCTTCAAACGGCCAAAAGCACACTCCACAGTCATTCTGCACCGGCTCAGCCTGCGGTTGAACCGTTCCTTGCTGGTGTCAAGGCTCCCTGTGTAGGGTTTCATGAGCCACAGCATTAAAGGGTACGTGGGGTCTCCAAGGATCACAGTGGGCATTTCAATTTCCCCTACCGTGATCTTCCGGTCTGGGAAAAAAGTCCCGGACTGCATCTTCCGGAACAGGGCAGTGTTCCGAAAGATGCGTGCGTCATGCACCTTTCTGGGCCAGCCTGCGTTGATGTCAATGAAACGCCCACGGTGATCCACAAGCGCTTGGAGAACCATGGAGAAATACTCCTTCCAATTAATGTACTCAGAGGCTAGGTGGTCTGGTACCAGAATAGGAATATGCGTCCCATCTATCGCCCCTCCGCAGTTAGGGAAACCCATTTGTTCAAAGCCAGCCACAATGTCCTGCACGTTACCCGGAGTGACGGTTCTTCTGAGCAGGATGCGATTAATGGCCTTGCAAACTTGCATCAGCACGATCCCAACGGTCGACTTTCCCACTCCAAACTGGTTTGCTACCGATCGATAGCAGTCCGGAGTTGCAAGCTTCCAGATTCCAATAGCCACCCGCTTCTCCACCGTCAGGGTAGCTCTCAATCTCGTGTCCTTGCACTGCAGGGTGGGGGCGAGCTCCTCACACAGTCCCATGAAAGTAGTTTTCTCATCCGAAAGTTCTGCACCCACTGCTCGTCATCCAGACTTGCATGACAATGTGATCCCACCACTCTGTGCTGGTTTCCTGAGCCCAAAAGCTGCGTTCCACGGTGCATAGCATGTCCGTGAATGCCACAAGCAAGTTCGTGTCGTACGCGTTCCGCAAGTCGATTTCATCGTCGGACTCCTCGCTGTCACTGTGGATCTTAAGGAAGAGCTCGACTGCCAAACATGATGTGCTGGCGAGACTCGTCAGTATTTTTCTCAACAGTTCGGGGTCCATTTCTCGCTGATCGAAACGGAGCACAGATCGCGCTACAAAGAAACCGTTGAAAGATGGCGCCAAATGTGGCCGGAAACACAGGGATTGCTGGGATGCGAAGCGATGCGTCACGGGGCGTTGGGACAGGACCCAGAATGCACCATACCCCACACCCCCTTCCCACAACCCACAGCGCCAGAATGGGAAGAGGTGTTCTGTGGGATACCTGCCCATAATGCACCACTTCCAAAGCTGCTGCAAGTGCTGCAAATGTATAAAAATCTGATACAGATAGATTTTTACAAATAGAACAGAAGGCATTGTTCTGTGCACAGGTCTCTGTGTATGGCTTGAAGAGGTAAATTCCAAACCAATGGCTGTGCGACCTATATGACAATTTCCTGAAGTATTGTTGGGGTCCATTGTTGTAACTGAAATGTTTACATATGATTGTGTTCTACTCCATGGGAGAGAGCTATCCCAGCTCTCCACGAACTAAAGACAGTGGATGGTGATTAAGGTAAAACAGCCAGATTGTAACTGCCTTCCCCTCCAGCGAGAGAGGTTCCACCCCTGAGGAAAGTTCACGTATCCTAGTTCAGACTTGATTCTCCAGGCACAGAAAGAACTTTTAGATAAATAGCCTGAGTTTAAACTGACTCAGGGCCTTTGTTCTGATCCAGCAAACAGAAAGGAACTTCTGTCCAATGAGGGAGGAGGACAATCCTTAGGGAAGTGTTGGTGTGATTGACACTGACCAGAGCCTTTCTGGGGGTTATCTCTAGTAAGCTTATTAGCATGCATGCAGGTTCTTTTATTGTTTTTAATATGTTTTCTCTGTAATGCTTTTACCTTAAAAATTAATGTGCTTGCTTAGAAAGAGCTGTGTGGTAACTTACAACTGTGAGCAAGTACACTGTTCGCAGCCTTCCAAGAGAAAGCAAAGCAGAGACAATGCGAAGAGCCTACAGGGTGTCTCCATGGTAGGGTGACCAGACAGCAAGTGTGAAAAATCGGGACAGGGGGTGGGGGGTAATAGGAGCCTATATAAGAAAAAGACCCCAAAATCAGGACTGTCCCTATAAAATCGGGACATCTGGTAACCCTACTCCATGGTGCAGCAATGTGCAATACGAGGGAATGATTTCTAAAGCTCACTAACATGTTGGGCGTTAATTGGTCCATGTACACCATTCTGGTGTGCACTAAAGGTTCCCTAGTGCTTTTTAATGATGTTAAAGTGCATAAGGAGACTATGAGTGCACACTGACAGGGTCTACACCGACCAGTTAATGAGCAAAATGTTAGTGCGCTTTAGAAATCACAGTCCTGTAGTGTGCATTATCCCTCTATGTAGAGGTGCCCTGAGTTACAGGCATTATTGCTGACAAATCAAAAACAGACCTTTTAGCACTTCATCTTGCCGTAGTTTGCTGATGTCATTCACTCTAGGTGCAACAAAAATAAAAGCCAAAGGTCTATTTTATATGTTCTCACTCGGGTGCTAATCTAACACCCTGCTGAGACAGCGATGTAGCGCTCAGAAATTTAACCCTAAAGGATTTTCACACCTCAGTCACACCCTTCACACTCTTGTTTGATTTGCTCAGCTAAACAAACCACGGCTTCAGTGCACCCAGAACAGATGTGGGTTTTCTCCCCGAGACCGTGTTTCACAGCAGGAAGGTATATTTAGATAATACCAAATAATTTATGACTGCACTGGCCCTAGACAAGCCTTAACTTATTGTGGAGACATATGTGAAGACATACGGATTCCTAGCCAGTCCCACCCTAGTTATTCTCTGCCACCACCCTTCCCACACACAGGATGCACCCGCTTCTGCATACTCATGATTACACCCAACCGCCTCTTGCCTGCCTGGGATCCGCTTGTAGGCTGGTGTATGTTTCTCTTTCACTACTTGATGAAATTCTATGGCTTCTGGTGACGCCTCTGTGATGATGGCAGCTCTTGCCAAGCATCTTGCCAAGGCTGCAGGCACTAGCTAAGAACGGACAAATGCCTAGCTGGAGACCAGACCAGTTCACTTGTGTGTTTTGAGTTGCTCAAAATAGGTATCAGTCTTATAAGAATGTATGTAGTGTTTAGACTCTATACAATGTTTGTCAGTTGCTGCATGCATTCATCTTATTTATAATGTCAGTATTCCATGCTACAAGGAAATATGTAAGTTTTGCTTTATAACTTTTTGAAAATGTTTGCTTTAAATTTGTGAACTCAGATGGGAAGAATCAAGAGTGATTCCTCCTGCCTGTCCAGAAGAACTATCAACATCAGATGGGTCAACAAGGACCAGTGCAATTCAAAGGATTCGTTAACAGCCTATCGCACCTTGGAAATGTTACATGCAAGGAAGCCCGTCCTAAGGAGTGTAGGGTGTAACTAACCTGGGTGTATACTACTTTTGCAGGTGTGCAGGACCTTTTACCAGTGAAAAAGCCTTACACAGTAATATCTTACATAACTTCTATTTATTAACAATCACCAAAAACAGAATGCACACTATACACATACAGTATTCACCACTCCCAATAAGACAGATGAACTTTTCTTGATGGCCAGTCAGGATCAGGTCCATCTGTGGGGCTCCAGTTTCTGCACATTGTCATTGGCAGAGTGTTGAGGTTTGGGGCTGTGTCCTGGAGCTGGTTCCCAAAGAACTTCCTTTTGGACCCCAGTTTATATAGTGAATTTGAGTCCTTTTTAGCTGTACCTTAACCAATCATTATACTACAATTTTACTAACCAATCCTAACATAGTGTAACAAACTTCTTTAACCAATCCTACCCCACCACCTTAATTAATTTACACCTAGCAAAATTAATTATGTAACAGACAGAAACAATTAAAGAACCTGAGAGAGACCATACAGATAAACCATAGGGAAGTGGGGACCACAATGACAAAACAATAAAGAAATGAGGATTTCACAACCACAACTATAGATACGTGATTTCTTGACAGACTGGATGCTATCACACTAAGTTTTCTTTAACCATCTTAAGATCTATTTCTTTACCTGATGATAGTGGATGTCTTTAGGACAGGGTCTCTTTCTTAACAGCCTGTTACATTGTTTTAATGTAATTTAGATGGAATGTGAGGATGTGACTTCCTGCTTCTCAGCTAATGGCAGCTGCTCGGCTGCTCTTTTGGCTGCAGATGAAGGCCTTAGGCTTTAGGCCTTACAATATGGCTGCAGACAAAGGCCTTATCATTACATGTTCTTTAATGTTTCGTTGTCCCACTGACTTGTTTCTCCAGCAGATATAACAATGATAGCCTTGTTTTGTCTGGCGTGGGGTGCAGTTAAGAAAATATTATCAACCGTCCACTGTATGGCATGGCCAAGAGCAGCTACTCCATTCAGCTGTTGAACAGGTCCTTGGATATGTCTTTTCATTAACTGTCTACTGCTGTAGGTGACAAAGTCAAACTCTGCCTTTACACGGCTCCTCCCTGGGTGGGGTTTGAAACCTGGCGGAGCATGGCTCACCATAGCCACCCTATCACCTGTGGAAGAAATCACTGGCTCAGAGGAAATGTCAAAGTTAGCAAGTACTCTGCTCAAGAAGTCTTTCACTTTCTCAGATTTGGCACCACTCATTTTCTGTGAGCTATCCAAAATGAAAGCAACATCCACATATGCCGGTGGTAATCGGGATCTGCGGTGTTCACAAAAGTCATCTGGTCTACATTTCTCTGCAAATAAACAGAAAATTAGTTTGCACTTCCCTTTTGAAGTAACTGACAGTGTGACAAGAGAAATGTCGTCTGAGCTCACAGTTCTGGAGAGGATGAAAGAGCCTAACCTTAAAGTATTAACAACAATCTTCTACCTCTGTGAAAGTTAATGTATAATTAAAATCAGAAAGCTAAGGGCCTGATCCTGTGAAATAATCCGCACCTCGCAAGATTAGGCCTTATTACATTAAAATTCCCTCCCATTCACTTGTTCTCCGAGACTGGTGACATTTGTGGCAATATTTACTTTGATGCAAATTTAGAGCCAGAAGCAATTTTGTAATACATATAAATACCTTAAAACACAATACTCTAAAAACAACATTTATCTCAGCACTGAGAAATATATAAGGAACTGTTCAGAGTTTACTGTAGCAAAATATACATTGGAATTCTACTAGAAATTATCACTGAATTGTTATTTGGGAAAAACGTGTATATTAATTGCATGAGAAATAACTAAAAGGAGAAATTTCTTTGTTCAAAGAATATCACACCGAATGTTCCAGTAAGCACTTTTGGTGCAATTTTCCATGTAGATTTCCACATTCTGATCATGCAGGATGCTCCACACCACACCCCCTACAGCGCTAAAGGTGCTCAGTACCTTCCAGAATTACATACTAAATTCCCAAAAAAATCAGCACCAAGAAATCTAAAGTGCCTCTTAATCTGTCTTCTTCAGAGGTGAAAGTAAGCCGGTACGCCCCAGTATGGCGCCATACCGGGGCGGATCGGCTGCCCTAGGCGCAATTTAAAGGGCCTGGGGCTCCCAGCAGCAGGATGCCCTGGAGAGTGAGGCCCTGGAACAGGGGCTAAAGGAACTGGGACAGAGTGGTTAGTGACTCTCAGCTGGGTGACTGGGGAATGGTGACCTTTGCCCGGGATTGAAGAGCTGCTGCATTGTAACCTTGTTTAACTTTGGGGGTTTGAGAAAAACTGTTTTACTATAAGGGATCTGTGGACTGTGACTCTTTATATTAATAAAAGGATTTGAATTTGCCACTGAGAGAGACAATGTTCCTTTGCACAGGTCGATTCAAAGGGGAAACTGAGGCACTCCACATCCCTTTGTTAAACTGATTTCCCTTAATAGTGTCTTCAACTATATCTTTGTTTAGCTTCTAGTCTTTCTCCTTCATAGAGATTACAGGGTTTCCAAGGAAATCCATGACAACATGCTTAATTGTAAAGTAATGTTTACAATAACATCAAAGCACAGAATGTTGAAGCTGTAAAATTTGAACTGATTTTTCTCCCTTCCAGCAAAAAATCAATCTCTTCAGAGAACGTACCGCAGCATAACTAAGCACAGAACACACTTTTAGACACTGAGTAATGAGTGCTGTAAGAGGTCGAATCCTGCTCATCTTGCTCATGTGATCAGCATTTGGCCCAAGAAAGTGTTATCTTATAATCTTAGTGTGGTAACTGGAAGTGCCATCCCAGAACAAGTTAGATAGCTGGACAGGAACTGTACCTAATATTAGATGCCCCAAACCACATTAGAGCAACATTAAAGTTGCACTGACTGTTAAAATAAGAACAAAATATAGAAATCCAAAACTTATTATTCCTACAGCTATGCAAACTTTGCCACTTTGCATGGATCTGCTCTTTGATCTGTTGTTATTGCTAAATCCAGAGCTTAAATTGCTCTGCTACCCTAAAAAATGACTGAAGTGTGGGTCTCCATATTCAGTGTGCCTCAATGATTTCCATACCAAGTCTGCACAGTTTGCAAGAAGATACTTTTTCTGTTTGGCCTCCCACCAACTCAGTTTAGTTGTTGACAGTCAACTTGGGTTCTTTCCATTTCACACGTTTCCATTTCCATCAACGTTAATAAAGATTCTGCAGCGCAAATTATTCCCTCAGTTACAACTATGTAACCCCACTGTCATTAGATTATGTAATCAGGGATACCTCTGCAAGCCACCATCAGTTTTTTCTTCATAAGCTACCCTACTCTCTCTACCATTCCTTGAGTCAACCACTGTTATTTAAAGTGTTTTCTTGTCACAAATGCTAATAGTTCCATAAACACATTGCTTTAGTAGTGAACTCTACATTCTCAAGCACACTGGGTTTGACTCTCCACTGCCTTGCCCCTTGTGTAGTCATCATTTAGCTCCCCCAAGCAGAGTGAGTGGAAAATACCACTGTTCTGGTCTGGTACTGTTTTACTGCCATTCCACGCTCACTTTGCACAGGAGTAAACAACAGACTAAGGTGTAAGGCAGTGGAGAATCAAGCTGGTTTTCTTGAATTTAAGTTTATAAAATACTCTGATTAAGCACCAAGTCCTACAATCCTTACTCACAAGATGCACAGCTCTTATACAAGTAGACCTACTGGTTTGAATGGGATCACTAGCATTAATGAGGACTATTCATGTAAGTGCTGCAGGATTTGGCCCCATATATAATCACAAATAGCCAATCCAATGAGCCAGATCTCTCCTGGGTGTAACTCCACTGAAGATAATAGAGTTACACCAAAGGATGAATGCGACCCACTATGTTTTGAAGGCTGTGAAATACAAAGTCTTGTTACTGAACATCAAAATGAAAATGTTAGTGGATTTCTTACCGTGAAAGCACAACTGATGTGGGGAACTTCATTAAAAGCAATAACTACCGGAACAATATCAAATGCACTGTACTCCAGAACTGCTGTGTTAATAGAAAATTCATCTGCAGGAGGCCAGTTGCTGAAAAACACGGCTACTTTCTCACATTAGGATCTTGGAGAGTTCGCTTGAAAAGATTCCTGGCAACAAATCTTATTGCTCTGGCAATATCCCGTTCACTTGAGGATCTCTCATGAGCCAGATTTTTAAGTTTGTCGAGGAGCTGATTCTTGTTGTAGAACTCGGAGAAGCGGATCAGATAACGAGTATTGGAATTGCAGGACACAACAGTGACTCTAGTGCCCACTGGGCAGTTGCTGTCTCTAATTTTGGCGTAATTCACTACTGATATTACAAGCTCTCTCATTCTTTCAAATAACTGGGATGTGACATCCTGGGATATGTCCAAAGCAAACACTAGTTCTGTTGGCTGTACTGGGCATTCCGGTTTTCCTAGAAGATAAAAACAGTTGTTATACAAATAAAAGATACAAAAAATGCAAGCTATTTTACAGTGATTAATAACTATTTAAATTTGCTTTTCCTAAATAACATGCAGCATTATATCAGGCTATCTAGGGACTCACTCTACAGAAAATGATACAAGGGCAGGTCGTGCTGGGGCACAGTTCAGGAATACAAAAGAATAGCGCAAGCATGTAGGGACAAAATCAGAAAGACTAAGGCCATAGGTGCCGACTCTGTGGGTGCTCCAGGGCTGGAGCCCCCATGGAAAAAAATTAGTGGGTGCTAGCACCTACCGGCAGCCAAGCTTCCCCCCCACCCTCAGTGCCTTCTGACCGCTGGCAGCCCTGCCTTTCAACTTCTCCCCCCTTCCACGCTTCCTGCATGCCATGGAACAGCTGTTAAGTGGCGTGCAGGAGGCGCTGGGAGGGAGGGGGAGGAGCGGGGATGGGGCACAGTCGGGGGGAGGGAGTGGGAAAGTGGAGGGGGAGGGGGCAGAACAGGGGCAGGTTGGGGGTGGGGCCTTGGGGAAAAAGTGGAAGGGGGTGGGGAGGAGCAGGGATGGGAAGAGGCAGGGCAGGGGTCAGGGCTTGGAGGAAGGTGGAGGTGGAGTTGGGATGAGGCTGAGGTGGGGGGGGGGGTCGAGCACCCCCCGGGTAGAGAGGAAGTTGGCACCTATGGCTAAGGCACAAATGTACAAGAGACATAAAAGGCAATAAGAAGAGGTTCTATCAATACATTAGGAGCAAGAGAAAGATGAAGGAACGTGTAGGTCCCCTACTTATCAGCAAAAGAGAGCTAATAATGGATGACATCAAGAAGGCTGAGGGGTTTAATGCCTGTTTTGCTTCAGTCTTCACTAAAAAGGTAAAATGTGACCAGATACTTAACACAATTAATATTAACAACAAGGAAGAAGGAACAGAGGCCAAAATAGGAAAAGAACAAGTTAAAGAATATTTAGGTAAGTAAGATGTATTCAAGTCAGCAGGGCCTGATGAAATTCACCCCATGATACTTAAAGAACTAGGCTGAAGCAATCTTGGAACCATTAGTGATTATCTTTGAGAATTCATGGAGGTTGGGTGAGGTCCCAGAGGACTGGAGAAGGGCAAGCATAGCGCCTGTCTTTAAAAAGGGACCAAATAGGACCCAGGGAATTATAGACTAGTTCAGTGGTTATTGGACTTATTGGATCCAAATTTATTGGATTGTCCCCCCCTTGTGTCTGTAGTAATTTACGCCTCCTCCCCACTCCTGCCAAACAAGTATATATACGCTGATTTAAAAAAATCAACATGCAGCTATCACTAAATATTAAAAGCAGAAAGGCATTGATTCAAACAGAGCCAATGATCCATTGTAATAAGAGCAAAGGTAAAACTGTGATTGTGGTCGATGATTACAATTAAATGTGCATACCGCATCCGAGCAAACGGATTAACGTACAGATGGCAATGATTTTTGTATACTGTTATGCAAACTTAACATAAATCTGTTAAAATGCACAGTGTCACCTACAGTCAAATGCACAGCACCATCTGAGGATCTGATATGTCTGGAGGAATCAGCTTTGCAAGTTATTCATTGCTGTGAGTAAAATGTGTGCAGTACATTTTCCCCCTAAAGCTTCTCACTCCCTCCTCACCCCACATACATTCTGTGACACCCCCTCCCCCGGAGGGCCTCCCTCCCCAGTTTGAGAACCTCTGGATTAGTCAACCTAATTCGATACCAGGAAAGATACTGGAACAAATTATTAAACAATCAATTTGTAAGTACCTAGGGGATAATAGGATTATAAATTATAGCCAACATAGATTTGTCAAGAACAAATCATGCCTGTGATGCTCTGTACCAGCTCATAATGCACGAGCAAGGTTGTTATAGGTTATAATTTCATGTATATAGTTATAAGGCTGAAAATTTAACCTCATGGCTTAAAGCAAGCCCGGGCAAAAACTCTCCAAGAACAGAGAGGCAGTTCACACCTCATCAGGGCATGGATGGGACAAACCCAGACAAGCCTCAAAGGAACAATGGACACTGGCTTAGGGCTAGTCTACACTTACCCGCTTCGTCGGAGGCATCGGATCAGTCTTCTGGGTTCGATTTATCGCGTCTTGTCTAGACGCGATAAATTGAACCAGGAAGTGCTCCCCGTCAACGCTTGTAATCCTGCTCGCCGCGAGGAGTAAGCGCTGTCGACGGGGGAGCCTGCGCACCGCCGTGTTGACCAGGGGTAAGTACTTTTCAGTTCGAAATAAGATACTTCGACTTCAGCTACGTTATTCACGTAGCTGAAGTTGCGTATCTTATTTCGAATTTGGGGGCTAGTGTAGACCAGCCCTTAGACAGCAACAAAAGAATCTGTTAGACCCTCGAGGGACACCCCCTTCCTTTGGGCAGTTTGGAACTGCGATGAGGTAATGCTCACTTGACTCTGAAGGTGGTGGGGCAAAGCCAAGAGGAAAGAAAGGACATAATAAAAGGGAGAGACATTTTGCCATGCTCTTTCTCTTCCACCTACATCTAGAGATACCACCACTACCAAGTGACTGAAGCGCTGATCAAAGGAGAGAGCCTGACTGAAAAGTAACCAGCCAGCCTGTGGTGAGAAGCATCTAAGTTTGTATGGGCATTGAAAGTGTTAAGATCAGCTTAGAATGCATTTTGCTTTTATTTCATTTGACCAAATCTGACTTGTTATGCTTTGACTTATAATCACTTAAAATCTATCTTTACAGTTAATAAATCTATTTGTTTATTCTACCTGAAGCAGTGTGTTTGGTTTGAAGTGTGTCACAGACTCCCTTTGGGATAACAAGCCTGGTACATATCAATTTCTTTGTTAAACTGACGAACTTATATAAGCTTGCAGCATTCAGCGGGCATAACTGGACACTGCAAGGCGGAGGTTCCTAGGGTTGTCTCTGGGACCGGAGACACTGGCTCGTGTCATTCGCTTGCAAGTAGCTGGGAGCAGCTTACATGCCAGAGGCTGTGTGTGAACAGCCCAGGAGTGGGGGTTCTCACAGCAGAGCAGGGTAAGGCTGGCTCCCAGAGTCAAGGATTGGAGTGGCCCAGCAGATCACTGGTCCAAACAACACCAGAGGAGAACGCCACAATGCCTAACCAACTTAATTTCCTTCTTTGGCAGTGTTACTGGCCTAGTGGATAGGGAGGAAACAATACACGTGATATATCTTGATTTTAGTAAGGCTTAGTCCCACATGACATTCTCATGAGCAAGCTAGGGAAATATGATCTAAATGAAATTACTATAAGGAGGGTATACAACTAGTTGAAAGACAATATTCAAAGAATAGTTATCAATGGTTCGCTGTCAAACTAGGGAGAAGTATTTAGTTGGGTCATGCAGGGGTCTGTCCTAGGTCCGGTATTATTCAACATTTTCATTAATAACTTGGACAATGGAGTGAAGAGTATGCTTATAAAATTTGCAGATGACACCAGCTGGGTGAAGTTGCTAGCACTTTGGGGGAAAGGATTAGAATTCAATATGGCCTTGATAAATTGGAGAATTGGTCTGAAATCAACAAGATTAAATACAATAAAGACAAGTGCAAAATACTACACTTAGGAAGGAAAAATCAAATGCACAGCTACAAAATGGGGAATAACAGGCTAGGTGGTGGTACTGCTGAAACAGGTCTGAGGGGTATAGTGGTTCACAAATTGAATATAAATCAACAATGTGATGCAGTTGCAAAAAAGGCTAATATCATTCGCGGGTGTTTTTGGGGGAGTAGAATGTGCAAGGAGGCGTGGAAACAGTAGTGTAGCTGGGGGGAAGCAGAGGGAGTGGCTGCTCCCCGTGAGCACATTTTCCAAACGTGGCGCCTTTTTAATTTTTGAAAGGGTGGAGACAGTGGACGGAGATGGAGCGACATCCCCCACTGGCCCCACCAAAGCCCGCTGCTGGCCTGGGTGAAAGAACCCAGACTGGCAGCGGGCTGAGAGACCCCTGCTGGCAGGAGCCCACAGGGGGAATCGTAGAGAGGCAGCTGGCTGAGCCGCTCAGCCCGCCCCGCACTGGGATTCCCCCCGCGGGCTCCTGCCACCAGGGGTCCCTCCGCTGGCCCCACCAAGAGCCTGCTGCTGGCCTGGGTTCTTTCACTCAGGCCAGCAGCAGGCTGAGAGACCCTGGCTGGCAGGAGCCCGCGGGGGGGGATCCCAGAGTGGGGTGGGCTGAGCGGCTCAGCCAGCCACCGCTCTGGGATTCCCCCCACGGGCTCCAACCAGCAGGGGTCCCGCTGCTGGCCTAGGTTCTTTCACCCAGGTCGGGTGGGGTGGCGCCTTTTTTAGGTGTTCGCTCCCCCTGGTGTTAGAACCTGGCTACGCCACTGCGTGGAAAGGGGTAAAGATAAGAACAAATAAGGAGGGTTGGAAAAGGAGAGTATGACAGAATGTACTCTTGTGTCCACACTCTATATTGTATTGTAATAATCTTTGTACAAAGTATGCTGTGGGAGGTATCATTTGAAAACTCATAATTTGCTGCTCATTATTGTCCTGATAAAATGTGTGTGGCAACACTGTATGTCATTGTATGTTATAAGATTCCACTGTACGGTGTTAACGCGAGTTCCAAACTGAGATTGGCATACAGGTCTGTCTCAAACAAAGGAATGTGTGTCCGGCGCTTAATTTGCGTTTAAGTGGTAATCAGAGTCTTCAAGTAGGAAGGGAAAGAAAGGGCACTCAAAAAGGTGAGGAAGGTGCAGCAGGGAACATTCTTCCCTATAGACTCTGTCTCCTGAATATCAGCTGGAAATGTTTTCCAAGAGGAGGACTAACAGTATAAAAAGGAGGGACAGACACCCCAAGATCTCCACCCTCCCTGTTCATCACATTTATGGCAACAGAAACAACAAAAGAAGCATTCGTGGGACTGGAGAAGGGGTCCTGACCTAAGAAGTTTCATCAGTAAGACTGCCGAAAGCATGTGATGAGAAACTTTGCTTGAATCTGATATAGTTTGCTAAGTTAGGCACCAGTAGCATTTGAACATTATTTTCTTATAACCATTTCTGACTTTTATATCTCATTACTTGTGCTCACTTAAAGTCTCTCTCTCTCTGTAGTTCATAAACTTGTTTTATTTTGTTTTATTTAATCCAGTGTTTTAAATTGTAGTGTCCAGGAAATGCCATTTGGGCATATTATTTCTATTAAAGCAATAACGACTATATATACATTTGGATTGTTCAGGAGAGGGCTGTGCAGTACAAGACATACATTTCTGGGGGGAAATATAAGACATGGGGTGTGTTGGGGTCATCCTGAAGTATAACCAAGGCTGGTAAGGGGCAAGGTGTGGCTGGCTGGCTGCCTCACACACACACAGAGCTGGGAGTGGCTTGCATGCTGAAGGCTGTTTGTGAGCAATCCAGGCTGGAGGCTACAGCAGTAAAACATTGAAATGGCACTCCAGGTTAGAGGGCAGGGGTGAGACAGCTACTCGCTAAGCTGGATTGTAACCCGGGTGTGTCACGGAGTCAGAGAACAAAATTCATCAGCAGTTTGAGGAAGTGAGGCACCACTGGAATGTGTAGGGTTAGGAAGTATAGCCCTGTCTGTTTCCCTGTCTGAGAGATTAGAAAAAGAAAAAGAGAGAGAACAACACAGGCTAACAATACGACAGAAAGATGCAAGAGAAAGAAAAGATACAAAAGAATTTGTATTTGCTTTGGAATTGGTAATAGTAACATTCCAGGAGATTAGCTATACGGGGCTTTAACAATATCAAAGACGAATGATGCAAAGGATCGAGGATGTTAACATACCAAGAAGCAAGTCAGAAACATGCAAGAAAAGGCCAAGAAGATGTGAGCTGAAACATTCATACAATGGGAATCAGTGATACAATGGACTATAAACGTAAAAGATTTGTGGAAATTAAACTAAAAGAAGAATATATCCTTCTTTTTGGTTCAATGCATGGTCCTACCAACTCCAATACATCTGAAACTGCAAATATACGCAGACTGTGAGGACAACAAACTCTTAAGTATGACTAGTTGTCAACGCTGACATTCGATGTGAAGAAATTCTTGATTAAAAGAAGAACACTGGTTTCTCACTCCTGCTGTGGACGCAGCAATCTCAGGGCTTTGGGGATATCACAACACACATCAGTCACTCTGACGAGTTAAAGAGGAGCACTGATGGCCCCTTTCTGATCACATGTCCAATCCCATTTATCCACAGTGCAGGGCCTTGAAAATTGTGAGTATAAAAATAGCACTCTGAGAAGGTCATTGCGAACTTCTGGGAATGAGAGGAGAAGAAAACAATGGGGCAGGTTTTCCCAAGGGACCTGATGATCATCTCCAAGTATATTTGTTTGCAAAGTTGCCTCAGATGTTAGGTACTTCATCAGATATTGAAGAGGATGAATGAAGTTTTAAGGCCAAATCATCCTGCAATTCTCACAAACATGAATACAAGTTTTACCTCTATGGTTCTAAAGTCAGTTGAACAACTCACATGACAAAAGTTACTCATGTGAGGGCGGCAGGGTAAGTGACATAATTCACAGTTTTAGGGGTTAAAAGGTAAGTAATCCAGAGAGATGCACCATAAGTACATTTATGGTAATGGCCTAAATTTCAGAGGTGCTGATCTGCATTTCCCACTGCATTGAATGGAAATGCAGATGTTCAGCACCTCTCATTGGTTTCAGTGGAAATTATTAGGTGCACGGGGAGTTCAGCTTCTGTCTCTTAATTTGCATTGCATGTTCTTATTGTAGATTTCTATGGTGTCTGGTTTCTAACAGAGTTTAGAGAAACAGATGTAACTCAGCAAATTATCCAAACTCCTGAGTTTCTGTTTTGGAAAATTTCATGGTTCGAGACACTGGACTGAAACATTCTAATATTGTCCCAAATATTCTCTGCTTAGACAAGCTCAGCTGAAGATCAAGACTAGTTATAGAATCATAGAATCATAGAATATCAGGGTTATAAGGGACCTCAGGAGGTCATCTAATCCAACCCCCTGTTCAAAGCAGGGCCAATCTCCAATTAAATCATCCCAGCCAGGGCTTTGTCAAGCATGACCTTAAAAACCTCTAAGGAAGGAGATTCCACCACCTTCCTAGGTAACCCATTCCAGTGCTTCACCACCCTCCTAGTGAAAAAGTTTTTCCTAATATCCAACCTAAACCTCCCCCTCTGCAACTTGAGACCATTACTCCTTGTTATGTCATCTGCTACCACTGAGAACAGTCTAGATCTATCCTCTTTGGGACCCCCTTTCAGGTAGTTGAAATCCAACTATATGCCTTCTCACCTAGTGGTGACAGCTACTGATTTCAGTTACTGTCTTTTTTCTAGTCAGTGACTCTGTGCTCCTGTCCCTGTCCAGACATGCATGTGAAGAGAGAGCAGGAACGGAGTGATGCCTCTTCTAGTGAAGGTCCTCTAGTCCTCAGTGTTCTGGTTTTGTAACAGTCTTTTTCCCTTCACTACCAGCTGACCTTCCTCCAGATACTCTGGCCATTGTTGCTTTCAAAGTTCAGAAGGCTCCAGGTAAGATGGGCTGGATAGAGAGCACCTAAAGTTAACATATAAGGGGTTAACCCCTTTATGTGCAGTCCTTCATATACAAAATCCAATGGTTTAGGGACTGTTTCACTTGAGACCATTACTCCTTGTTCTGTTATCTGTTACCACTAAGAACAGTCTGGATCCATCTTCTTTGGAACCACCTTTCAGGTAGTTGAAAGCAGCTATCAAATCCCCTCTCATTCTTCTCTTCTGCAGACTAAATAATCCCAGTTCCCTCAGCCTTTCCTTATAAATCATTTTTGTTGCCCTCCGTTGGACTCTTTCCAATTTTTCCACATCCTTCTTGTAGTGTGGGGCCCAAAACTGGACACAGTACTCCAATGCCGAATAGAGGGGAATGATCACATGAGTAAGGGTCCATAGTCACATGAGTAAGGGTCCATAATCTGTATTTAAGATTGATTTATGGAAAATAATGTAATTTACTCACTTATCTTTCCTTAAGGACACTCAGAGCATCTTCATTATTCATATAGACCAGGGATCGGCAACCTTTGGCATGCGGCCCGCCAGGGAAAGCCCCTGGCGGGCAGGGCTGGTTTGTTTACCTGCTGCGTCCGCAGGTTCAGCTGATCGCAGCTCCCACTGGCCACGGTTTGCCATTCCAGACCAATGGGGGCTGTGGGAAGCGGCACAGGCTGAGGGACGTGCTGGCCGCCCTTCCCGCAGTCCCCATTGGCCGGGGACGACAAACCGCGGCCAGTGGGAGCTGCGATCAGCCAAACCTGCGGACACGGCAGGTAAACAAACCAGCTCGGCCCGAATGCTTTCCCTGGTGGGCTGCATGCCAAAGGTTGCCAATCCCTGATATAGACACTAGCCATTTCCAAGTACCCATGCACCCAATTTCCATGAAGGCTATTATATACACAACAAAGGGAACACAGATCCCTATAGCTGCTAGTGCCATTTAAAATAGTCTTATATTCAAAGAGGGTTTTTTGTTTGTTTTGTAATTTGTGCACTTTCAAAGGAAATCAAAGAAGCATGTTAGAAATGATCATGCAGATATACTGACTGATTACTAGAATCAATAGATGTCTACCGATTCACTTAGTACACTGTACAAACACAGCTAAAACAGCATTGTAAAAAGGATCTACTGTGAACAAAATATACTCTTTCTGAAATGAAGGAGGTTAAATTGTCAGGCAGTTGCTCTTTCTTTGCATGTACATGGCAGATAAGTCTGTAAATTGAAAAGTAAGTGATAGGTAGAACTTGATTTACTTCCCCTAAAATATCACTTTAACTGCTGACCCTTTGGTGATGCAATTTTATAAAGCAAGATATAGTACTTACAGTTGCGGCTGCACACATAGTTAATGAGTTCACATGGCTGCAGAACAGAAACAAAACAAGGAGAAAGAAAGGAATTCTTAGCTGATGAAGTGGTTTATTTCTAAGTGTATATTGAGAATAGAATATGCCAGAGATACATATGGAAAAAGAGTGCTTTCCCTTTGCTCCTTTAGCACCCCAGAAGAACAAGATTGCAGATTACTAGATAATTTAAAGCTTTCAACTGCATGGATAATTATGATAATTAAAATGCAAGAATGGCTTGTAAGACAAGACAATCATAGCAGAACTTCACCATACTATGTATTTTATCTCTTTTCATTTAATGTGTATTGTTCTATTGTGGCAATTTAAGTTCCAGAATGATGGGATCATGATAACGGTTACTGTTTCTTTTTGAGTGTTTTATTTAAACGGGGTTTGGGAAGAGAGAGAAGAATCAATAATTAACATATATGGGAATCAAAGTGCTCAGCACCTTTGAAAAGCAGGTGTAATGTTGCTGCCCCTAAGCATCAGTCCACTGTATCTTTGTACGACATTACTGGGGCATAAGTAGCAGGAATACAAACAAGAATTAGATTTGAGTAGAGTCCAGATTTAATTTCTGAGAGGAGTGACATCTCAGCTCACTTTTATTGTGATCTTTTAATTCCAGCCTGTGATTACAAAACTATCTGAAAACAGCCATAAGCTGCAAACTTCAAACATGGATAGAAATAATTCCAAAACCAGATATACGTTCCTAATTTTAAAAAAATATTGCAACACCGAATGTCAAACATGGATTGTTCTTTAATTGCCAATTTTCAGGGAAAGGCCCAAGGTTCTAATGAAAAAGATGCAACTATATTTTAAGTACAATTAGGTATTTAAATAGATGTGTAAATTAGCATGATAAACTAGATTTGGGCATCTAAATAGTCATTTGCACATGCAAATACCTGATTTGTGCTCTCAGCTGCAGTAGTGTGGAAATGTAGACACACAATTACGTGCATGGACTTTGGATCTCTTTTTTTCTGAAAATCTGACCTTTAGAATTTTAGTTCAAAGTATTTGTAAGATAATTTGATATGCATACTAACACAAACTTATTTTCATATTGCTCGCAAAAATACAGAAGTAGCATTTTCAAAGTGACATAATCAAGCAGCTTACAATATACCTACGCCTAGACCCTCAAAATGTATTAATGATTTAGACTATTGAACATATACTGTAGCCTGACAGGAAAAAAATCACTAATCCTCACCTTCAAATTTAAAGTGAGTAGCTTTTCATGCAAATAAAATTACATACACTTTTTGTGATCAATTCATACCTTGTGTGCTTGATATCCTTGGTCTAACCTGAGTACCCTTCTGACCAGGATAACCTGCATCACCCTGGAAACATTGGCATAAATTACAGACAATCTACAAATGATATATAGAGCAGTTATGATACTATTGCAACGTCTCAACTCTAGAGCCCAATTCTCCATCTCATTAATGCCAGTTTTACACCACTTTAACTCCATTCTATTCAGTGGATATACTCCTGATTTATAGCTGGGTGATAAGAGAATCAGGCCCCATATATTTTCACATGTAACCATTTTTAAAAGAAGAAAAATAGACAAGATGGCAGCATACTACTTCTTTTCTTTGTATGGTTCAGCTGAATGCTAACAATGCTTACTGCGCAGTGACTTGGGAGATACGGATTCTACTCGCACCTCTACTATGGAATCTGTGTAAACTTGGGAAAGCAACTCTTGCCTGCCTGCCTACACCTCACAAAGACACCGTGAGGCTAAATGCATTCAGATTTGTAAAGTGCTTTGATATCCTTGGATAGGAGGTGCTACATAAGTGTATTTAAACGGGGTTTGGGAAGAGAGAGAATTTTTTATCCCTAGTTATGCCCCCCTAATCAATTTCAGCCATCCCTGACACAACCTCTGCACCGGGGGGCGGAAAGTGAAGCGGAAGTAAAGCCAGCTATGCTGGTCCAAGGTTCTCCTCCCATGCTAGCACACCATTTTAACACCCTTTTAAGGTCATATTGCACAGCTCCAGCAGTGCACAGTGACTTTAGCATGACCAAAGACCTGGCCCTTGGCAAGGGAACTGACCGTACTTCAAAAAAGCTTCTTCTGGCCCAGAAGTAAGAGTGCTACCTATTAAATGGTCCTAACACAATTTATAACCCCAATGTCTGTTGGCAAAATTTTCATAAGGCTCTAAGTCAGGCCTGCACAACATGTGGCCCAGGGGCCGCATGCAGCCCGCATCGGCTCACTGTGGTGCCCGCGGGAGGGTGAGTAGGCAAGCGGCGGGGTGGGGCAAGCCGACGGCCGGCTGGCCGACTGGCGGGTGAGCGCGATGGTGAAGAGGCCAGTGGCAGGCTGGGGAGTGAGGGTGAGCCAGCAGCAGGGGGCGGGGGCAGCAGCAGAAGGTAAGAGGCCAGCAGCGGGCAGGCAGGTGAGCTGGCGGTGGCAGTGGGAGGGCTGAGGAGGCGAGCGGGCTGTCTGGAAGTGCCTGTCTGGAGGTGCCTGCCTTCCACGCCTTCCTCATTCACACTTCATTCATTCAACAGGACAATTGAATACAAAGTGGGGGGAAGATCTTATTCTACTTCTAGCAAAAAGACATTTTTCTTTTACCTTAATTATACTACCTTAGGGGCCCGCTATAACATATTACCAAGGTTCAGTACAAAGTCATATAAAAGTTATACAAAAATGCATAATGCAGAGATTTATCTACAACTGCATTGATTGACTGTTGTGTGCAGTAATATAGTGACCCCTGGGAGGGTGTGAAGAGGGGTGTGATGGTTGGGCCGAGCGGGGAGGGGGCGGGTCCTATTTTACTGCTGTGATCTGGTCACCCTATGCGTGCCATTTCTTTCCCCCTCTACAGGCTTCCATACCCCAGCGCTGGGGAAGGAGGGGTTGTTTCCATGGGGCGGGCGGTGCTGGGCGGGAGGGTGTTTTAGCGGAGCCGGAGGGTTTCGGCCCTCAGCTGTTTTCTTTGGAGTAATATGGCCCTCGCCGCTTTATGAGTTGTGCAGGCCTGCTCTAAGTTCTTTGGGAGCATATATTTAATTGACTTTCAATGGGACTGAGGTTCTTAAATCACTCAGGTGCTTTTGAACATTTTATCCTGTGTTAGAAATGAATGGATAATGGGCACCATGTCATGTGTAATATAGTATAACATATCTAATCAATAACATTTTACATGTACAAAAAAAAAAAAAGTCAAGGACCCAATCTGGCTCCCATTGAAGTTAAAGGCAAAACTTTCCTTGATTTCAGAAGGATCAACATCAGGCTGAAGTGAGGAAAAAAATAGGTCATAGTGTGATAACTACAAAAACAAGAGTTGAAAAAGATGAGCAATATGCCAGGTTAACTTATAATACAAAACTGCTACTACTACTAAGGCTATGTCTACACAGAGCACCTTACAATGGTGCGGCTATGCCACTGCAGCTGCGCCGTTGCAAGGTGCGCTGTGTGGCTGATCTTTATGCCTGGGAGAGAGCTCTCCTGGCAACAAAATAAATCCCCCTCCCCCATAAAGGGCGGTAGCTTTGTCAACAAGAACGCGGCTCCCGCCGACAAAGCGCTGCCCACACCGGCACTTTTCATCACTAAAACTTTTGTCGTTCCTGGGGGTGTTTATTCACACTTCTGAGTGACAAAAGTCTTCGCGCCAGTGTAGCCATAGCTTAAGACTTTGCCCTTCCTTTGTCAGAGGAGCTGAAAACACAGTTCAACGGGAAACAATTCCCACAAAAGCAGTGTTTTGTGTACCTTGGTCAATTAAATGAAGAAGACTTGACCATCTATCAGACTCTTTCAAACTAGTAGCTATGAGGTGACTTATTTATCATTTCAACTTAAAATATAAAATCACTTATAAGAGAGAAGAAAAAAATTAAACTTACTATTCATAAGAAGCAAAATGCAATAAGAAATGTTAACATCTCAGCCAGTAGAAACAGCAACAAAACATACCCCAGCCCACTCTACCGACTTCCCCATAACCTCAGCTCTCCACAGGATTTCTATCAAATAGACTTTGTGTTTCCCTGATCTGGAGCCAGCTCTGTGCCACACAAGTCTTTAAGTGTAAACTATTCAGGCTGCCATTGGTAGCAAGAGAGATAAGGTGGGTGAAGTAATATCTTCATTGGACCAATGAAAATATTCTGCTAGTGAGAGAAAGACAAGCTTTCAAGCCACACAGAGCTCTTCTTCAGGTCTGGGAAAGGTACTCCCCATGTCACAGCAAAATGCAGGGTGGAACAGCTTGTTTAGCATAAGCAGTTAGCACATATTGTAAGGGACCACTCAAGGTAGTAGCCCATTGGATTGGTCCCAAGAGACTGACATGGAATCCAGCTATAGGCCACTGGAGGCTGTTTCTTGCACTAGGTTGATCTTACATAGCTGGCTACACCAGTTTTAGACATGCTAGTGGTGTACAGAGCAACCGCAACAGAGTGCGGGATCTGGACTATTGTGCTTATAATAGATGTAATACACATACATTCAGTATGTTAAAAGATATCCATTAAAAACAGATTTCTATCACCTGAGGATGTAAAAAGACGTGATTTCTGCAATATATTAACAAGCTAACCTCAAGACAAATCAACATTAATAAAAGACTATAAAAGGGTGCTTGCTATTTTTCCTCTGTTCCTTTCTGATCCAGATTCCCCTGGAACACCTGTTTTTCCGATTTCACCCTAATTAATTGGATACAACAAAATTAAAATGTAAAAATGGGCTGTTACATTAAAACAAAAATGTGACTAACTCAATAAATGATTATTGCAGCTTATTCTTCCATTCATACATCTCGCTTTTAAGGGCACAAAAACTGGTATGAAATAGGTAGATATAAAAAATACATATACATGCAAGTATCACTATGCGTTGTGTGTGGGGTCTCTCTAACACACGCACACACACACTGATTCTTTCAGAATGTACGCATTTTGCTGAGTCAATGGGAAACATTTAAGTTGTTGTTCCTTCCTTCCTCTTTAGTCTACCAACACTCTACTGCTCATGTTTGACTCTCCATAATTTCTTGCAACTGTGAACATTCAAATTGATAACAATAGAAAAAAATGCTTACAAATAAACACTGATATTATTAGTGGAAATTTAAAAAAAAATAAAAATGTAATTCTGCCAAGCCTATCCATAACTACACCCAGGGACAGCTCAGTGTTGGGATGCAAACCCCCAGCATACACTCCCCATATCCTGTCATAACCCCTGTGCAGTGGAATCTTATTGGTTTGGCTGTGGTCACAGCCCCTGTGCCTGCAGAAGAGCAAGGGGAGATTTGCCCCTAACCTACGTGCTCTGGAAAAATACTAATTTTTAGAGATGGACCCAAACTAAAAGTCTGGATCTGAACATGTCTGAACTTTGAAGGGGTGGAGGCAGGTTCACAATCCAAACCCAGATAAGGATCCAAATTTCACAGCTGGTCTCTAGCTCTACTATTGGCTGAACCAAAACCTGAGATCCTGTTCTGAATTTTGCAGCTTAGGCCCTTCTCTAAACTTAATTGGATGTTGGCCCAATACTGTCTTTATTTTAGTTAAGTTTTAATTAAATGAAGCAAATGCTCCATGTTGCATGTTATTACTGTATAAGAGTCATAGAGGAGATGTAAGAACTTTTTATCTTTTTTTTAAACATTATTTTTCATTGGCACTTCCATTGAAAACTCTCTTTGTTTTGCACTGCTAAGATATAAAAAAAGACACTATCAAAACACTCTTCGTGTCAGGTTTATGCTGGCATCTACCTGTGAAAAAGTTTACAAAGTACAGCACACCATACTGAATATTTCTCTGTGTTAATTCCCAGCTGTGTACGATTATTGGCATGGATAGGGTGACCAGATATCAACTGTGAAAAAAACGGGACAGGAGGTGGGGGGTAATAGGTGCCTATATAAGAAAAAATCCCCCAAAACGGGACTGTCCCTAATCCCTATAAAAATGGGGCATCAGGTAACCCTAGGTGCAGACCAACTATCTGCTTAGTAGATTTAGACTCCCAGAGCCAGACACTCAGCCCTTTTCTGAGTACTTTGAGCTGCTCAAAGAGAATCAGCTATCCGGAGAGCTAACCTAATGGGGCTGGTGGGCGATACCCCTAGTGCAGGAGAATCCCTTGCTGGTGTAAAGCTGAAGTAACTGGTGATATATCAGCTACTTCCCACAGGATAGGGTGTTTGTCGGGGCGAGCTAGAAGTAGGGTGGATTATGACTAGAGCGTGTCATGTTCTGGTGATGTCTCTCTGAGGAGATTATTCCTGTCAGTGCAGCAGAGGATAAAACAGTCTGGCACCACTGAAGTCAATGGGAGCAGGATTGAGACCTTAGAGTAGCCCTTAGCCTGCTCCCAGTTACCCTCAGGCACAACTGGCCACCAGCTGGCCCCATGATCAGAAGAGCAGAAAGGTGGCATAAAGTCATTTTCCTCATCCTGATTCAATTCAACAGCAATTAAAATATCAACAGAAACTAGGGCTGTTGAATGATTTAAATAATAATCGCGATTAATTGCAAGATTAAAAAATACTCACGATTAATCACAGTTTTAAATGCACAGTTAAACAATAATAGAATACCACTTTAAATTTATTAGGGCTGTCAATTAATCACAGTTAACTCACGCGATTAACTCAAAAAAATCAATCACGATTAAAAATATGAATCACAATTAATTGCACTGATAGCAATAGAATACCAATTGAAATGTATTAAATATTTTTGGATGTTTTTCTACATTTTCAATATTGATTTCAATTACAATGCAGAATACAAAGTGCACAGTGCTCACTTTATATTATTTTTTATTACAAATGTATGTCCTGTAAAAATGATAAAAGAAATAGTATTTTTCAATTCACCTCATACAAGCACTGAAGTGCAATCTCTTGATCCTGAAAATGTAACTTACAAATGCAGATTTTTTTGTTACATAACTGCACTCAAAAACAAAACAATGTAAAACTTCAGAACCTACAAGTCCACTTGGTCCTACTTCTTGTTCAGCCAATCACTAAGGCAAACAAGTTTGTTTACAATGACAGGAGATCTTGCTGCCTGCTTCTTATTTATGTCACCTGAAAGTGAGAACAGGCATTCACATGGCACTTTTGTAGCCGACGTTGCAAGGTATTTACATGCCAGGTATGCTAAACATTCGTATGCCCCTTCATGCTTTGGCCACCATTCCAGAAGACCTGCTTCCATGCTGATGATGCTCATTAAAAAAATAATGCATCAATTAAATTTGTGACTGTACTCCTTAAGGGGAGAATTGTATGTCTCCTGCTCTGTTTTACTTGCATTCTGCATATATTGGGCCATGACAGTGAAGCTGCAGAGGGATCCCTGCATGGCCATGGGGCCTATGACATCTGCAGAGCAGAGACCCCTGGCCAGGAGTGCGAGAAAGGGAAATTAAGGGCTGCTCGGGTTGGGGGTAGGGCAGTCCTGAGAGTGGGGCTTCAGAGGGCTTCTGGTACAGCTGAGGAACCCAAGCCACCTGGGCCCAAAGTGCAGGGGAGGCTGCGGTCCTGGCCTGGCTGAACAGAAGCCCCCAGCCAGGACTGCGACTAGGAGGACTAGCCCCTGGACACGGGGGAGGCCACCCCGCTGTTGAATGGTGTCTGCCCAGGGATGGCTCGCCCAGGGATGGCTCACACACTTCTGGCTGGTGAGTGGGTGGAGCTGTGACCGAGGAGCTGCAGAGGGCTCCCTGCATGGCCATGGGCCCATCGACACTGGATCCCTGCAGGCACAAAGTGCAGGGGTGAGGCTGCGGTCCCCTAGCCCAGCAGAGTAGAGACCCCTGGCCGGGACTATGAGGAGGAGGAGGAGAAGGCCCTAGCCGGAGCCATTCAGCAGCAAGAGGCCGCCCCTGCAGACGGGGACTTCTCTTTCTCCTGCTCCTTGCACTCCTGGCCAGGGGTCTCTGCTCTGCAGGTGTCATAGGCCCCATGGCCATGCAGGGATCCCTCTGCAGCTTCACTGTCACGGCCCTGTTCACTCACTGCCATGACAGCGGGCTGCAGAAGGTGCTCCACGCTGCTTCTGGACCAGAGACACCCAATCCCTGCAGCCGCAAGGTCGGGGCTAGGCTGCACTCACACAGTGGATATTTTTTTCCATCAATTTCAGTGTGTCAGCTGAAATCCCCATTTACGGATATCTGTCAATTAAACACGAATCCTGCCAAGCCTCTTTCTAATGTTCCCATTCTGATTGTGGCATTAAGCTGCACATCCAGCGATTCAGTATGCGAGCTACCCTCCCAAACTGGTGCGTGATATTCAGCAGTCGAGTGCACTAGGAAAAAAATAAAATAAATAAATGGAGATATGCCAATCTCCTAGAAGGACCTTGAAAGGTCATCGAGTCCAGTCCCCTGCCTTCAGTAGCAGGACCAAGTACGGTCCCCTGACAGATTTTTGCCTCGGCCCTAAATGGCCCCCTCAAGGATTGAACTCACAACCCTGGGTTTAGCAGGCCAATGCTCAAACCACTGAGCTATCCCTCCCCCCTAAAGTCACTGCTCAAAGTGTGTGCACACCAGCGCCCCATGCTACACCGGCCAGTTTTCACACAAGGCTAGTCCTTGCTTTTACCTTTTCACAGGTCTTTTCCAGATAAGCTGGAAAGGCTTGTGTCCAAAGTTCCACCCAAGTATGTTGGTTAGGGCTCATTTCAGACCTGTTGACTGCGAAAGGTGTCACTAAATGGTTCCTTGGCAGCTTTGTTGTTTGTTGCTAGAGCTGTATTGTAAAGGAGCTTTCAGTATTGAATATATTCCACCATTATCTCGAGGTCAGTGGAGAGGATGTTGCCGGGGTGGTGAGGTCTTAGCTCTGTACCTTAAGAGCATTGTTGTCAGCATAAAAGTGAACTTCCACAGTTATTCCAGGTAAGTCACTAATGTAGACCCTGAATACCAAAAGGAGCCAGCACTGATCCTTGAGGTAGACCCATCACTCATAGGTGCCGACTTCTTCTGGCACCGGTGGGTGCTTGACCCCCTCTGCCCCCTACCCCACCCCAACTCCCCCCGCCTGTGGTGGCTCCCCACCTGCCCACGGCAGCTCCCCCCTCCCCTCCCCCCCCCGTGGCAGCAGCTCACCTCTGCCAGCGCCAGCAGCTCCTCCTCAGGAGTCGCCACTGCCGAAATGCCGGCTCCCAAATCCTGATGCCCTAGGCGACCACCTAGGGTCGCCTAGTGGAAGCGCTGGCCTTGCTTACAAGTCATTATTTTCAAGACCTTTTACTTGCTAGTGTAGAACTGATAAATGAAATTGTGCATAATTATTCACTTTATTAATATAACTTCATAAGTAAAGTTTTATGAATGAAACTACATAAAACCAGGTACCCCAATAACTGGCTATTTGACATTTAAGATGCTTGTTAAGAACCATAGCTGCTAAGCCAGCTGCCCTTGTAAATTTCACTTTCAATCCAATTGCTGCTTACCTCACTGGAACTTGCACTGTTTCAACATTGTAACTTCTGCTCACTGTTTGCCATTCATTATACTTGTCTATATTGTAACTTCTGTTCACTGTTTGCCATTCCTTACACTTGTCCATATTGTAACTCAAACACCATTATAAAAATGCTCACTCCATTTTGTAAAAACCTGCTGCAACCTTCATTTTGCAAAACCCTGTTGTAATCTTATTAGTTTAGTTCAGATGTGTGAATGAGGTATGTATGGATGATGGAATCAACCTCCAGCCCCAGCCTGTCCCGATGAAATAAAGCGTAAACACCAATGGCTGAAGATGCAGACAACAGCCCTGACAAAGCAAGAAGAGTCCACCCCAAAAGAAAAGAACCAAGGTACAATTGAAGAAACATCAAAGCCAGGTCCAAGGCTGAAAATCATGTCTGCAATTGACAGGTGATCAATCACACCGACCCCAAAGGCAGTGTGACACAGCAAGACCTATAAACTCTGGATTCAAACTAAAAGCCTAGAAGAGAAAGGATGGGTGAGATGGAAGACTTTGAGGGTAAATTCTGCTGCTAACATGGAAGGGCATTGGTGCATGCTCAACAGAGACCCAGCCCTTCCTTGTGCCTGGCTTTCCTGGCCAGTTAGCTGCCACAAGCTATGAACCCAAGCCACAAACTCAAGCTACATTCAGGACTGGTAACTATCTAGCAGCTGCAGAACATTTTGGGGGGGGGGGGGTGCATGTGTGTGTGTGTGTGTGTGTGTGTATGTATTAAATATTAGTTATTGGTCATAAATCAAATTGTGTTATAATAAACGTGACATCTTGTCTTGTCCCCTGAAACAATCCTGTGTAGTTTTGTCTGCGTAACACTAGTTAGGGCTTTTCTTTACAACACACGTTTCTCTAACCAAGTTTAAGCTACTTCTAATATTGTATATTTATTCTCTGAGCAGGCTGTGGAGTCAGAGTTGCTGAACCAGGGCTGCTTTACACATTGACATTCGGTGCATGCTTGTACGCTGGCTGGGAGCATCCAGACAGGGAGCTAAAGCAGCAGAGCATTTTAAGGCACTCAGGGTTATAGGACAAGTGGTGGCAGAACCTCTCACTGGTCTGGGTCACTCCCCAAAATACGACACCCGCCTTGCTTCATTATTCCACCCTACTACCAGTGTGGGACCTGAGCAGAGAGCTGACTCTGCAATATGTTATTGCGTGAGTAGATGAATAGCCCAAGAACATTTTGCAGTTCAGCCCAGGAAACGTTCATTTCCCCTGCTGAGCGGCAGCTGGTTGTATAGATGTTGCACTGCCAATACCACAAAAGGACAACAGAAGAAGTAGAAATCTTTTAAAGGAACAATCAGGGTCAGCTAGAAGAACATATTCACTTTCCATGGCAGCATACACTCAGGTAAGAGAGAATTATGCTTTATGCAGAATTTGAAGGTGACACCATAGAAGAAGGACATATTTACTAATGGTCTCTTTTGTATCTAAGGAACTCTGTAGGTACCAACCTCCTGGTATCTGAGTTGACATTTAAGGTTCTTAAAGGTGACAGTATAATGGGTAACAGCCATGAAACTAGAAAAGGGGAAGTTTAGGTTAGTCATTATGGAGGTGGAGGGGAGAAATCTTGCTGAGAGATCAGGTAGACAGTAGAATAATTTACCGTGAGAAATAATTAAGCACCACCACCAAAAATCTTTAAGGACACATTGAAACGCTCATGGATTTAGTGTGGGACAGTCCGGCACTAGAGCAGAGGGATGGACTGAAGGACCTGTCTACCCTGTCATCTGACAGTTTCTGGGTATTGTTTTTATTTTAGATTTGTATTAAGATTTTACAAACACACAAGGTGCCAGGGTATATTACTGCCCAACATGGTCCAAAAAACAACCACCCCATAACATCAGTGTCTACACAAGTTCCTTTAATAAAGAGAAGATGGCAGAGAGGAGAAAGGAAGCGAGAAAGCATGGTGTGGAAGGATGATCTTATGGTACAGACACTGACCCAGAAAATCTGATTCCTGGCTTTGCCACAAACTTTCCATGTGACCCTGAGCAAATTGCTTGATCTGTCTATGACTCAGCTTCCCATCTGTAAAAACTGGGATAATTAATAAATAAAGGCAGGCTTACCTCACAGCAGGTTGTGGAGATACATGTATTTATGTTTGTGATATGCTTCCCTAATATGGTGATGTAGGTCAGATTGGTACCTGTAATGAGACAGATGCACCTCCAGAAAGATGAACAAGTGCTTTCAAATATGTTCCCTTGCAACAAACCATCAATAAGTGTAGCACACCCCACGGGTAGTGAACTGGTTAAACTATAATGAAAGAGAAATATGGTCACTATCTACAAGTATATGAAGAACTTCATTAAAATACCAAGGAGGGAAAGGAGTTGTTTTAAGGAAAGTTTAGGCTGAATACCAAGAAAGATTTCCCAATTCCTATTAGATGGTGGAATAATCCCTAAAAGGAAGAATTGGTTGGAATCCCCATTACTGAAAACTTGGCTAGACGGTTCTGGAAAAGACCGGCTGCGATGTACCTCATTGATAGGTAGATGAAGTAGCTGACTTAACAAGTCTTTCATCTCGAATTTCAAGGATGGCATCATGCAAATAATCATACAAACAACGACAAAGGAAAGAGAGGGGTGAGGAAGTAAATAGGTGCCATATAAAGGAAGAATGAGAGGGTGGAATTAACAGTGACTCTAAAAGGGCAAAATAATGTATTCCCTTTGAAAATTTGTCTTCAACAGAACATAGAAAAGAAATCTGAATAATCAGAGAGGAGGGAAGACCCTGTAGAAAGAACTACTGACAAAGAGCAGGTAAGATAAACTTGGGGAAAAAACTGAATCTGTATGAATTGGCCCATCCAGTCTACATGCATCTTAAAATCATTCAAGGAATCATCGAACATACATATTTACCATGGAAAATTAATTTCTAAAAAGTATGGACTGCTTGGGGGAGGTCAGCAGACTGGGGGGGAACAAATGTAGCAGGGGCACAACCAGAAATTTCCTAAGGAGGGGGCCAGGGGTGAAAGTAACTTAAAGGACTTACGGGTACTCCCGAGTCCTGATGAGGGGGTGGAGCCTCTACTGGAAGAGGCATGGCCTCTACTGGAAGAGGCGTGGCCTTTAAATCCCCAGGCCCTTTAAAACAGGATTTAAAGGGCCCGGGGCTAGGGCTGTGGTAGCAGCAGCTGGGAGCCCCAGGCCCTTTAAATCACCCGCTGAGCTCACAGCTGCAGAGTAAAGGTAAGGAATGGTGTCCCTAGCCTCTGTTTGTTAGAGTGGGGTGATGGATGGCAGGAGAGAGCGAGAGATCATTTCATCATTGCCTGTTAGGTTCACTCACTCCGGGGCACCTGGCATTGGCCACTGTCGGTAGACAGGATACTGGGCTGGATGGACCTTTGGTCTGACCCAGTACGGCCATTCTTATGTTCTTATGGAGCCCCGGGCCCTTTAAATTGCCAACAGAGCCACGGGGGTCCCGGCTGCCGCCGTGACCCCCAGAGCTCCTGCAGTAGGGCTCGGGCAGTGATTTAAAGGGCCTGGGGCTCCGGCTGCCGCTACCCTCCGGGACCCTTTATAACATCCCCGGAGCCCTGCTGCCGGAGCCCTGGGGTAGCGGTGGCGGACGTCTGGTGGTGATTTAAAGGGCCCAGGGCTACCGATACTGCCCCAGCCCTTTAACTTGCCAGAGGAGGTTCCTCCTTCATAAGGGCACCATATCTGTGGGCCCCCCTGGGGAAAGAAGAGGCCAGGGGCAAGAGCACAGTGGGGCATGGGGGGCGGGGAAGGATTGGTCCCCAGCTGGAGCAAGGCAGGGACCAGGGGCAAGATGAGCACAGTGGGGCATGGGGGGAGGATTAGTCCCTGCTGACTGGAGCAAGGCAGGGGCTGGGGGCAAAAGCACAGCAGGGTGGGAGCTAGGGTTGGTCCTTGGAGCAAGGGAGGGGCCGGGGGGCAAACTGCAAGTACAGCAGGGCTGGGGAGGGGGTAAACAGGATCCCCACATACACCTCTGCCCACATAGAGTGAGTACCTACCTTCTCCCTGGTTCTAGCCCATTCTCTTTGTCTCCCTCTGCACCGAGCTGAGGGTGGGGTGCACTGAGCACAGGGCTGGGGGTGCAGGGTCTGGGAGGGAGTTAGGATGCAGGAGCAGGCTGGGGGTTGGGGTACAGGGTTTGGCCAGGAGCTAGAATGAGGGAGGGGGCTCAGGGTTGGGGCAGGAGGCTGGGGTGTGGAGCGCTTACCTGGGCAGCTCCCATTTGGTGCGAGGGGTGCAGGTGGGTATGTGGGGGGGAGGGTGCAGGAGCTCCTGTTTGATGCTCGGGGTGGGGATTTGCGGGGGTGCAGGAGTCAGGACTAGGGTCTGGGTGGGTGTGAGGGGGGTGCAGAAGTCAGGGCATGGGGTGTGTGGGGCTGGGTATGTGTGTGGGGTGCAGGAGTCAGGGCAGAGGGCTGGGGGTGCAGGAGTCAGGGCTGGGGTCGTGGGGGTATGGGGGTGCAGGAGTCAGGGCAGGGGGCTGAGGGTGTGAGGGGGTGCAGGAGTCAGGGCTGGGGTCGTGGGGGTATGGGGAGTGCAGGAGTCAGGGCAGAGGGCTGGGGTCGTGGGGGTGCTCCTAGCCCCCTGCCCTGAGCAGCTCAAGGTACGGGGTTGGAGGGGGTATGCCCCAATTCCACACCCTTCCCCAAAGCCCTGCCCCGCCTCTTCTCTGCTTCCTCCCCCTCCCTCCAGCAAACAGCCAGCAAACAGCTGATGGGCGGCAGAGAGAGGGAGTGAGAGGGGGAGGGGCGGGAACGCAGAATGCTGGGGGAAGAGGAAGGGGAGGGGGGATCTTGACTGCTGGCGGAGCCTGCACTGCAGCAGCAGAACAGAGCCCCAGGATCCGGCAACACCAAGCTTCTGCGCCCACAGGAGAGAGCGGGGGGCGGAGAAGAGCAGCTGGGGCCCCTACCGAGTGTGGGCCCTTTAAATAGCCGCTGGAGCTCTGCCGCCGCTACCCCAGGGCTCCGGCAGCGGGACTCTGGTGGCTATTTAAAGGTCCCAGGGCTCCAGCCGCTGCTGGGAGCCCCGGACCCTTTAAATTGCCGCCTGGGGAAGCTGCTCCGCCCCGGTACGGCGCACCGGCTCTTGCCGGTACACTGTACCGGGGCAGACCAGCTTACTTTCACCTCTGGAGGGGGCCCAACGTTCTCCCCTCACTGCTCAGCCCAGAGCACTCCCCCTTGCTGCTCCCCCACCCCAGTCCTGAGCTCTCTCACACTGCCTCTGCACCCAGAACGTACTCTCTGCCCTGCACCCAGCTCCACACACACTCCCCTCCTGCTGCCCCCACACCTCGCTCCACACTCTTTCCCCAGATTTGAGCTTAACTGTAGAGTTCATTCAGATTGCCTTGGCTAGGGCACTGGCCTGATGGCTAGAAGCGTATTGGCATTGATCACCTGATTTTCATAGGGGAGGAATGCCCTCAGTTCTTGTTGAATCAAACAGGAGCAGTGGCTGCTCAGCACCTATGAAAGCCAGGCTAGTCCTGGATATTAAAGATTCTAGGGCACCTTTTATAAGAGCAGAGGTTTGTCTCATTGTCCTTAGCCATCATTTCCCTTTTCCTTATGTTGTGCTGTGACCCGTGTGCCATACGTTACCCCACAGACATCTGCAGTTCAGTGTTGCTCTATTAATGTAATCTGGGAAGCACCCTATGTTGAAAGGTCCTATTTACAGGTGAAATACATTGTAATGATTTTGTACTCTTAGAAGTCATGCCTTCCCTTCACCCCACCCATCCTGACCTTTTAAATACAACTTTCCCAAGAATAGTGGTTTACGCGCGCGCACACACAAGCCTAAATTGCTGTTAAACTGCCTTAGTCCGCTTTTACCTGAGTCTCAACTGAATAGTGGTATTGACGGGTAAACTGTAAAAGGTTTGGTTCAGATAAGGTTCAAATCACCCAAGCTCTTTGACCTAAGTGCAATTGTTAGGAGCACCCAGACTACCTGAAAGTTCATGCTTGGATTTCCAAAAGGGACTAGTCATTTTGGGTGCTTCAATATTTTGGGTCCCTAACTTGAGACACTTTAAAGGGGCCTGATTTTTAGAAAAAGTGTTGAGCACTCACCTTCTGAAAATCAGGCCCCTTTAAAAAGTGTCTCAAGATAGAGACTCAAAATTGGAGCACCCAAAATCCACTAGTCACTTTTGAAAAATCTTAGCCTCTGGCTCATGGTCAGCTTTTGTGTTTGAACATTAAAAGGCCAAAGTTTCAGTAGGTGAGCAACACAAAATAGATGAGCACCTGTAGAACCTGCAAAATCCTGCATGTGTCCACACACAGATGGATATAGAGTCCTGAGAATAAACCAAAAATAAATCATTCCAAGAAGGAAAAGGAGGGGACAAAACCCTCTCTTACCTTAAAATAGTCAGGTAAGGAATCCAGGAGTAGGGAGTAAGGAATGGGTTTAAATGACGAAGATGGAGTTGTGCCTTGGCAGTTAGACGCTTTAAAAGTGAGAGTTCCCGCAGGAACAATAGGAAAGGAATACTGGAGGAATGATGGTAAAATGCAGAGGCGCATATAAGGAGTGTGCAGTTTAACACAGATAGTATTGGCTACAGTCCTGACAGACAGGCAGGACTATCACTGTCCTAGAAGTGTGTTGCCCTCTCCCCCCCAGTCCCTGCACAACCCTCAAAACAATCTTGACTGCCCCTCCTTATTCTCCACAAAAACCCACCCACTTCCAATGGATTCTAGCAGCCCACAACATTTAGCTCAGCCAGTGCTGGTGAAGTAGCAGGCGGGGGGAGTTTGTTCTTTGGCTGGCCTTTTATTGCCAAATAAGACTCATAGATTTTCAAAGCAGACAGGCCCAATAGAAGTTCTAGTCTGACCTCCTGCATATCACAGGCCATAAAGGAGAATAATTTCCACATTGACAATTACATTTGCTGACTGCCAGTTAGCCTCATAACCCATGCAACACGTGCTTTACTGGTGTTGTATAGTGCTCATTGTTTAATCAGAATGTCCCGCGATATTCAGTACCTTACAACAGTCTGAGTATATTCTACGCAGTTACCTTTAGCAACAAACTTGTAATCTCAAAGAAGGAAATCAGGTTTGTTTGACAAGATCCGTTTTCCATAAAACCATGTTGACTGGCATTAATTATATGCCTATACTTTAATTCTTTATCAATTGTCCTCCATATCAGCTTTTACATTATTTTGCCCGGGATTGCTGTCAGGCTAACTGGCCTATAATTACAGAGGGCATCTCACCTGCCCTCTTTGAATATTGGCACATTAGCTCTTTTCCAGACTTCTATAATTTCCCTTGGATCCCAATAGTTATTAAAAACTAGATTGCTCTAACTGCACCTGCTGAATCAGTGATCATAGTATATGCAGTGGTGTAAGAGTACAAGGTGGGCATGGGCCAGTGGTGCAGCAGCCACTCTGTGGCTATGCTACAAATGCAATTGCAAAGGGCCGTGGTCACCCCAGGGCCCTATGCACCGATATTAGTCTGTCAGCCACAGTGCCACTAGCTCTTTCTTGGTTCATTTATTCTCTTGCCTGATTCTCCTCTTTATTCCCCTATCTCAGACATTTAGGCTCCAAGTCACCTCCCACTGAAGCCAAGGAATCTGTCCCTTGACTTCAACATGAGCTGAATTAGACCCCGGAGGTATGTCTACATTGCAATAAAAGACCCACAGCTGACCTGGGCTGTGAAACTCAGTGCTGTGGGTTTTTTATTGTAGTGTAGCCATTCCCTCAGAGAACACCCGGAAGCACAGTATCTAGAGATGCTTCCTCTCATCCCAATCCTGGTTCAGTTCCTGGAATTGCTTTCCCTGCTGCTGTATTGAATGATGTCCATGTGTGTTTGGAGGGGGGGAGGGTTTACGCCGTCTGGACTGGCTTACAATCATGAGTGCCTACCTCAGGGCAGACTGTCAAAAACAGGGCAGACACTCCAAACTGGTGATATGTTTTATATTTAGATTTCGTCAAGTCAGGAACAAATCATAGAATCACAGGCTTGAAAGGGACCTCAGGAGGTCATCTAGTCCAACCCCCTACTCAAAGCAGGACCAACCCCAACTAGATCATCCCAGCCAGGGCTTTGTCAAGCCTGACCTTAAAAACCTCTAAGGAAGGAGATTCCACCACCTCCCTAGGTAACCCATTCCAGTGCTTCACCACCCTACTAGTGAAAAAGTTTTTCCTAATATCCAACCTAAACCTCCCCCTCTGCAACTTGAGACCATTACTCCTTGTTCTGCCATCTTCTACCACTAAGAACAGTCTAGATCCATCCTCTTTGGAACCCCCTTTTAGGTAGTTGAAAGCAGCTATCAAATCCCCCCTCACTCTTCTCTTCTGCAGGCTAAACAATCCCAGTTCCCTCAGCCTCTCCTCATAAGTCATGTGCTCCAGCCCCCTAATCATTTTTGTTGCCCTCCGTTGGACTCTTTCCAATTTATCCACATCCTTCTTGTAGTGTGGGGCCCAAAACTGGACACAGTACTCCAAATGAGGCCTCACCAGTGCCAAATAGAGGGGAATAATCACGTCCCTCGATCTGCTGGAAATGCCCCTACTTATACAGCCCAAAATGCCGTTAGCCTTCTTGGCAACAAGGGCACACTGTTGACTCATATTCAGCTTTTCATCCACTGTAACCCCTAGGTCCTTTTCTGCAGAACTGCTGCCCAGCCATTCGGTCCCTAGTCTGTAGCAGTGCATGGGATTCTTCCGTCCTAAGTGCAGGACTCTGCACTTGTCTTTGTTGAACCTCATCAGATTTCTTTTGGCCCAATCCTCTAATTTGTCTAGGTCCCTCTGTATCCTGTCCCTACCCTCCAGCGTATCAACCACTCCTCCCAGTTTAGTGTCATCTGCAAACTTGCTAAGGGTGCAGTCCACACCATCCTCCAGATCGTTGATGAAGATATTGAACAAAACCGGCCCCAGCACCAATCCTTGGGGCACTCCACTTGATACCGGCTGCCAACTAGACATGGAGCCATTGATCACTACCCGGTGAGCACGACCATCCAGCCAGTTTTCTATCCACCTTACCGTCCATTCATCCAGCCCATACTTCTTTAACTTCCTGGCAAGAACACTGTTAAAGTCTGACTTGCTAAAGTCAAGAAATAGCACATCCACTGCTTTCCCCTCATCCACAGAGCCAGTTATCTCATCATAGAAGGCAATTAGGTTAGTCAGGCATGACTTGCCCTTGGTGAATCCATGCTGACTGTTCCTGATCACTTTCCCCTCCTTTAAGTGGTTCAGAATTGATTCCTTGAGGACCTGTTCCATGATTTTTCCAGGGACTGAGGTGAGACTGACTGGCCTGTAGTTCCCCAGATCTTCCTTCTTCCCTTTTTTAAAGATGGGCACTACATTAGCTTTTTTCCAGTCATCCGGGACCTCCCCCGATTGCCATGATTTGTCAAAGATAATGGCCAATGGCTCTGCAATCACATTGGCCAACTCCTTTAGCACCCTCGGATGCAGTGCATCCGGCCCCATGGACTTGTGTTCGTCCAGCTTTTCTAAATAGTCCCGAACTACTTCTTTCTCCACAGAGGGCTGGTCACCTCCTCCCCATACCGTGCTGCGGAGTGCAGCTGTCTGGGAGCTGACCTTGTCTGTGAAGACAGAGGCAAAAAAAGCATTCAGTACACTAGCTTTCTCCACATCCTCTGTCACTAGGTTCCCTCCCTCATTCAGTAAGGGGCCCACACTTTCCTTGACTTTCTTCTTGTTGCTCACATACCTGAAGAAACCCTTCTTGTTACTCCTAACATCTCCGGCTAGCTGCAACTCCAAGTGTGATTTGGCCTTCCTAATTTCACTCCTGCATGCCTGAACAATATTTTTATACTCCTCCCTGGTCATTTGTCCAATCTTCTACTTCTTGTAAGCTGCTTTTTTGTGTTTAAGACGAGCAAGGATTTCACTGTTAAGCCAAGCTGGTCGCCTGCCATATTTACTTTTCTTTCTACACATCGGGATGGTTTGTTCCTCCAACCTCAATAAGGATTCTTTAAAATACAGCCAGCTTTCCTCGACTCCTTTCCCCCTCATGTTATTCTCCCAGGGGACCTTGCCCATCAGTTCCCTGAGGGAGTCAAAGTCTGCTTTTCTGAAGTCCAGGCTCTGTATTCTACTGCTCTCCTTTCTTCCTTGTGTCAGGATCCTGAACTCGACCATCTCATGGTCACTGCCTCCCAGGTTCCCATCCACTATTGCTTCCTCTACTATTTCCTCCCTGTTTGTGAGCAGCAGGTCAAGAAGAGCTTTTCCCCTAGTTGGTTCCTCCAGCAATTGCACCAGGAAATTGTCTCCTACACTTTCCAAAAACTTCCTGGATTGTCTGTGGACCGCTGTATTGCTCTCCCAGCAGATATCGGGGTACTTAAAGTCACCCATGAGAACCAGGGCCTGTGATCTTGTAACTTCTGTTAGTTGCTGGAAGAAAGCCTCGTCCACCTCATCCCCCTGGTCTGGTGGTCTGTAGCAGACTCCCACCACGACATTACCCTTGTTGCTCACACTTCTCAATTTAATCCAGAGACTCTCAGGTTTTTCTGCAGTTTCATACTGGAGTTCTGAGCAGTCATACTGCTCTCTTACATACAACGCAACTCCCCCACCTTTTCTGCCCTGCCTATCCTTCCTGAACAGTTTATATCCATCCATGACAGTACTCCAATCATGTGAGTTATCCCACCAAGTCTCTGTTATTCCAATTACGTCATAATTCCTTGACTGTGCCAGGACTTCCAGTTCTCCCTGCTTGTTCCCCAGGCTTCTTGCATTTGTGTATAGGCATTTAAGATAACTCACCGATTGTCCTGCTGTCCCAGTATGGGGCAGGAGCCCTCCCCTCTTGCATTCACCTACTTGTACTTCCTCCCGGTATCCCACTTCCCCACTTACCTCGGGGCTTTGGTCTCCTTCCCCTGGTGAACCTAGTTTAAAGCCCTCCTCACTAGGTTAGCCAGCCTGCTTCCAAAGATGCTCTTCCCTCTCTTTGTCAGGTGGAGCCCATCTCTGCCTAGCACTCCTTCTTCTTGGAACACCATCCCATGGTCAAAGAATCCGAACCCTTCTCTCCGACACCATCTGCGTAGCCATTCGTTGACTTCCACGATTCGACGGTCTCTACCCAGGCCTTTTCCTGCCACCGGGAGAATGGACGAGAACACCACTTGCGCCTCAAACTCCTTTATCCTTCTTCCCAGAGCCACGTAGTCTGCAGTAATACGCTCAAGGTCATTCTTGGCAGTATCATTGGTGCCCACGTGGAGAAGCAGGAAGGGGTAGCGATCTGAGGGATTGATGAGTCTCGGCAGTCTCTCCGTCACATCATGAATCCTAGCCCCTGGCAAGCAGCACACCTCTCGGTTTTCCCGGTCAGGGCGGCAGATAGATGACTCAGTCCCCCTGAGGAGAGAGTCCCCGAACTCCTGGATCACTATAAACAGTCACCTTAGACTTTCCAGTCTATCTTGCACGGGCTAGGGTATAATAGGCCAGGGGAGGCTAAACCTCCCCTAATCCAGGCCCTGGCCACACCCACAGTCCTCCCAAGGCCCCACCCTCCTCCTCTCCCCTGAAGCCAGTGGGGACTTGGGTCGGTAGGCAGCCCAGGGGTCGGGGTGGCCAACGGCCTGGGGTGATTCTTCCAGGGCTCCTCCAGGTGCGATGGTGGTGGGTGGGGTGGGCTTGGGGCTCCAGTGGGTGAGGGGGCAGAAGGGGTGGGGCCTCAGGCAAAAAGGGCAGGGCAGGGCTGGGAGCTAGACTCCCCGAAGGGGCCGTTCACCCACCAACCATGGTGTCTTGTCACCCAGGCAAGCTGGACTTGGTGATGAAAGGTCACACCAAAAAAATAAATAAATCACAAAATATTTGCATTGCTTCCAGTCCCAACAGACCAATCACTTACCCCAGATCAGTTGGTACCCTAGATCTCACACCAAAAGCAACACCTGAAGCCAGTCCTGTAATAAACTATCCAAAGGTTTATTAACTAGAAAAAAGAAATAAGAGTTTACAGGCTAAAGCAATCAAACATATACACCTAAATGAGTGCAATCTAAGGCTTTGTCTACACTGGCAAGTGAAAGACAAAACTTTTGTCATTCAGGGGTGTTTAAAAAAACCCACACACCCCCGAAAGACAAAAGTTTTGTCGACAACAACAGCTGGTGTGTACAGCACTTTGTCGGCAGGAGAGAGCTCTCCTGCTGACAAACAGCAGCTACACTGTGCGCCTTTTAGCGACATGGTGGTAGCGGCACAGTCGTGTCGCTAAAAGCTGCGTAGTGTAGACATAGCCTAAATCCTAAAAGTGACAGTTGTCATGATTTATCAAGTCAAAGTGTCTTTCATAGTGGATCCAGGGAGTAACCCCTGGGGATCTTTGACTTCAGTTTAGTGTCTCTGGCCTTGTGAGAGTTCAAATAGCAAAGAGATGGAGAGCGCGCCTGCCGACAACGCATTGTTCACACTGGTACTTGCTGCAGCAAAACATTTGTCTTTGGAATGGGGGGGTTAACACCTCTGAAAGACAAAAGTTTTGTCGTTCAATTGCCAGTGTAGACATAGCCTAAGTCCATAGGACGAGCTTCCTTGCATGTAGCATTTCCAAGGTGTGATAGGCCATTAACCAATCCTTTGTATTGCACTGGTCCTTGACGGCCCACCTGATTTTGACAGTTCTTCTGGATGGGCAGAGGGAAACACGCTTCCCATCTGAGTTCACAAGTTTAAAACAAACATTTTCAAGAAGCTATAAAGCAAAACTTACATTTTCTTATTGCATGGAATACAGACAGTACAAGTGAGATGAATGCATGCAGCAATTGACAAACATTGTATAGAGTCTAAACACTACATACATTCTTATAAGACTGATACCTATTTTGAGCAACCCAACACACACAAGTGAACTGGTCTGGTCTCCAACTAGGAGTTTGTCCGTTCTTAGCTAGTGCCTGCAGCCTTGGCAAGATGCTTGGCAAGAGCTGCCATCATCACAGAGGCGTCACCAGAAGCCATAGAATTTCATCAAGTAGTGAACGAGAAACATACACCAGCCTGCAAGCAGATCCCAGGCAGGCAAGAGGCGGTTGGGTGTAATCATGAGTATGCAGAAGCGGGTGCATCTGTGTGTGGGAAGGGTGGTGGCAGAGAATAACTAGGGTGGGACTAGCTAGGCATCCGTATGTCTTCACATATGTCTCCACAATAAGTTAAGGGTTGTCTAGGGCCAGTGCAGTCATAAATTATTTGGTATTATTTAAATATACCTTCCTGCTGTGAAACACGGTCTCGGGGAGAAAACCCACATCTGTTCTGGGTGCACTGAAGCCGTGGTTTGTTTAGCTGAGCAAATCAAACAAGAGTGTGAAGGGTGTGACTGAGGTGTGAAAATCCTTTAGGGTTAAATTTCTGAGCGCTACATCGCTGTCTCAGCAGGGTGTTAGATTAGCACCCGAGTGAGAACATATAAAATAGACCTTTGGCTAAAAGGTCTGTTTTTGACTTGTCAGGAGGAATGCCTGTAACTCAGGGCACATCTACACAGAGGGGTAATGCGCTCTACAGGGCTGTGATTTCTAAAGCACACTAACATTTTGCTCCTTAATTGATCTGTAGTCCCCTTGTGCATTTTAACATAGTATCACAGCACTTCATTAAAGAGCACTAGGGAACTTTTAGTGCACACCGTCATGGTCTACATGGACCAATTAATGCCTAACATGTTAGTGAGATGTAGAAATCATGCACATTTCTGCACCATAGAGACAACCCCCTCAGGCTCTTAGCATGGTCTAAAAGTAGTTAGCATGAGTTTTTGTAACATCGTGTTGATATGAGTGAGCGATTTGACTGGAAAGATGAGAAATGTAAACTGGGTTTGCTCTCTTTTCACCAGGTGTGTGGTTCATGGCCACTAAAGATTGCAAAACTATGTATATATGTATGTGTGTATACTTACATTTATACACGTACACGCTACAGCAGTGGTCACCAACCGGTCAATCGCGATCTTCGGCGGGGCTGCCGCTAAGACAGGCTCCCTGCCTGCCCCGGCCCCACTCCGCTCTGGGAAGCGGCCAGCACGGCCCCGCGGGTGGGGGACAGGGGTCTCCCTCCGCACACTGCTCCTGCCTGCAAGCACCACCCCCGCACCTCCCATTGGCCAGGAACGGGGAGCTTTATTTTTGTGGGGCCTCCCTTGAGCCGGGCCCTGGGCTGCAGCCCCTAAAGCCCCTGCCTTAATCTGGCCCTGGTTGGCAGGGCAGTATATCATCCATTACCTGGAACCAAAAAGCAGAATATATTCTACAGCTATGTTTTTGGAAGCTTGGTAGGCACAAAAATAGAGCAGGGCTGTGGTTGGAACCAGAGGAAGTAGACTACGATAAAATGAGATGGAGGAGGGAAAAAAAAAAAGGAAGAGAGATGGTTTGAGAAAGAAGCAGAAGCTGGTTTAATGTTTGCTGTATTCTACAAGGGCAAGTGTTTGAGTGAGGGGTTGTTACAAACATTTATAGCTAGTTCATGGTTTCTCAGCCTCTTCAAATTAGGGACCCCTTACTACAGATCAACATTTTTCAAACTGCCCTTACGTTTGCAATAAATAGAACAATGATAAGCCTATAGAATTTACGTGTGTGTGTTTCAAGGGGTTGACAGAGAATCCTGATTGCAAACGGTAAGGGTGTGCAGGGAGAGGGAGATTCTCTTAGTGTTAGACTGTAATAATATTTTTAACATCCTCCCTGATTGCCTTTCATAACACAAATAAATAAATAAATAACTACTGGTACTACTAATCATAATGAGCCTTCCTGGAGTGGGGGGGAGGGGTACGAACCACCAGTTAAGAGGCACTGGCCTAGTTGAATACAGTGTTACCATGAGAGCCAATTTTTCAAAAAAAGAGGTGCCTACGTTATGTACACAAAATAGGAAGCTGTGGGAGGACACAAGGAGGTGACTACATACACACACATTCCAATTGCATGTGCAATAGGGGTAAGTGAGTGTACAACCATCCGACTGTGTCTGCAATTCACCCCAAGACTCAGCATGCCCTATAGTGTGAAAGCCGCTGTCTCTCAAACACAGCTGTTTGTGCGGTATGGTATTGAAACTTTCCAAAGGAACCCACAAGCAGAGTGGTTAAGCTTGTATCATTGAGAGAGGGTCAGCACGGCCTGAGGCCCATAAAGGGGGAGAGAAAGTAAAAAAACAAACAAACCGCATAAGTTCCCTGTCTCAAAATAGCGATAGTCAAATTGAATGTCAAACGACACACCTGGGGATCAAATGCAGCCTAGAGCTGAGGGGGTAGCCAGCAGATGCTGTTAAACCTCAAGATTCAGCTTCAGGAGCTAGCTGTATTTACAAGTCCTATTGATCAGATATGTGGGAATAGCTGGATAAACTTACCCCATAGATCAGAGTAATATGTGACCTACTGTGTGATGGGCAGACGTCGGAGAGAAGCCTCAGCATCACGAGAGCAGGCAGAGCGGAGAAGAGCTCGCTTTTCCTAGGGTGTCAGAGATGATGATTTGAGCATGACAGCTGTTGCTCACCCTGCCAGCCAGGATGCTGCAGTGTCCATCACAGAGCTGTGTATCCAAGTAAAAAAAAAATCAGATCAGATGAGAAGGGCCCATCATGATTTCCTAGTCTAACCTCCTGCATACAGAGGCCATTAATGTCTCTCACCCATTTCTACAGCATCCCAATACCTTGTGGTTGCACTAGTGCATATACATGCAGTAAGGAAGAATGTATCATATCCCTTTAGTAAACTGTTCCAATAATTACTCCCAGTGGTAAAGATTTACAGCGCATGTCCAGTTGGAATTTTTCTAACGTCATTGGCACTTACTATGCCTTTGCTAGCATCAGATTTCTTCTCCCCATTTTAGTTTTTATAGAATGATCAATACATAGAGACTATTGAATTTAAATCCAGCGACACAGATGTGGCTGCTGGATGGACTCTGATTTAAGTGACAATGCTGCCTGCATTGGCACTGCAGGAGCAGGCTAAGGGGGATTTCTGCTTATTATACGAACATTGCCTCACCTACTCCCTGCTCTAGCTTTGCAGCTAGCAGCAGTGAGAGAACTCTTCAGCGTTAGCTTTTCTCCAGCCCTCTTTCCTGTGCCAAAACCCCAAAGAGGATTTTAAATGTGTAAGAGGACTTTTCATTTCCAATGTTTTGGAGTAGAGCAGGTTTGAACTTTACACAGAGAGATGTTGTAAAACAAAGCCACAGCTTCCAGCTAGCACAGAAAATAGCTGATAAATTATTACAAAATAAGAGCTAACCCTCCCGCTGCATGGCAGAAATCAATCACCGATGAATTGGCATTACAAGGAAACATCCTCTGTGGGAAAATGAATTCCTAATGGTCAATAGTGTAGTTTCTTGTAACTTCTACAGAAGCATCTGAAACCTTTGTCTTTTACTACTTTTGTACAATGCCTAACACAACGGGGACTGATCTAAACTGGGGCCTCTGGGCAACACTGCTATACACATTAACAACAATGAGGCATGCACATTTTCAATCTACCTTTTCTTTTCGTTTGTCCGAGGATGGTGGGAGCATGATTCAGTGGGTAGCTCCTCTGAGCTGGAGATTGGTTTGAACACCAGTAAATTACCCCTTCATCAGGGGCTTTCGCAGGCCATTCTTTCTGTGCTATGTTACTGGGCTTCTATGTCACGTATTCTTGGTATACAAAATTCCTGTGAGTTTCCTACGTTTAAAAAATGGTTATTTGCAATCAAACAAAGGCGCCAACCCATTAAAATAACACATGCTTTCTGCAAGCGGCATGGGCACCTCACTGGTTTTTATCATTCCCCACAAACAAAACTGGTTGTAGAAATCCTTAAATGCTACATCTACCAGTCCTCAGAGTGTCCTATGTTTTATGCTGACAAACAGATTTATTTAAGGCATTATTTGTGGGGGCCAACTCTTCATTCACTGTCTCCAGGAAGAGAACTTGGCTCCCTCACTTAACTGTATTTTGCAGGTTGCTAGATTTACCTCTCTGGTGACTATTTTTCCTCCTTTTATATTTTCTTTTGCAAGGCAATCACTCATCATGACCCAGGAATTCCCTGAGGTGACGACTCAATTTACCTATGATGAAGCAGCTGCTGTTTGTGATCAAGTAAACATCCACGCATTTGGGAAAGTATTTCTGCCAGCCTTATATGCCCCAGTGTTTGTTCTTGGCCTGGTGGGGAACCTCCTGGTGGTTTTTGCCATCTTGAAGGGCAGCCAACGGAAGAGCATCACAGACATTTTTCTCTTGAACTTGGCTATCTCGGACCTGCTCTTTGTGATCTCTCTTCCTTTCTGGACTTTCTATGTGATGCATGGATGGATGCTTGGGAACATTCCATGCAAAATCATCTCCTCGCTTTATTATGTGGGTTTCTTTGGGGGCATGTTTTTCATCACTGTCTTAAGCATCGATAGATACTTGGCCATAGTTCGGGCAGCATTTTCTCTGAAAGCCAGAACAGTCAGCCATGGCTCTCTTACCACTCTTGGGGTGTGGGCGGTGGCCATTTTAGTCTCAGTGCCACAATTTGTGTTCACCCAGGAGACAGAGGAACAATGCACCCCTATGTACCCTGATGATCTTAAGGAAATCTGGCCTATTTTCCGCAATGTGGCAATGAATGTCTTAGGGTTCCTTATCCCAGCCTGTGTCATGAGCTATTGCTATTTTGGGATCATCAGGACATTGCTCTCCTGCAAAAATCACAAAAAAAAAAGAGCCATCAAACTAATTTTAGTGGTGGTGGTTGTGTTTTTTCTCTTTTGGACCCCATACAATGTACTGATTTTTCTGGAAACTTTAAGACACTATAAATTGGTTAACCAATGCCACGAATTTTTGGACTATGCAATGCATGCGACTGAAACACTAGCATTCAGTCACTGTTGTCTCAATCCAGTTATCTATGCTTTTGCTGGGGAAAAATTCAGGAAGTACCTTTGTCATTTGTTTCTAAAGTGCTGCTCATTCATGTGCCTCTGTGGGCCCTGCCACCAATACCAGGCTAGCTCTCCAACTACCCATCCAGAAAGCATGCTAAGCAGCAACCAGACCCAGAATACCAGTGACCAGGATGCCTCTGCCCTTCTGTGAAAGGCTTGGTTAGCATACCTTTAGAAATACACCTTCGCCAGGCTTCAGAGGGGTAGCCGTGTTAGTCTGCATTAGTAAAAACAATGAGGCGTCCTTGTGGCACCTTAGAGACTAACACATTTATTTGGGCATAAGCTTTCGTGGGATATAACCCACTTCATCAGATGCATGGAGTGGAAAATACAGTAAGCAGGAATAAATATACAGCACATGAAAAGATGGGAGTTAAATATAACATGTAAATGTACCTGAATGCCAGGTATTTCTTTTGCTCAGCATTATTTATTTTTTAAAAGTACAGCTCTAATAATGACAACTGAACAACACGTAAAAACAATATTGCAGCGGAATTAAGAAAAAAAGAGAAAAACAGCACCAGGAAGAAAAGAAGAATTTAAGGACTGATAATTTAATAGAAATATAGACAATAAAAGTGTGTTTGTGAATATAAATATACCTGTATGCACACACATGCACACTTTTAAGGAAAAAGCAATCTCTGTAAAGTCAATGGTCCAGCTGATTGATAATAATGGGGAATATTTGATATACTGTATATTGGATTACTCTTAGAGTCCAGTGTAAACTGAGGAATATCTTTGTTTTTCCACGCTTTCTGATACAGAAGCATGTTCTGTTATAGCGTATAGAAGTATATTTTTGGTTTGAAAGCTCTTTGGGGCAAGAACCTCTTCTTATGTCTTATGGGAAGCACCCAGCACATTTCTAAAGCAGCATGTAAAGGATTTTTTTAATTTCTGGATTACTTATTGCTGGTTACTACGAGTATTTTATTTCTTAATGCATAGCTAATAAAATACTAATGGTTTTTAAAAGTTCTTTTTAATTATTATTAATATTAGTTTTGTACCAACAATATGCTCAGCACTATACAATATGTAAAAATGAGGACAGAGACTGGCTTTAAATTGTTTCCTGATCCAAAACCCACTAAAAATCAAAAGGAGTCCTTCCATTGACTTCAATGGCTGTGGATCATGGCCTTACAGCCCAAAGCCCCGATTCAGCCGAGCACTGCAGCATATGCTTACACGCTTCGTTGAATAAAAGCTGATACACAGAAGACACACCTGGAGAGGGGATAAGTAGGTTGGGATATTTTTGAGAGCGTCATCATTTAAGTTATAAACTTAATGACAGAGTTCAAACCAGCTATTCTAGAGTAGGGGAAAATGGGCCATATTCAGTGCATTGTAAATATATTATTCTTAATCATGCCATGCTAATCACTTTAAATATCACATTGGACTGTTTTTTAAGAGATTAAAACAACTCCAACACCACAGTTTTCTGGAACCAAGGATACATGTGAACCCTAAAGTATTTACAGATTTCAACTTTTCTGTCTATAGTCTGTGTGTATAAGGAGCAGTTTAGATCTGTTGGATTTAAGGCATGTACTAACTACCCAAGAGTCAGCTAAGATATTTTATACATTGCACTTATAAAAATGATCTGAATAAGTGGCAACACAATAATATATGAACAGTATATAGATAAATGTAATGAGTAACAAGAAATAGTGCAATTAGAATCTTAACCTCTTCAGAGTTCCAAATACAGCTGAGTCAGTGTCTGACAAAACCAAGGATCCAGTCCTGCAAAATGAGCCCACGTTGGTGGACCCCTGCGCTTTCATGGATCCTCGTTGATACAGCTGGTCCAAAAAATGTGTAATTTTGAAAATTTTCAACAGAATTGTTTTTTCCCCACACAAAAAAAAAGTTCCCATTTTTCAACTAGCTCTATTCATTGGCTTTCATGGGGCTGTGGGAGGGCTCAGAGATCTGCCTATGCAGAATCAGTTGGAGAACTGGGACCCAAAATTCTGGATCTCATCACCGCTGAATCACAAGGAAGTTAGGATCTGGTCCTACCTATAAACATGATACTTTAAAGCCACAGAACCACCTGGAATATTTTCTTCTTTACATGTAATTTTACTAATATCCCATGTTTGCAATTGTGTAACCAGCACAGATTAATAATTAAGTAGAAATTTCTAATTAAAGGCACCAGATATAATCAAAATATTACCACTGCTGTTTTAGACATTGACTAGAGGCATGTGGACACCCATTCTCCATTCATTCTAATGGAAATTGGGTGCCCAGTTATCTTCAATTACTTTGAAAATTTTGGCCTAAATGTTTAAACAAGCCAGATAAGCGATCTCTGCCCTTTCTCCCAGAGCAAATAGTTCCTTTTTAAAACATGATTAACTGTGCAGGAAAAAATGAGGAAACACCCAGGGGTAAAATGAGAAGTCTCTCCCAGGCAAAGCCAATGACTTCAAAGTAAAGAGGTTAAAAATAAATGTTAGGAAAGCTCTGTGCACATGCATGAAATGTGGTAGGACATGAGCAAAGAAGAAACACTTGATAATGTAATCACTTCCATTTTGCATTTACACCCGACACACAGAGCCTGATTCCGGTGCCTATTGAATCAACAGGAGCCTTCCCATTACATTTTAATGGATATAAGCTCAGGCCCTCAGACTACAGCAGTGTGTGAACAGCAGTGCACACCAAAGTGCTGCACTGTAACTCCCTCGCATGGCTGCTCCAGGCATGAACTAAAAGGTTCCTAGTCCGCAATATAACCCTCTTCCGATTACATTAACGTGAACTAGGAACCTTTTAATTCACACCTGCAGTGCTCACATAAGGGAGTTATAGTGCAGCACTTTGGTGTGCATTGCTATTCACACACTCCTGTAGTCTGAGCTGTGGGGCTGTGTAAACATATTCCCTTAGTTACACTTGTCAGGGACGAATTATGCTTCCACCCTTCTATGTCTTCATTTTCCTCTCTGTGAAACAGGAATCAGCCAGGGATTTTATGAAGCTAATTTCACTGAATTTGGTGTACCGTTACTTGGAGAGCCTTGGAGGGAAGGTGCTACAAGAGGGCAAGTGTTCTGCTGGATTGAAAATGCTGGTTCAGTTTACAGACGCTCATTTTTACTACAGTGACACTTGGTTGAAATCTCAGAAATGTCTCATACCAGGAGAAGTGGTGAACCTCCCCCCTTTCCCCCAAAATAACCACATTTGCTTTGCTTGCACAATGCTCATGGCTCTAGTAGTAAACGTGCTGGTGTTATCACCACTTTTTTAACACATCTCCACTATAAAGGTAACCAATAACCAAGAGAGTTTATTTACATTGCACTGTTACATGCATTTCCGCTTGTTCTGTATTCCGTGCTCCCAGCTCCAATATGTTCTTCATGTATTTAGAGCCTGATCCAAAGCCCTCTGAATTCACTTGAAATCTTTCCATTGACTTCAGCGGGCTTTGAATCATGCCCTCAAGCATAACAAGCACCCCTCATGCAATGAAGTTAACTCACTTTCAGAACCATCATGATGCTAAGATGGTGTGTGATAATTCAGTTACTTTAAGCTTAAAACCTACAAACTATGACATTAACACAGCAAATGTAAGGCAACATGCCTCACTAGCACAGATTCTCTCAACTCTGAGGATTAGCCTGGATCAACACTCACCCCCCAGGACCAGGACTAGCCAGCATCCAACCCACTACATACTGCAATGTGGAGTGTGAACAAATGAAGCACTCCGCCAGGATCAGATAAAGCACTTATTGCCTGCCATAGATTAAGGGTGGATTTTGGCGCCCGCTGTTGCCCTACAACAAGGGCTATAAAAGCTCTACAGCCAGCAGGGGGAGAACGCCCCAAGTGCAGGCACTGCATGGGGCTATCCCAAGTGTCCTCATGCTGGAACTGGTCGGATATGTGAAGGACCACAGGGCACTTGCTGGGAGCAGGGCTGGGAACAGGAGGCAAGGCCCTGTAATACACACCACAAAGGGGTGGGGGGGCAGGAGGAGGGAGATGGTCGCATTACCTTACCTTACCACACCACAGGCTGTTGTAAGAACAGAAGATTTCAAATGATGGCTTAAAGCCACTTTTGCCTGCTCACCCCCCTCCCTGGAACCACATGGACCATGCTGCATTTCTTGGAGGTGCAGCTCAGAATCCTGGCCTAAATATGTAACTCTCCTTCCATGTGAATGTATAACATCGAATCTACTATTAACCGGGGCAGCTATTTCATGGCTATTAAACCCTTCCCTATACCTTCTGTGATTCTTATTAAGGCACAATGAGCTTGTATTTGACCACTACGTTATTTTTATTTACACTTTACACAGTCAGGCAATCAGAGCCCACTGTAAGCTGCAGCCTGCACTGTATATTCCAGAAATCTACCTTTCAAAATGGAAGATAGCCCTGAGTTTCTGCAGCCGCAGCCCCACTACTTTACACAATGATGGAAGCGACTCCGCACATGCTATTTCTGATCTAAGCAGAGTAATGGAGGTGGTTGAAAGGTTTCCATTGATCCTGTTTGACGGAAAATATGTTTTCAAATAAAGAAATGTCTCCATGGAAAGTGTGTGCTTTCCACGGACATTTTTGATCTTTCATCAAAAAACTGAATGCCTGAAAACCAAAACATTTTCACTTTTCATCCAAAAACATATTACATCCAACCCACAAAATATTTTGATACTGAAATGCCATGGTGCCTCATGGGACTTCATGCTCCCATTCACCTCTATGGGTCAGGCTCCCTAATCTGACTACATCTTCCAGGATGCATTATGGCCATGCAACTGCCATGATGCATTGACTCCCCTTACCAAGGAGGGGAAACTGTGGTATATCATGGGATACCAAGGGCAGATTTACCGCAAAAAAATACTGTGCCCCAGCACGGGGCCCCCCAATGACAGGGGGCCCCAGGCCATGCACTCAGGCAGCCTGATCCATGGGGAAGGGACTGCGGGGGCAGAAGCTGGGGGGGAAGGGCAGGAGAGCAGGGAGGAAGGCTCACCTGCAGCCTCAGGGGAGCAGGTGGGAGGTACGGGTGGTGGCGAGTGGAGTAAATGCGGGGTGGAGGATACAGGAGGAGCACATGCTGGCCATGCAGCCGGATGGAGAGAAGCAGTGCTTTGAAGGAGAAATGCCAGAACCAGCACAGAGCCCGTGGGCAGGGGGGCCCAGTGCAGGGAGGCGAGCAGAGATGAGCGCATGGAGGCAGCAGTGTGCTCAGGTGGCTACCAATGGAACCGTGCCCCCCCCTCACCTTCAGGTTGGTGTTCAGCCCACGTGGGTCTCTGCCCGCTTCTCCGGGCCAGCCAGCGTGGGGCCACCGGGGTGCCCAAAGCTGTCCTTGGTGACCATGGAGATCTTGGTGTCTCCGCTCCGGTCTCCTTCCCCAGCTTCACAGCGGCTCTGCTCATGCGCTGGGCCCCCAGCCCCGCCCCTTCCATCTGAGGCCCCATCCCTTCTGGGGGCCCAGAGCCAGCCCCCCCACCTTGCCAAGGGGCCTGGAAATTCTGTCAGAAGCCCTGCCCGCACCCCTAGTTCCTGTGCCTATGGTCCTGGCTGCTGCCCTGTGACCCGTGCCCAGGTCTGGACCTGCACCTGGGAGGGACAGGGGCTGGCTTTCAGCACCCCACTATTAAAAACATTCCAGCCCCACTTGCGTTAAACCTAATTGGGTGTTCCACGGCCCACCCAGGCCCACCCATGGCTATGCCCATGCTCTTTCAGCCATTTTTAATCTGCGTAAAATCAAGGTCAGTTTTTTAGCAATAAGGAAGTGACACTGAGTCTGGCAGTGAAAAATGCACACAAAAAAAGAAGGTGAGGCAAGAAGATGAAGCTAAGCAAAAAGACACTTTGTCATCTTATTTGAAAAAGCTTGAAGTATTGAATAGTGGACATTCATCAAAAAGTATGGGCGAGGAAACATCTGAATTATCTGATCATTTGTCGAGTTGTGGGGATACCATGACGACTGCAAAAGTTGAACAAGTGGACTCTGCAGTGGCAATGGAACTATAAAATATTGGTAATTTTGTCGAAGTAAGGGAAGCAACCTACCCTGAAGAATTTGCATTATGGCCAAAATCTGTTTAATTGGATATGATAGAATTTTTCTTAGTAAATAAATCGAAAAACATAGGTAATACAGAAAATTTAAGAAAAAAGAGTTTGAGGTTGGAGGATGAAAGCAATTCAGAGGTCTCCATGAGTCCCATTTTCTGAGGATGAAGAAAAATGGGACGACAGAAATGAGAAATGGTTGATTTTTTCGGAAACCACCAAGGCAGTCTACTGTTTTGTTTGCAAATTATTCCCTGACCACAGTAAAGGAAAACAAACATTTGTCGATGGGCACTCTAATTGGAGAACCATTGCAAGACATATTGCTGATCATGAAACTTCCAAAGCTCATATTAATGCTATGTGTAAGTTCGTTCAAATGTGTAAAGTATCTGGAAGAATTGATTCTGTGTTATCGGCTCAGTTTGAAAAGGAGTGTTCTTATTGGAGGAAAGTGCTGAGACATGCTGTTGCCATGGTCAAACTGCTGTCTTCTTTGGGACTACCTCTAAGAGGACATGATGATTCATCATTGTCAAATCGAAAAGGTAATTTTGTAACCTGCCTTGAATATCTTAGTGAATTTGACAATTTTATCAATGAACATTTGAAAAATTATCAGTATTATGACTCAGGGAAGACCAACTTTTTAACGCACCAAACCTACAATGAATTCATCACTATAATGGCAGACCAGTTCAGAATCCAATTCACTGATGAAGTAAAGGATGCTAAGTACTATTCCATAATAGCTGATTCAACAGCAGATGTGAGTCATGTAGACCAATTAACATTAATTTTAAGATACGTGACCAGCACTGGTGAAGTTGTAGAGTGATTTCTTTGTTTTGTCCCATTAAAATCCCACACTTCTGAATGTCTAGACACAACTGTTTGGGAAATTATTGCAAATTTAGGTTTGGACATCAAAAATTGTCATGGGCAGAGCTTTGATAATGGCAAATATGGCAGGAAAATATTCAGGTCTACAGGCAAGACTGAACAATGCAAATCCCTCTGCTTTATTCATAGCATGTTCCAGCCATTCCTTAAATTTAATCTGCAATGCTGCAGCCAAATCTTGTGAGGGAGCGACACATTTTTTTTACTTTGTTCAAAACACATATGCCTTTTTTTCAGTTTCCACACATCAGTGGAGTATGCTACAATCATACTTAGAGCAGGCAAATGGAAAACATTTGACAGTCAAAAGAATTTGTGACACCAGGTGGTCTGCTCGTGAAGATGCTGTTTTGGTTCAGAAAATGAGCTATGATGTTATAAAGAAAACCTTATTAGACATAGCCACATCAAATTCTGAAAAACCAGGTGCGAAAACTGAAGCAAAATCCTTAGCAGAAAAGTTTGAAAAGTACGATATTGCTGTTTTTACTCTTTTGTGGAACTGTTTACTTCCAAGAATTAATGCCATCAGCAAATTGCTGCAAAAGGTTGATACACATTTATTGAATGCTGCACAAAGTTTTGTCATGGAAGTTTGAAATTACTATAGCTCGGTGGAAGCAGAGGCACTAACATTAACAGAAAATATAGGTTCCTCTGATATATCTGATGAAAAGCATAAAAAAACAGGAAGTTATTTTTTGATGAAACTAGAGACAATGAAATCAATTTAAAAGGAAAAGAAGATCATCGTTGAATCAGTCAATGTTATTTGTGACAATAATAGTGCAATTGCAGAGTAGAGGTGAATCTCTAAAGAAAACTTGATTTATTTTGTGTGTTTTTTGACAGAAGTATGGATGAAAAGTGCCTCTTTACAAAATATTACTTATAATTTAATTGATGATTTTGTAAAGAAAAAGTGTAGAAAAAAAAACTATCTATATAAATATTTTTTTTCAAATTGAATAAGTTTCTTCAGAGGAAATTAAGTTTTATTTTTCCATTCACGCATCAACTATACTTTTTATTTTTACACATTTGTCATGTTAGCGTAATGCAAATACAAGCGTTCATCTAAACCAGAAGTTCTCAAACTGGGGTCCGAGAACTCCGTTCAGGTGGATCGAGGAAAGGTTATGATGTTTTTTCATAAAGCGCTCTTATCCAAAGCACTTTATAATAGCTAGCTAATGGTACAAACAATATTTGGAAAGATCATTATGTGGTCCTCCGAGACCCTCAGCACTTTTCAAGTGGTCTGTGAAAAAAAAGTTAGACTACAAAAACAATCAAGGTACCTCACTTTATTTTCATTTACCTCCTATTACCTATAATATAGGAGGAGGAGGAAGAAAAAAGAATGAAAAACAGGGGCGGGGGAGATAAGAAAGAATGTTCTTTTTCTTGGCTGGGTCCCGTCGGGGGGCCCCAAAAATGAAGCTGAGCACAGGGCCCCACTAACTCTAAATCCGCCACTGTGGGATACGTAGTCCAGTCAGGGAGCCTGGCCTACAGATGACTATGGGAGAACAACACACCCAAACTGCAACTCCCGTGCAGCACCAGCATTGATCTAGTTTGTCAATTTTTCACTGAGAAATTGAAATTGTCCAGGAGCTAAAAACATTTTCCAACCAGCTCTAGCAAGTAACTATAAATACACATCCTTGCACTTCCCACCACAACTTTGATGCATATTAGTTGTTTTGTATTTGGGGGAAGGAAGACAGGAAATTAAGCAATTTACAAATAAAGGGAAATACTATTGCAACTACATGTATTTTCTTCTTTAATCACCCATACTTGTTCCTGTTTCAAATGTTGCCAGACTCTTATTTATATAACATTTCCCCAGCTAGGCTGTCTACAATGCCGTGGCAGTAATAACACTTCTTCATTCTACTGTACTTGTAACTGGGGTGAGAAGCAGCATATTTGAATAATTAGGACCAGAGAGAAATGTGTGTTTTCAGCATTGCCTATACCAAGCATTCAAAAATCATGTTTCAGGCCCCAAAAAACATAATATTGGCTTTAAAATCATGAGATTTTAAACATAATACATTTTAGATTATGTTCACAGCATGCAAACAGAGAAGTGAGATAAAACCAAAAAAGACTCTTGCTGGAAGACCATAACACTATATTTCTTAAAATCGAGAACCTTAGCACAAGAACCCAAAGCCAGACACACGCGAAGCTGACTGCTCCCTAAAGCAAGGGCCCAACTCACTCCACCTTACTCTAGGTTGTCTGTCTGCAAAATGACTCTTCTAGGTCCAGACACACGTCCATACAGATCCCACCCGCCAGCCTGCAAGCAGGACTAGGAAACCACCCCTCTCTTGAAGTGACAACTTGTCATCATTACACAGTTTTCAATACACCACCGGGTTCTTTTTCTTTGCCTTCCGCTGTTGAGCCTTTAGGGTTAATGCTTTCAGGCTTTTACAAGGAAGTGAATCAGAGCTTTTGGGCATCATATGAGGCCTTGAGTTTCTCACCTTTGGAGACTTGCTCTGAGCAGGGGCCAATATCCAGTTACTTGGGAAGGGGAAACAGCAGGATTTCTCTCTTCCCTCCCCTCCATCCTCCATTTACATGCAGGAGAATCACAATAGATTTCCTCTTCCCCTCCCTTGACTCATCTGATGGCTGGAAGGTGGTCCAAGGCCTGGTGAACAGGGCTTTTCTCAGAGAGGAGCAGGAGAAACCATATTGACCTTTACTCTTCCTCAGATTAGGCAAAGCATGTCACTTATTCACTAAAGCCATCCCATGAACCTGTTCTGGGCTCCACACAGACAGAGCCATTTGCAGGATCAGGACCTAAGGTCAGGTCTACACTACCCGCTGGATCGGCGGGTAGAGATCGATCTTTCGGGGATCAATTTATCGCGTCTCATCTAAACGCGATAGCTCGATCCCCGAGCACTCTCCCATCGACTCCAGAATGGAGATCTCACCCGGCGGAGAGGCGCAGGCGGAGTCGACGGGGGAATGGAAGCAGTCGACTCAGTGCCGTGAAGATGTCGCGGTAAGTCAACCTGAATACGTCGACTTCAGCTACGCTATTCACGTAGCTGAAGTTGCGTATGTTAGGTCGATCCTCCCCCAGTGTAGACCAGGGCTAAGACAGCAGCAGAGCCCTGTCACACTAGTTGGGAGTCTCCTTTGAACTGGGCTTTGCCCTTCAGCCACAGATTTTAGGGCCCCAAGAGCCACCTCTGCACCAACCAGCCATGTCATAAACAGGTGGTATTCGCAAGTCATCCAATGAACCAGGCCCTCCAGAATAGCATCCAGGCAGACCTGGTGAATCCTAATTATTTATGGTCTCTTATTCCTATTTAAATTAAAAATCAAATGAACAATTAATAAATCCAATACACTCTTACATTTATACTTTTTACCCAGGGTAAACTGTCCTGATTATTGAGGGACTCCTGCAGAGTTTATTTAAAGTGCTCAGTAAATGGTCAGTCAGTTACTGGTGTAGCTGTCAGGATCCCAACAAGCTCAGTCAGGGCCAAGGGTCAGGACCAGGGCCGTCCAGAGTGGTGGGGGGGGGGGCCCAAGTGGGGCAATTTGCCCCAAGCCCCGGGACCCGCAGGGGCCCCCACGAGAAGCCACCCGCTGCGGCGCTTTTACTCACCCGGCGGCGCTTTTACTGATGGGGCGGCACTCCGGGTCTTCGGCGTCACTTTGGCGGCAGGTCCTTCACTTGCTCCAGGTCTTTGGTCTTTGCTTTTCCCCAAGCCCCCTGAATCCTCTGGGTGGCCCTGGTCAGGGCAGGGGAAAACCTGAGTCTGAGAGTAGCCAAGGAGTTTGTATTCGGGTTCCAGGCCAGGGTCAATTCCAAGGGTCAGAGTTCGAGTCAGGTTTCAGGGTCTGAGTCAGGAGGTGAAGTCCAAATCAAGCCGAGAGCAAAGCCAGGAATTCAGGACCAGAAATAGTCATAGCAGCTACAGGAAAGCCACACTGTTGCCTGGACACTTCCTGAAATGCCCCTTGGATTTATATAGAGCAGGGAGCAAATCAGGTGCCATGAGTCTGCTGTCCATCAAACTCTTGAGGTGGAACTTCCCATGGATTGTGTCCACAGTGGGCAAAGGAAGTGGAGCACAAGCTGGTTACAACTGCTGCTAGGTATCAGCCTGGAGCTGTCAGCTGTCCCTAGCTCTTCAGGCCTGGGTTCTAGATCTGTAGGGCCATATAGCAGCTGTCTGTTAGAACATTATAAATATATATGCAGGGTGCCCCAGCTGTGGCACCAGCGGCTGTTGCATCAGGTCTATTGATTTTAAGTAGAAATGAACCTGAGCCATGTGATCAGGATTGAATCAGAATCCAAATGTTCTCCATGTGTGGGTGTGGGTGGATTTAGGGTTTTGATTTGAGTCACATTTAGGCAACAATCTTAATCCAAACTTCCACAAAGTTCTGAGTTCTCCAGGAGCAGATCCAGGGTCTCAATTCAGGCCCACCTCAAGTTTTAAGATTACATTTTCTGAAGAAAACAGTTATATTTTTAATAAAAACATGTTCTATTACTTTCTCATTTCCAGTTTTGTTATTTCACATTGCAACATAAAATACTGGAAGGAGTGATTCATTGAAGGACTCTTTCCTTCAAGCAGGGCCGGCTCTGGCTTTTTTGCCGCCCCAGGCAAAAAAGCCGCCCACCGCCCCACTCCCCCGGCCAGGGCACTGGCGGGGAGCGCAGCATGCCCGCGGCCTTGCTGCCCCAGCCGGGGTGGCGGCGGGGAGTGTGGCAGGCCCGCGGCCCCATGGCCGCAGCCGGGGCACCGGTGGGGAGTGCGGCATGCCCGCGGACCCGCTACCCCGGCCAGGGCGCCAGCAGGGAGGGTAGCATGCCAGCCAGGACACCGGCAGGGAGGGCGGCAGGCCCCGCTGCCCCGGCCGGGGTATCAGCGGGGAGCGCAGCATGCCCGCGGCCCCGCTGCCCTGGCCGGGAGCGCGGGCTGGGAAGAGTGGTGGGGTTTTTTAATTAAAAACAAAAAACAAAAAAACAAAACCTTGAGCGCCGCCCCAAGCATGTGCTTGGTCAGCTGGTGCCTGGAGGCAGCCCTGCCTTCAAGGCAGTACAAAAGCAATGCCTTGGCAGGGGCACTGTGCTGTTGAAGGTGATATCTTTCAGCTGAGACAAAAATCCAAATCCCTGACCACTTGTGCTTATTAAAGAATGTAAGGGACTTTTCATAAGAGAAGGGGAATTAATGTGTGTCCCCTGTTCAAATTCCAGTTCAAGTAATAGCATTGCATATCTAACATTGCTTCTGTTCTGTTTCAATTGGACAAGGTAGTCTTCTTCACTTCTTGTCCTAAAATATTGTGTTCTTATTCATTGATAAAGATATTTCCACCCCAAAAGTGGCTGCATTTCAGCGGCAAAGGAAATCATGTCTGTATTAATGGCCTGGCCAATCCGGTTCAATGGCTTCATTGTTTGCATTTCAGTTTGTTACATTATGAAACATTTTGGACTGTGAGGAAAGGTAACATAAAATTATGGGTTTTATGATTATTTTCTGGAGTTCAAGATTAAAAACAATAGCAAGTTTAAACTACTAAAGGACAAATTCTGACACTGGTCACATCTACACAACTCCCCTTGACTTCAGCCCATAGTTATTATTAAGTTCCTAATACTATCAATGAGGATTTGGGGTTTTTAAATATAGACACACCCAAGCCTAAACGACCTGTATCTTGCAGACTAAGCGTTGACACATTTTGCAAAGTGAGAAAAGTGTTCCCACAAGCTGCATCTGTAGTTGTTTGCGAGTTTGAAATTTGATCTTGCACATTCCAAAACAATTGTTAAGGTTTGTGTTGCCCAAATTTGCCCCAATGATCCGGAGCATACTCTTCCCCCCGCCACATGTGGACACCACTGAAGATTCACACTGTTTTAGTGGACAGAGTGCTGCATGGGAGTAGGCACTTCTAGGTACTGTTTCTGACACCATGTGTCACTTAACTGCTGTCTCAACATGCCTGTCATTAAATGGGTCTAGCAATACTTACCCGCTTCACAGAAGTGTTTTGGGGCTTGCTTAATTAATGTCTGCGAAGTGCTTTGAGACCTTTAGGCAAACAATGCTACAGAAATACAAAGATTTTTACTATTCTATTCCGTTTTAGATAGAGTCTTATACCACCTTCAGTGTAGTACTTGAGCACCTTCCGGTGGTGCATTAAGTGACATGACGAACATCTGTCTCATGTGGATCATTCTCGCGGTGGTAGAATTGTGTGCAGTGTAGTGTTTTTGCTGTGGGTGTGGGGGCTGTTTGTTTAAAATATGTGCACGCGGTTCTGTGATTGTATTAGAGAAGGCAGCTTGAAGACATGCATCTGGCACTCGGATTGATAGTGAGGTTCATTCCACACCCTTCAAAAGCTCCGTCTCCTCAGAGATGAGCTTTACCCTTATGGTAGGAAGTGCCACTGTGACTAAAGAGACACGTTGTCGAGCATAGTCCTTAACCCAGAGCTTTAGGTGATCTTCTAGATATGCTGGGCATAAGCCACTGAGCACCTTGAAGATAAGGACCGAGACGTTGAACTTGACTCAATATTGTATGAGAAGATAGTGCAGAGAAAAGAGGCCAGATGTGATATGCACACTATAGCCAGTGCTGTTGAGGAGATGTGCTGATGGCTTCATTCCCAGGAATATTGCATTGCTGTAGTCTAAGGGGAGGTGACAAAGGCATGTATCGTCAAGGCCAGGTCCTAGTTTCCCAGGATAAGAGGGAATCTCCTCTCCAACTGGAAATGATAAAAAGCATTACTCATGGATACCACTATGTGAGACATGAATGTCAGTAAGGAATCCAAGAGCACTCCTAAAGTACAGACTGAATTGTGGGTGCAGGCCTTCACCAAAGGAGACTGCACTGTGTCTGTAAACTCTTCAAAATGCTTTCTTTTGCCCACTGTAGGCCTGGCTTGGCATGAATATTAAACACAGGGAGGCCTTGTTTCTTGGAAGACAGGATTAGGGAGTTAGCTAGATCAGCAGCCTGAAACCAGAATGTTTGTGGTAGGATTAGTAAATGGGTCAGTGAGCTAAAAGACAGACTGTTTGTGCTAGCTAAGATAAGAGGGGGAGCACCGTTTACTAAGAACAAGATAACAGACAAGAGAGGTTGGGAGTGTAAAACTGAGGTAAAGTTGACCATGGACAGTGCGTGGACAGAGCATGCTATACAGGAATTGATTCCTGCAAAGTAACCAAGCAGGGCTGGCTCTAACTATTTTGCCGTCCCAAGCAAAAAACCAAAAACCTAGCACCGCCCCGCTGAGACAACCCCCCCACCCGGCCCGAGTGCCGCCCCGCCAATACAAAAACAAAAAAACCCCTGAGCGCCGCCCCGCCCAAACAACACCCCCCCGAGCGCCGCGCCGCCGAAACAACCACCCCCTCCAAGCGCCTCCCTGCCAAAGTAAAAAAAAACAAACAAACCAAAGCACCGCCCCAAGATTGGCTGCCCCTTAGGAGGTGCCGCCCCAAGCACGTGCTTGGTCGGCTGGTGCCGGCCCTGTAACCAAGCCAAACCCAAAACATGATGCAAGGTCTGTGGGGAGAATAGGCTGTACAGGCACAGCTCCAATCCAGCCACAGAAATGTTGATATCTATGAGCAGATCGCTGGGGCCACAAGAGGGACCTGCAGCAGCGCCACATGAAAGCCAAGAAGCTGTGTAGCAGGCGTACCAGAAGGTAAGGGAGGCTAACAATTGCTCTGGTGTGGACCTGCCACTTTTACGAAGAGCTGCATGTTATCCTGAGACAAGACCCCACTCCCAAGAACCCCAAGGATACTTCGGAGGAGCCTGCGTCCGTGGCCCCCTACCATGAACACCAAGGAGGAGTTGGTGGATGAGCAAGAGGAAGAATATGGGGGACAGGTGATCAGAGCATGTTTTGACTCCAGCTCAGCGAGCCAGGACATGTTTTGATTCCAGCACAGTCCAGCCAGTCCCTACAGTCCAGTAGGAGTGAGTTTGATGCAGGGGAAGCAACCTCTGGCAAGTATGCAGTTTGTTTTGAAATTACAGGGATGGAACCCCCTAGGTAGCAGGACACAGCTGTTGATTTACACTTTTTTACTTACGCGAGAAGAGACATTGAAATAACCAATAAAGTTTGCTATCTGCTTCTCATCCCCCTCTAGAGTTAGGCAGAGGAACACTCTGTTTATATGCACCAGGATGTTCTGTGAATCCTCCGTAGATATCATGATGTAAGTTTCCTGAAGGTAGCTACAATTCTCTGCCGAAGGTTTCTGGGGATGGCTGCCTTATTTCTTCCGCCGCAGTAGGACACTTTCCCAAGCCACTCATTGATTACTTTAGCAGAAACCATTGCGGCATACACAGGCTAGTACCATATGGTTCTGGGTAGCACCCTGACACCTGCAGGAGCTGTTCCCTTTCAGCCTTCAGGAGTGAGATATCAGCTAAAATCACCACCATCTGTGAAAAATGGTGCCTGTATTCAGTTCAATTGCCCTGTACAGTAGCTGGTGCTAACATCATTCACAAACAATATTAATAGATGAATTGGAAATATTATATTACTACATACACAGCATTCACCGCTGGGTCCATACAGGGCTGCAAAAGAGCAAGGATAGGCAGAGCACACTACATCAACACACACTACTCTTGCTCACTATTAAAATGGTCTTTCAAAGCCTCCCTGAGCCATATAGCTCCATGTTGAGCTCTTCTTATAGTCCCGGTAACTGGCGGCTCAAAATCAGCAGGCATCTGCTCCACCTCTGCTCTCCACCTCAGCAGAAACTTCCCCCCTTTGCTTCACAGATATTATGCAGGACATAGCAGACAGCTAACCATTTGGATATTTTTTTCAATTAGGTTCAATCTCATGAGTAAACAGCACAGCGAGCCTTCAAACAACCAAAGGCACATTCAGCTGTCATTCTGTACCTCCTCAGTGTCTAGTTGAAGTGCTCCTTGGTGCTGTTGAGGTGGCCGGTGTACAGTTTCATGAGCCCTGCAAGCAAGGAGTAGGCTGGGTCTCCCAGGATCACTCTTGGCATTTCAACATCACCAATGGTAATCTGTTACCTGCACACTCAGAGGCACCCCACCTTTAGCCTTCTGTGGGCTCAAGGTGAAACCTGGTTAATTTAGGCACCCCCATCCTTTCCCAATTCCTAGGGGTCAGGGACACCCATACCCAGTTCCTATGGCTCAGGGTATAACCTGGTTAATTTAAGTACCCACCCTTACCCAGTTCCTTGGGCTCAGGTCATAATCTTCTGTGGGTTTGTGGGGCCTTTTACCAGTGAAAGAGCCTTACACCGTAATATCCTTAACCTCTATCTATTAACAGTCACCAAAACAGAATACACACGCTAAGTATACAATGCTCCCCACTCCCAATAAAGCAGACAAACTTTTCCTGGTGGCCAGTCAGGATCAGGTCATCCACGGTTCCTCCAACTTCTACACAATATGGTTGGCAGAGTGTTGAGGTCTGGTGGCTCTGATCTTGTGTCCTGGAATTAGGATTCCTTTTGGACCCCAGGTTATTTAGTCAAACTTGAGTCCTGTTTAGCTGTACCTTAACCAATCATTTTAAACTAAAGTGCTACAAAACAGTATTTTTCACCAATCTTAGCCCATCACAAAACAATTCTTTAACCAATCAGACCCCACCACTTTGGTTGATTTAAAGCTTGCAAAATTAGTTATGAAACAGACAAACACTCAAAGAATCAGACAGAGACCATACAGATAAACAGTAGAGAAGTGGGGACCATAAAGGCAAAACGATGAAAATATAGATTTCACACTCACAACTGTTGATTAGAGGTTCCTTGCCAGAGCGGATGCTATCAAAGTTTTCTTTAAAGATCTTAAGCTCCGTTTCTTTATCTAGCAATGGCGTATACTATTAGGACAGGATCACCTTCTTAACTGTCTGATATTACATTGTTTCAATGTAATTTAGATGGAATGTGAGGATGTGACTTTCTGCTTCTTAGCTCATGGCTACTACTGTTTACTACAGAAAAAGGCCTCAGACCTCACAGTCAGGAAAGAAAGTCCTTGCTTGTGACTTTCTGAACAGTCCTGTGTTCTTAAAGTTGCACACCTCATGCATCTTCCCTAACCAGCCCATACTAGCGTCAGGAAAGCATCCCTGATGATCCACCAGCTCTTGCATTATCATGGAAAATGGTATCTGGCTGTTAATCTGGCACGCCCATAGAAAAGTAGCCCTTTCAGTTGATGTACTGTGTGCCAAAATGGGGATGTGCATGCCATCTATTGCCCCACTGCAGTTTGGGAACCCCACGTTGCTGCAAAACCATCCACTATGTCCTGCGAACCAGGATGCAATTAATGGCCCTAAACACCTGCATCACAACAGCCCACGTGGTGGATTTTCCAAATCCAAATTGATTCTCGACTGATCAGTAGCAATCTGGCATTGCAAGTTTCCACAGTGCGATCACCATTCTCTTCTCTATTGTCAGGGCAGATCTTGTTTTGGCGTCGCTGCACTGAAAGGGTTGGGGCGATTTCGACACACAGGTCTGGGAATGCGGCCCTGCACATCCGAAAGTTCGGCAGCCACTGCTCATCATCCAAACCTGTATGACAATGTGATCCCACCAGTCAGTGCTTGTTTCTCAGGCCCAGAACCAGCACTCCACCATCTGAAGCTGCTTGTGAATACCGCTAACAACCCTGAATTGTTTCTTTCTATGTCCTACCACAATCTAGCCTCTAAGGAATCAACATGTTTCCCGCGGCTCCTCTTGCAAGTCTGTAAATATTGCAGGATCATGGGGCCCATGCTCACAACACTCATGACAATAGTGCAGAGCTGTGCAGGCTCCATGCTTCCGTCGGAGATGACAAACAGTGAGGAGAGTCACATGGGTGTGTGGGATTTTGAAAAGAAGTGTGAAATATTATGTGGTGCAGATGCAATTATGGGATGGAGAACACTGCATGATGGGAAATTGAACCCATGCTCCCAGTCAGCCCCATGAGGCCTTGCAAAAAACTTCCCAAAACACCCTGCTCTGGATTGGAGCAAGCTGCACAGTGGGATAGCTACCCATGGTGCACTGCACTCTACATTGACACAAACATTCCTGGTGAGGACATGCACCACCAACACAAGAAGTGTAGTGTGGACCAGCACAAGTGATGTAATAACACTGGCAGATGAATGTCAACGTAACTTAGGTTGACATAATTTTGTAATGCAGATATTGCCTAAGTTTGGGCTGATCAAGGACTAGAGTAGTCAGGTGCAGCAGCCTTCTGCCAGGAAACACATCAGAGTTCCACTCCACCATGACTGAACCTCATAGCCGAGCCACTGGAAACACATGGGAGCTGAGGGTGACAACCCACTGTGGCCATCAGAAGACACTCCAGTGATGGAACAGAGGAGGGACCCCCAAGTCCAACCCGTGATGATGTTTGAATGACTGAAACAAAGGTAAGAAGTGACCCAGGCAGCATGCTTAGGGTTATCAGGTCCTGAGCAAGGGCCACTGTTTCGAAGGGCCCTGGGTTGGAACCTGGTGGAGTAGGGTGAGCCCTGGGTTCCCCTACCTCTCCCCCAGTAGCGCAGCCAGGTCCGGAGCGCAGGGGAAGCGGCGATATAAAAAGACGCCTCCCCCTGTACTCACCTGGCGGCGCTTCGGGTCTTCGGCGGCTCACTCCGGGTCTTTGGTGGTACCTGCCGCCAAAATGCCGCCGAAGACCCAGAGCGCCGCCGAGTGAGTGCAAGAAGCGGCGCTTAAAAAGAAGCGGCGCCTTTTTTTAGTGCTGCTAAAAAAAGGCGCCGCTTCCGATGCTTCTGCTCAAGGGGGAGCGGCCGCTCCCCCTGCTCCCCCCCGGCTACGCTACTGCTCTCCCCCTCACCAGTGGGTGACACTACCCAGAACTGCAACTGCCAGGGAAATTGACCTTTGGACTCTCGCTGTTAGGCGTTACACCCCAGAGTATCGCCATTAGGTGGTAATGGCCAGCCCGGAGAACACAGCCAACTCCCCAACACATGATGGAGAATGTGGGTGTGACCATGGGCAGTGCGTATAATAGGTTGAGGAAGGCTGTGCCTCTCCAAACAGCCCTGCGTGGCCCCATCCATGCTCCGCCCTGAGGTCCCCTCCTGCTGCTAGTTGGCCCCAGCCCAGGCAGACTGCTCCTCTTCCGGGAAGCCTGCTGGGGCTGGGACTAGGACTAGGGTGGCTGGGGCTTGGGGTTACTGGGGCTCCCCAGCACTCCAGGGCTAGGGGGAAAGAGGGCCACCTGCTGGGTGCTCCAATGTTTGGGGGGCAGGGCTGTGCGCTGCCCACCCACCTGGAGCTCTGGGGTTTGTGGGGGGGAGGGGCTATGCGCTGCCCATCAGGTGCTCTGGGGCTGGAGGCACTCGGGTGACCTGGGGCTGGGAGGGAGAGCTGGTGGTTGTGGGGTGGGGAGGCTGGCGGCTGGAGGGGGGGGAGAAAGGGGAGGGGTCTCAGGCAGAAGGGGTGGGCTGGGATGGGGGCTAGCCTCCCTGAACCAGTGATTCACCCACTGCCCATGAGTGTGATGGGTGCACTCACCTCTTTTGAGCGCCTCCTGTCAGCTGGGTGTAAACCTGCACTCTCTGCTCACGTGCCCCCTGTTGGCTGTTGCTCTTGTCAGGTAGGTCCTCAGTGGCTCAGCCTCTGGCCGAGTCATACACAGTCTAAAATGGATGAACCCCTTCCAGGGTAACAAAGGTCCAACAAGGACTACCACCATGCCCTTGTTGGTGTCTGCGGTTGTGTTTCTGGGCTTAGTTCTCAGCCACTTCTGGGCTAGTTTTAAGTCTGTCACTGCCCTGTTTTTAAGCACTGCCTCCAGGGCTTTCTCCCTGGAGGCTCTTTGTCCTCAGTGGTTCTCTGGTGTCATGTTTAAGTTCTAGCCACTTTCTTGGGCTTTTAGTACTGAGTCTTATCCCCTTCTTGGGGCTTAGGTCACTTCCACAGTGGCCGGTGGGGGAACATGGGCCTGCCCACTACTCCGGGTCCTAACCCAGGAACCCTACAAAGAGCAGTCCCATGCTGCTTCCCTTAAGTCCAATGCTGCTATTCCCTGGGCCACTTCCCACATAAGCCTTTCCTCTTTACCCTTACTTCAGGGTTCTCTGCCTGTTTCCTGCTTGAGCCAGGTCTCTCTCAGGCCTCTTTACTCATGGAGTTTTTCAGCCTTCCAGTCCTTCTTCCACCTTCTGGTCCCAGCCAGCAACTGACCTACTCAGCCCCTGCAGCTCCTTTTATCTGAGCCTGGTGGGTTCTGATTGGCTGCTTCCCTGCACCCTTTCTAGGCAGGCCTGGAAGATCCACCTTTACTGCTCCTTTTCTGGGGTGGGCTGTAGTAGGACCACGAGGCTTTCAGCAGGGGGCCTCAATTGTAGGGTTCCCAATTCTGGTTGGACGTATTCCTGGAGATTTCATCTCATTGCCAACCCCAAGCATGAACATTATTAGTTAAAACCTCCAAAATCATTAGATTTTAAAAAATAATAAATGTTGGGGTCATTTTATTTTCCCTCTGGTTATTGAACCTTTAGGGTTCATGATATCAAGCTTTTCTCTATAAGCATGACAGTTAGAAGCTTACTTTTTTATTTTTAGTAAAATATGAGATTCTCATGTAATCACCTGACTCCAGGAGCTGGGACTTTAAGAAAGACAGTTGGCAACAGTGGGGCAAACCTTGCTTCCACTCAAGTCCATCGATTTCAATGGGAGTAGGAACAGGCAGTGAATGAACAGCTTCGTTCAGCCCCAAACTAATATATAAACTTACAGGAAACTGATGTATGTGAACTTATTGTTGCTCTGTATACACCTTCATGCTAGTATTTTAGGTTTTAAAAGTTAGATACATTGGAATAGAGCCATATTTAAATGTAAGGCATGCGGGTCAAACGATGCATTCACTTCATTAAGTCTGAATTTGGCCCATATGTTTTCCACTTCTTGCTCTAAAGTAAGAATAAATATAGCACAACGCAAAAGGACCTGTTTCCTCTCACTTACACTGGTTTTACACCACTGTTTTTCACAGACTTCAGTGGAGTTGCTTGTGATTCACTGTTCACACTACGACAAGAGACAAATCAGAGTATCATAATTTCCAAGCGAGACAAAAAGAAATTTCACACTGCAGTTCTACCAGAAGCCACTAGGTGGCACCATTCTAACACTAATCAGGCAATATATTAATTCAAGGTGATGGTGCACTGTCTCTCTTTCTGGTAAAGTTAAAACAATTTAAAACTGCTTTCATTTCTAAACATGCACATCAATCATCTTTTTTATTGCAACTTCCCTATTCGGGATCGGTGACTTTTATATCTTCTTCCAAATTTCATGATGATATGCCAGGCTGTCACCCAGATTGGTCTCTCTCAGATCCACGAATACCTGGTCCATGTACCAACTCTGTGGACTCCTCTTTGGTTGCCTTCCATCCACAATCCTTCAAGAGCCATCCTACCAATATAGTGCTCCAGTCTCCATGGGATATGCCCATACCAATATAGCCTAGCGTCCCCTCAACTTGTCTTCAATTGGAGCAACCCACAGCGTGTCCCTTACAACCTCATTTTGTTTCCTGTCACAGAGTATCCAATCACTTGACCATCTCAACATCTTCACTTCTGTGCTAGAGAGCTACGGTAGTCACTCCATCACACATACTCTGGATAAAATGGACATATCTTTCTGGCACACCTCTCCATCGCAAACTCCACCAAACTGGGTCTCTTGATACACCTTCTCCAGGTCCACAAAGACCATCCTGGTTGCCATCTCTTTTCCCTGAATGTCTCCAAGAGGATTCATAGTGCATAGATGGCATCAGTTGTGCTCCTTCACAGCATGAACTCATACTAACCTTTCCAAATTTCAATCATGCCACACAGACGCTTTTGAATAATCTTCTCCCATACTTTCATAGCATGTGATGTCAGCTTAATTGGGTGATCAATTAGCACACAGTGTAATATCTCCGTTGTGTTTAAAAATAGGCACCACAAAGCTTTTATGCCATTCATACAACATTTTCCCTTTCTTAAGAATATAATTGAACAAACTTGGAAGATACTTGGTGACTTCCCTTCCCAGTGACTTCACTGCATCCACTGGTACTTCATCTGGCTCAGGTGATTCCTTCTTGTTCATTTCCCAAGTGACTGTGCAATCTCTTTGTCCTTTATGAAGAAAATAAGAAAAGGAATACTTGTGGCACCTTAGAACAGTCCGCTTCGTCGGATGCATAGAATGGAACATACAGTAGGAGGGTATTTATACATTCAGAGAAACATGAATAGTCCACGAAAGCTTATGCTGAAATAAATTTGTTAGTCTCTAAGGTGCCACAAGTATTCCTTTTCTTATTTTCTTTTTGCTGACACAGACTAACATGGCTACTACTCTGAAATTTGTCCTTTATGAAATCTATCATGCCCTGATTCAGCTTACATGTTTTTAATTCCTCCCTTGGGTTCTGTAAGGATCCACAGGACTGGAATCTGGGACTGCGGCTACCAGGCAACCAACCTCCTCATATTGCTACCCAGCAGCAGCTGTAACCGGCCTGATCCCTTTGACCCAAAATCCACAGAGATTGCATGACAGATTATAGCTGCCACTGGGTGACAGTGTGGAGATTGGTTGCTTGGGACCCAAGTTGAAGTCCTGCTCATCCTTATCAGTTCTCCTTATTCATCACTTTTTCAGAATAATCACTCCAAACTTTGTTGATTGATTCACCATTCATTTGCAATATACCATACTCGTTTCTAATGTAAGCAAACTCATTCACTGCCCTTATCATTAAGGTTAAGATTTTGTCATGGTTATTTGTAATAAAAGTCACAGACAGGTCTTGGGTAATAAACAAAAATTCATGGAAGCCCACGACCTGTCCCTGACTTTTACTAAAAATAACCAGGGGATGGGCTGACTGCCAGGGGTGGGGACTGAAGCCAGAGCCCCGCAGCTCAGGCCCTGCCATGGGGACTGACTGTTCCAGCCCCTGCTGCAGCTGCTGCAACAGGGGCTGAAGCCAAAGAAGTCACGGAATCCGTGACCTCTGTGACTAAATCATATCCTTACTCATCATTTTCTCTCTTGCCCTGGTGGGTCTACGAGATAGAAGACTATCTCTCATGTCCTACTCGGTTATACAGCGTGGCACCATCCACATTTTTAACTGCCATGATGCATCTTTTGGCCTCCTTTTTTGGCCCCCGTATATCTTATCACTGCTCAACCCACTGGCCTGCCATTTTTTGAAGGTTACCATTTTTTTCCTCAATAGATTCTTTAACTTGAGGATTCCACCACCAAGTCTCCCTACTTGTTCTTTTCAGAGCTGGTTTCATCACGCCTCGGACTTCATGTGCCGTTTCCAGCAAAGTTGACTTTAGTTTGAACCAGTTGCTCTCTGCACATCCTTGTGTGGGGTCAGGAAGTATACACATTCCTCCATGTTTGAAAGTTTTTTTGTTCCCATCTTTAAAGTGTCCACCAATTAAGCCTTTCCTGGGCCCAGGGTCTCAGATGCTTCGTAAGTCTCTGCACTCTAAAGTCTACAAGAAGAAGTTTGTGTTCTCTCTCAATGTACTCGCCAGGTATCACCTAACAATTGATTACTTGTAATCGGCCTCTTATTATTATTAAAAAGAAGTCAATTTGGGACTAGTGTCCCCCACTGGCATTAATTATGAGATGGCTTTTCCTCTTCTGAAAGTGTGTGTTTGCAATCACCATGTCCAGTGCCAGACAAGTCGGTAAGACATTATCCCCCTCAGAGTTCCTGGCTCCTATGCCGTGCCCTCCATGGACTGGTTCATGTCCAGCCTTTGCAGTGCCTACAGATGCATTTAGAGCTGCTTCAATAATTACCTTTTCATTGGGTGGTATGTTTCCAGTAAGGCACAACTACTCACCAAAAAAATCCTCTTTTACCCCTAACTGTATTGCATAACCACTTACCATATGGATAGTTACTAGGGCTGCCAAGCAATTCAAAAAATTAATCGCGATTAATCACGCTGTTAAAGAATAATAGAATACCATTTATTTAAATATTTGTGGATGTTTTCTACATTTTCAAATATATTTATTTCAATTACAACACAGAATACAAAGTGTACAGTGCTCACATTTTTATTACAAATATTTAAACTGTAAAAAACAAAAGAAATCATATTTTTCAATTCACTTAATACAAGTATTGTAGTGCAATCTCTATCATAAAAGCTAAACTTACAAAAGTAGAATTATGTAAAAAAATAACTGCATTCAAAAATAAAAGAATGTAAAACTTTAGAGCCTACAAGTCCAATCTGTCCTACTTCTTGTTCAGCCAAACAAGTTTGTTTACATTTGCATAAGATAATGCTGTCTGCTTCTTGTTTACAGTGTCACCTGAAAGTGAGAAGAGGCATTGGTATGGCACTGTTGTAGCTGGTGTTGCAAGATATTTACATGCCAGATGCACTAAAGATTCATATAAGAAAAAAAGAAATACTTGTGGCACCTTAGAGACTAACAAATTTATTTCAGCAAAAGCTTTCGTGGGTTAGAACCCACTTCATCAGATGCATGGAATGGAACATACAGTGGACAGATATTTATACATATACGGTCACGCTGACTCTACTCTGCTGTCTTTTCACCCGCTTCTGACGTGAGCCCTGCTTCTACAAATCTCGCGTTATTACAGCTAGAGTTAGCCTGACTCTTGCTCATATATAGGCCTGCATCCAAATTCCCTCTACCGACTTCCACATCTGTAATCAATTGCCCTATTGATTGAATGAGGTGTGAATGAGTGAGGCTTGGAAGACACCCACCTCCAGACACTGCGACAGTTGGAGAGGGGATGGGAGCCAGATCAAAGGACAATCAAAGAAGAGCAGACATATTGACGGCCTTGGGTATTAGAAGCAAGCACCACCTTTGGGAAACACCCTCTTTAAGCAGCCTTGGGACAACACCCAGAGAAAAGCAGCACAAAGACCAACAGACACAGACCCAGATTTTGAATCTGGAGTGGATTTGCATAAGAGGGAAGCTGCTATAAAAGTGAGGTGTCTTGCAGAAGGACCCCGGGTCTTGTCTTGTCACCATCGGAGCATCGATCCGGATTGGCAGAAGCCCGGCTCCATCCCTCCCCCATCTAACTCACCTGGCCAGTGCAGTTAAGGGGAGCAACCAGTTGGTAACAACAGCAAGATGGAGTGTGTTTGTGTGTGTGTGAGTGCATGAGTGTGATATATATATCATATGCATATGCTAGAGTATTGATTGATACCTGTATTACTAATAAATGTGGCGTTTTGCCTTAATCCCCTTGGAAAGATCCTGTATAGTACTTTGAGTACAACATTTCCTGGCTGGTCCTTGAAAGGTAGTATGTGCCTTCCCATCTCCCTGTGCACTTCTACCTTTACTGCTAAAGTTGTGAGGCCCAGAAACTATAGTCGTGTCTTTGGTGGACCCCAGTTCTAGTCTGAATGGAGATAGCACATGCAATGCATTGTTGGGGTTTACTTGCTTATCTGGACTCCACCAGCCCTTCCGAAAAAAGATGGCAGAAAAGAGAAATTCTACATCAGAATGAAGAGCAGAAGGATTGTCAGCCTTGAAGGGGAAGAACTGGTGGAGATGGACTCTTATAAGATCTTGTGATAAAGAGGAAAGACGAGGGAATGTGCAATAGGATGTGGGAGCAAGTGAGAAAAGAGGGACTATAATGTCACGCAGGAGTTGGAGAGGACTCTGTGTAAGTCCTTATAGGTCACGAAGATTTCTAGGCTGAAGCCTTGCTAGCATGGCAGGATGTGGAACAAGTAATGTTTCTGCAACAAAAAGAGGCAATTAAAGCTAAACTGCCCCAAATTGAATCAACACAGCCTATTCAAAGTGAAACTAATACAGAGAGAGACAGTCTCAGATCCAACCAAACCTGCCATTATAATGTAGGAGAAATTCTAGAATTACAGAGCATATCCCTGATTGAGCTAACCTCGTTATCTCTAGCCTGACTCTTCCTTGCACATTTTCTATCTGCCCCTGGACATTTCCACTGCTTGCATCCGATGAAGTGGGTATTCACCCACGAAAGCTTATGCTCCAATACCTCTGTTAGCCTATAAGGTTCCACAGGACTCTTTGTCGCTTCTACAGAGCATATTGGTAACTCCACCAAAAAGGAAAAATTATTTTTTAGAAGTCGAGAATAGCCATTGAAAATGAATCAAAGACGGGATTTCCTGGCAGTGGTGTAGCCAGGTTTAGAGCACAGGGGGAGCAGAGCGGAGCTAAAAAAAGGTGCCAGGAGCAAAAAGCGTCGGGAGCAAAAAAAGGCACCGGGAACAAAAAAAATTGCTCCGCTCTGGCTGCAGCGTAGGATCAAAAGGCATCGGGAGCAAAAAAAGGCGCCGGGAGCAAAAAAAAATGCTCCGCAGCAAAAGGCATTGGGAGCAAAAAAAGGCACTGCTTCTGCTCAGTGGGGGAGCGGCCGCTCCCTCTGCTCCCCCCCTGGCTACACTACTGTTTCCTGGATCAGAAATCACAGACGATCTGGTCTATGCAATTAGTCCAGGATTAAAGTTCAGAATTTATTTGTATGCAGGGCTTAAATTCTCACTATTTCCCAGAGCCCTGGGGCTCAGGTCTTCAGCCCCGTGGGGCACGCTGGGGCTCCCGTGGGTTTGAAAATATTTACCAGAGCTCCTCTCCAGATGGCTCTGACTGAATTTAAGCCCTGCTTGTAGGGCAAGGATCTCACATTGCCCAACTGATCCTTCAAATACATCATCAAAACAAAGGCCCAGAGCTCTACCAAAAACTCACTAAGGCAGCTCAAAATCCTAGAGAGACTCCATAGGACTTCCTGGGGCATGCAATGTATCTTCATCAATGAATTATCTTTGCATCAGAGAGGCAGATTCTGCACTAAAAAAATCAGCCTGAACTGAACAGCTTTTAATCACAATGATAACGTTAGAGCAACCATACAACTTTACTTCCATGGTTTAAATGTAGCTGGGCACTGGGGAGGACTCAGCCTGCGACCAGCTCCCAAAGAAGGTCAGAATTCCAAGAATAAATAGAGTTCTCCTTCAGAAATTAAGCCCTTTTGTAATAGAGGCTTAATAACCCACTACACAGAGTCATTATCACCACTACCTTGCAGCCATTCTGAGAATACACAAATACTTCTCTGCCATTCGCTAGGCTTGTAAAGGTTTCACCCTGTGGTAAGAGGTCATCTAATTGTCATTTGTTTCATTAACCCCCTCATTCCTGAATTTAATACAGATGAGTCTATATGGGTGCCAAATAGAGTGGGAAATGTTACGTGAGTGGGTGTGACATGAAAGGCCTAAGAAGAGGGACAGCAGCAATAAACAGGAGAAGGCATATAAAGGGAGCCCTGAGCAGCAGTCTGCAGAGAAAGGAAGAGTAAAGATGCATAGAGCAAGAGATTCTAGCTGCAGGAGGCTCAGCCTAGGGGAAATGGAAGGGGCAGTTGGGTCTGGCCACTCTTGAGAGTCTGAGGAAAAGACGGCATTGTTGGATGGAGTGGGAAGTGTGAGGCGTGTTGGATCCAATGAAGAATGAAGATTGACTGTGGTCTGGGCCTGTGTACAATGGAACAGAACAGTGGGAGGAAAGGAAAAATCAAATGCACAAATACAAAGTGAGGAATAACTGGACAGGCGGTAGTTCTTCAGAAAAGGAGCTGTGGGTTATAGTGGATCACAAACTGAATATGAGCCAACAATGCAATGAAGTTGCAAAAAAGACTAATATTATTCTGGGGTGTATTAACAGGAGATCTGTGTGTAAAACAAAGGAGGTAATTGACCCATTCTACTTGGCACTAGAGAGTCCTCAGCTGAGGTACTGTATCCGGTTCTGAATGCCCCACTTCTAGAAAGATGTGGACAAATTGGAGAGAGTCCAGAGGAGAACAACAAAAATAATAAAAGGTTTAATAACCTGACCACCGAGGATAGGTTAAAAAATCTGGGCATGTTTATTCTTGAGAAAAGAAGGCTGAAGGGGGAACCTGAGAACAGCTTTCAAATAGGGTAAGGGGTGTTGTAAAGAGGGTGGTAATCAATTGAAAGTAGGACAAGAAATAATGGGTTTATTCTGCCACTAAGGAGATTTAGGTTAGATACTACTATGAACAACTTCCTAGCTAGAAGGGTAGCTAAGGTTAGGGCAGGGTAGAGTGGAAAAGGTTAACAAGGGCGGTTGTGGAATCCCAGTCACTGAAGGTTTTTAAGAACAGGTTAGGCAAACACCTGTCCAGATTTACTTGTTCCTGCCTCTCAGGGAGAATGGACTAGGGGACCTCTCAAGGTCCTTCCAGCCCTACATTTCTATAATTCTATGAATTAACTAGAGAGGGGTGAGCTAAAGCAAGGCTGCTGCCAGTGGGGAGAACATGGGAGATGGAGCCAGAAGTGTGAAACATGAAATGAATAAAAACTGCTGGTTTGAGGGAGTGGAAGAAGTGGTGCAGCATCAGAGAGGCCAGGGGCTGACACTAGTGCATCCCATCAAAAGCACCCTTTTGATCTAATGCTAAAGGTGTCACCAGCACTTTAGAGCCAAAGAGTTCAAGCCATTACACGGCACTCCAGCATTATCACCTACTTTCATTAATCTCACCTCATTCTTGGAGTTCATCTTGCTCATTTCACCACCCTTTGTTTCAAGTCTGCTCAAACCACATCTTTGCTGTGTTGAGGGTTCACCGTGTTCACCTCTAGTGATGCTATTTTCTGTGCTTTTCCACAAGATGGTGTTGTTAAACTCCGGCAGCCCTGACTGTGTTGTTACCCGACTACTATAGTAGTTAATAGTAATCCCTTAACAAACAATACACCAGGATTTGGAGTGTCTTGTGGCGAGAGTAATTTTTGCACAGCTTTATTATTTTAAAAAATATTTGTCTTTACACAAGTAGGAAGAATTAATCTATAAATCCCACCAATGGAAGAAAAAGTTGTTAGAAATATTAATTAAAGTACTTGTAACAGAGTTTGTAATTTAAAGTGGTCATTGTCATTCACTCATGTAGCAAATAAATGTGTTAGTCTTTAAGGTGCCACAAGTACTCCTTGTTCTTTTTGCCGATACAAACTAACACGGCTACTACTCTGAATCATGTAGTTTTTGGTTACTAACGATGGCAAGAGGCTCACTATAGATGCCAGCTTGGATAGGTAGAAAATTTCTATTGTTCTGCAAATGACTGGGGAGTCCGCTTGCAGCTAATTTAGCACTTGAAAATTCCTAGGAATTACAAAATAAATAAGTTGCATTAAAAGGCAACACATTCATACAAAGCATTTCCCTTTGTTCCTACCAGAATCCACAATTATGCAAGACTGTGTGATTTGCTTCTTCTATAGTAAAGTGAAATAAATTGGTGTGCATATCATCTATCCCATTTTGACACCAGCAGAGCTCTCACTGACATGGTTTTTAGCATGTTATATTACAGTAATTAAGTCTGTTTTGTGGTAATGCAAAGAGTGTTCCACCAATAACTGGTATCATGAAGATTATGCCCTGGGTTCCCCATTAGTTTTGATTCAGTACAAATATTCACATTAGTTACGTTTTTGAAATCTTTTTTGGCTCAAGGCCCCACTGAACATTGCGTACATGGAGTTAATACAGATACCTATTGTGCAGCTATTTAGAGCAGGGACTATCTTTTTGCTATGTGTTTGCACCACGCCTAGCACTATCAGGTCCTCCTCCGTGCCTAGGATTCTTACTCAATACTGCAAAATAATTTTTAAAAACCCACCACACGCTGAGCCCCACCTGCTTTTTTTTTTTTACACCAGCAGCCTATTGTATCCCAAACTTTTTCAGCTCCCCTCCTGACAAAGAATTAAACTCTTCTGTAGAAAGAGAGAAAGGAAACAATGAATGAAGTAGACTGCCCTCAGACCTAAATAGTATAATAGCTTTTGGGCAGTGGCGGAGAAAAAGTGTGTCTAGTGAGGAAAAAGGCCCATATCTCAGGGGTTTATTGTCAATAATTAGTCGGAATGGGAGGTGGTGTAGCTTTTATCTTCCTGTGGATACAGCCTCAGTGAGCAACCGCAAATAAAGATCTTTATGTGGTTAATAGGTGTTTCAAAGAGTACAGGTTGTGTTTTTGCATCAGTGAATTTGTATGTTTAGTAAAATTTGGCAAAAACAAACTGTTTACATCTTGTGTAGGACATTATGTTTCAGGGGAGTTTGGCGGGGAGGGGTGGTTGTTTTTTTTTTTAAAAAAAAGTTCTGAATACAAACCCACAAGCTTATCATAGGTCACGGACAACTTTAGTATCCATTTCTATGGAAGATCTCCATATCTGGGTCAGCGCTGACACTCTACTTTTGCCACCTGACTTATCTTCCACAGCCCAGTGGTGGCTGGTGCCAAAATAAGTGGTGGAACTGGGGCTGATGACAAAAGACCCTTCTCCCCTCCAACCCCCTAGCCTACAGAAATTACATCTGCCACCACTGCCACCAAATACAATCAGCCAACCAATTAAACAATTCTGGGGAAGTTCCAGAAGGCTAGAAGAGTACTAATGCTGTGCCAATGTTCTAAAAGGGCGAGTGGGCTACACAGGGCCGGCTCCAGGCACCAGCTTTCCAAGCTGGTGCTTGGGGCGGCATCGAGAATGGGGCGGCAGTCCGAGTCCCCCGGCGGCAGTTTGGCGGCAGGTCCACTCTTCCCACCGCCGAAATGCCACCGCGGGACTCGGACTGCCGCCCCATTCTCACCCGCCGTGGTGGCAATGGGGCGGCAGGTCCGCCGCTCTTCTCTTGCCACTGCGGGGCCCCAACGTCAGCCTGCGTCGGGGGCGGGGCCCCGCAACGTCCGCCTGCGTCGGGGGCTGCGGCGACTGCTTGGGGCAGCACAATTGTGAGAGCCACTCCTGGGGATACAACAGGCCAATTAGCCTGACATCAGTCCAGGACAAAATAATGAAAAAGCTGATACAAGATTCAATCCATAAAGTACTAAAGGATGGAAATATAATTAATGCCAGTCAACCTGGTTTTATGAAAAAATAGGTCTTCTTGGACAACCCTGATTTCTTTCTTTGATGTGATTAAAATACAAGTTGGCTGACAAAGGCAACTGCATAGGTGTAATATACTTGTATATTATATGTATATTTGTAAGACATTTGGCTTCAGTATCGGATGACATTCTGATTAAAGCATTAGTACGATGAAATAAAGCATGTTAAATGGATTAAGAACTGGCTGACAGCTCAGAAAGTAGTAGTCAATGGAGAATCAGCAATGAATGGAAGTGTTTCTACTGGGGTTCCACAGTAATTAGCTCTAAGCCTAACTCTATTCCATATTTTCTTCAGTGATCTGAAAGGAAATATAAAATTACTGCTGACAAACTGGTGTAGAGCTGAAGAACGAAATTGTTTCTTTTTAATTACTATTATCATGAAGACTTTATTAATATGACTTTATTTTGTATCAAATGAACGAAGAGAACTGCGTGAGTAAAGTTTTATGAATGAAACAGCCTTCATTCATAGAACCGGCTATTGCAATAACTGGCTAAATGGCAATAAAGCTGCTCATTAAGTCCTCACAGTTTGCCCTTATTGAAACATTGTAACCCCTGTTTACTGTTTGCCTCCCAACATTGTAAATTGTTCATTACACTTGTTTTAATAAGACTCCATATTGTAACAAACTCCATTTTGAAATGCTTACTCCATTTTGCAAAACCCTGATGTAACCTTATTAACTTAGTTCAGATGTGTGAATGAGGTATGCATGGACAATGGAAGCAACCTGAGTCCAGCCCCAGCCTGTCCTGATAAAGCAAAGTGAAGACACCAATGGCTGAAGATGCAGACAACAGCCCTGACAAGTGAGAAGAGTCCACCCTAAAAGAAAAGAACAAAGGTGCAACTGAAACAAGATCAAAGTCAGGTCCGAGGCTGAAAGTCACGTCTGCAATTGACGTGTGATCAGTCACACAGTACCCAGAGGCAGCGTGACACAGCAAGACCCATACTCTTGTTCAAACTACAGCCTATAAAAAGAATGGGTGAGATGGAAGATTTTGGGTAACGCTCTGCTGCCAACATCGAAAGGCATCGATGTGCGCCTGACAGAGACCCGGCTCTTCCTCGTGCCCGTCTTTCCTAGCCAGTTAGCTGCCACGAGCTACGAACTCAAGCTGCAAACCCAAGCTACGGTCAGGACTGGTATACAGCAGCTGCAGAACATTGTGTGTGTGTGTGTGTGTGTGTGTGTGTGTGTGTGTGTGTGTGTATTAGCTATTGGTTATAAATCAAATTGTGTTCTCATAATAAACGTGGCATATTGCCTTGTCCCCTGAAAAGATCCTGTATATTTTTATCAGCATAACACTGGTGGATAACAAAGATTAGCAGAGTGATAAATAATTGTGAGAACTGGGCAGCCATACAGAGTGATGGGGATCTCTTGGTAAACTGGGCTCATTCAAACAAAAGGTGTGTTAATATAGCCAACTGCAAGATCATACACCCAAGAACAAAGAAAGGCCATACCTACAGAATGAAAGACTGTCTCCTGGAAAGTAGGACTTTGGAAAGGAATTAGGGGTCATAGTGGACAAGCAACTGCACATGAGCTCCCAGTGTGATGCTGTAGCAAGAAGGGCTAATGTGATCCTGGGGTGTACAAACAGGGGAGTAGTGAATAGGAGTAGGCAGATGATTTTACCTCTGTATGTGGCATTGGTGAGACAGATTAAAATACTGTGTACAGCTCTGTTGGCCATAATTTGAAAAGAAGCGTGAACAATTGGAGAGGGTGAAGAGAACAGCCAGAAAAATGATATGAGGGCTGGAAAAAATGCCTTGCAGTGAGAAAGGATTCAGTCTGTATAGTTTGTCAAAAAGAAGATTAAGAGGTGTCTTGATTACAGTGCAATCCTCTTCATGGGGAGAAAATACCAGGTACTAAAGGGTTCTTTTCATCTAGTGGGGAAAAGGCATAACAAGAATCATAGAATATCAGGGTTGGAAGGGACCTTAGAAGGTCATCTAGTCCAACCCCCTGCTCAAAGCAGGACCAATCCCCAATTTTTGCCCCATATCCCCAAATGGCCCCCTCAAGGATTGAACTCACAACCCTGGGTTTAGCAGGCCAATGCTCAAATCACTGAGCTATCCCTCCCCCACAAGAAGGAGTGGGGCTGGAAGTTAAAGCCAGACAAATTTCAATTAGAAACAAAAGCACAAATTTCTAGCAATAAGGGTGATTAAGCTCAGTACAAACTACTGATGGAAGTGATGGATTCTCCATCCTTGCGGTCTTCACATCAAGACTGGATGTTATCGAGTTCACTAACTGGATGAAATTCTATGGCCTGTGTTATACAGGAGCCCTAGCTAGATGATCTAATAGTCCCTTTTGCCCTTAAAATCTATGAATCCCAGGCTCCTCCCCTCCCCCAACCGCACCACCACCTCTTAGCTCCTGAAAATGAACAGGCAGTTTCCCCTTGCTGGGTCACGCAGACTACCCCCTTTACTCCCTTGCCACTGTTCTACCCAATGTAATGATCTTGGGGGTCATTAAACAACAACCCCAGCAACCTCCAGAGCACATTTCTAAATTCCTATATTCATAATACTGTCCCTTTTGAGGGAGCGTCTCTAAATTATAATCTTCCACAAACATCTCCTTGAGAGCAGAGTGGCCAGCTTCTTCTCTCCCAGGGCCTTAGTTCTTTGCTGCCTGAACTCCTTGTTATGCTCCTTAGGTAGGGATGGAGCCCTGCACTCAGGCGAAATCTGTGCTCATAAATCTCATTCTGCCCCAAAGATCACTGAAAAGGGAGCCTGTAAGTTTGCTCTGATCTCAACATCGCTTTATGGAGTCAATGGGGTGGAGGATCTCAACAAGCCTGGTAATTGTGGCTCGAAATGAGGGGCCAATAGGCCAGTGAACCACCAATTCAATTCTCTCTTTCTTTAATGAAACAAAAACTCTTGGTCCTTGTTTTCACTGGGAAAAGGGTGTGTTCTTAACTTGTGTTAGTTAACACATGGTAAAATCCTAGTGAAGGCAATTTGTGGTTTTAATTAACTCTGCCATCCCCAGAACGGACAGCCAACTGCGACCAGATATCGTCATCACCAACGAGGATCGGAAGAAGATCATCATGGTGGACACCACAGTGCCCTTCGAAAACAGGACCCCGGCTTTCCACGACGCCCGATCTCGAAAGCTGGAGAAATACGCCACTCTGGCCGAAACCTTGAGAGCTAAGGGTTATCAGGTTCAGACACATGCACTGATCGTCAGAGCCCTGGGTGCATGGGACCCTGGTAACAAGCGAGTGCTGAGAGAATGTGGAGTCGGTCAATGCTAAGCTTGGCTGATGTGGCAACTCATGGTGTCGGACACCATCAGATGGTCAAGAGACATCTACATAGAACACATCAATGGACATTGTTCAATACCAGAAGGGATGAGCGTATACTAGAATGAGCAATACCAGATGAGCAATAGGGACGAGCAAAAGGGAGCAATAGGGATGAACAAAAGGGATGAGCAATACCAGAAGGGCACCAGCGTAAAGCCCTGCAAATAGTTTGATTGTTACAAAAGCAGCACTGGGTTGGGGTGGAAGGGAGACACAGGAAGTGTTCCCCCCCCCCCCCCAACTTCTTTAAATGCTCACTGCAATACAGGGTGATCCCTTCCAACCACAACCAGGGCATGCTCGGGAAAGCGTGGTTGTGTGACCCAGAATTCACCAAACAGGGGTGGATTACTTAAACCGCAAACAATTCGATAAGGGTTGGCACTTCCCCCATTTTCCCTAGGTAACCAAATGCAATATCACTCTCCTGAGGGTAACAGAGACAGTAAGGGAGCAGATGCTGCAAGCGTCTGGGTACAGACCTGGTCCTTGTGCTGCAATGATGCCAGAAGAGTTAATACTGGAGTGGCACGGGAATGTGTCTTACTGTAGTGGACGAAATAAGGCAGACTTTTCCAGAAACCTTCTGCAAAGAATTGCAGAGTACCTCCATGAAAGCTTCCTAGAGATCTCAAGGGAGGATTCTCAGGCCATCCCCAGACACATAACCAGTCTTTTTTGGTGAGCACCCTTGGCGTAGCTGGAATGGCCACCGATAACCACTATACCTATTTTTTTGTTCAGATTCAACGTTAAAAATAATAACATGCAACTCCTACAGTTTGACTGAAAATGTGTACTCACCAGAGGTGCCTTCCCCAGCCTCACGCTCCGCCGCCAACTGGTCCTGTAAGGGGATGGGCTCCAGAATAAAAAAATGTTCTTGGCTGTCAGGAAGAATGGATCCTCCACTTACCTGCCGTGCGTTCACCTCCTCCTCTTCCTCGTCAACAATGTCCTCCTCATTGTTGCCCGAGGTCGACTGTGACCCCTGGGAGTTATCCACAGAGCGTTTTGGAGCAGCGGTGGGGTCACCGCCTAGAGTTGCATGCAGCTCCTCATAGAAGCAGCATGTCTGTGGCTCAAAACCAGAATGACTGTTGGCCTCCCTTGTCTTCTGGTACGCTTCCAGTCCCAAATTTCCCCAAAAATGTGTGTTCTGCATTGTACAGACCTCACCTGGACAGGTCAGATATTTTAGGTCCATTGGCTCTGTCAGGGGACAATATCCTACAGCTTGCTACCTTAAATAGTTACCCACACAGTTCAGTTTAAACACAACACTGGATTAGTTTAATTAAAGAATAAAACAACTTTATTTTACTACAAAGAGATACATTTTAAATAGGGCTGTCAATTAATCGCAATTAACTCATATGATTAACTCAAAAAATTGAATTGTGATTTTAAAAAATTGCAATTACAGTTTTAATCGCACTGTAAAACAATAGAATACCAACTGAAATTTATTAAATATTTTAGATGATTTTCTACAATTTTCAAATGTATTGATTTCAATTACAACACAATACAAAGTATACAGTGCTCACTTTATATTATTTTTATTACAAATATTTGTACTGTAAAAATGATAAAGAAATAATATTTTTGAATTCTACTCATACAGTACTGTAGTGCAATCTCTATTATTAAAGTGCAATTTACAAATTTAGATTTTTTTTGGTTACATAACTACACTCAAAAATAAAATAATTTAAAACTTTAGAGCCTACAAGTCCACTCACTCCTACTTCTTGTTCAGCCAATCGCTCAGACAAACAAGTTTGTTTACATGTGCAGGAGATAATGCTGCCCGCTTCTTGTCTACAATGTCACCTGAAAGTGAGAACAGGGGTTTGCAAGGCACTACTATAGCTGGCATCGCAAGATATTTACGTGCCAGTTATGCTAAAGATTCATATATCCCTTCATGCTTCAACCACCATTCCAGAGGACATGCGTCCATGCTGATGACGGGTTCTGCTTGATAATGATCCAAAGCAGTGCGGACCAACACATGTTCATTTTCAGTATCAGAGTCGGATTCCACCAGAAGAAGGCTGATTTTTTTTTTGGTTGTTCGGGTTCTGTAGTTTCCGAATTGGAGTGTTACCTTGAGGGTTACCAATTTGTTGTAGGTTTAGCATTTTAAAATAAGTAAAAGAAAAGACAGACGCAAGGGTGCCAGGAGCCTGCAACACACCCCTATTGAAATGTCAGAGGAGGGCAGATTGACGACTCTAAAGATCAGACAGGCACCTATCAATGGGGACAAGATAGCTGTGATCAAAATCAGCATGGGGTAACTCCCTGAGAGACTTGATGAAAGAATAAGATAAAGGATGAGAAGGACAATTTAAAAACACAAGCACTCATCAAACAATAACAATTGATTACAGCATGATGGTGCAAAACTCATTGGTCCCAATGAAGGAAAATCACTATATAAAAAGGGTGCCTTGCCATGAAACTTTGGGTTTGTCCTGCCAAGACTTCCCCGGAGCATCATGCTGCAACCGACAGAACCCGGCTCCTACCTACCAGTGATCAACCTAGCTGGCCACTAGATTGATACGGACTCTGGACTGGTAACTATAACATCGACTGATGGGACAGAGTGTGTGTGTGTGGTGTGATTGAATGCATATGCTAATTGTTGTATCTTCAATAAACACAGCGTATTGCCTTTTCCCCAAAAAAAGATCCCGTGTGCTTCTTATAAGCATAACACCAGGAGGTTAAACGCCTTGTGACAGTGGACAAATGGCATTATATTGATAATCTGGCAACACAAGCAGAGGATGCATCTGCTCATGATGAAAAAGGAACCGTCTACAAAATGACGCGACTTATCAGCGGTAAACGGCAGACACCAACAAACACTCTCATCAGGAACAAAGGAAAAAGAATAAGAAATGTGCTGGACAGAGCATTTCAAAGAATTTTTGAACAGGGAGCCACCTAAAGAGGAAGCAAACATCCAGGAAGCAAAAGAAGATCTTGATATCAACACAGACACCCCCAACTAAGGAAGAGATCATTCAAGCCACCAAATCCTTTAAAAATGGGAAAGCTCCTGGGAAGGATAACTTGAACGCAGAATTGTTCAAGGTAAACCCTAAATTAGCAGCATCTATCCTCGCCCCTCTATTTACATCGGTCTGGGAAAGGGGAAAAGTGCCAGATGAGTGGACCAATGAGATTATAGTGAAGATACCAAAAAAAGGAACTCTCGGTGATTGTAATAACTGGCATGGTATCACACTTTTATCTGTGCCAAGCAAAGTATTGTGTAAGATCGTAATCCAGTGTATATCAGAGGCAGTTGATAGTGTTCTCAAAAAAGAGCAAGCTGGTTTTCGGACAGGATGTGGATACACAGACCAGATCTTCTCTCTACGAAACATAATAGAACAGTGCTTAGAATGGCAATGCCAACTCTACATAAATTTCATAGACTTTGAGAAGGCTTTTGATAGCATTCACAGGACCAGCCTATGGCGCATTCTGTGAGCATATGGAATTCCTTTCCGTATAATCAATGTCATCAAAAGCTTCTATTTCAACTTTACATGCAGTGTTGATCAGTGAGCTCAGTTTTGAAGTCAAAACAGGAGTACATCAGGGGTGTGTCATGTCTGCAATCCTCTTCAACATTGCCATCAACTGGGTAATGCGGCTGTGATGCTCTGTACTTCGTGGGAACACCCTACACCCCCATGTTCATCTTTATAAAATGATTGTGTGGTATCCAATGCAAAATTTGTCATGTTGGGTGTCTTCAGAAGGCTCATAATGCACTGAGCATGGCTGTTATAGTGATGTTATAGTAATTGTTATAGTAATGTTATAGGTTATAATTTCATATATATAGTTATGAGGCTGAAAATGTATCCTCATGGCTTAAAGAAAACCTGGACAAAAACTCTCCAAGAACAGAGAGGCAGTTCACACCTCGTCAGGGCATGGATGGGACAAACCCAGCCCAGCCCAGGAACAATGGACTCAAGGGAGTCACCCCTTCCTTTGGTCAGTTTGGGACTGCGATGAGGTAATGCTCACCTGACTCTGAAGGTGGGGGGGCAAAGCCAAGAGGAAAGAAAGGACATGATAAAAGGGAGAGACATTTTGCCATGCTCTCTCTCTTCCACCTACATCTACAGACATCACCACCACCAAGTGACTGAAACACTGATCAAAGTGCAGAGCCTGACTGAAAAATAACCAGCCAGCCTGTGGTGAGAAGCATCTAAGTTTTTAAGGACACTCTAAGTGTTAAGATCAGCTTAGAATGCGTTTTGCTTTTATTTCATTTGACCAAATCTGACTTGTTATGCTTTGACTTATAATCACTTAAAATCTATCTTTATAGTTAATAAATCTGTTTGTTTATTCTACCTGAAGCAGTGCATTAGGTTTGAAGTGTGTCAGAGGCTCTCCTTGGGTTAACAAGCCTGGTACATATCAATTTCTTTGTTAAATTGACGAACTCATATAAGCTTGCAGTGTCCAGCGGGCATAACTGGACACTGCAAAACGGAGGTTTCTAGGGTTGTGTCTGGAACTGGAGATATTGGCTCGTGTCATTCGCTTGAAAGTAGCTGGGAGCAGCTTACATGCCAGAGGCTGTGCGTGAACAGCCCAGGAGTGGGGGTTCTCACAGCAGAGCAGGGTAAGGCTGGCTCCCAGAGTCAAGGATTGGAGAGGCCTAGTAGATCACCGATCCAGATAACACCAGAGGGGAACATCACAGCGGCGTACAACAGAAGTGATGCCAAGAGGCATTAAATGGACACTCTTCTCATCCCTTGAAGACCCCGACTTCGCAGATGATGTCGCTCTCCTATCACATACCCAACACCATATACAAGAAAAAACTCGACTCAATGCATTCAGCCAGCAAATTGGACTGAAAATCAATCGCAATAAGACAGATATCATGACCTTTAATATTGCCTTAGCATCACCAGTATGGATAGAGGATTATGTTCTCACCAATGTAGAAACATTTACATACTTGGGCAGCACCATCAGCCAGGATGGTGGAACAAGCCAGGACAGGAGGAACAAAATCAATAAAGTCAGCAACACTTTCAGGAGCTTAAATACAGTCTGGAAATGATCAAAATACAGCACCAAAACCAAACTCAAGATTTATCAGAGCTGCGTACTTTCAACACTACTTTATAGTTCAGAATGCTGGGGAATGAGAAAGTATGACCTATCCAAACTCTTCATTCCATACAACCTGCCTCAGAAAAATCCTCCGTATCTTTTTGCCCAGAACAATCTGAAACCAAGATCTATTGACACAGTGCAGCCACAAGGATCTGAGCACCATCATTGCCAGGAGGTGTTGGAGATGGATCAGTCATGTGTTTCGGATAGAAACTGATTCCATCACCAGAATAGCAATAAGATGGACACATGAAGGCAAGCGAAAATGAAGCTGTCCGAAAACAACATGATGAAGAGCTGTGGCAGCCGAGCGGAAAAACCTGGGGCACAGCTGGGGAACTATTGAAAGACCTGCCAGAAACAGACAGGCGTGGAGGAGCTTCGTCATTGCCCTAAACAACAGAGGCATAATACGAACATGATGAGGATGAGGATGACGATGACGTACATTTCACCAGGATATTATTGACCAACAAGTTATTAATTTTCAAATGCTACCTCACAACTACCTCAAATGCTACCACTTGTGAGGTAGCATTTGAAAATTAATTACTTGTTGCATATTTTGCATATTTTGTACAAAGAATTGCATATTTTGTACAAAGATTATTACAATAGTGAGTAGGGTGTGAGTACAGGGGAGCATTCAGTCACAACGTATTACATTAAAGCCAGCTAGAAATACACAGTAATTTCTTCATATTTATTTTCCATTTAAGCAATTCTTGCAGCTGCCAAAGGAATTAGATGTGTTTGTAAATGAGGGAAAAGTGGCCCACCATCATAAATAAGAGGGAGGCGATCCGTGCTTTTGCAATGCCATGCTAGGTAAACCAGGGGACAATCTCCCTATTAAGACATCATACACACATGGAAGGCATTGGAAAACCCCTGCTTTAGAGAATTATGTTAAAGCAAAATGTGGAAAGCTCATGTGCAAAGATAAAACCAAACAGATTATTAAACAGCTCAAAGAGTATATTATAGGGACTTTTCACAGCTTTTAATTAGCTCATTCTTTAGTCCCTTTTCATAGGAGTAGTCCTCTTGGGGTCAATATTTACACTGGAGTCAATGAACTACTCACATCAGGAAGATCCCATACATCTTTCATGACCTCTCAGGTCCTTGAGGAATAGCTGGGAGAAATGAAAACAAGGAAGCAACTGTGTTCAAGTAAATTCAGAAAGAGACACAAGTAGAAGACCAATCACCAGTTGGAAATGGAGAAAGCTAGAAGGAATAAAACACACTAATCCCAGCCTCATGGCATTCGCAGGAAAGTGGTGGTTGTTTCAATATATATTTTTAAGGGCATAGTATCTCACCTCATTATCATGAGAATTAGATGTGTCTGCTCTGGGACGTACTCCCCAACGAAAACCTTGTACTTCCTTTCAGATATTGCCACAACACATTCACTGTTGCAGTGAGCAAGCCATCTGCTTACTCAGAAAACAGGAGATTCTGAACTTTCAGGCAAAGGGTTTCTTCAGATCAATTGTGAAGGGGGAGAAAAAAGGTACAATTTAGAAAATGCAATTCAGAAACAGTTTTATACATTTGTTTTATACATTATATATTTTATAAATTTGTTTTATATAAGTATTCATGTACTTTAAAGAGTTTTCTTTCTGCTATTGCTTCACTTTGAAATTGAACAATTTTCAAATACGAGCATAATCAAAATTTTTATGTTTTGTTTTTATTTTATTACAAAAGGGTAGAATTTGCATTTTAAAATTAACTAAAATGTCTGAATCTAGTTGCAATGACTCCTAACTAATTCTTGTGAGTTGTTCAGTTTATATACTCTAGCACTAAAAGCAATTTCTAGACCACTGGTTTAAAGGTTCTTTTTTCCCCCTATTGCTGTTTTATGTAATTTGAACTTCAGCTTAACAAGTCAATAACTATCTGCAATATAACACAACTACAGGGTGGGAAAGAGTTATATCTTCTGACTGGAGCATAAAACTTGGAAACAGCCATTATAGATTCTGCCCCTGCTCCTAGCACGACCTTAGACAAGTCACTTAACCCTACTCAGTTTCATTTTCTCCTTTTCTACAAATGGGGATACTTACCAACCTCCAAAAATGTGGAGAGACTTAATTCACTTTGGCAAAAAGCTAAGAAATGCTTGGATGAATAATGCTATTGTTACCTACATTCACATGCAGTCTTTTTATACTGTGTTCACCAATTGAGCAGTGTAGCCTTCTTAAAATAATGCCAATTAAAATACATCTATTAAAACAGAACATGCATATTAATGTGACAAATTCCTGTCATTCACTTGGCCACTGAAGAAAGAGACTACTGAAAATACATATATATTTTCTGGACAGCAAGTTAAGTGCTGGTACTGTTAAAGTAAGAGAGTCCTATTGCTGATATTCAGGAACTGCATAAACATTGCATTAAAAAGGAGTAGTGCTCTAAAACTGAGTCAGATGCAGAGGTTCTTGCTTATTTTTCACTTGGTCCTTAGTCAATGTTTGCCTGAGTAAATACTGTGGGCGGAAGTCAATTGGAGTTTTATCATGTACTTCATTGGGACTAGGATTTCGTTCTTATGATTTGATTCCAAGGTTTGAAGGATTTCTGTCACTTATTTTGCTAATTAAACTCCACCTTCCCCCCTTCCAGATGCAGTTTCAACTGAAAACAAACAATCCCACTGCATGCCCTAAATTTTTATGTAGCGTTGCATAGTGCTAGGAGTGTCCATTAACATATCAGGGAATGGCCCCCATTTCTGTCCAGTATGGATTTGTAATTCTTTAATGCTAACTGAGATCTTGTTCCACCAAAAACCTAGAGTTTAATATCTCAGATGAAACATGCATTAGAACTGCAAAGATTTCATTCTTATTCAAGTTCGTTTCAAAGACTTCTTTGGTGATACTGTTTCAAAGTTGCCTCTATTTTAAGAAAAGATTTTTTAACTCCCCCTTGAGCATCTATTAACATTTGTATCTGCCCCTTCTCAGGAAGTGAAAAATGAACCACCAAACCACAGAATTCGACGACTATTCGCCTCTATATGAGTCCTATAATGAAAATTATTACGATTCTTCAAAACCTTGCAGTAAAGAAGGCATCAAGAAGTTTGGATCACACTTTCTGCCCACACTTTACTCTCTGGTATTCCTGCTTGGCTTGGTAGGGAACTCTCTAGTCATTTTGGTCCTGTTCAAATACAAGAGGCTGAAGAGCATGACCGACGTTTATCTGCTCAACCTCGCAATCTCAGATTTGCTGTTTGTTTTCTCCCTTCCCTTTTGGTCTTATTATGCAGCAGATCAGTGGGTTTTCGGTGACGGATTGTGTAAAATCATTTCTTGGATCTATCTGGTTGGGTTTTACAGTGGGATATTTTTTATTATGCTCATGAGCATTGATAGATACTTGGCAATAGTTCATGCTGTGCTTGCCTTGAGAGCAAGAACGGTCACCTATGGCATCTTTACCAGTCTTATTGTATGGTTAGTAGCCATTTCAGCCTCAGTTCCAGAGCTGATATTTAGTGAATCCTATAAGGAACACAATCATACCACCTGCAAACCACGGTACCCTGGTAATTCCACAAACTGGAAGATTTTCTCCACTTTGGAAGTCAATATACTAGGGCTCATGATACCTTCAGTGGTTATGATTTTTTGCTACTCGATGATAATTAAAACCTTGCTGTACTGTAGAAGTGAGAAAAAGAATAAGGCTGTGAAGATGATCTTTGCTGTCATGATTGTGTTTTTTGTTTTTTGGACCCCTTACAACATTGTGCTTTTCTTACAATTGCTGGTAGGCCTGGGTGTCATTACAAAGTGTGAACTCAGCAAAGATCTGGACTATGCAATGCAAGGGACAGAAACACTGGCTTTTTTCCACTGTTGTCTCAATCCCGTTATCTATTTCTTTATGGGGGAAAAATTCAAGAAGTATGTGAAGTTGCTCTTTAAGAGCTGGGCGGTACCTAGAATGTTTTTTAAACGCTGTGGACTTCTCACCACTTACCACAGCGAATCAATCAGTTCATTCCACACACAGTCTACTGGGGATCAAGACGCTCTGTAAAGATACTGCAGTGTCTACCACAGTTACAAGAAAAACTGACAAACATCACAACATTAAAAAATGTCTCATTTAAGCTGAACAGATGTGCATTTAAAAATAAGCCAGCACCTTAAAATAAATGTACCATAAGCTTTCAGTCCTGCCTCTAGATTTTTTTGAATGTAATGAGAAAAAAAGAGAAAATGTTTGAGAAGTGAAACCTAGGCTAGGCTTTTGGAAATGTAAAATTAATTTCATATTACAAATCAGTGCCAAGTGGCAACAACATCTGCATTTACAGTGCTATTCAGTGCTTTTTGTTCTTCATCAGCACCAACAGCGAGCCCCACTAGGGGGAAAGAAAGGGAGGTGGAGCGATCAATAGTCGTCACAAAATGCTTTGGAAATCTTGGCATATTCAGGGATTATCATATTTAGTGTACTGGGCCCAATCCAGTTATCGGCATAGGGTTTGTTAGAGCAGAGTCCTAGTGTATAATCATTTATTTAGCATGCTTTCTCATTGAATATTTCCTAGATAATACATACTTTGTGTCTAAGAAAACTGAAACAAGATATATTTAAAATCTTGCTGTTCATCAAGACCTAAATTGTACAGTATGTTATACCATATATGTATGCTTTTTTTATATACATATATAGACATTTTGAATGAACCTGCCATCATGCTGTTACCTAGAATAGCAGTTTTACATAATAATTAACATGGACATTGTTAGAAATATTTTTAAATAAAAAAGGAGTTTTTTAAAAAAAACACCTACAATGCATCCTATGCGCATCATTTAAAACATTTTGTTCCTAGTCACGTTTTTAAGTGAAATTACTTTAAACACTCTTTAAAAAACAAGACTAATAAGCCTTTGAAAAATGTCCCCTCACAAAATGACATTAAGCAACGAAAGTCTCCAGTTGGTAGGGGAAGAAGCTGCCAAAGCAGGGACTACTGCATTAGGGGTGAGGGAGAAAAGAGGGCCCAGCCAGGGCCACCCCTCCTCACAGCATCCCCCTGGACCCAGTACTGTGCAGGAAAGACCACCCCATTGTGGGGGCACTAGGACCTACGGGATGCCTCTCCCTCTTCCCCCAGCCCCAATATGGCCTTGGCACAGCTAGTTGGCTGCTTCTGCTCCTAAGCAGGGACCTTTAGACATTCAGAGAACTTTCTGCAGTTTTGATTGGACTTTCTCTGCCCTGGGCTGTTTGCTCCAACCAGTAGCGTCGCCAGATCCGGAACACAGGGGGAACGGGGGGGGGGGGAGGGATAGCTCAGTGGTTTGAGCATTGGCCTGCTAAACCCAGGGTTGTGAGTTCAATCCTTGAGGGGGCCGTTTAGGGATCTGGGGCAAAAATTGGGGATTGGTCCTGCTTTGAGCAGGGGGTTGGACTAGATGACCTTCTAAGGTCCCTTCCAACTCTGAGATTCTATGATTCTATGAAAAAGGCACCTCCCCGCTCCCCCTGTACTCACCCAGCGGCGCCTCCGGGGGGGGTCCGGTACGCGTACTGGCAAGAGCCAGCGCCGTGCCGGACCAGCGGTGATGTAAAGGGCCCGGGGCTCCAGCCACTGCTGGGAGCCCCAGGCCCTTTAAAGCGCTGCTGGGGCTCGCGCGGCGCTTTAAAAGACCCGTGGCTCCACGCAGAGGCAGGAGCCCCGGGCCTTTTTCAGCACCACCCGAGCCCCGCTGCCGGAGCCGGGCTCGGGCGGGAATTTAAAAGGCCCGCGGCTCCTACAGCCGCGGGGAGCTGCGGGCCTTTTAAAGCGCCGCCCGAGCCCGGTTCCGGCAGCTGGGCTCGGGCGGCGCTTTAAAAGCAGCCACGGGCCTTTTAAATCCCCGCCCTAGCCCCGCTTCGCTCACAGGGGGAGCGGCCCCTGCTCCCACCCTGGCTCCGCTACTGGCTCCAACCCTTCCTCTCCCTCAGTCTCTTCACCTCAGTGTGACTTCACACCTGCCCCTCTTATTCTCTTCTCCCCTGCCCTGTCCCCCTCACCTCCTTCCCATTTCTTTCCATTTAGCTGATCCCCTACTAATTAAACCTAACCTTTTAAAAAATGGTGCCACTAACCTGACATTTGCTGCCATCACATGGGTCATTCTGCTGGCGTGCTAGAATCCTTCTCCTACCCTCTCTTTCCTGCTCTCTTTAGATTATAAACTCTTTTTGGGCAGGGCCCTTCTATTACTCTGCCTGCACAGTGCCTAGCCCTCTGGAGCTGCCCTGAGGCACTACTGTAACAAACATAATAAAATGACATGGGATAAGTGACCTGGAAGACTGGGTGAAATGTGTTGCCAGCTGCCTGTGGGAAGCAACAGCTGGGCAGTGCAGGGAGGGGCCGCTGCTTTTCAGGAGGAGAGATTGAAGGTAAGGCGAGGCCTGTCCGGGGTGTGTATGTGGCTTGAGTTGTTCAGGGGGCAGCTGAACCTTTACATTCCCCCACCCCACCCCCCACGCCCCCCCCACCCCACCCCCCCACACACAATCAAGCTATACAATTTGGGGGACAACGCCCCTCCCTACTATCTACCCTCTCACAAGACAGGCTGTCATAGGATTACCACCTGTAAAGGCCTTCTTCTGGTGTGGGGTGGTCTTGCAGGCATCCCACCATCATTTTCCCCTTCTCCGGGGGGGAGCCTCAAGAATCCTTCTCCAGCTCCAACAGGAACTTGCAACAGGTTAATGTATTACTTTGGACACCTCAGATCACAAATGGAAGCTCAATACCGTGATTCTGGCGCCACCACCTGCTGTGACACCAGGCTCTTCATCGGTCTCACTCGTCCTTTAGGCTGGAGGACGCCCAGGGTTATCCACCAGTGTGCAAAAGCTCAAACAAGCCACTCATGCAAACTCTGTCCTTCGGCATAATAGAAGTCTCACATCTCTCCTGGGATCTTTCCCAGCTGCCTTCCCTCTGAGCAGGGCAATAGCCTCTCTTGCTGCAGCGCTTCCTTCTCCCACTACCCAGGTCTCCTGGCTTCTGGCCTGTCTCCCTGTTGCCAGGGAGCAGCAGTGGGAGCCCCATGTCAGCAGTTCTCTCTGCCCATTTCCTGTCTGACTCACCCAGCTCTCCTCCCTCCAGGGCCCAGATTCCTGAGGCCTAATTGGAGGTCAGTTGACCTGTCATAGGCGCTGGTCTCTTCCCTTTTAAAGAGCCAGTGACACCCTATCGTTAAACTCAACAGCAATAGATTTTAAACTGATTAAAAGACTTTAAAAACCACTTCAGAATTAACTTGTGATACCATCGGATATCACTGAAACCAAGATCTTCACATAAAGATTAGAATATTATATGGACAATGAGAATTTCCACATAGTATGTTACTGAGCATTAGATATAATGTTTTTCCTGAAGAAAGGCTATAGCCCTTCATGCTTCAGTGCATTAGCAAACCACTGGTTTAAGAAGAAACCTCCACTATGAGCAAGTTAATTCATAAGTGCCCAGCATAAAGTTTCTTGCACATTTTTCTGAAGCATCTCATGCTGGCTACTGTCAAAGACAGTAGACTGAGCTAGAAGGACTATGGGTCTGAGCCACTTGGGAAACTCCTATGTTCCTAAGCACACGCAAGATACCAATAATGTATTGGCTCCATGATATTAGCTCCACAGTAAATTCTGATATGCATACATTCATTTACCATTTTTGTAATAAGACTAGCCTGCAAGCAGGACTGCAAGATTGGTCCGGAGAGATAATCCTAACTCTGCAACCCTTATAATCAGGTGAAAAAAGGATAAGCATGCTCTTTTGAAAGGTAAATATTCTGGGACTCATAATGGAATTTGTTTATTGCTGAAAAAAAACATGCACTTGCTACCCTTCATAGTAAAATAGTGATTAGTTAAATCAATGGACTATAAGCAGATGACAATGGTTGGTAAAACTCAGTCGATGTGGGATTATTATTCATACAGGCTGAAGTTCCTCCATCACTGTGCAATCACCAAATCAAAAGGTTTTGTGCCCAGAGCTCCACCAGGGAATTAAATCCAGGTTCTCACCAGCTGCTCTTCCAGGCTATGGGCAGAATAGGGGCAACAGTCCCTCTACACACACATTTCTGGAGAGTTTGGAACACTGGATCCACACACATGTGGAATCAACAACCCCTCCCCTAGGCCTGCACCAACCTGCCATTTCAACACTCACTTGAGTAGAGCCTTTTCTTTCCAGAACTCAGCAGCAACCACTTCCATGGCAGTTCTGTCTGACACCTCTCACATTTGGGGCACGACAGGGTTTAGCTGGCACACAGACTGCTTTGTGTGCAAGCTCCCTGCTGGGGTGAATGTCAGCCACAGTAATTAATGGACCACAGGTGCCAATGAAGCTGACAACCACCGAACTGTTCAGTGGAGAGAGAATTTTAAGCACTGTAAAACTGATCCTAGAGAAACCTACATACGTGAAAGCTGAGCACTGTCAGCGTTTCTTGACTTGACGATGGCTGGAGAGTGGTGAGGAGGGGAGGGCACCACTTAATAACGTGATCAGAGTCAATTATTCACTGCACCGGCTGGATCAGCAGCCAGAGTTCTGTACAGCTGAGGGAGTGGCCTAGTGGATAGAGCACTGAATTGGAATTCAGGTGACAGGAGTTCTATTTCTGGCTCTGTTCCGGCTAGGTGATCATCCCTCCCATTGGCAAAATAGGGATGATGATGATGATGATGACCTTCCTCGTAAAGCACTTGGCAATCTGCTGCTGAAAAGCACCATATCATAGCTAGGTATTAAGAACAGCTCTGAAAATAAAGCACGGCTTTCAATGTGTCACTATCACTAAGAACATGAATGAAGAATCACTTTAGCTGCGCAATAGTTTCCAAGCAGTTCATTCTTTTGTGTCCAGACCTACTGAATCACGAAGGACGATAGCGGACGCTTGAGTGAGTCATTCTTAGACTGGTGTTTCCACATCTCAGTTCCACAGAACACCCGTGTGGTGTTTTATGTAGTATTTAATCCTCTCTTCGGTTGACTTGAAGATTATGTGCAGTGGTTTTAGAAACAGAGGGGTTCTAGCGCGGTTTTTCCAGGAGCTTGCGTCATTGCAGGCACCCTTTATACAGAAACCGAAGGAAAGTTACAGCAATATACATTTTATTCTGAACCACCAAATTACATTGTACTCGTCCCTTTTGATTTCACAATGAAGCCCTTTAAGCATCCAAGCACTTATTCTCAGCTAGGGGAAATTCCAGCATTGGGAGCCAAGGTTTCCCTCCAATTCTTTGTCCTAGATCGCTCATTTTATGCCCATATTCTCGCCTCTGTCCTGTCATCTGTTTAGCTATGTTGTGAGGATGCATGGCTGCCTCAGCAACATCAGTGCTCCTCTGTCACCAGCAGGAGACCCATAACTGTGACACGCCCCACTCCAGGGCATACGTATTCCTTTTCTACCAGGACTCCTAACTCTTGCGTTTAGAGCAGCATCTTCCTCCCCCTGTACCACCCGGTTTATTAGCTTGAGTTTAAATATACAGTTATTTGTTCAAGCCAATTAGGTGCCATTATTGCTATAAATTAACAGTTAGTTTTAAATGCTGTTGCCAAATATTGAGGAAAGCACTTAAAATGCGCAAAAGCACCTCAATGGTTTCATTAGGGAAAAACACAAAGGGCTTATTATAAGCACAAGACTGGAAAGGAATGGTTGATATAAGCATTATAAGATTGCCGGTGCAGAAAGTCTTGTCACCACATCATAGCCTAATAATGCTGACAATCCTATTGTAACACAGCAAACAGTGAAAGCACATGCCACTGCCAGAAATGTAGGCAACCAAGAACTCAACAGGGCATTGCTGATTCAGATCTGGACCCTGACTCCAACATTTCCTGATCATGTCTCTTTCTAGAACGAACCCTCACTGGTACCACAAATCTGAGCTTCCATGAACTCGGAAGCCAAAACTTTGTGGCTAGGGCTACTTTCTTGTTACACTTAACACACTTTAAAAAAAAAATGCAGGATAAAAACCTGCCCCTCCAATGTGTAAACCTATCTCCCACTAAAATCAGTGCTGAGTGTTTTTTAACTGTATTTCCTGACTTTATAATGTGTAAGTAAGCCATGGCAGGGATTGTTGCATGTATGTATATGGGGGTAGAGATCATTTCATCCTCTGCACAGTACTGAGCACCTGCCAGTTCTTTTCTATGCGTGAGTCAATTCTCACACCTGATAAGCTCTTTCCATGCTATCTCCTTATCATGGTTTTGTTTAAACTAATCTTGAAGGATCTGCTTGTGAAGTTTTGACAGGTGTTAACATTTTGCTTCTGAGCAATACAGAGGATGCAGTTTGGGTACGGTAACCACACATTTCAGTTTTCACATGATTTCAGGTGGCCCAACACTCTTCCCCCTCCCCCTCCATCGCCCCCCCTCCCCCCACACACACTCACCAAAACCTCCCAAAACTCCCAGGATACTGACGTGCCAGTTTTTCATTTTATCAAAAATGACGGGGGGGGGGGGGGGGGGGGGGCTTGTGTGGTTGCTTGTTTGTTCATTTTTTAAATAACTGCAAACTATTTAAGATATATTGCTACAAAGAGAAGAATTTGCTCTCCATTTACCAGGAACAATCACTAGTGCAGTGAGTGCTTGGTGTCATTAGCAGGGACTGAAGTGAAGTGAAGAGAAGAGAAAAGCTGAATAAGTATAGACATTACCAAAGCTGCTTTTTTTGCTCAAAATGTATGTCAGTGACACCCGCTCAGCATTTCATGCTAAACATAGATACTAAGTTACTGGAAGAAAACCCTCTCCATGCTGAGAAATTCACACATGTTGCTGCTGAGTCAGAAGCCAGGCAGTCAACACCTGCAGACATTTAGCGTTTGGCTACACTTGCAAGTTAGGGCACATTAAATCAGCCCCGGGCGCCATAACTCCTGAGGTGTCCACACTGCCAAGGTACATAGAGCACCTGGACTCTGCCGCTGGAGCACCCCAGTAATCCACCTCCACGAGAAACACAGAGCTTGCTGTGCCCCGCGGTGCCAGTGTGGACGCCTATTATTAATGCGCTCTGATCGGCCTCCAGGAAGTGTCCCACAATGCCTGTTCTAGCCACTCTGGTCATCACTGAATTTTACTGCCCTGCCCTCAGGTGACCAACCATCAGACCCACCCTTTAAATTCTCTAGGAATTTTGAAAATCCCCTTCCTGTTTGCTCAGCCAGGCGTGGAGTGCTCTCAGCGCATCTTTCCAGGTGACCAAGCCTCCACGTGCCAGGTGATCCCCAGTATGGAGCAATGGTGAGGTGCTGGACCTCATCAGTGTTTGGGGGGTGGGGGGAAGCTGTCCAGTCCCAGCTGTGCTCCAGCCGTAGGAATTACAATACTTACAGGCAGATATCAAGAGCCATGATAGAAAGGGGCCATGACCCAGAACCAGAGGATTACCCAGCATCCATAGATGCATGCAGCCAGGAGCTGTTTTCAAGCCAGGAGGAAGGTAGCCAGTCTCAGTGGACAGTGCTTGGGGAAGAACAAACAGCAGAGGAGGCACCTGGTAAGCGCCTTTTATTTTGAGAAGGGAGTTGTTGGGTGTGGGCTGTTGGGGCGAGGAGGATTGCAGAAAGAAGGGTTAGAGCTGCATGAATGCCTAGATGCGGAATAGGGCGTTGATGTGCTCTCTCACATCACGGTAATCAGCCTCAGTGATCTCATCAAAGGTCTCATGCAGAAGCTGGGCAATCCACTAGAGCAGGTTCCTTGGGAGAGCTATTGTGCTCCTTGTCCCAGTCAGGCTAACATGTCCGTGCCACTGTGCCATGAGGGCTGAGGGGGGACCATTGGTGCACACAGGCAAGCCGCATAAGGGCCAAGGTGGAAGCCGTATCGTTGTAGAAGACCCTCCCTTGCTTCCCAGGTCATCCTCAGCAGCGAGATATCTTCCAGGACGAACCCATCCTGTGGAAAATGTGGGGACAGTGTTGAGTATAGGGGGCCCCTACAGCTGTTGGATCTCCCCAAGGCACAGGACCCCAGAGGACAGTACGGCCCTGGAACAATCAGTCCCCCCCACCCCTGTGGTTACTCACCATTTCGGGGCTCTTGTGGGTTACGTGCACTCGCCTTGTGCTATTGTGTGCAGCTTGTGCTATTGTGTGCACTGTGCTTGTCTTTAAGTTCGGCCAAATCATTGCCCTGTCTGGTGTGAAAAATGCTGCCTCTGTTAAATGTTGCATTTTGGCTTTACAGATGCAACCTTAAGATCAAAGCCGTCCTTGTTATCAACAGCCAGAAGGCTGCAAAGACTCAGGAAGCGGCCACGAAGAAGCAAGGAAGACCTTCTGCATGAAGTTATGCAGCAGTCCCTTACTGAAAATCAGAAACTACAGAAGTGGTGGGAGACCGAAAGCAGGGTCCACCAGCAGAATGTGGATCGCCAGCAACAAACCACGGAGCAGCTCCTAAGCATTATGGAGCGCCAAGCGGACTCAATGCAGGCACTCGTGGCACTGCATGCAGAGCAGAGCCGCACCCACCCACCCCTGCAGCCCTTGTCCCAAAATTCTTTCCTTTGCGCCCCAATGTCACCGCCAACCCAGTTTCCCCAACATCTGCCTTCTTATCGCCACCAGCTGCCTCCAACACCTGTAACTTCACCACCCAGCCCTGCAAACTACAACCCTTACCCACTGCACTTAATCCCCATCACCATGCATTCTAGCCAGCCTGCAGTGCAGCACTCATTGCACGGCACTCCAGACAGGAAGGCTGAATCTGATAACAGGACATACGCAAATCTGTGATTGTTCCATTCCCCATCCCGCCCCCTTCCCTCCTCCCACACAGCACAGATGTCATGTCATGTATGTTTCTCCAGCAGTTGGGTTTCTTTTCAATAAATGATTTTTTTGGCTTTGGAAACATTCTTTATTGCATTAAGTAAAAGATAGCGTAGCCCAGGCAAGCAACAGACACTGCTAGTCAGTGCATCATACGTAGCCAACACAGATGCCTACTAGCATTGGAACCACTGCACTTCACTCCCATGCAGGGCACCAAACATTACTGGTGGCTTTCAGCATCGAATTGTTCCATCAAGGCATCCCTTATGGCCCTGCGCTGTGCCCCGCTAATAACCCTGGTCTCTGGCTGTTGAAATTCAGCCTCCAGGCATTGAACCTCAGCAGTCCATGCCTGAGTGAAGCTTTCCCCCTCCCCTTCACAAATGTTATGGAGGGTACAGCACGCAGCTATAACCGTAGGGATGTTATCGGCCAGGTCCAACTTCTCATAAAGACAGCGCCAGTGGCCCTTTAAACGGCCAAAAGCTCACTCAGCAGTCATTCTGCACCATCTCAGCCTGTTGTTGAACTGCTCCTTGCTGTTGTCAGGGCTCCCTGTGTATGGTTTCATGAGCCATGGCATTAAAGGGTAGGTGGGGTCTCCAAGTATCACAATGGGCATTTTTACTCCCCCTAAGGTGATCTTCTGGTCCGAGAAGAAAGACCTGGCTTGCAGCTTCCTGAATAGGCCAGAGTTCCGAAAGATGTGTGTGTCATGCACCTTTCTGGACCAGCCTGAGTTAATGTCCGTGAAACACCCACGGTGATCCACAAGTGCCTGCAAAATCATAGATAAATACCCCTTCCGATTTATGTACTCAGAGGCTAGGTGGTCTGGTGCCAGAATAGGAATGTGTGTGCCATCTATTGCCCCTCTGCAGTTAGGGAAACCCATTTGTGCAAAGCCAGCCACAATGTCACGTACGTTACCCAGAGTTACGGTTCTTCTGAGCAGGATGCGATTAATGGCCCTGTACACTTGCATCAACACAATTCCAATGGTCGACTTGCCCGTTTCGAACTGGTAGCTGTCTGAAGTAGCCAGCTTCTAGATTGCAGTCGCCACATGCTTCTCCACCAGCAGGGCAGCTCAATCTCGTGTCCTTGCGCCACAGGGTAGGGGCGAGCTCATCACACAGTCCCATAAAAGTGGATTTCCTCATCCGAAAGCTCTGCAGCCACTGCTCATTATCTCAGACTTGCATAATGATGTGATCCCGTCACTCAGTGCTCAGTGCCCAAAAGCAGCATTAAACGGTGGTGAGCACATCCGTGAATGCCACAAGCAATCTCGTGTCGTATGTGTTATGCGTGTCAACATCATCATCGGACTCCTCACTGTCATTTTGTAGCTTAAGGAGTAATTCAACTGCAATTCGTGACGTGCTGATGAGACCCATCAGCATATTCCTCACAAGTTCGGGATCCATTCCCGCAGACCGAAAGGGAAGACAGAGCACGCAGTACAAAAACCGCTGAAAGATGGCGCCAAATGTGAACGGAAGCACAGGGATTTCTGGGATGCGAAGCGATGCATCATGGGGCATTGGGACATGACCCAGGATGCCCTGCGCGCCCCACCCCTTCCCACAAGCCACAGTGCCAGAATGGGAAAAGGTGCTCTGTGGGATCGCTGCCCATAATGCACTGCTTGCAGCTGACAGTGTGAACACACGGCAGCGCTTTCCCTGCTGCTTCTCCGAGGGCTGGTTTAACTCCCGGCGCTCTACATCTGCAAGTGTAGCTATAGTCTTATAAAAGTATGTCACTCTCCTAGGGAGCATTGCTTGACCCTCAAAGTATCTCCACAGAAATGCCTAGGTGTTTTTGTTTCTATTTCATTTTGAAAATATGCTGTCACCTTAAGTAAACACTATGGAACCAACAAAGCAGCACTGGCTAGCTAAGCCTTTAGAGCAGCGGTGTCCAATAGAAATTCTATGCTAGCCACACTTGTGATTTTGAATTTTTCTTATTAGCCACATTATAAAAAAGCCACATGCATTAGCCACAATTCAATAGCCTATTAGCCACATGTGGCTAGTGGCGAACGTATTGGACACCGCTGCTTTAGAGGGACTTAGCTAAGATAAAGCCAGAGGTGGACACTTGTGCTTGGTCCTTCAAGTATGCTTGTGGCCAACTTTGAGTGTACGGCTGATAAACATAACCTGCATACTAAGAAGAGTGGCTATTTTGCTACTAAAGCACCTGGGGAAGGAGCATGAGTATTGGGGGGGAGGGGATAACATTTCCTAATGTTTATGATCCATGTACTCACTGAAAGCAAATAGGGAATTAACACCACAGAGGGAGTACGGGAAAAGAAGAAACAAGGATGACAGACTGAAAGGAACAAGGATAACGAACTCTGTAGTCTCCTACAAGCATGACTGCTGGCACCCCAACGCTTAGCAAGAATTGCTTCATGTTCTGCAGCTTCCCTATCAGTGCAATCTCCCTTTCTGCATTTCTCAGAATAGAACCACCTTAGGGTAAAACAAAAAAACACAATGATATGGCAAGAAATCATCTCAACACTAAAAGCAGAAGATAACATGTTTTTAAAAGGGGAGGGGATTTGAGATAAGGGAGCATACATGCCAATATAACATTGACTTACATGCTTCTCTAGCAGCATTCCACAACTTATCAGTAGTGCCTTCTCTCTACAAAGCATCAGCCACCGACCCTTAAACCTTTTTACTCAAAGTTAAAGCTGGTTGAAAAATCTGACAGAACAGTTTTCTGTAGGAAAACAGAGTTTCATCAAAATCAAAGCATGTTGCAGGAATGTGCCAATTTTGGCCAAATTTTCAATGGGAGAAAGTAAAAAGCATTATTTCTAATTTCTTCTTTTGATAATGTCAAAACATTTAACTTGGCTATTGTTTTAATTAATTTGGTGTCGATGTTACAATGTTACATATTTCAATATATAATCAAATGTTAAATAAAATGTTGTGACATCATGAAATCCAGATGTTTTGGAGTTTTGTTTTGGAGATTCTGTTCTGCAGGAAATTTTGACTTTGTTCCAATTTAGAACAAAACAAATGTCAAGCGTTGGAATTTCCTGCGGAATGGAAATTCCATTTTCTTACCAGCTCTACCCACAGTAAGTTTACTATCATAGAATCATAGAAGATTAGAGCTGGAAGAGACCTCAGGAGGTCATCTAGTCCAATCCCCTGCTCAAAGCAGGACCAACCCCAACTAAATCATCCCAGCCAGAGCTTTGTTAAGCCAGGGCTTAAAAACCTCTAAGGATGAAGATTCCACTACCTCACTAAGTAACCGATTCCAGTGCTTCACCACCCTTCTAGTGAAATAGTGTTTCCTAATATCCAACCTAGACATCCCCCACTGCAACTTGAAACCATTGCTCTTGTTCTGTCATCTGCCACCACTGAGAACCATCCTCTCTGGAACCCCCCCTTCAGGTAGTTGAAGGCTGCTACCAAATCCCCCCTCATTCTTCTTTTCCGCAGACTAAATAAGCCCAGTTTCCCCCACCCCCTAATCATTTTCGTTGCCCTCTGCTGGACTCTCTCCAATTTGTCCACATCCTTTCTGTGGTAGGGGGCCACAAAAATGGATGCAATCTCATAATAATGTTTGTTAATGTTCATTCCAGGCTGTTTCGAGGGAAGATCAAAGAAAAAAATAGGCAAAGCAGGCAGTGTTGATGGCCTGAGGACCACATAAGATGGATATGTTCTCAAAACGGTTAACTGTCTTCATGCCTATGGGTGGGGGGTTTTAAAAATATGTAAAGAACATTAAAAAAACCCAGTAGGTCTGACCCTAGAGGAATGGTTAAAAAAACAAAACTTTGGGAGGTTATGAAAAAATTAATGTCCCAATTATGTACCCAGCAAACAGACAGAAAACAAATACTTAGCTATTTGGTTACCATTTATTTAAAACTCAAAGAAAACACATTCACCTGGGAAAAAAACCACCTGTCCAATTTTTTTAATATTAACATTTGGTAGAAATGCCTGATTTGATGAGAGTGTAATCAGAAGTTTACTAATTTTAGTTAAAATCAGCTGAAATAACGTCGTGGGTAGCACAGAGGCTCACTCAGCAATATGGTAAACCCTGTTAAACAGATACCATTACCTTAGGCTTGAATATTGACTGTGGGTAGCTCAGTCATTATGTTAATTGAATTTATTTCCCCTCCTTAAAAAACCCTTAACACCTTTGTGTCAACTGTCTGTAATGGGCCATGTTGATCATCACTTCAAAAGTTTCTACTGATAACAGTTCCTTTCAATTAATTAGCCTCTTAACATTGATATAGACACTCCCACCTTTTCATGTTTCTCTGAATGTATAAATATCTGATTACTGTATGTTCCATTCCATGCATCCAATGAAGTGGGTTCTTAACCCACGAAAGCTTATGCTGAAATAAATTTGTTAGTCTCTAAGGTGCCACAGGTATTTTTCTTGTTTTCTTCCTGTTAAACAGAGATATTTGATGTATGTTAATGTTAAATGTTTCCACAAACCAAAGCTCGCTGTTACAGTGATTATCATTTTGTCTCTGATATTTACATGGCAATGATTTGTGAGCCTGTTAAAACTTTTAAATAAACAAATTTTAAAAAACATTTTTTTCTTTTCTTTTTTTAAACAGAAATTATATTTTCATTGTTGCTATTCAATTTATACAGTGGTGGAATAATTTTACTGCATAAAACAATGAATGCATTAGCAGTCAGTTCTGTCTGCCTGCAGCAATACAACAAGAGTAAGACGACTCATAGGATAAATAATTTCTTTCAGACACATCTCTTTTTCAACTGAGTGATAGATTTTCATGTGGGAAAGCTGAAGAACCAGCAGAGTCCCAGAGAGCAGATTTAGGATTGTTATGTTTTACCAAAAGCCACCCACTCTGTTTTTGTTCAAAAGAATCTGCCAAGCAAATTAACTTTGTTTGCTGCTGCTCTGAAAAGTCTCCACTTTGAAGATTATGTAAAAAATGATACTGTGTGCAGGAAATTTAAGTGATCTAACCCTCAAATGAATGTACATAACAGATTAAAACATTAGATGGCTTTGCATTTAACAGGTGATTTCGTTAGAGCCTTAGAAAACAAGCCACAATGTAAAATGACAACACTCCCCATGTGATATTTCATTATTTACTAGATCAGCAATCTGATGCAGAATTTATTTTCCTTATATGAAATTTCTATTGCAGGAATGTCTTTGCACACGTACAGTGAAACCACAAACAATATTATAAACAGGATTTTGATAATTGTATTCAAGTATCAGAGGGGTAGCCGTGTTTGTCGCTTCTACAGATCCAGACTAAGGGTCCTGTGGCACCTTATAGACTAACAGAGGTATTGAAGCATAAGCTTTCGTGGGTGACATTGGGACATTTCCACTGCTTGCATCTGAAGAAGTGGGTATTCACCCACGAAAGCTTATGCTTCAATACCTCTGTTAGTCTATAAGATGCCACAGGACCCTTTGTCGATAATTGTATTGTAAACCATTTTACAATAAACTTATTGTTTTTGTCCATATTGTATGGTAGCCCAACACTATAAGTAGGGGCATTTCCAGCAGATCGAGGGACGTGATTATTCCCCTCTATTCGGCACTGGTGAGGCCTCATTTGGAGTACTGTGTCCAGTTTTGGGCCCCACACTACAAGAAGGATGTGGATAAATTGGAAAGAGTCCAACGGAGGGCAACAAAAATGATTAGGGGGCTGGAGCACATGACTTATGAGGAGAGGCTGAGGGAACTGGGATTGTTTAGCCTGCAGAAGAGAAGAGTGAGGAGGGATTTGATAGCTGCTTTCAACTACCTAAAAGGGGGTTCCAAAGAGGATGGATCTAGACTGTTCTCAGTGGTAGAAGATGACAGAACAAGGAGTAATGGTCTCAAGTTGCAGAGGGGGAGGTTTAGGTTGGATATTAGGAAAAACTTTTTCACTAGTAGGGTGGTGAAGCACTGGAATGGATTACCTAGGGAGGTGGTGGAATCTCCTTCCTTAGAGGTTTTTAAGGTCAGGCTTGACAAAGCCCTGGCTGGGATGATCTAGTTGGGGTTGGTCCTGCTTTGAGCACGGGGTTAGACTAGATGACCTCCTGAGGTCCCTTCCAACCCTGAGATTCTATGATTCTATGACTAAACATGGACTAAATTTCCAGTTAGGTATGTGAAAATATCTGCCTGATTTATGTACCTGAATGTCTGTTGGGTGTGTCTAATTTATACATGGGTATCAGATATCTGTGCACATACATTAAATGCACAGAGATTTGCATGCGTCTAATCAGCAGGGGGTTTTACGAATTTGCATGAACACACTAATCTGGTCTAGCAAAATCAGAGACAAAAAAATCCATGTAACTAAGGGAAAAGAAGGTTAAAAAAACAAAATCAAATGAGCAACATACACTAGTCACTACAGAGGAGATAAGCAGGGCATATCAGCCGAAGGGAATAAATGCAACAGACCTGGACATTTCAGTACTCCACTAGGGACTCTCTAATCTTTGTCTATATTTGTACTCTACCCGCTCCTGGCAACAGGTAACAGAAAAGGGTGAAGCTGAAGCAGCGCTGCAATTTAACTGCAAGTACAGACCGGATTAAGCAACATTTGGGATCTGCTGCACCCTCAAAAAAGGAGAAAAGTTGAAGTGAAAGCAGAAAACTTTTTTTTTTTAAATTAAGACGTGGCACTACCAAGCCCGGTGCCAGTCACTACTTTTACCACACTGCTTCTGTGCTGTGCAAATCTTTCCCCTGCCATCATCTGTTTTGTTTTCATTGTAACCTCTTTAGAGCAAGAACTGTATCTTCCTAAGTGCCTGTACAGTGCCTAGCACAATTTGGGTTCTACTGTAACAGAAAATAGCCATGACTCCAAATATACAGGGAGCACAGTTGGGAGCAGGAAGGTGCCATTTTTACACAGTCACTTTCTAGAGTGGAGCTGCACTTTGAGAAAAAATTTGCAGCACATTCACTTACATTCTTTTTACATTCCTGGTCTAAAGTTCCTTTAAAAGGGCAAAATCTGTGTGCTCAGGGCTAGACTATCCCATCACTACTCAGGAACATAGGGACGCTGCCATGCCAAGTCAAACCTGTGGTGCAGATTGTCATGAGTAGCACCAGATGCTTCAGAAGAAAGTGCAAGCAACTTCATCCTGGAGTATCACCAGTAGGGTGACCAGACATCCCGATACTATTGGGACCATCCCGCTATTAGGGGCTTTGTCTTATATTACACCCCACCCCATCCTGATTTTTCACACTTGCTATCTGGTCACCCTAACTATAAGAGCCTTCCCATTGAGAAACACCTCCTTCCTCCCATCAGTTAATTGTTGGCTTATGCCCTGAAGCATGAAGGTCCATAACTGTTTTATCCTATCTAATGTAACTGTGGATGTTTTTAACATAAATATCTAATCCTCTTAACCCTACTTGCATGCTGTACTGCTCAACGTCTGACATTTGTAATCAGCAGGGGATTTTGTCAATTTGCATGAACACACTAAACAGGTAACGGGGAAGAACTGAGCACTTACGAAGAACCTCAGGGTTCTCTCCCTTTGAATCAGGTCAGTGTCATTTTCACTGTCAAATCTCAAAAGCCACCAACACAGAAATGAGTGAAAGCCAAAATGCACTGGGTGACACAGCCCTCGGTTTTTAGAAGAATATTCAGGTTTTAAAACACTTGAGTACTGTACTCTGTTCCTGAACAGGCCAGCTCGGGCTTTGCAAACTCAGTCATGGCAATTGAACTCCTCATAGCTGACTCAGCAATGAAAGCTGAGTATCTTCCACTGAATGGCAGCTGAGAGCACTGAAAAACCCATTGAAGCTAGTGAGAACACCGAGCCAGTACCGGATTTACCATGGTGCTGGGCCCACGCTTCAAAGGGGCCCCGGCCTGGCCCGCTCTTCTCCGCCCCCTGCTCTCTCAGACTCTCCTGCAGGGGCAGAAGCTGGGGGCTGCCAGCTCCTGGGGCTGTTGCTGCAGCCAATCTCCTCCCCCGCCCACTCCCTGCCGCCGATCAGCTGTTCGCCGGCGCGAAGGAGGAGGAAGAGCGGAGCCGCAACGCGCTCGCCACTCGTGGGAGGAGGCGGAGAGGAGGTGGGGGCGGGGCTTTGGGGAAGGGAGTGGAATCAGGGCATACCCCCTCCAACCCCCTGCCATGAGCCGCTCAGGGAAGGGGGCTGGAGCACACCCTCAGCCTCCTGCCCTGACCCCTGAACCCCCCCTCACATGCCCCCACACCTCATTCCCTGATTCCTGCACCCCCTCACACCTCCCAGCCCCCTGCCCTGACTCCTGCACCCTCCCACACACCCACGACCCCAGCCCTGACTCCTGCACCCCCCACATCCCCACCTGCACCCCTCGCACCAAATGGGAGCTGCCCCAGGTAAGCGCTCCACACCCCAGCCTCCTGCCCCAACCCTGAGCCCCCTCCCTCACCCTAGCTCCTGGCCAGACCCTGCACCCTAACTCCCTCCCAGACCCTGCACCCCCAGCCCTCTGCTCAGTGCACCCCACCATCAGCTCAGTGCAGAGAGAGACGAAGAGAACGGGCTAGAACCAGGGAGAAGGTAGGTACCCGCTCTATGTGGGCAGGGGCGGGAGGGATCCTGTTTACCCACTCCCCAGCCCTGCTGCGCTTGCAGTTTACCCCCGGCCCCTCCCTTGCTCCAGGGACCAACCCTAGCTCCCACCCCGCTGTGCTTTTGCCCCTGGCCCCACCCTAGCTCCAGTCAGCTGGGACTAATCCTCCCCCCATGCCTCACTGTGCTCATCTTGCTCCTGGCCCCTGCCTTGCTCCAGCTGGAGACCAATCCTTCCCACCCCCCATGCCCCACTGTCAGGGTGGATAAAAATCAATGACATTTTTGTAAAAAATCAAAAAATTGGATTTTTTTATTTTAATCGGATTTTTGAGGGAAAAAAACTTTCTAAAGAGAGTTTTAATTGATACATTATGTCTCATCATGGAATAGGGATTATAAATTCTAATTCTATAAAAAGTTTTGTAAATGAGTTCTAATATTTCATGGATTAGGGACCCAATCTTATGGGGTTCCACAGGCTTCTGTATAGATTATTTAGGTTAATCTTTCTAAGTGCTCTGTCTGGAAGATACCATCAGAGATGCCTAGTTTTGCAGTTCTCAAACTGTGGATTTGTGTCTCCACCAGGGATTTGGAGCAATCAAAGTTTTGAATTGCTCCACTCTGGCTCCGCTCCAGCTCCAGGCATAAACCTACTACTCCACACTCCAGCTCCGGGCTCCGCTCCAAAGCGCTGGTCTCCAGAGGTAACATGCTTGTTAACAGCAAAAATGTTTTTAAATAAATAAATATATAGAGGTGAGAAAAAACAGACCTGAACTCTATTGTCCCACTGCAAATTTCTATACACAGAGTCAATCCCTTACCTCTCTTTAAAAGTGAAAAGTTTCAAAAAGTTCAATGAACAGAAGATTGTTGGGGGCAGAATAGATCTGGACAAAAAGAAGTCTCGAGATAAATGTGAGAAGCGAGGGACATATGCTTTTTTGTTAAAATATTATGTTTGCTGTTGAAGAAAAAAAATCCAGAATACTTAACATTGTTGTTTTAGTTAAATAAAACAATTTAAATGTCTGTCTGGTGATGTTCTCCTCCTAATACAGCCTGGCAAGAAAATCCTCCAAATATTAATGATTAACCTGTTGAATTGGAGATATTTCACCTCCCAATGACTTCATAAATATCTGCTTCGATTATCTTTGGTAAACGAAATAACCAAACAATCATTCATTTTCCGATATAGCTGTAAAACTCATCTGAAAAGTTTTCAAAATAAATCACGGTTTAAAAATGTATAGTGTTCTAAAAATGAAACCTACATCTATCTCTGAGTTGTGAAGGTTGTGAAGCTTATTAAGGTTATAACAACCAACAAGAATGCACTTTTTTGTAGAAAATCATGATTAAATCGAGTCTTCCTGACTAGTGATTTAAATCAAATCCACCCTGCCTGCTGTGCTCTTGCCCCTGGCCCCTTCATTCCCCAGGAGGGGCCCACAAATACGTTTGGCGCTGGGCCCACAAAAAGTTAAGCTGGCCCAGACTGAGCACCCACTGACTTCACCTAGAATTGTGAGTGCTTAGTATTTCTGAAAAACAAGCCTTTTTCCCCCTTCTAAGCATGCATGAGAGAACCACAGAAAATGCCAGTCAGCCCTCAAGGCTGAAGTCTGGCTCTCTTAGGATTTACTATCGCTCTTATCAGAATATCTAGGTACTGAGGTCCTCAATCCAAACAGATACAGTGTAAGCAACCTCATACTCTTCTGTCAATGTGTCAGAACCTCACTTGGAATTACTGGAGAGAACAGTTCAGGCTCCACACCCGTTCAGTCTGTCTCCTCTCTAGCAAGACAGCCAGTGATTCACCAGTTGTGGTTCTGATTTCTGATTAAGGTACCCGCTGACTGGGTATTGGAGTGAGACCAACTCATTTTGGTACAAGGCATCAGCCAGTCTAGCTAGTTTTTGAGCACCTAAAACCATGAAAGGCACACTCCCTGCGCCAGAATTTACAATCCGGGTAAGCCAAAACCCAAGAGAAGTAGTATTATTACAGAGATACGGTTCTCATGTCCACACACATGTAGCTTATATACATTTTTAGTTTTGAATACATTTCCCCATCCCACTTCCAGCCTGCAGCCCTGAACTGTTCACCCCTAGCCCACTGCTTTTCTCTTAGCCTGAATTCCCCCTTTCTGGCCATGAAAATGTTACCAGAAAGCAGCAGCCAAACAGCATGCACCCTCGACCTTTCACTTATGTTCAGGGCCACCCCCAGAGAGTTAGATAGAAGGAACTGGTTAAAAAATAGGAATCAAAGGGTAGGTATAAATGGAGTTTTCAGAATGGAGAGAGGTAAATAGTGGTGTTCCCCAGGGGTCTGTTCTGGGACCAGTCCTATTCAACATATTCATAAATGATCTGGAAAAAGGGGTAAACAGTGAAAATTTGCAAATGATACAAAATTACTAAAGGTAGTTACGACCCAGGCAGACTGTAAAGAGCTACAAAAAGATCTCTCAAAACTGGGTGACTGGGCAACAAAATGGCAGATGAAATTTAATGTTGATAAATGCAAAGTAATGCACATTGGAAAACATAATTCCAACTATACATATAAAATGATGGGGTCTAAATTAGCTGTTACCACTCAAAAAAGAGATCTTGGAGTCATTATGGATAGTTCTCTGAAAACATCCACTCAATGTGCAGTGGCAGTCTAAAAAAGCGAACAGAATGTTGGGAATTATTAAGAAAGGGATAGATAATAGGACAGAAAATATCATGTTGCCTCTATATAAATCCATGGTACGCCCACATCTTGAATAATGTGAGCAGATGTGGTCGCCTCATCTCAAAAAAGATATATTGGAATTGGAAAAGGTTCAGAAAAGGGCAATAAAAATGATTAAGGGTGTGGAACAGCTTCCGTATGAGGAGAGATTAAGAAGACTGGGACTTTTCAACTGGGAAAAAAGATGGCTAAGGGGAGATATGATTGAGGTCTATAAAATCATGATTGGTATAGAGAAAGTAGATAAGGAAGTGTTGTTTACTACTTCTCATAACACAAGAACTAGGGGGCACCAAATGAAATTAATAGGCAGCAGGTTTAAAACAAATAAAAGGAAGTATTTCTTCACACAATGCACAGTCAACCTGTGGAACTCCTTGCTAGAGGATGTTGTGAAAGCCAAGACCATAACAGGGTTAAAAAAAGAACTGGATACATTCATGGAGGATAGGTCCATCAATGGCTATTAGCCAGGATGGGCAGGAATGGTGTCCCTAGCCTTTGTTTGCCAGAAGCTGGGAATGAGCGACAGAGGATGGATCACTTGATGAGTACCTGTTCTGTTTATTCCCTATGGGGCACCTGGCACTAGCCACTGTCAGTAGACAGGAGACTGGGCTAGATGGACCTTTGGTCTGACCCAGTAGGACCATTCTTATGTAAGTAGGAGGCATCAGAAAAGGTCACTGATTTTTGCTCAATCCCAACCTGAACTAGATTTGAGCCAGCAGACTAAAGGGAAAGGAATCTCTAAACCATTACTAATCCCCTGTGTGACAGGGTACTCCACTCACCACTAGGATGGCACCTCCTCCTGGTCATTCTGGGGAATAGCTCATGAGGTCAACGCCCCTTCCCACGGTTGCACGCGGTCTCTCGGCCTCTCTCTGTGGGTCTGCAGCTCCTCTCTCACTATGTGAGCAACTGCTGCCTCTTTGTGACTCAGCCCTCCAGCCAGGTCACTATCTCTGTTGTCCATTTCCAGGGTATCAAAGTCTTCCTTCAGCAATCCTGGGTAGTCTTCCCATTCGCTGCCATATAGTGCCACTTCCTCAGTGGCTGGCAGGGACACCCAAGCCATACCTCTACTCCACGTTTTCATTCAGGGAACCTCTAGCCAGCAATCAAGGCCTGTTCCTTGAGCCTTGTCCTACCCTCCTGGCTTCTCCCTCTCTGGGTTTGCCAGCCCAAACGCACCTGCCTTCTCCTAGGAAGTGACTGCAGACTTTCCCACTTGCAGGACATCTGTTGCCAGTTTCCTGGCTTTATAGCCCCTGCCTCTTCCTGCACACCTGAACATGCTTGCAATCAATTCCCAGCTTCCTGGCTCTTCCACCAGGTGCAGCCTGTGGAGTTAATAGGCCTGCCTGTGGCTACCTTAACCCCTTCCAGTCCTCTGTGGGGTGGACACCCCATCACATCCTGAGACATTGCCCCCCCCCCCCCCACCCATCAAAAAACCTTCACCTGCCTTCTTATCTGGACTATAGCTAGAGCCATGAAAATTAATAATTGTTTCTATTTCAGTAGTGCCTATGGACCCCAGTCATGGACCAGGACCTGACTGTGCTAGGTGCTGTACAAAAACTCAGAACAAAAAGATGGCCTCTACTGCAAAACGCTTACACTCCAAGTATGAGACTAGAGCCAACAGGTGGATGCAGGCAGGTGGCAATGTCCACAGCACAGACTCGTTTGTAAAATTACAGCAACTAATCTTTTGGAGAGTCACCCATCATCGGCTTGTGCCTGTGCACCTGAATTACTGACAGCGTCAAACCAAGTTTACCTCTTTTCCTACCTTTGATGCCACAAATTTCCCATGGCATAGTGTTTGGGTTTTGTACTCTTTTCAGCAAAAGGATAAAGAAGGTGGCATAAAAGATAAGAGTGCAACATGCCTGTCTATTAATAGTAGTTAGGCACGCATGCAGTGAAACCAGATATTATAGGGATAACAGAAACATGGTGGAATAGTAGTCATGACTGGAGTACAGATAGTGACGGGCATGTGCGGTTCAAGAAAGACAGCAATAAAGGTAAAGGTGGTGAAGTAGCACTAGATATTAATGATGAGGTAGACCATAAAGAAATTAGAAGTGATGGAATGGATCAGACAGAGTCTGCTTGAGCCAAAATCACTTTGGGGAAGAAAGCTACTAACGGTTCCCCATGGCTAGTGCTTGGGGTATGCTACAGACCCCCAGGATCTGATTTGGATATGGATAGAGACCTCTAATATTTTTAAGGAAATAAACACTACTGGGAATTGTGTGATAATGGGAGACTAACTTCCCAGATATAGATTAGAGGACAAGTGCTACTAATAATACTAGGGCCCAGATTTTCTTGGATGTGATAGCTGACAGATTCCTTCACCAAACAGTCACTGAACCAACAAGAGGTGATGCCATTTTAGATTTGGTATTGGTGAGTAGTGAGGATCTCATAGAAGAACTGGTTGTTGGGGACAACGTTGGCTCGAGTGATCATGAGTTAATTCAGTTTAAACAAAATGGAAGGATAAACAAAAATAAGTCTTCAGCTAGGGTCCTTGATTTCAAAAGGGCAAAATTTAAAAAATAAAGGGAATTAGTTAGGGAAGTGGACCGGACTGAAGAAATCAAGGCTCTGAATGTGGAGGAGGCTTGGAATTACTTTAAGTCAAAGTTGCAGAAAATATCTGAAGCCTGCATCCCAAGCAAGGGGAAAAAAATTGTAGAGAAGGGTTGCAGACCAACCTGGATGAGCAAACATCTCAAACAGGTTATTAAGAGAAAGCAGAAAGCCTACAAGGAATGGAAAATGGGATGGATCAGCAAGGAAAGCTACCTCTTGGAGATCATAAAGTGTGAAATGCTAAAAGCCAAGCAAAGTTGGAACTTGCAAAGGAAATTAAAACCAATAGTAAAAGGTTTTATAGCCATATAAATAAAAATAAAACAAGGAAAAAAGAAGTGGGACTGCTAACCACTGAGGATGGGGTGGAGATTAAAGATAATCTAGGCATAGCCCAACATCTAAACAAATACTTTGCCTCAGTTTTTAATAAGGCTAATGAAGAGTTAGAGGTAGCAGCAGGATGGCTAATGGGAATGAGGATCTGAAGGTAGAAATTACCACATCTCAAACAATTTAATGGGACTAAATCAGGGGCCCCGGATAATCTCCATCAAAGAATATTAAAGGAACTTGCACATCAAATTGCAAGCTCAGTAGCAAGGATTTTTAATTAATCTATAAATTTGGGGGTCATACCCTATGACTAGAGAATTGCTAATATAGTTCCTATTTTTAAGAAAGGGAAAAACATGATCCAGGAAAGTACAGGCCTGTTAGTTTGACCTCAATTGTATGCAAGGTCCTGGAACAAATTTTGAAAGAGAAAGTAGTTGAGGACATAGAGGTGAATAGTAATTGGGATAAAATACAACATTGTTTTACAAAAAGTAGATCATACCAGACCAACCTGATCTCCTTCTTTGAGAAGATAACTGATTTTTTAGACAAAGGAAATGCAGCAGATCTAATCTACCTGGATTTCAGTAAGGCAGTTGACACAGTTCCACATGGGAAATTATTAGTTAAATTGGAGAAGATGGGGATTAATATGAGAATTGAAAGTTGGGTAAGGAAGTGGTTAAAGGGGAGACTACAACACGTCATACTGAAAGGTGAACTGTTAGACTGGAGGGAGTTTACGAGTGGAGTTCCTCAGGGATCGGTTTTTGGGACCAATCTCATTTAACATTTGTATTATTAACCTTGGATAAAAAGTGGTTGTGTGCTAATAAAATTTGCAGATGACACAAAGTTGGGAAGTATTGCCAATGTCCTGTTTCTCCTCATCTGGCCCTGCAGGCAGGGTGCTGTGAGGAAAGAAGCCTCTTCTCCTCTCTGTCAACTGCTGGCTGCTCCAGCCATCTCTATTCTGGCACCACAGCAGCTCCTGATGAGTAAAAAGCATAATGGAAGCACCTCTCTGGCAGAATGTGTTTTCCATGGAGAAAAAAATCTGCAGGGGACATGAATTCTGCATGTGCACAGTGGCACAGAATTCCCCCAGGAGTAATTATACAAGGAATTGGTGAGACCTTATCTGGAATCCTGTGTGCAATTCTGGTCTTCCATGTTTAAGAAAGATTAATTCAAGCTGCAACAGATGCAGAGAAGGGCTACTAGGATGATCCAAGGAATGGAAATCCTACCTTATGAGAGGAGACTCAAAGAGCTTGGCTTGCTTAGCCTAAACAAAAGAAGGCTGAAGGGAGATATGATTGCTCTCTATAAATACATCAAAGGGATAAATACCAGGGGGAGAGAGGAATTATTTAATGTGGACACAAGAACTAATGGATATAAACTGGCCATCAACAAGTTTAGTTGAAATTAGATGATGGTTTCTAACCATCGGAGGAGTGAAGTTCTGGAACAGCCTTTCAAAGGAGAATGGGGAGAGAGGGAGGGTGTGCAGGGCAAAAAAACCTTAATGGCTTCAAGACTGAGCTTGATACATTTATGGAGGGGATGGTGTGATGAGACTGCCTACAATGGCATGTAGCTGATCTGCAACTGCTAGCAGAAAATATTGCCAGTGGCCATTGATAGGACACTAAATAGGGAGGGCTCTGAGTTACTACAGAGAATTCTTTTCCAGGTGTCTGGCTGGTGGGTCTTGCCGACCTGCTCAGGGTCTAACTGATTGCCATATTTGGGGTCAGGAAGGAATTTCCCCCTTGGTCAAATTGGCAGAGACCTTGGGTTGGGTTTTTTTCCCCCTTCCTCTGCAGCATGGGGCACGGGACACTTGCAGGTTTAAACTAGTGTAAATGGTGGATTCTCTAAAGTCTTAGAGAATCCTCTAAACTTGAACTCTTTAAATCATGATTTGAGGACTTCAGTAACTCAACCAGATTATGGTCCTATTGTAGGAGTGAGTGTGTGAGGTTCTATCAACTGCAATGTGCAGGTGGTCAGACTAGATGATCATGATGGCCCCTTCTGTCCATAAATCTATGACAAACAGTTGAAGGAGAAATGCAGGATTGCTAGAACTGATCAGAAGAACCTTCAAAATGAGGCTTTTAGCAATATTTCATCCCTTTAGATGAGGAAAATGTTGCCATTCCTAGGAGTTTAAACCAAACTGAACAAACTTGGATGGGCAAAGTTAGGCACCTAAACAAGTGGCTGCTCCGACAGATGCCAGACCTCAGTAACTTTCGACATCAGGCCATTTATTCAGGTGTTCAAATATGGCTTTAATTAAATGGTTTATACAACCTTGTCCTTCGTATTTAAAGTACATAGGGCTGTGAATCAAAAGTGCAAGAATAGTATCAAAGGAAGGGATTGTTGCAGCAGACACCCCTGGAGTAAATTTCACCAGTAGAGCTAAACAGCGCAGAAAGTAGTACTAACCTTGCATGACTTGCGTTATGGGTTCACATGCTTGGCTGTACCCACTGCTATCAGACTTGCATATTCATGAGAACTACAAACCACATCCTAAAACTGAAAAGCCATTTTTAAAAAAAGCTAGAAAGTCTGCAGTGGCCACCTACAGGCTGTTGAGGGTAGGACAATTCTCCAGCTCTCTGAACCAATGATCCAATGGCAGACTTTCCTGGTATAAAGGAACATAGTGTCCAGAGTTAAAATTCAAGTGAGTGCTACATAAAAATTTAGATGGCCACAAAATGTCTATATGAATTTTCCTCCTGAAGTCCACAAGATCACATGATTTGCTAGCTTGATTTAGGCTACCATGAGGGAAGCGTCCCATAGTATCTAGCTCCAAATTTTCCATGAAGAGAAGAAAATAAGCAGAGAATTGTTGTTTAAGCTTAGTGATCCCATGTCCAGAAACCTGAGGTATGGCATGAAGAGTGCTGAATGGTAAGCTAAAACTACTTAGTTTTCCTCCTAATCAAGAAATGCCTCACAACTGTTCCGACTTTATGTTCCTGCCCCTGATAATCCTGCAATAAACATATTCCCCACCTTCACTATCCCCACCTCTGTTCAACACTTTCCACTTAGAGATTCCAAACACCTTTGAAAAACCCATTGCAAAGCTCTACAGTTTGGTTAGCCTTTTTACTAGGCTTAGGGAGTGAATTTTGTGCATGCCGAGTTTGTATCCCGCAAAGTAGATCCAGAGATCAGCAAATAGCTAACAAATGCTGGACCTTACCATGAGATCTCCAGGGGGAAGGGGAGTTGTGAGGATGCATATTAGGACCTGAGAGTTGAGTTGAGGGTGAAAGAAGGGGCCACAGGCGTGCAGGGAGTGAGGGAGAAAGGATCAAAGAGATCTTTGGCCAACCAAATACAAACGGGTAGGATAGGGGTAGGCACAGCTTCAGTTTCAGTTCGTAGGACTGAAAAACTTTAAAAAACAGTTTCATTTTTCCCAAATCAGTTTTTTCATTCCCAAAAGCAATGGGAAGAATCAGCTTCTCTAAAGAGAAATGGGAAGAAGAGACCACCAGTAATTGATTCTTTCACTAATTTCATCCCTTTGCTCGGCATCTTGATGTGCAATTTGTGCTCAGACCCTCTCTTTGCTCAGTTCCTCAGGAACCACTGTGAATTCTCAGCTAGATTTACTAGGAAGGTGGGAGATCTAAAAAGATGTTGAGTAAAAACATATGATACAGCACAGGACTAAGGACCATTACAATGACTGTAAGGGTACTTAATAGAAATACATTAGAACCATGAGGAGGTCTTTGGCGGACGTTAGCCAGATTACTGGGCAATTTATAAGCCAGCGTCCATCAGACCCACCATGCCTGATAAAGACCCTCTTTTTGGGGAGAGTCTAGAACAAATACGAGGCCAAATTCATCCCTGGTGTGACTACACTGATTCCAGGGATGAATTTGGTGCAATATACTTTGACAGGGAACCAAATCATACCTGCAAACCAACTGGAAAGTCAGACTTTTGACATGCAATTGTCAACATTCTCATGAAATATAAGGCAGTGATCGCAGCAAGATACCCGCTCAGTGAATCAACTCTGAAAACATAATGGTTATTTGGGCAGGGGGAAGTTGACACAAGTGACTTGCATCAGCAAAAGAACAGTTGTTGTTACAATCCTGGATGAGCTCCCTTGGATTAACACTTGCTATCATTGGGTCCCATGTGCTCTTGGCTTGCTGAGGCTGGGTAGAGTTTAGGCTCTGGACCTCTGGGCACACATTCCAGGTGCAGACCCTGTATCTGACACAGTTGTTGGCAGTGGGAACCCTGTGGTCCAATTACCTGGGTCCTGCAACTAGTGCCAGCTCTACCAAACCTCCCTAGTAGCTGGGGCATGCTCCCTGAATTCCACCAAAGCTGTGGACCCACTCGTTTACTGTTTCCCTCTTTGGGGACTGTGTAACAATGAAAGCAAGTAACAGAGATTCTGGAAATGGATTTCTAAACACATACTTTAGCGAGATAAAGCATGAGAGCCTTACAGATGCAGGCACAAATAAACAAATATACATAAAAGTCTTCCCTTCAGTGCCCTCACCTCTCAGAACCCTTTGAGATTGGGTCAGTCTTTTCAGAGTTCCAAGTCCCTCCTCTCCTTCTGCCTAGTCTTGCCTCCTTGTTCTGGTTGGCAAGAGATACCTATTAAGAGCAAATCATGTTCTTTTATAACTTCCAGGCCCCTCTATCTTGGACTCCCTGGTGAGCCCCAAAGCTACTATCAGGTGATTCATTGCTTGGTTACCACCCACTTAAAGTCCAGACAAGAAAAACTGGATTCTTGCAGTTTGGCCACTCTCTTTAGCATATTCATTGTATTGCCAGGGCAAAGTCATTCATCGTTAGTGACCTTGATCATGCTGCATTATGCACCCTCTCTCAACACCTCATGGAATTCCAGTCCAAGATGGAGGCAAAAAGACATCAGAGAAGGCCCAGGACAGTCTCACAACCAAAATGGTGCTCACAAAACAAAATGGGAGTTTGCAGTTCAACATCAATACATGTAGACATACACTAAGTCACTAGTAAAGTAGGAAGTTATACATCACCATACACCAATAAAGGAGAAAGTGAGAGTTCATGAATCAAGGCTTCAGTACCATCTTTGGTCTGGTAATTTTTTATTTTTATTTTTTTAGAAATGATCTGTTGTAGTATTTGTAAGCAGTGATGAAGAGGAGAGGGTGAAGTGTGATTATGAAGCCACAGGACCAAAACTAACAAATACCACTTTCGAGTGCAATATCCGTTCTTGTGGGTAAAGAGAACCGTGCCCAGTGCAAGCACAAGTCACCCACAGAGCATCTGATTAGCTTCCATCAGCACGGTACGCAGGCCGTTTGCTCAAAATTTGGATCACGTACTCAGATTTAAACAGGGATAGCTCTGTCTGGACTGGGCTCCAAAGGACAAAAAGCAAAATTTTCACGTTACATAACTGAGAATTCCTGACTTACCTCAGGCACTTATGGTTTTGACATGAGTAAAACATTAAAATATGATAAGTTTCCAATATTCTAGCTGGTGATCTCATTATAACAAAAGTGAGCTATCCCCTTTCCACATGGACTTCCCTATGCACAAAAACTACTGGGTGAAGGAAAACGTGTGTTTTCAGCTTTCCAGATGACCAGCCTTGGCAATACTGACATCATATCGCTTGGAGCTTTTAAATTGACGAAGATTATTGTTTTGGTGACAGCCATTCTCCAAGTATCCAAGCTGCCGCCTGTCTGGACTGCAGTGATTACTGACAAGTCCAGGGGCACCGGAACATAGTGGAACAGGGGCCATGGCTCCACCACTTTTTACCAGCCATAAGGCTGAGCAATGGGGGGAAAGAGGCAAAGAGGAGCAAGCAGAGGACAGGGTCTTGGGGGAAGAGGTGGGGCAGGGGCAGGGCTTCAAGGAGAAGGGACGGTGCGAGGGCAGGGCCACGTTTCGGGCGCTGGTGGCTCCCCCACCTTTAAGGGAGTTTCTGTCACCCCTGGCCAAGTCACAGTTTTTAAAAGGTTAAAGTTGTGAGCACACTTGAAGATAAGGTTACTCACCCTGTGCAGTAACTGTAGTTCTTTGCTAGCAATGTCCCTTTGCCCACCACATGTGTCCTACACAGCCTCGTGCCCCGCACCAAGCCTATATAGGGCTGTGCAGGCAAACCGCCCTTACTTTCATCTCTACTGCAAAGTCCCACAAAGGAAGGCCCAAAAGGAAGTTCTTTGGAACCAACTCCAGGACACAGCCCCAAGTTCAGAGCTGCCAGACCTCAACAGGGCAAACATGGGACCGCAAACAGGTGAGTGTGAGAGGGGGAGGAGGAGATCCCCTGGCTGAACGAACAAGGTGAAAGTACTTTGGGGTGAGTGAGTTTGCTTGGCTGTTTGTTTTTCTCTCTTTCTTTTTCAGGTTATTTCAGTTACTAGGTCAGTTGAGATTGTGTGTCTGGGGACTGTTTGAGCCTTTGGTCCCTAGATCATCCTTGATCAGCCTCAAGATCACCCTACCCCTGTGTGATTAATGAGGGGGTAGGGCTGACCTAGGAGAGAAGGCCTTAAAAGCCAGAGGCTAAGCGACCAAAGGGAGCTAGCCAACAGGGGCGTTTGAGACGGAGTTTGCAGGAGGAGTTGTAATGTAATCGCTATGGTTAGGAAGGGCCGCCTCGCCAGTGCCAATGCTGCTGTCTCCTCCACCTATACCTGTATCCAGACAGACAACCTAACCATGGATACCTCTACACGGCTCCTGGTGTGGATTTGAAGAGACTGTGGCCTGCATTTCCCACTCTCAGAAATCCAGCATGAAAGGTGCCTGCTGGTGGAGTCTCTCAGGAAGCAGGTGGGAGAGCTACAGCGGGAGGTGGCTAGGCTGAGGAGCATCCGTGCCCATGAGGAATTCCTCGAGAGTATTCACATGGAGACATCCAAGACTGAGGAAGCTATCCAGCTACAAAGGACTGCTGTCACACCACCAGGGCAGGAGGATATGGCTCTGTCACAGGGAAGACACTAGCAGCTGGTTACTTCTGGCAGCAGGCAATGTTCCACCCCTACTCCCAACCCACCCACCACGGTGATGGAAAACCGATATGCTGCTCTGGCAACAAGCGATTAGAAATCACCCCAAAGCTGGAGGAGGAGAAGACATGTACCCCCAAAGCTGGGAGGATCAAGGCCACCACTCCCAGGAGGTAACGTAGGGTAGTGGTGGTTGTTGACTCTCTTCTGAGGGGGACAGAGGCACCCATCTGTCACCCTGACATGGCATCCCTGGCTGCCTGCCAGGGGCCCGTATCTGAGACGTTACGAAGGAATTGTCAAGGATCATCCAGCCCTCTGACTACTATCCCATGCTACTCATCCATGTGGGCACTAATGATAATGCAAGGTCTGACCCTCAGCAGATCAGAAATGACTACAGGACTCTGGGAATAAGGGTGAAGGAGTTGGGAGCACAGGTGGTGTTCTCTTCGATCCTTCCAGTCAAGGGTAGGGGCCTAGGCAGAGGCAGATACATCCTGGAGGTGAATGCCTGGCAACAAAGATGGTGTCGTCAGGAGGGCTTCGGCTTCCTTGACCACGGGATGCTATTCCAGGATGAAGGAGTGCTAAGCAGAGATGGGGTCCACCTATCGAGGAAAGGGAAGAGCATATTTGGATACAGACTGGCTAACCTAGTGAGGAGGGCTTTAAACTAGGTTCGATGGGGGCAGGTGACCAAAGCCCACAGGTAAGTCAAGAATATGGAGACCTGGGAGAAGGTTTGGAATTTGGGGGGAGCATGGGCTGTTATAGCAGGGATAAAGGAGAGACAAAACAGAACTGGCGGGGGGGGGAATCAAATCTGTAGCTTTGATGTCTGTATACTAATGCAAGAATAAGCAGGAAGAATATGGGGAATAAGCAGGAAGAACTCAAAACGCTAGTAAATAAACAACTATGACATAGTTGGTAGCACAGAGACTTGGTGGGCTAATACACATGACTGGAATATTGGTATAGAAGGGTACAGCTTGCTCAGGAAAGAGAGCCAGAGAAAAAAGGGAGGGGTGTCGCCTTGTATATTAAAAATGTATACACTTGGACTGAGGTTGAGATGGAAATAGGAGACAGACTTGCTGAAAGTCTCTGGGTAAGGATAAAAGGGGTAAAAAACAAGGGTGATGTCATGGTAGGGGTCTACTACAGCCCACCTAACAAGGAAGAAGAGGTGGATGAGGCTTTTTTTAAAAAAACAATTAACAAAATCATCCAAAGCATAAGACTTGGTGTTGATGGGGGACTTCAACTACTCAGACATCTGTTGGGAAAATAACACAGCAGGGCACAGATTATCCAACAAGTTCTTGGAATGTATTGGAGACAATTTTTTATTTCCGAAGGTGGAGAAAGCTACTAGGGGAGAGACTGTTCTAAATGTGATTTTTACAAATAGGGAGGAACTAGTTGAGAATTTGAAAGTGGAAGGCAGCTTGGGTGAATGTGATCATGAAATGGTAGAGTTCATGATTCTAAGGAATGGTAGGAGGGAGAACAGCAAAATAAAGACAATGGAGGCAGATTTTAGCAAACTTTTAGGCAATTCTTCAACAAAAAAACTTCAAAAACAGACTCCAACATGAAACTGCAGACCTGGAATTAATTTGCAAACTGGGCACCATCACATTAGGCCTGAATAAAGACTGGGAGTGGTTGGGTCGTTACAAAAACTAAACCTAATTTCCCCCTACTGTCACACCTTCTTGTCAGCTGTTTGAAATGGGCCACTCTCATTACCACTACAAAAGTTATTTTTCCTCCCTTGGTATCCTACTGTTAATTGAATTGTCTCGTTAGGCTCACCTCACATTTGGTAAGGTAACTCCCATCTTTTCATGTATTTATACCTGCTCCTATATTTTCCGCTCCATGCATCTGATGAAGTGGGTTCTAGCCCATGAAATCTTATGCCCAAATAAATTTGTTAGTCTCTAAGGTGCCACAAGGACTCCTCGTTGTTTTTCCTGATACAGACTAACATGGCTACCACTCTGAAACATGTTCCCAGAGAGTAGTTTTCAGTGGTTCACAGTCATGCTGAAAGGGCATAACGAGTGGGGTCCCGCAGGGATCAATTCTGGGTCCGGTTCTGTTCAATATCTTCATCAATGATTTAGATAACGGCATAGAGAGTACACTCATAGAGTTTGTGGATCATACCAAGCTGGGAGGGGTTTCAAGTGCTTTGGAGGATAGGATTAAAATTCAAAATGATCTGGACAAACTGGAGAAATGATGTGAAGTAAATATGGACAAATGCAAAGTACTGCACTTAGGAAGGAACAATCGATTGCACACATACAAAATGGGAAATGACTGCCTAGGAAGGAGTACTGTGGAAAGGGATCTGGGGGTTATATAGTGGACCACAAGCTAAATACGAGTCAACAGTGTAACACTTTCAAAAAAAGCAAACATCATTCTGAGATGTATTAGCAGGAGTGTTGTAAGCAAGACATGAGAAGTAATTCTTCTACTCTACTCCACGCTGATTAGGCCTCAACTGGAGTAGTGTGTCCAGTTCTGGGCACCACATTTCAGGAAAGATGTGGAGAAATTGGAGAAAATCCACAGAAGAGCAACAAAAATTATTAAAGATCTAGAAAACATGACCTATGAGGAAAGATTGAAAAAAATTGGGTTTGTTTTAGTCTGGAAAAGAGAAGATTGAGAGGGGACATAACAGTTTTCAAGTACATAAAAGGTTGTTACAAGGAGGAGGGAGAAGAATTGTTCTTCTTAACCTCTGAGGATAGGACAAGCAGCACGGGCTTAAATTGCAGCAAGGAAGATTTAGGTTGGACATTAGGAAAAAATTCCTGTCAGGGTGGTTAAGCACTGGAATAAGTTGCCTAGGGCAGTTGTGGAATCTCCATCATTGGTGATTTTTAAGAGCAGGTTAGACAAATACCTGTCAGGAATGGTCTAGATAATATAGTCCTGCCATGAGTGCACGGGACTGGGCTAGATGACCTCTCAAGGTCCCTGCCAGTTCTATGATTCTATGATAGCACCCTGCCAATTACACTGTGTAGAAGCTGAAGTCTCCAGAAAACCTGATCCTGATGGGCTGTCAGGAAAAGTTCATCTGCCTTATTGGGAGTGGTGAGCATTGTATGCTTAGCGTGTGCATTCTGTTTTGGTAACTGTTAATAAATTGAGAATAAAGATAATACCATGTAAGGTTCTTTCACTGGTGAAAGATCCTGCAGAAGAGTACGCCCTGAACCCAGGATGGGTAAGGGTGGGTGCCTTTCAGCTGGAGCCCATGAAAGGTAAAGGTAAATTGGGGTGCCTAAATCAATGGGGTTATGCCTTGAGCCCATGGAAAGGTAAAGGTGCGGGTAACACCATAGAGGAACATATCTGGAAGAATCTAAGTTACTGCTCAGGGTGAGTAACCTTTTCTTCTTCGCGTAGTGTCACACTTTGGGATGCAATTCAGACCAGTGATAGGTTGTGTCACCTCTTGTACTATAACCCTGGATGCCCCAAAATGCTTCTGCTACTTGTGGCTCCCAGGCTGGGACACACATGCAGCCAGCATACGCTCTGTATTCTGTGAGCTGTATAGCTCTGATTCAACCACTTTGAATCCAACAGCCTGCCAGCAGTTATCATAGACACACACTTGTCTTTATCAGACTTGGTTAAAGTTAGCAGGTGACCCCAATACACCCCCCAGCCCCAAACTTTCCCAAACCCATGTATTCTGCAATGTTCACCTCTCTCTTGCAACATTCAGAGGAATAATAAGGTCCATTTGTTACCTTAAAGAGACAAAACCCAACATCTTGCCACATTAACTAGAATTAACATTCACATTAATTCAAACACAGCACTGCTGGTTTAGATTAAAAGTAAAACAAGTTTATTAACAAAAGAAGATAGGATTTTAAGTGAGTTCAAGTATAAAAGATAAAAGTTAGAAATGGTTACAAGCAAATAAAAATGAAAACACATCTAAGAGTCTAAAACTTAATTTAGCAAGATACAGGCTTTGTTCAAGATGACTTTTCTCACCTATGGTCCCCCAGCCAGATGGCTGACCACCTTCTCGGTCAGGATCTCCTCCAGAAGTCCAAAGTGCTGGTTCCTTTGTCTTCCTAGGTGAAAGAGAACTTGGGGCTCTCTTCCCCTTTCTTTTATAGCCCAGTGAACCTTTGAAATTGAGTCTTCTGAAGGTTACTCCTCAAAGTAAAGTTTATTCAAGCTGTGTGAAAGACGACATGGAGTCTGGTGTTGAAGGAAGCTCCATGCTGTTCCTCTCCTACCCCCCGCCCCCACTGGTGTTTGCTAAAATGCAAATTGTTCTGTTTCTTGCCATCTCCCCCCTTGCTAGTTTTATGGCCCTGTTTACTGCTTATATGCAAATTAGGGAAAACCTACATTCCTTTGTTTAGGATAGACCGTTTTCACACCTTTACCTAGGCAAAGCTATCTGGTTTGGAACATGTGCTAGTATCAGCATACAGGGGAATTCATAACTTTACATATAATGTTGCTACTTACATTTCACCATATTATTGACCAAGATGTTATTAGTTTTCAAATGACACCCCACAAGGCACATTTGGTACAAAGATTAATACAATAGCGTGTAGGGTGTGAATATGGGTATACTTAGGGGTCACAGTGTTAGTCTGGGTGCTCCACTTTAGATAACTCCAAAGCAGTGTCTCCTCAGGGAGGAGTAAGCTTCAGAATTGGGTCCGGAACTGAAGACAGAACCACACTGCCAACTACCACATCGGCTCTAGAGGCATGGACCAAGGCACAATGCTAGGAGAAGGTATGTATTGAAGACGGTGTAACGGCTCTGCAGATCTCAGATAAAGAATGGGGAAGATTCGAATCCTTGACCAGCTAATCAAAACTGGTGTTTTGATGTCAGCTGAGTATTTGAGCCAGGTGGATGAGCAATTCTCTCTCTCTGGAATCTATGTTTCTTTCTGGGGGGTTCAGTGGGTCTTTGGAATCCAGAGAATTGAACCAGACAGGAATTTTCTTTTGTTCGTAGAGGTGTAAATTCCCAGATATCATAAAGTGGCCATGGAGTCTTTCAAAGCATGCAGGGACATATCTGTTGCCTCTTAAGACAACTTCAGACCATCAAAGGGTCCTCTACAGTGCTCTGGACCTCTCTGGGAAAGCCGGACAGTTGGAGCCAGGACACGCTGCACATAAAGGCCGTTGCCATAGAGATGGAATATGCTAAGGTGTCTGCTGCATCTAGGGCTGCTTGAAGGGATGTCCTGGCCAGTAATTGTCCCTCAGTAATGATGGCCTGAAATTGCTCTCTTTGCACCAATGGAAGGGGCTCAATAAAAGCAGTAAATTTTGTCTAACTTGTGTAATTACATTTTGCCATAATCTCCTTGTAATTCACTCTATGAAACTATAGGGTTGCAGATGAGTAGGCCTTCCATTCTAAAAGGTTCAAGTGCTCCTGGTCTTTGTCACACAGGGTCACCTTGGTGTGGGTTGCTTCCCTTATTCATCCACCACCAAAGAATTAGGTGTCGAGGAGAGGGGCGGTGAGAATAAACATTTGGAGTCCTAGGTGGGGACATAATATTTTTATCTGCCTGTTTATAACTTAGCGGTATTGTTGCTGGGGTCTGCCAAAAACTGTCTTCGCTGGATCCAAAAGGACCTCATTGATAGGTAACACAGCTCTGATGTGTTGCCGGCTGCAGAATGTCCATGTAGCAGGGTGGAACCCTGCTCCTGCCCTGAGGGGCTGGAAACAGCCCTAGGAGAGGGCTGAGGCGGAGGCTGGGCTGATGAGCAAGGCAGCCACAGCTGGGGCCAGTTTAATCAGGGCCCAGCTGGCCCTTATAAGAGGGCAGTGGGCCTGGAGCAAACAGACTCACTCTCTCTCTGCCTTTAGAGAGGGAAGGGCTTGGCTGCAGGGACCTGACCAAGTACCTAGATTGGAGCAGGGCTGGGGAAGGGCCTGAGGAGCTGGGGAGCTCCGGCTAGGAAAGCCCCAGGCTGTGGCCTAGGGTTAGGCCCATCTAGGTACTGGGGTTGCGGGGGCAACCCACGGGTAGGCTGAGGCAGCAGGTCCAAACCCCCTTTGCCTATGATGAGTGGCTTATACTGCAGTCTGCCCCAGGGCGCGGGGGCTAGCTGGTGACTGGCAGTAGCCTACGACTGAGGCGAGGTGGGGATAGTGGGTTGGGGGTTCCCCTAGGGAGGGGAGACCCAGATCTAGGGGTACTGCCAGGCAGCACCCCAGTTAAAAGGGCACCGGGTCCTGGGAGGGATGCGGGGCCAGCGTGGACAGGCGGATCACTGGCCTGCAGAGGGCGCTCCAGAGGCTGGTGAGCTAATTCCCGGAACAACCAGCAGGAGGTGCCGCAGGGGTGAGTCTGACCCTGCCACAGTCCAGCAGCTTATGTTGATATTCTTTGACCTCTTCAAGTGGCCACCTGTTTTATGTGGTCCTGAAATTGCTGGAAATCATCGGCCACAAACAGTGGTGGAGGCATAATCACATCATATGGAGATGACAAGGATATAGAGGCTGGAGTTGTAGCCTCTTTATCTGCCCTGGCTTCCTGCTCCTCAAATATCTCATCCTGAGGAATGGGCCGGAGTGAAAGGGATTGTGTGTGTGTCTCTCTCTCTCTTCTTGGTGGGCAAGACTTGGAGCCTTGGAAAATTGTTGTCTGTATGCCACCCAAGATCCCAGGATGGCCATTGTGGGTGGCCATATGGGCGAGGAGGTGGCAGGAGGTACAGACAGTAAACTGAGTCCTACAGTACCAGTCTGGAAGAATGTTTTTCCTTGCCTTCTTTGTCATGTCTGGATGGTTCTGAGCCTCAGTCAGAGTTGTGTTTGCTCTTGGAACTTCTGGGCTTTCCAGCCCTGGTGGTACTGGAGAAGTCCTTTGCCTCTACCATACCGAGCTGAGACGTTGAAGCTTATGAGAGGTCTTTTAGGAGGAAGTTCCTTAGGCAGTGAGTCAGCGCTCCTCTTCTTCTGATCCTTCAGTGAGGTCTCTGGAGTCTCCCCCTTACCGGGAAGAGGTGAGCCAAGGTCAAAGGGGCATTGGATCTGCCCAGAGACCAGTGTTCAGGGGGTTTCTCCTCACCTGGCTCTGAAGCGAGCTTAAGGGAGTGCTCCATCATTAGTAGTCTCAACTTAATCTCCCAGTTTTTCCTTGCTTTGGATTTAAGGGCCAGACATAAGTTACACTTTCGAGGAATGTGTGACTCTCCAAGGCAGCGAATGCACTTGGGGTGGGTGTCACTAACCGGGATAGCGTCCGGCAAGCGAGGCAGCATTTCAACCCCAGTGAGCTGAGTACGCCTTTCCAATGAAGGCAAGACTCCCGGAGGGAGGGGAGAGGAATGAAATGAATCGTCTCAATTTAGCTAATCTAAAAGTAAACTACAACCAGGAGAAAAAAAGACTTTTAGCTGAGGCAGGCTCAAAGCAGACTCACTAAAGCTCCATCTCAAGCCACAGCAGTTGTAAAGGGACTGAGAGCGGTTTGCCACACAGCCTCAGGGCGGGGCACAACACTGTGTATGGCACATGTGTGGGCTCAATGGACACTGCTAGCAAAAATCTCTGATCAAAGGTGTATGGGGCACACGTGCACCCGAAGTGGAGCACACAGAGACATATTTGGACAACCACTATTTCATCCAAAGGTTGCACAAAGCTTTAAGACACATTACGTAAACATCACAACACCACTAGGAGGTAATTAGGTAGGTATCCCCGTATTACAGAAGGGTAACAAAAGGCAAAGAGAGGCTACAAGGACTTGGACTATAGCAAGCCAGTGATGTAATTTTTGAGGACTGTAATGTGTCAGTTATATGTGTGGACATAAGTATAGTTTCTGCATATAGGTTAAGAAAGTGATTCTGACTTAAAGAGACATTAAAGCAGCTCCTAAAATCTGTTCTGAGCATATCAGCAGAAAGGAGAACTGTACCACATCTGACAATAGGCATTTCATCACGGTCTAAGTTCTGTATGTTCGGATTAATAAAACTTGTACTACTATCTGTAACAGCGCCATCTGATGTCTCTTAATAGCGTTACATGCAAGAGAAGTATAAATAGAACCGAGGGCCCCCACTTTACAGTTCCCTTCTCTAACCAACAAATCACAAGCCACGCTGAAAACAGCAATGAGTGGGGCAGGTATATAGTTGAAATTATATCCATTTTCTACATGTAAAACATCATACCCTCCCTTGCACCTAATCCTTGTTTGTATCTGTCAATATTAGATTGTAAGGTCATTGGGGCAAGGCCTTTGTGAGGCCACATGTTGAGTAAAGGCACAAGGTAATAGGTATTATATTATGCTTCACACACGGTATAAAATGAACCCAAATGATCTGAGAGATTTAACAGTATCTCCAGTGGCAACTGTTACAAGAGCTATGCGTTTGAATTTTTCACCGTTAGCCTCCCAACATTTATGTCCCAGCACATATTTTCTTTCATGGCTGGGAATGATTTGCCATATGGCTGTCATATAGTTAAAAGTGCTGAATCGCTATAAAAATATATTTAAATGGAAGTGCAATTCTGTGAACACTTGTACCCACAAAACCCACAACCGGTGTGAAACTCATTCTGTTCCATTCCGTACTCTCAAAATGTGGCTCTGATGTATTATTAACACTTAACCATTTCTTTAACTCAGAGTACATGTTCCAAGACCTGTACAGACACAGGTGCCATGAAAAACACTGGGAACACTGTATCCAAAAATTAAATACTCCCGGGGCCAACATGTGAAACAGTCCCTAAAGCATTGGATTTTGTATATGAAGGACTGCACATAAAGGGGTTAACCCCTTATATGTTAACTTTAGGTGCTCTCTATCCAGCCCATCTTATCTGGAGCCTTCTGAACTTTGAAAGCAACAATGACCAGAGTATCTGGAGGAAGGTCAACTGCTAGTGAAGGGAAAAAGACTGTTACAAAAGCAGAACACTGAGGACTAGAGGACCTTCACTAGAAGAGGCATCACTCCGTTCCTGCTCTCTCTTCACATGCATGTCTGGACAGGGACAGGAGCACAGAGCCACTGACTAGAAAAAAAGACAGTAACTGAAATCAATAGCTGTCACCACTAGGTGAGAGGGCATATAGTTGGATTTCAACTACCTGAAAGGGGGTCCCAAAGAGGATAGATCTAGACTGTCCTCAGTGGTAGAAGATGACAGAACAAGGAGTAATGGTCTCAAGTTGCAGAGGGGGAGGTCTAGGTTGGATATTAGGAAAAACGTTTTCACTAGTAGGATGGTGAAGCACTGGAATGGGTTACCTAGGAAGGTGGTGGAATCTCCTTCCTTAGAGGTCATTAAGGTCAGGCCTGACAAAGCCCTGGCTGGGATGATTACGTTGGGGATTGGTCCTGCTTTGAGCATTCTTTGGTTTTAGGTCAGAGTCCTATAAGGAATCCGGGATCCCTCCTCCTGCACATGGCTTCTTCTCTCAGTCATGGAGCCTTTCTCTGCTGCAGTCAGGCTCCCTCTTCCTCGGATGGTCCTGCAGTTCAGGAGGACCCTTCTGCCATGAAAGCATGCCCCTCTGCTCCTGCCCAAGCTTCCTTGTCTCTGCGAGTCTCTCCATCCAAGTTGCTCAGGGTACTTCTACACAGAAAAAGACCCCACCACTGTAGCAAGTCTCAGAGCCTGGGTCAACTGACTCCCCAATCAGGTTTTAGAGCCCAGGCTTCAGCCCAAGCCTGAATGGCTACACTGCTATATTTAGCTCTGCAGCAGGAGCCCAAGACCACTGACCTGGGCTCTGAGTCTTGCTGCAGTGGGTTTTCTTTGCTGTGTAGACATACCCTTCATTTCTGTTTTTTTAAGATCCAGTGTTAACACCTGATCTTTTTGTTCTGCTTGTGGGAAAATTCCACTGTTCCAAAGCCTAGTCCCCATGCAGCGAGGTTGGAGAAAATTGGATTTACCGACGTGACCATCTCATCAAGATTTAACAACTCTCCATTGTCCCTGGTCCAGGGGCTACGTGACACAGTCCGACACCATATGGCTGACTCCATATACACGGAGGGATTCAATGATACAGCAATTTCATCAGATCAACCAGAATTCATAAATTGTGCAGATTACACAAGTCATCACGTCCTCATCTTCTTTCTGCTTTCTCTTTGCTCTTAGCATGCCTACAGTTGAGGGAAGATTCCCTCTTTAAAGGAAGAGGCTTTACTCACTTTGGATAAATTCAGAGGAAGCAAGTTGATAGTTTATTAAAACATTTTAATGTCACTATCTCAATCCTTTGTTCTTTAAGGCTCCTCCTTTCATACAGAGTTTGCAAGACTGAATTAAAACCAAAGAGGAGGAGTAAGTAGAGACATAGACTGCTATAGAAAGCCAGCTTTCATGGACAGCAACAAGAAAAGATTCTGCATGGTTGCAAACAAAAATCAGGCACTTACATCATGATTAGTAATTAACTGGAACAGAGTGGGAGACACCAACAAGTGATTTGTAATATGTTCCCAGAGTAAGAGCAAAAACTATTGGACGCAAAATCTTCATCTTCTGTGGCATTAGACGATGGAAAATGGGAGTCTTCCAGCCCATTTTAGAAAACATGATCATGTTTAAGGCCTATTTAAAAATTTCTCTCTTCAAATTTACATTCAGGAGTCGGTTTCATTGTGACAGTGTGTCACATCGCAGCTCCGGGGATGTTCCATCTGGACAGCAATGACACACTTGGGCCCTGATCTGATCTCACTTGCACTACTGTAAGTTAGAAGCAACTTCCTTAAGGTCACTAGTCTAACACGGACATGAAACCAGCGTAAACGATACCGGAAAGAGGCCCGTAGGCTGTGTACGCTCTGGAGAACTGAACCTATTTTTATTGACCAGCTTGTACTGGTTTAAGCATAAACAGTTTATTGAGTTCACACTAGCCATGCTTACTTGTGTTCTGAATCATTGCAGTTTTGCTTCATACCCACTAAAACTGCTTTAAAATGTTCTGTCTACACTTTTTTTGGAAAGAAAATGCCTTTTTGACTATGAGGATTCCCCCCCCCCCCTGCTTTTGTCAACGTTTTCAGGTTTATGTAAAAAAAAAATCAGTTTGGGGATTTACAAAGAAAAGTTAATTTTGTTTTTGTCAATTTTTAATCACAACTCTTGTGTTATTGGGTATTTTTCTAATAGCCTCCATCAGGCTCGGGTTTCATTAAAAGATATCTAGCCCCCAAGGTTGCAGAGAAAAGCTTGAGAACGTGAGTCAAGTGTACCTCAAAGACTCAAAAACGAGAAGCCAAAATGCGGGCGGGGAAGGAGAGTTGTTTTTTCTTAAAGTCTCATGATTACACCAATATCATGATTTTTGACTCATGATTTTTGAATGCTAAAGTCAGGCAAGACTGTAACTGGTTCAAAAACCCTGTTTGGGGATTTGTTTTGTTAATTCCAAAAGGAGTGGACTTTGTCACTTAGCCAAACGGCTAAATCATGCCAGTGCTGGGAGCTGGAAGACCTGCAGGGGAGTCAGTGAGTTAGCCCAAGGGGAAACTGAGGTAGACCTGTGACCAGAAGCCACTCGCTAACATCCACATCAGTGCTGTTTCACCATTTCAGTTGCAATGCACTCTAGGTACCTACCCCACAATTCCTGTCACAGATCCCAGAAGCAGCAGATTCTGGGAGAATTCTAAAGGTCACTGGGAAGGTTTCTATAGGGGGGAGGAGGGGAAAGAGGACTGACCATGCTGGCAATAAGCTACTGCAGGCTGAAACAGTCGCCACACTAACCAGGTATTTAAGCCTGGAGGAAAACAAGTCAAATCCAAATGGTACTTGGCACACACAAACCCTTTGGATACTTGTTTGTGGACATTAAATGTTTATAAGCGTGGTAGTGAGGCCACTCCGTTCTTAGCAAGGTAAATTTTCTCTATGTTCACAAGAGATGGTGAAATGACTAGTTTAAGAGGTTCCTTTCCATGCAGTCACAGTTCCCAAAGCTATCTGTTTACTAAGACTTTGATGTTAAATATTATCTTCCATCTAAGTCAAGTCTCATGCACAACAACTTACTCTAAGGCTAGAATCTTCACTTTTAAAGGAGACCCTGTATTTAGTATCTCTGTTAGCAAACAGCTATGCTTTCAGTGCTTTGAAAACATTTCCACAGTTAAACATACTTATCGATTTTTAACACAGATTTTCCCCCCGAAGAACATAGGATTTGAGGGTGTGGGGAAGAAAAACAGGAGAAGGTATGGGGACACATTCCTAAATAATCATAGAGGGTCCAGCCATAAATCTTTAGTGAACAGCTTCCGGGTGTTGCTTTCATACTGCAGTGTTGCATTGATATCAGGTTTGTCTACAAATTCTATGGCACATTTCTGAATGCCACAAGGAGACGTTTCCAGTTCCAACACTGTGATATTGTTTGGTGACGATGAAACGAGGATGTTGCTTGGAACAAATAGGGTCACTTGAGGACCACGGACTGGCCAGTAACGACCAAGGTTAAAGCCATTGATCCAAATTTGTCCCTGTCAAAAGAGAAACAAAATTTTTTTAAGTCAAATAAAAATTACTACATTAAAAGCTTATTTAACCTCTACCATCCTGAGGACAGGAATTGAGCCTTCATGTTTCATACAATGAAACACTATATTTTCATCAGGCTAAAATATGCTGGGATTTAAATCCTGATTAAAACATCCTTTTAAAAACAGGCAAAACAATCATAGTTCCTTGATTAATTAAAAACAGTGTCAACATTTAAAAATGAGATTTTCAAAGAAAATATACCTTTACTAAAAAATGAAGACTTGCAAGCCAAGGAAATAAAATTAGCGGTATCCATAAAAAAACCAAGGAGACAGAGAACAACTATCCCAGACCAGCCAATACTTCTTGGGAAGCTTGAAAAAGTCACTCTTGGCAAGTTTTACTGGAGACATTTAGGAGCAACAGAATTTCTGGATGTTGAGTTTGTCTCTCACCTGAAGCCATTCTCTGCAGAGCTCTGTGAAGCTCAACATTTTAGTTGTCAGGAGCTTCTGGCAAACCTTCCCTTTGGTTTTATTTCAAGAGGGAGCTACATAATGTCCTCCCCTCTCCCAGCCCTGAATTTTGCTTTAAGTTTTAGGTTAAAACAAACCTGAAAACAAAATTATATTTTGGTAACTGGTAAAGGAGGGGGGAGGGGACTTGTTGAAAAAGGGCACTGAACAAAGGTCTGAGAGTTTTTGTGCAAAAAAAGTAATTTATTTGCAGCTTGTTTTGGATATCAGAAATTCAGACGTTTCCGACCCTCAAAGTCTCTATAGCAACAGGCGAACTTGATAAATAACATCACGAAAGAGAAACCTGAGCAACTGTGAAGAAAAAGGGATGGTTTAGTTAGACTGTTAAACTCTGTTTCCGGTGGTTTTTGTTGTTGTTTGGTTAAAGTCGGGTTCTAGTGACCACCAAGACTTAGGAGAAAAAATAATACTATTGTTAAAGTTGAAAGACCCACACCGCGTCTGGTAATGCGAGATCTCACACAAGCATCTGAGACATCCAAGAAGCCCTCTTGCAAAAAGAGGGATGACTTGACATTGTTGGTGTTTGTAATGTAAAAAAACAAGCTTAAGAAAGCCTTTCAAAAAATTTCATCTTTTAAACACATCATAAAGCAACAAAAAAAATACCCCCAAGCTCATTATTTTTAGAAAAAATCTCTTTGTAGGTCATCTTTAAAACTGTGATGTTTCATACCATTTCACTGGAATTGTAAACGGACCCACATTCACTCAAAACTGAACCTCGGTTCATGAACATTTTGACTGAACTGGGCTGTTTTGAGTTCATAACAAAAAGGAAAGTTCCACGTGTTTTTGAGGTTTAACATGCCACACAGCTCCATTCTCTCATGAACGCCCTTTCTGTGTTAGTCAGCTATAGGCTCAGAACACTGGGACTTCAATGGGTGAGAATTCAACAGGAGCAGGTGAATTAAAGCATCAATTTTTCCCCATATAAAATATCCTTAGCAGTTAAGACTAGGGAAAAAAAATGCATGGCACAAAGGCAGAATGATGACTAAATAAAAGGGTTTCTATAAGGCATTGGGAAGGTAGGACTTTAACAGCATTGTTGGTGGCTTCCAAAAAACTTAGGGTAGGTGAAATTGCAATTAAAAATTAAAGGCGAGGAAAACGTAGTTAAGTCTCTCAAACATAGATCATTAGTAGAATATTAAAAAGAAAAAAGATTATATTGCAGTTGTGTTTCTGTAAATTCAAATCTTTATAAATCAATTTATGTCAAATTAATAATTTTTCTCAAAGAGATGGTAAATGCAAGTTCAACTTTCCATTTGCCTCTGTGGCCTAAGATCCTATCTTGCTTTGTTCTGCCAAGGTGTTAATAAACTTCAACCCCAAACATTTTTTTGTAATCATATTAATCTCATTCTGTGGCTTGTTTTTGCGGTATGTAGGGGAAAAGAAAATATTCTGCCTCAGTGCTTTGCTTCTGTGATCATTTTAGAGTGAAAGATGGCATTAGAATTGCTGTAAGTTACTGTTCCACACACAAGATGAATTCATTACTGTAATGTAAAATATGCTCTAGCTCATTGAGAACTTGTGGGTTGGTGCAGGACTTAGTGGGGGAAATTCTAAGACCTATACAGAAGGTCAGATGAGATGATCATAATGATCCCTTCTGGTCTTTAAGTCTGACAGTTTACTTCATACAATTTCTTGGAAAATATGAGCTCAAAGGTTACTTTGCAAGGAGCTGTTCTGAAGTTTACAGATCGCGTATGCATCATGGTTATGAAATCATATGTCCATATATGCCCCCAAATCTACTAATTTATAACATCCATAGAGACTAAATAACACGTTATACAAAATAAAAACGGAAGAACCAGCAATTAGAAACAGAAAACTTCCTTTATATGACTAGATATTGAACTAGAAACTTCTGCTGAGTTGTGAACAACTATCTCAACTCTGAAAACCCTTTTTAAACCATACCATTAAGTTCTGCAACAGACAGGAGTCTCTAAACCACTGTGGTTTTTTTTTTTAAAAAAAGATAAAACACACTTGATATGCTACAACACAGCAACAATTTAACTTTGCACTTGGTCAATTAAAGCCTGTACAATTTTTTAGGGGTAAATTCAATACCACTGACAGGTGCTAAATTGACAGTCTTAGACTTTTTTAAAACTTTATCTTCATTGTTTTTATATAAAATATTAAAACATAACAAAACAAAACATATATAAATACAAGCACAAGATAGAAATAGCATACAAAGAACAAAATACAATATTCATTATTTCTAAAACCTGGAAAAAAAACAACAAAAAAACCCCTGTAGAGATCATGCAGGGCATCAATTATTAAAGTGACTAAATAGATAAATAAGTGAGAACATAACCTATGAGTATTGTGGACTAATATATACTAAACTGCAAAAATATGCAATAGTTTCATGAGTAACCAGACCTCCTCATATTTTTTCCAAGCATTTCTATTAGAGTAATTTTTTTCATTAATGCAGTAATAGAGAACTCATTAAGCCAGTCCGTGTACGACTGAGGAACTGCAGAGCGCCATTTTCTCAAAATAACTCTTTTGGCCACTAATATAGTTACCACAACCCATTTCTTAATGTTAGTCTTACACATTTAAAAAAAACAAAATTTCAAGAGGACTGTATGAAAGAAAAAGCCTGCCGGTGTAATGATGACTGACCATGCACAGTGCACTGATATAGCGCAGAGTTGCAACTATCACTCATTTGGAGGGAGGTACTTTTATTTTGTCTTATTTTCATAGCGATTTTAAAATCTCACTCACGATGAACGATTGCTACTTGTTTTCAATGAAGTTTTAAAATTTTACTCATTCAAACTAAGATAGCCCAATAATGGCTATGAAGTATGCAACAATTTCATAGCAGAAAACTATTTTCAACTTCTACCAATACTGTATTATTTTGAAGGCTCCTGTGGACTTGATAAAAATGTCAGAAAAACCCTTACAGTCCTTCATTAACAAATTCATGGTTATGCATATATAGTGTACCATGACATTGTATAGGGCAGGTTTGTGGAATCTTTGGCCATGATACTAATTCTACTGAATTTTCAGGAATCTCTCAAATCACATTAATGTCATTCATGGCAAAGACAGAAAGGTTGTAGAAACTACCTAAGAAGCATTAGGTGTTGGCACTTTTAAATGGTTCTGTTCCAAACAAAAACCCTGGATCTAAGTTCATCCAAAATGTGAGAGTTAGTAGGTTCTGGAATCCAAATCAGAATTTAGCAATTGGCCTGTGTTTCTATTTGTGGGATTAAAAAAAAGACCTGGAACCTGTGAATGGCCTGAACTTTGAAGAGTGAAAAATTAAGATCCACATTTTCTTTTATAAAGATACATCATTGTGGTCATTCTGCTTCCTTCTTTGAAAACAAATATCACCCTACATGCCCTTCTCTAGGTGCGAGCTTAACTCCAAATCAGCAATCAGCAACTGGTGTACCTGCGTCTGTGCAAACCCTAAGTGTTGCCAAGGAAAGCCATGACTTGCACAAGTTGACTGTGCAACCCTCAATCCATGCAAATCACTGCTTTTCTTGACTACAATTGGGGCTTGTCCTGGTGCAGCTACACAGGTTGCTATGGCTGAATCCCAAGATAGCTGGGGCTTACCCAGTTCAGCATTAGGCATCTCCACTGCTCCAGTTTCCCTTCTCAGTCACCCACAGGCTTGTAGGTTGCTGCAGTGCTTGCATGCAGGAGTCTTTACTGCGTTGCATCACTGAGGTGACTTAGCTCTCTGGCTAAGTCAGAGTTTACCACTTCCGGAGCATCAAAAATAAAGTCCAGTGGCAACAGACAGTCTTCTGCCCTATACTCTTCCAGGTCACAGCAGTTCCCTCCGAGGGTCTTAGGCAATCTTCAGCCCTTCCACTAGGCTCAGCTTCCTGCCTCTAATTAATCTTCCCACATCCCATAGTAGCAGCATAGAAGGGGGCCAATGCCCATCCTCTCCTACAGGTTCCATCTTCTAATTGGGCTATTTGCCCTTAGGCCAGGTCTACACTAGGACTTTATGTCGAATTTAGCAGCGTTAACTCGATTTAACCCTTCACCCGTCCACATTACGAAGCAATTTATTTCGACATAAAGGGCTCTTTAATTCGATTTCTGTACTCCTCCCCGACGAGGGGAGTAGCGCCAAATTCGACATGGCCATGTCGAATTCGAGACACTGTGGACGGAATTCGACGCTAATAGCTCCGGGAGCTATCCCACAGTGCACCACTCAGTGGACGCTCAGGACAGCAATCTGTACTTGGATGCTCTGACCTGCCACTCATGGAAAGCCCCGGGAAAATTTGAATTCCTTCCCCTGTCTGGTCAGTTTGAATCCCATTTCCTGTTTGGACATCGTGGCGAGCTCAGCAGCAATGGCAACGATGCAGAGCTCTACAGCAGAGGTTACCATGCAATCCCAGAATAGAAAGAGGGCTCCAGCATGGACTGATCGGGAAGTTTTGGATCTGATCGCTGTGTGGGGAGATGAATCCGTCCTATCTGAGCTCCGATCCAAAAGACGGAATGCAAAAATTTATGAAAAAATATCCCAGGCTATGACGGAGAGAGGATACAGCTGGGATGCAACGCAGTGCCGCGTGAAAATCAAGGAGCTGCGACAGGCGTACCAGAAGACCAAGGAGTCCAACGGACGCTCCGGATCGCAGCCACACACTTGCCGGTTTTACGAGGCACTGCATGCTATGCTCGGTGGTGCTGCCACAACTACCCCACCAGTGTCCGTGGACTCCGACGACAGGGTCTTATCTACGGCCACGTTGTCGGAGGTTTTCGCGGACGGTGAAGATGAGGAAGGAGAGGAGGAGGACGAGGCAGTCGACAGCGCTTTCACTGCTGATTTCCCCGACAGCCAGGACCTATTCATCACCCTGACTGAGCTCCCCTACGAACCCTCCCAAGGCAGCATCCCTGACCAGGAATCAGGCGAAGGATCAGCAGGTCAGTGTTTTAGACATTTATTTTGAATACAATAGGCATGGTGTGTAAGCAATGTGTTAGTATTGCTTAATTGGCCTTATGCGCTTCAGCTTGGAGTCGCTTTCCCGTGCAACTATTCGAAAAGTCTGTCAATATGTATGGGGATAGAGGAGTAATCCCCATCGGAGAGCTCCGCGAAGCTCTCCTGGAGGTACAGTGAGAGCTTGTTTATCACGTTCACGGGGAGAGCGGCCTTATTGTCTCCTCCATGGTAGGATACTTTCCCGCGCCATGCAAGCTGCAGGTACTCTGGTATCATTGCCTTGCATAGCATGGCTGCATACGGCCCCAGGGTTTGCTGGCATTGACGCAGCATGCAGTCTTTCTCTGTCTCGGTAATCCTCATCAGAGTGATATCAGTCATGGTACCCTGGTTTGAATGAGTGGTTTCATTAGTATAGGGAATGCTTCATTTTCCCTTTAAAGAAAGACATCCGGCGGTTTCCATTCACGTGGGGTGGGAGGGAGTGGGAGCCACACCATTCGAACTTATCAGTGCGCAGGCAGGGACAGTTCCCGGGTCCGGCCACGCGAAGCGGGGGAAAGGGTATGCGAGCCGTTCATACAGAGCGGTTCGCGGGCACTTTTGGTTCCCGGGAGTGGCCACGCAGAGGGGGGGGAAGGGTAGGCGAGCCGTTCATACAGAGCGGTTCACGGCCACTTTTGGTTCCCGGGAGCGGCCACGCGGAGGGGGGGGAAAGGGTAGGCGAGCCATTAAAACACAGCGGTTCGCGGGCATTTTGGTTCCTGGGAGCGGCCACGCGGAGGGGGGGGAAGGGTAGGCTAGCCGTTCAAACACAGCAGTTCGCGGGCAATTTTGGTTCCCGGGAGCGGCCACGCGGAGGGGGTGCAAGGGTAGGCGAGCCGTTCAAACACAGCGGTTCGCGGGCACTTTTGGTTCCCGGGAGCGGCCACGCGGGGGGGGGGAAGGGTAGGCGAGCCGTTCAAACACAGCGGTTCACGGGCAAGTTTGGTTCCCGGGAGCAGCCACGCGGGGGGGGGGGGGGGGGGAAGGGTAGGTGAGCCGTTCAAACACAGCGGTTCGCGGGCACTTTGGGTTCCCGGGAGCGGCCACGCGGAGGGGGAGGAAGGGTAGTTGAGCCGTTCAAACACAGCGGTTCGCGGGCACTTTGGGTTCCCGGGAGCGGCCACGCGGAGGGGGGGGAAGGGTAGGCGAGCCGTTCATACTGAGCGGTTCGCGGGCACTTTTGGTTCCCGGGAGCGGCCACGCGTTGGGGGGGGTAAAGGATTGGCGAGCCGCTGTAGATGAGCGGTTTGGGCAGCAGCAGTTCCTGCCTGCAGCCGGGAACAGTGATTGAGACATGGGAGTAGAGCACTGCTGTGAAGTTCTCTCTCAGCAGTCCAAACTCATCACCTTACCATGGTCTTCAGAGAGCTGATTTTCAGTGTTCTGCAAGGCTTCTGGGATCTGTACACGGGGACCCCAGACACTCAGCATTAAGACCTAATATTTGACCTTGTAGTACGTGAACATGTGATAGGTACTGTGCTTGGTCCTATTCACAGGGAAAGAGTATGGGCATTGTTCGGGAAAAAGTATCTTTCTGAGGAATTCACTCCCTTTCCCTCATCCCACAGCTGCGAGTGTCTCCCGCCCTACCCGTGGTTCTCCCTCCCATGGGCTATTACAGATAAGGCGGCGCAAAAAGAGAACCCGGGATGACATGTTCTCAGAATTGATGATCTGTTCCCGAAGGGAGGCGGCACAGCGGAGAGAGGACGTCTCAAGGTCTGAGCGAGCAGCCAGGGAACGGGAGCAGAGGGCTGAAGCTCGCGAGGACAGGTGGTGGCAGGAAGACCAGCAGGCGACTCAAACGCTGCTGGGACTAATGAGGGAGCAAACGGACATGCTCCGGTGCCTGGTGGACGTTCTCCAGGACAGGAGACAGGAGGAAAGAGCCCCTCTATATGTAATTTCCAACCGCCCTCCCCCGCCACCAAGTCCAGTCATCTACTCACCCAAAGTCACTAGGACGAGGGGAGGCAGGGTCCGTGGAAATATTCACTCCACACCTGCAGACTGCTCCAGTAGCAGAAGGCTCTCATTCCCAAAACCTTAGATTGGTCATTTCCCTCCCTTCAGCCGCACCCCTCAACACTTCCCTGCCCAGGTTTCATCTTGAAGCAATGCTCACCTTAATAAAAATGTTTTTTTTGTTCAGTGCTGTTTCCCTGACTTTCTTTCAGAGGACCGTTTGGTTTTCGGGTTAGTGGGTAAGGGGGGTTGTAATTGGAGACGACTGGCGCCTGACCCAAGGTACAGACAGGGGGAAAGGATCCACAGGAAGTCACAGTAAAAATTGCATGCACTAGGCACACTTGTCTTTCTGGGTGGGGGTTTTCATGTTCTCTAGGGGGGGTGGGGGGGGGGGTTCACTTTCTGGTGGGGGAGGGTGGCTGCTGATCTTTAGCTGCCGGCGATAGCCTGCATGACAGATCCATGCAGCAGGGGATCTGTGGCCGCAATTCACGGCCAAAAAGTCACAGAGGCCCCACCACACACAGTTGCGAATAGGAGGGGTTGATGGCTCCCTTGAAACAAGCAGTCCAGCACTTCGGACTGCTCTGGGAGCAGGAGCATGTCATTCCCGAAGCTTGGAAGCGTACTTTCCAACACTCCACCCGCTCCCCAACCGCGGTATGTGTCCCAGGTTAAAACCTTTAACAAGAAACCAGTAATGGAGACGGTTCAAATAAACAATGTTTCCTTTATTGTTCTTTTAAAGCGTTGAATGAAGGGGGGGAAGGGGGTTGTTAATGGGAGAGGATAGGCAACGGAAACTGGGTAAAGAAACGGGGGCAGGTTCAGCATCTGTTTAAACTAGCGTAACAGTCACTGGTTACCATGGTCAGTCTGGAAGCTAGCTTTCAAAGCTTCCCGGATGCGCAGCGCGTCCCGCTGTGATCTTCGAATCGCCCTGGTGTCCGGCTGAGCGCAATCAGCTGCCAGGCGATTTGTCTCAACCTCCCACCCCACCATAAACGTCTCCCCCTTGCTCTCACAGAGATTGTGGAGCACACAGCACGCTGCAATCACAATGGGGATTTTTTTTTGGCTGAGATCTGAGCGAGTAAGTAAGCTTCTCCAACGACGCTTAAGACGGCCAAAGGCACACTCCACCACCATTCTGCACTTGCTCAGCCGGTAGCTGAAGCGCTCCTTTTCAGTGTCCAGGGCTCCCGTGTATGGCTTCATGAGCCAGGGCATTAGCGGGTAGGCAGGGTCCCCGAGGATCACTGTAGGCATCTCCACATCCCCAACAGTTATTTTGCGGTCCGGGAAATAAACACCCTGTTGCAGCCGTCTAAAGAGACCAGAGTTTTTGAAAACACGAGCATCATGAACCTTGCCTGGCCATCCAACATTGATGTTGGTAAAACGTCCTTTGTGGTCCACTAGTGCTTGGAGCACCATAGAAAAATAGCCCTTTCGGTTAATGTACTGGCTGCCCTGGAGCTCCGGTCCCAGGATAGGGATGTGTGTCCCATCAATAGCCCCGCTGCAGTTTGGGAATCCCATAGCAGAAAAGCCATCTATGATCACCTGCACGTCTCCAAGGATTACTACCTTTGAGAGCAGCAGGTCAACGATTGCATGGGCTACCTGCATCACAGCAACCCCCACGGTAGACTTGCCCACTCCAAATTGGTTCGCGACTGACCGGTAGCTGTCAGGAGTAGCAAGCTTCCACAGGGCTATGGCCACTCGCTTCTGGATAGTCAGGGCTGCTCGCATCCGGGTGTCCTGACGCTTCAGGGCAGGGGACAGCAACTCACAAAGTTCCAGGAAAGTGCCCTTACGCATCCGAAAGTTTCGCAGCCACTGGGATTCATCCCAGACCTGCAGCACTATGCGGTCCCACCAGTCAGTGCTTGTTTCCCTTGCCCAGAATCGCCGTTCCACAGGATCAACGTGCCCCATTGCCACCATGATTTCTACGGTCCGGGGTCCCGTGCTTTGCGAGAGGTCTATGCCCCTCTCAGAGTTCATGTACTCCCGGAGCTTCCGTTGCCTCCTCGCCCGATTTCTCTGCATCTGATTCTGGAAAAGGTGCACGATAAGGCGCGAGGTGTTGACAACGGACAGAAAAGCAGCGATAATCGCGGAGGGATCCATGCTCGCTGTCCTGTGGCGTCCGAGCTCTCAATCACCCGAAAAGGGCGCGAATTCATTGCCCGCCGGCGCTTTCACGTAGGGAGGGCGGGAGTGTGGGTCGAGTGACGACATTTCCGTATAACCACCCTTGACACATTTTCGGCCCCACAAGGCACTGGGGGCTACACCCAGAATTCCAGTGGGCAGCGGGGACTGCGGGAACTGTGGGATAGCTACCACAGTGCACCGCTTGCAATGTCGACGCTTGCCCCCTTACTGTGGACTCACAAATTCGAATTAAGGTCCTTGATGTGGATTCGCACAATCGACCTTGCAATATCGGTTTCACAAGTTCGGTTTAACAAAAATCGAACTAGTCTCGTAGTGCAGACATACCCTTAGTCACTCAAGCTTTAGCCTTGTCCTTCAGTTTTCCCCAGGCCATATTCCTCCATAAGCCTTCCTCCAGCTTTTCCTGTATATAAACCCCCTTCCCAGGATCTCTCAGCTGAGTCTTCTCCCAGCACGCTTCTGCTCCCAGCAGTCTTGCTCCCCAGGCCCTCTGCCTGGTGTGACAGGGTCAGGCCAGATGGCTATAGGAGAGTGACAGAAGGTAGATACATTACCCCACATTAAGCCGGTCCCTTTTCCCTGAGTAAGATAATGAGCTGTTCCAGACAATCAGAAGGTTGCTGGAACCAATTAGGACAGGCAGGCTAATCAGGACACCTGGTTTTAAAAAGGACCTCACTTCAGTTAGTGAGGCGCGTGCGAGGAGCTGGGAGCAAGAGACGCACAAGGAACTGAGAGTGAGTAGGTGTACTGCTGGAGGACTAAGGAGTACAAGTGTTATCAGACATCAGGAGGAAGGTCCCGTGGTGAGGATAAAGAAGGTGTTGGGAGGAGGCCATGGGGAAGTGGCCATGGGGAAGTAGCCCAGGGAGTTGTAGCTGTCACGCAGCTGTTACAACAGACACTGTAGACGGCTGCAATCCACAGGGCTCTGGGCTGGAACCCAGAGTAGAGGGCGGGCCTGAGTTCCCCCCATCCCCACAACTCCCTACTTGATACCACATGAGTTGACCTGGACTGTGGGTCCCACCAGAGGGGAAGGTCTCTGGCCTGTCACCCGACCCATTAGGTGGGCCAGCAGAGACTGCAGGGATTGTTCTCCTCCTTTTCCCCATGCTGGCCAGTGATGAGGTTAGCTGAGTGAATGGCAGGTTGGTGCCACTAACAAAAGGAGCCAAACTGAGGACTGCCGTGAACCTCTGAGATGAGCAAATCCGTCGAAAGCGCAGAACCCACCAAGGCAGAGGAGGAACTTTGTCACACTGGGAACAAGGGGGAACCTTCACCCTGCACATGCTTTCTCCCCACCTTCACTCTCAAAGTGGGCTATTGGCTCTCCTTGTGTACTTTGGATGGTTACTTGACTGCCACCCCCAGGACTCATTCCCCTCAGCTAGGGAGAAATTCTGGGCTTGTCTACACACAAAATTGTACTGCTTTAACTATACCAATATAGGTAAAGTGGTACAGAGCCTTGCAACCCGACCTAAACCCAACAGGACCCGACTACAAGCGTGGGGTTCGGGTTGTGTTGGAAACCAGGCCACACTCTCAGGCATGGGTCAGCTCCGATCACTGCAGGGTTGGCACGGTGGCAGCTGCATGCCCTGCTCCTGCCAACCACTGCCACTTCACTGCTCTGTGTGCTGCCGGGTAAGAGGCGCTGCAACTCGTCATCACACTTGCTCCATAGCACACGCCACACAATCAGGTGGCAGCCAGCAGGAGCAGGTCACGCAACTGCTGCTGCACCAACCCTAAGGGCAGGAGGTGGCTGGCGAGAGATTGTAGGCCCGGGATGACCCCAAGCCCACACGACAGCACTGACACAGGCTCGGGAGCGGGATGGAGTGAGTGCTGGGTGTGGATCAGGTTTGGCTTGGCTGTGCTCGACTCGGGTTCAAGTCCGGGTCAAGCTTGAAAATCAGGCCTGGGCAGACCTCTAAGGTGGTACAACCCCTCTAGCGTGGATGCAGTTATAGTGGTATAAAGGCAATTATACCAGTATAGCTTATTCCCATAAGGGAAGGGGAATCAGCTGTTTTGGTATACGGCATCTTTATACAGCTACAGATGCATCCACACTAGGGGGAGGATGCTAAACCAATCCAAGTGATTTCCTTGAGAAGATAGATAACTGCTGAATGCCACCAGCTCATATGCAGTTTCAGCTAGATGGAGATTTAAAATGGAGTTCTAAATCCCTATAGAAATTGGGGCTTGTAATCAAAACAAAAAGGGCCCAGCTATGTTGTAGGTGCAATTTCCATAAGCACTTAGCATTGGCCTCTCGCACCCCCTGAAGTCAATGTAAATTCTACTATTGGCCTCAATAGAAGCAGAGAGAAGACAACAGTGAGAGCTGTTGGAAATCCCACCCACTTAGGCTTAACCATGCCAATGTATTTATTTAGCGTTTGTGTACTCACCTAGCCAAGCATTAGCGTTCTTAGTGGCCAAGTGAAGCTCTCGGAGTCCACCACTGAATTTGTTTAGCAGCCACTCCTCGACAATGTGTATCACTATTCAACCTGCACCGCAGCTTGTATGGTCTCGAAGACCCCAATGGTGCTGATTGGCTGCACAGAGGTCGTGCCCAGTCCAGAATCAGATAAGAAGGGCCTGACGGCATGGCAGGCAGAAGACGGGTGGGCGAGCAGTAGGGTCTGTGACAAGGAACTGATCGGTGTTAAGCACCAGTCTTCCCACCACAGGGACTCCGCTGTCACATCCTGGTGTGGCAGCCTCGACCACAGTGGGTGCCATGATGAAAGATGTGTAGGTGGTGGGCTAAAAAGGTCATTGAACAAGGGAAGGCTTGGATCGGCACGTATCTTATCAAGCAGCTTGCCAGCTGCAATCGCCAACCTGATGTAAGGGGGAGCAATGTGGCTCAGAACTGGAAGCCATGCCAACGTCCAGTTGTGACACCCGATTAGGGATTTTTGCATTCCAACGGGATTTTTTTGTGGGTAGTGAGGGTGGGATGACAGGTTTTAGAATCATTTAGGCAACACTGTTACAAGTTAGGTCATGACTGTTCCTGCTGGGACCCTTCCTCTGAGCTAGCAAGTCTCATCTTCTGACTCTGTCAGAACTGTGTGCTTTGTTAATGAGCAATTTAAAAAAAAAATTTTTTTTAAGCTAAACTCTCCATACAAAGACATTGGCTAATTTTCTCCGCTCCTCGGCATGAAGGGTTTTTCTAGCGCCACTTCAGCAATTATGTCCTTTATTACTTCTGCTCAGCCAGCCCGACTCCACTCTTGCCCAAAAGGCCAACTTCCAATACCTCACTTTCTCCAGAACAAGCAGCCTTTAAAAAACCTGTATTCACTTCCCTTCTCCAGAGGGCAGCTCTCTCTCCATCCCTCCAAGAAAAAAAGACCAAAACTCAATGCCGTATTCTAAACAGGCCTGACCACACATATCTTTGTGTCCTACTCATTATATCTAGAATAGCTCCATACTTACGTGGCACATCATTTGCCTAGCCAACGTTACTGAATGACTACTTAATATGAGCTTCCCTCATCTTAGTTTGCTCAGATTTATTCAAGATTTAGTTAAAATATATGATCCACAGACTAGTCACTTATAAGATCTCAACATCTCTGAATATCATTTGATATATGTGAGTGATCCTTCAAAACTACCACGCTGTTGTTACATAGTCCTCCACCCCTAATAGTGGGCTGTTCTTGACCTTTAATAGCAATTTTAAGGTGACTTTAGAATCAGATTCAGGTTTTTTGGTAAACATCTTAGAAAAAGAAACCTACCTTTGTCCAGCCAGGAAACTTGATATAGGTGTCTTGGGGTAAATCAGGGATTCCACTGGGAATAGAAAATCTGCCAGTGTAAAAAGCAGGAGCTGCATAGCTTGAGGGATTACCACCAGATGTTTTTGATTCATCACCTCTGCTGTTTAGGCCATGGCCCACCACACTGTCTATGTCTAGTGGGTAGATCTCCCAGTCAACGAGTGTATCTTGGCCAAGAGATAAATTTGACACTAGACCCTGCAAAGAAATTAAAGGTGTTATCAAAATCAATACTCTCATCTCATTACACTTATTTATCCCCAACTGTCCCGAGTACAAAACAGTTAAGAGAAATAAAAACTTGGCTGAACTACAGTAGTCACCAGTATTGCCAACCCCAAGTGTTCAAAACTCATGTCTCAGGTCCCCCAAAATTAAGGATTAGTTTAAAAGAAGCAAAAACAAAACAAACAAAAAACCCCTAAAGGAACCCCTCATTTTTATTTGCTTTCTGGGTTTTGAGCCTTTAGGATACATTTGGGTCGTACTTTGCAGCTTTTCTCTGCAACTATGGAGGCTAGAAACTTAGTGTTAAAATCAAGCTGCAATTTTCACAATCACGAGATTCCAGGAACGGGCACATTAAGGAAATCACAAGAGCTGGCAACACTGAGTCACTCTACTTAGTAGAGAGACAGCGTTATTTGCTTCCTACAGAACTACTGTAGCTCGTACACAGTATCACAAAATCAGGGCTTCAAGGCTCACTCTGAGGCCCTGAGCCAGCGAAGTACTTATGCATGTGCTTAACTTTAAGTATAGTAGTCCACGTTACTTCAATGAGACTAATGTGCTTAATGTGAAAAATGTTATTAAGTACCATGCTGAACTGGGACCTAAGTGAGGACATATTTCATACATCAGAGGTAGATTCAGAAGTTTGCTTACAGAAATCAAATCCTCCCCTACCCACAAAAGTTGTTACAACAGTTTCTATTACAGTATTTTACACTTCGGTCACACTGATAAAACCTACCCATGCAGACAAAGCCTCAGGGTTGAATTTAAATTGATATAGTGAGACCAGTATAACTCCCAACGTAGACACACTTATTCCAGCATAAGAATGGTCTTTCAGCATAGTTTAAACCCCTTCCCAAGTGACATAAGCTAAACTGAAAAAAAGCCTCTCTTACACCAGAATAAGAGAGTGTCCACACAGAGATTATACTAGTAAAGCTTTCCCACGTAGACAAGCCCTTACTCTCAGACAGTCTGAATTCAAATCATGCAGTACATCTTTGGCCAGGTTTTCTGAACTTGCTTGCCTATATCCATGTTTAGGCACTTAGATAAGGAGGAGTCTGACTTTCAAATGGTGCTAAGCACCCGCAGCTCCTAATGAACATTTTGTCTTTTGTATTTCTTTATCAGCGTCCTTCTGATGTGCATTAAAATAGAGAAACGAGTTTTCCAGGTACCGTACAGCAAAAGATATAGGAAGCACATACAACCACACTAGATCTGCTTCCTTCCTTTGTTTCCTTCAACAACAAGACATAGCTCAGCAAATGCAAAACAAAAGATATTTTGAGCTACTTCCCCAAAATCTAAATACTTAATTCCATTTCACATTGTTAAACCTTAACCAAAAAAGGAAACACAAAAGCTGCCTTATTTGCTTTAAAAATGCAAGCCTTTTTGCAAGGTTGGTGGCACAACTCCCTCAAGTTTAGCTTTGAGGACAAAGGTATTTTTAAAAAAAGCCTAGACAGTTAATTTCTCTTAGTTTCTCCAACTGATATTGTATAATTGCCCCTAAACCCTTGCTTACCGCAGCAGAGCCAGTCCCCTCGGCATGAAACAGTATTACACCTTTTCCATGGGTATCTGGAAAGTCCTAATCTCTTCTCTATGCAAGGATCTCACTTTTCTGCAGCCTCTGGTGCACACACGGGTTTCTTTTCATACCGTACATGTCTACTGAACCGGCTTTCATTCCTAATATTTAAATGCTGAATCCCTGATTTTTGTGAAAAGCTCAACTCAACCATCACCTATGGAAGCACAACTGGCTCCTCCATAATTTATCTTCTAAACTCCATTTTGTTATCTTACTCTAGTTCCCAGTACAAAGGGGTACACATCCCCCAGACTACCAGCACACTTGTTACCCTTCTTGGCAGTCATGGGCTAAGTGACTCTCACATCCATCAGATAAAGGGTGACGCACACTAGCAGAGTAGCACAGATGGAACTAGCTCTACTGTTGCCCATGCAACACCTGTTCAGTAGATAAAGAAAGGACTTCAGTCTGCAGGACTCTTAGTCCGCAAGCGCGCGCGCGCACACACACTTTGCCGAGGCTAGGATTTAAAGGTGTATTGTTAGCTCTATTTAACAAGACAGGACAAGTACAATTGTACTTCGGCATGTGCTAAGCTGGTGAAAGCCTGGAGCCTAGGAAACTATCCCCATATTGATTGGGTAACATGTCACCTCAGGACAGGATGCAGAAAATTTCTAGACACCATAAATGATTGCTTCTTGGAGCAGCTAGTCCTGGAACCCACAAGGGGAGAGGCAGTTCTTGATTTAGTCCTAAGTGGAGCACAGGATCTGGTCCAAGAGGTGAATATAGCGGAACCACTCAGAAATAGCAACCATAATGTAATTAAATTTAACATCCTTGTAGGGAGCAAACTTGTGGGAGCGTAGTAGGCCTGGATGACCTTGAGGGTAGCTTTTGACTCCATCTGAAGATGCAGCACACCGATACGTGATGATGTTAGCTGGCATGATATGACTTTCGAAGACCAATATTTATTGATGATAAATCCAACTCCTCCAACATTTCTAGCGCCATTTCCCTTTCCGAGCCTCACAGCACTTCCATCCTTCCAGTTGACTTCCAACTCCTTCTTTTGTCGGGTTTCGCAGACACCGAGAATATCGCATTTTATCCTTTTCTTCTCCTCCATCAGATGGTTTAAAGTTTCCTCCTTTGCCAGTGACCTACAATTGTAAGTACACACAGCGAGGATTGTCCTTTTCCATGTTGGCCTAGCACCTGACATTTTTAGCAACCTCTTGTCGCTCAATTTCCACTCCGCCACCGTAGAACGTGCATTTACTCGTGTTGTTTTAGCTGTTAACTTCAAGCCATCCCACTGGCTAGGTGGGCAGGCATGCGTACCTCCTCAAGCTTAGCTAGCCTTCAACCTCTAAGGAGAAGGAAAAGCGCTCTTCTCTCTGAGAGAGCAACCCTCCTCCCTGGATTGGATAGTCCGACACCTTTGTAGCATGGTAAAACCTACCAGGGCATCCGCCCCGCTACCATAGCTGTCAGACGGCTAGGGTCACCGCTGCACCACGTTGAGGCACTGAGGTAGGATTTTGCAGCACTCCCACAAGTGCAAGTGAGGACGAAGAAGTGGAAGAATTCTACCGAGAGCTTGAAAGAGCTCTCGCGCAAAAGTCCACTTACACTGTCATGATGGGAGATTTCAATGCCAAGGTCAGGCGAGGGAAAGCTGGCGAAAAGTTCATAGGGAGATACAGCAGCGGCGAAAGGAATGAAAGAGGAGAGAGGCTGGTAGCGACGGCAGAAATGAAAGAACTGTACGTGGCAAACACCTAGTACAAAAAGAAGATCTCAAGAAGGTGGACATGGATCGCACCAAACGCGAAGAGTAAGAATGAAATTTACTATATTTTAGTCAATAAAAGGCGCATCATTCAAGACGACTGGTGCAGCCATTCAACACCAGCAGTGACCATCGCCTGCTTAGAGCGAAGTTGATTTTCGACGAAGCGGTGGAAAAGGCGGCGTTACAGATGGCTAACAGGAAACAGCAGCCGAAGACATTCGATGAAGCAAAGCTGAAAAAAGCAATTTCTGGGTTTGACTGGAGCCAGATGGAAAAGTGTGATGAGGACTATAGTATCTTTGCTGACAAGTTGAGATGTTGCATAAAAGCAGCTGAAATTAAAAAGCTGAAGAAGGCGAAGGAAAGAATCTCGATTGAAACGAAAAGCTTGTTGGAGAAGCGGAGAAACATGAAAAGGAGCTCGGATAACAACCTTGAGTACTCCATTCTGTGCAAGCTTATACGGCGAAAACTGAAGGATGACTTCGAGAACTTCTGGAAAGAAAAGCTCCTTAAAACAGCTGAATCACGCAAGAGCCTCAGGACATGCAAGCGGGAATTGACGCAGTATAGATTGAGCGTAACAGCATTGAAGAACAAGGATGGAGAGACAGTAATCGACAGAGCAGGGATGGAGGAGGTCTGCAAGGACTTCTATACAGAACTGTTCAAATCAAGAATCAATGTCCCCCTCACAACCCTCGAAGAGTCAGAAGAACGCGTCCCCCCAATAATCGTCAGCGAAGTCCGAAGCGCACTACACCAGATGAAGAAGGGAAAAGCTCCAGGCAAAGATGGAATAACGTCAGAAATGATTTATGCAGGAGACAAAAAACTTTGGAAGGCCCTCGCTTTAAGATTCAGTCAATATCTTGAAGAAGGAAAAATACCATCAAGCTGGAAGGAGTCGAATACCATCTTGCTGCACAAGAAGGGTGATCGAGAAAATCTTAAGAACTACCGCCCTATATGCCTGCTCTCTCACATCTACAAGCTCTTCACAAAGGTGATAACAAATAGACCTTCGCAGAGTCTGGATGAACAACAGCCGAGAGAGCAGGCAGGGTTTCGAAGAAATTTCAGTACAATCAACCATATATTTACCCTTAGCCAGCTCCTAGAAAGAACGAGGGAATACAAACTTACGCTGTGCATTGCTTTTGTCGACTATGAAAAGGCCTTCGATAGTGTTGAGTTTAACGCAATATTAAAGGCGCTTGCAGAGCAGGGCATTAACACGCAGTACACTAGTTTGTTGAAGGAAGCGAATACTGGATGTACAACAGACATTACTCTCCTTGAAACTCCCCTCCGCATCCCAATCGAGAGCAAGAAGATACAATTTCACCGAAACTATTCACTGCCTGCCTCAAAATGGTTATGAACAAGATCAATTGGAGGAGTGGTGTCAACATAAACGGAGAGAGATTATCTCATCTCAGATTTGCAGATGACATTGTACTAATTGCCGAAAGCACCAACCAACTGCAGAGCATGCTACGAAGACTCAACAAGAAAAGTAGTCAGGTCGGCCTGAAAATGAACAGCTGCAAAACGAAATATATGCGATCAGATGTCTTACGAAAAGCCCGAATAATGGTAACAGGAGAAGACATCAAAGAAGTGGAACAGTACATATATTTGGGCCAAGAAGTACATATATATGCGCCAAGACCTGAACAGAGAACTCTCGCGAAGGATTCGGGCAGGATGGTGTGCGTTTAATTCCATCAAGGACGTCCTCAAAGGAAAAATTGACAAGACCACACGTAAAAATATTTTCAATTCAGCAGTGCTGCCAGCCATGCTGTATGGCAGTGAAACGTGGGCACTGACGAAGAGAGAAGAGCAACGGCTGTTGGTAGCTGAAAGGGCAATGGAACGAGCTATGTTGGGAATCTCCCTTCTGGATCGTATACCAAATGAAATCATCAGAGAATGCAGCGGTGTGAAAGATATTGTCGTGGAAAGCAGACATAACAAGATGCGATGGGCGGGCCACACAGCTCGGCTCACGGATAACAGGTGAACCGCAATCATTGCTAAGTGGTACCCGCGAGAACAGAAAAGACCCCCCGGTCGGCCTCCAAGAAGATGGGAAGATGACATCATTAAACGTTTCGGACGAACGTGGAGAAGAAAGGCAAGAGTGCGAGAGGAATGGCAGACATGTTGTGATCGACGCAGTCTTAACGACAGCTGAAGTCCGATCGATCCAGGTGATCCAGGTAGGGAGCAAAATACCACAGAAACTCACCACAGTAGCATTTAACTTCAGAAAGGGGAACTACACAAAAATGAGGACGCTTGTTAAGTGGAAATTGAAAGGAATAGTCACAAAAATGAAATGCCTGCAAGCCGCATGAAAACTTTTAAAAAACACCATCATAATGTTTCAAGCTACATGTATACCCCAAATTAAAAAACAACAGTAAGACGACCAAAAAAAATGTCACCATGGCTAAACAGAGCAAAAGAGGCAGTTAAAGACAACAAGACGTCCTTTAAAAGTTGGAAGTCAAATCCTACTGAGCATAAACTCTGGCAAGTCAAGTGTAAAAGTATAATTACACAGGCCAAAAAAGAATTTGAAGAGCAACTAGCAAAAGACACAAAAACTAACAACAATTTTTTTTAAGTACATCGGAAACAGGAAACCTCCCAATCAGTGGGGCCACTGGACGATTGAGGTGTTCAAGGAGCACACAAGGAGGATAAGGCCATTAAGGAGAAGCTAACTGAATTCTTTGCATCAGTCTTCCCTGAAGAGGATGTGAAGGAGATTCCTACAATTGAGCCTTTCTTTTTAGGTGACAAATCTGAGGAACTGTCCCAAATTGAGGTGTCAATAGAAAAAGGTTTGGAACAAAATAATAAATTAAAAACAGTAGTAAGTCACCAGGACAAGATGATATTCATCCAAGAGTTCGGAAGGAACTCAAATATGAAACTTCAAACTACTGACTGTGTTATGTAATCTCTCTCTTAAATCAGCATCTGTACCATATGACTGGCAGGTAGCTAAAGTAATGCCGATTTTTAAAAAAGGCTCCAGAGGTGATCCTGACAATTACAGACCAGTAAGTTTAACTTCAGTATCAGGCAAATTGGTTGAAACTATAGTAAAGAACATACTTATCAGACACATAGATGAACATCATATGTCAGGGAAGAGTCAACACAGCTTTTGTAAAGAAAACCGTGCCTCACCAATCTATTAGAATTCTCTGAGGATGTCAACAAATAAATCTGTTAATCTTTAAGGTGCCACCCGACTCCTTGTTGTTTTTGTGGATACAGACTAACACGGCTACCCCCTGATACTTAACAGCCTTGTGAACAAGGATGATCCTATTGATAAAGTGTACTTGGACTTTCAGAGAGCCTTTCACAAGGTCCCTCACCAAAGGCACTTAACCAAGGTAAGCAATCATGGGATAAAAGGGAAGGTCCTCTCATGGTTCAGTAACTGGTTGAAAATAAGGAAACAAGGGATAGGAATAAATGGTCAGTTTTCACAGTGGAGAGAGGTAAACAGCCAGGTTCCCCAAGTACCTTTATTGGAACCAGTGTTGTTCAACATATTCATAATGATCTGGAAAAGGAGTAAACAGTGAGGTGGCAAAATTAGCAGATAATACAAAATGATGCAAGATAGTTAAATCCATAACTGACTGGGAAGAGTTACAAAGGGATCTCACAAAACTGGGTGACTGGGCAACAAAATGGCAGATGAAATTCAATGTGGATAAACGCAAAGGAATGCACATTGGAAAACACAATTCCAACTATACATATAAAATGATGGGGTCTATATTAGCTGTTACCACTCAAGAAAGAGCTCTGGGAGTTATTGTGGACAGTTGTCTGAAAACATCCACTCAATGTGCAGCATCAGTCAAAAAAACTAAACAGAATGTTAAGAACCAGGATAGATAAGACAAGACAGAAAATAACATAGTGCCAACACCTTGAATACCGCGTGTAGTTCTGATCATCACATCGCAAAAAATGTACATTAGAATTGGAAAAAGCACAGAGAAAGGCAACAGAAATGATAAGGGGTATGGAACAGCTTCTATACAAGGAGAGAGTAATAAAACTGGGACTGTTCAGCTTAGAAAAGAGACGGATAAGGAGGGATATGCTAGAGGTTTATAAAATTATGACTAGTGTGGAGAGGGTGAATAAGGAAGTGTTATTTGCTCCTTCCCATAACATAATGAACCCTGGGTCACTCAATGAAATGAACAAACAGCAGGTTTAAAACAAACATAAGGAAGTACTTTTTCACAAAACACACAGTCAGCCTGCGCAACTCATTGCCAGGGGATGTTGTGAAGGTCAAAACTATAACTGGGTTCAGAAAAGAATTAGGTAAGTACCTGGAAGATAGGTCTGTCAATAGCTGTTAGCAAAAACAGTCAGGGATTGAACCCCATACTCTGTGTGACCCTAAACCTCTGACTGCCAGATGTTGGGACTGGACCACTCGATAATTGCTCTGTTCTGTTCATCCCCTCTAAAGCATCTGGCACCAGGCACTGTTGGAAGACAGGATACTGGGCTAGATGATGACTGCTCTTACCGAGTATGGCTATTCTGATGTTCTTAAGTTAAAACCAAACCTGGTTTAAATCCTTTTGCTCTGCGTTATCACCATTACCAGATCATTCTTTCACTGTCTATCTAGGTTATTATAATCTGCATCTCACCATCCTGGGAGACATCATCAAACTCTTAGTCAGGATTCCATAAAATATCCACTGCATAGTATAACTGAAGACAGTGAGTAACATCTGCTATATATGGTACATTGACAAGTCTCAGATGTGCTTTGGATAGACACATTTAGAGAGCGGCCTACCAAAGCAAGTCAAGACAGACATTTTATTTTTAATTTATTTTCATGTATTTTTTAAAAATCTACTTCCTCCTTCTGCACACATGCCTTTGCTGAGTAATCACATCATCTCATTGCTGTGGCACCTTCTCTTCCTCTATCCTTTCTCTAGCGGTTTGGTTTTGCCCTCACATCTAAACTGGGCTGTAAGCCTTTGACAAAATCTTAACAGCACTCTGAGGTGCCCATTTTACCGGGGGGGGGGGGGGGGGAGGAGAGAGAGAGGCTGCAGAAAATACAAGATCTTGTATGACGCCACAAGTAGGGCTACAGAAACCCCATTTTCATGGCCAGAAGGTCAACTCCTGAAGCGGACTGGAGATGAAATTATTTTTCTTCCAAAAGTCATGCTCATGCCAGCGAAGCATCACTAATTTGACTGCAATAGGCCACAATCCTGCCAAACAGCTGTGCAAGCCTCCACACAATGCAGCTCTTCTAAAGAACGTCCATCTTGGCTTGTAGCAGTCCCATTTCAGACTGTGGTCTCTCCGCAACGGCCAGTTGTGTCACACTGTACTATAGTTTTTTGGTATGGATAAATATGCCACCAGGGAACACCAAATTCAGAGTCTTGAAACCCACTATAATCTGCATTAGAACCTAGAATCCAGAAGAGAATTAAAGTCTGAACCACTGCACCTCCAAACCCAAGCTACCCACATTTTTGGGTCTCCAATAGTTATTCTTGCAGTTTGAGCCACAGATTCCCTTCGACGGGCAAAGTGGGTTCCTGGCCACTGCTCCATTATTATTTGTATTCCAGTAGTAAGCAGAGACAATCAGTGATCAGGGCCCTATTGTGCTAAGCACGATACAGACATAAAAAAGGTAGTTCATTCAATACAGCACAAACATAACCAAAAGGTGGTCCTGTCAGTACTTCTCCCCCATCTGTAATGGAAGTTTAAAGGTCAAGCTTGATGCTCACCAAAATTCATATAATAGCACTTTCCCTTCCCCCCGCCCCCGGTTCATGTTAATGCAATGTTGGGACATTACTAATGATGAATTACCATTCAGAAGTGTGCTTTAGATAAGCACCCAGAGGCTCTGAGGTTTATAACCGAGCCTCATCTCATCTGCTCAAACCTGGACTGGAAATTTGGCAAGATAAAGCATTTGCATGAGGTATCCTTCTTCCAGTGATGTTGAAAAATGCTGCAAGAGTGCAGCACTTGCAACTCAACCAGGTCATGTCTAGACATTCAAAAGTACTAATTTTATATATAAAATCTGAATTTGCGAACTCCAGTGAGCTGGAGTTCTAGATGACATTTCAGCTGTTTTTTAATTCATTTGAACTGGTTCATGCATCTTTAGATGATACATCAGAAGACTCAACACCTCTTGAGAGCCCTGTGGGTGATATAAAGCCGCCAAAAGTTAAAGGGTGTCTGTCTACTTTTAATGCCACTTTGACCTCAATGAGAGCAGGACTCTTAAGAAAATTATTAGTTGTATTTTGAGCTAGGTAGAGTTGCACCAGCATATTCCTGAACCCTTTGCTCTTACTATTGCATTAAGATTTTCTTCTACCAATAGAAGAAAAGCTGATCTCTGGTGTGCTTTGACAAGTTCCATTGTATAATCATTAGTGACTAAGTTTACCTTAAAGTCATTGTTGTATCTACCATAGTTTACTCGACCCATATTTTCTACCAACACATCCAGATTTGCTCCAGCCTTCCCGGTTATATTTATCGTGTATGATTTGCCTCTTTCAAGGACTCCCTGAGGAACCTGTAAGCATAAGACCAGAAAGAGAAAATAACGTAAGGCTCAAACAGAGGACAAAACTCAGGCTATTACACTGGATTACTCATTTTTGAGGCTTACCAGCTTGTACAAAGGAAAATATCCCCCTGCTACCCTCCTAAACTCAACCCCCACAACTATCATTTAAATTTGTCAGGAAGATATTCAGCTAAGTAGTGTTTTAGTTATTCAAATAATGGAAAATTATCAGTTTCCTCAAAAGTGTGGCACACTTCGTTCACTAATTCTATTGGTTTTATAATTTCAAAGCTCAGCAAGGCTTTTCATTCCTAAAAAACTCAACAAGTTGTCAAGGTCTGTTCAGATGACTGAAAAGAGTTTGCACACTTTAGAGGTGAAAATATGACTCATTCTCAGATTAAGCTCTGATGCATTTTTTTTGTAAAAACACCTTAAGATTCTGAATAGAAAACCAAACAATAGTTGGTTTTGCCAACAGAGCTTCTACTGTTTACGATACAATACATCCTTCATGTATTGTATAGAAAACAGGGTTCATTAAAGAAATATTAATGCAATATGTTGGAATAAAGAATGAAAGCTAGGCTTTGACAGTCCATAAATTGACTTTTCTCCTTATTGAGCAGGAACAAAGCTGTGCTGTACACAGTGCAAGGAGGAAAGCAGGGCAGGAATCTACATCCTGTAAAAAAAAAAAAAATTAAATTTGTGGTCAATAACGCAATGTCACAAGCAAAGATGTAGACTCAAGTTTCCTGCAATAATCAATTGAAACAATCTGCAGGAGCTGATCAAATATAGTCAACTTCTGATTTGTATCAAATCAGTAGCAAGCAAGTCCAGCTTATAGATTTTTTTTCTTCTACTCGTATGAAGACCCATACCAATTTTCAATTGTCTTGATACTAATAAGACTTTCAAGCTGACCATAGAAATGATGTGTAAAGATTAGAATGCTTTAAAAGCTTTACTAAAGTGTAGAATGTACCAACTGTATGATCCCTTTCTTTCTCTTTATGTTTCATATTAAATTAAATAAACTAAAGTGTATTTGTGTACATGGGGGGAAAAGCCACAACATACACATTACAATTATTAATCATAGCTACCCAAAGAAGGCAAGTGACAGACATGGATATCAGTAGCTGTAAGGTCAATATTTACCCCATCTACAGAGACATAAGCACGGTCGTGGACTCCATTTAAAGGTGAAAAGAGTGGTGTTGGCTCACTACAATTTTTTGGCAGGGTAGTCCTGTACAGCACAAACCCAAAATACTAGAAGAAAAAAATTAGAGAACCAAGTTATTCTGAGGCGACACTTGAGGTCACACTATGAAAACCAGTAACCAGAATTTCTGCCTACCCATTAGAAGAGTAATTTCAACTTTCATACCCTGTCTGGAGCGATAATCACAAATGGTTTCAGATATTCTGGTAAATATTTTGTCAAGTGATTTCAGTTTTTAATACTCAATGTAAATTTCATAAAGTTTCCTACACATATTTACATAACCTTAAAGATGAAGATCTCAGTTAAGATTTTTCCTCCTCTGCCCCTCAATAAGGGTAAAGGGTCATGAACTGAATCCACTGATTAGTCACTGAAAATTGATAAAAATGATAACTGGAAATAACATTGCAGCTGAAGCTTAGGTAACAAGCTAAAAAACTGCACCCTACAACCAAAAACTGATGCCGGTACTGCCTGTATAGGAGGATCAGCTGCTACGGTACTGGAACAATTAGGAATATTCTCATGTGACATATTGCCTTCAGGGGACAATAAAATCAGAGCTGCTGGATTTGTTCCTGTAACAAATGAAACAAACACATTGAAACCATTCTGTTTTTCTCCATTAGCATTAACATAACACCACTGTCTGACAGGAATTGGATTTTAACTTGGATCCCAGCCTCTGGGGCAAGAAGAGGTGGGAGCATGGCAGTTCCAGCCAGCCACATGTGACTACCAATGCATTCAACCAGCAGCACAGATGGTAGGAAAAAACAAAACAGAGGGAGGATGTGACCATTATGGGCCGCCCCTTTTCCTGACGCATCTTTGAGGTCCCCACGAGACCAAGGCAGGTGACAGGGTGTAACAGCTGCAAAGCCCAGCAGAGTGTGGAGAAGACAAGCAATGCATGGAGGGTGAGCTGCTTGAAACATGACCCCATGAGGCAGGGATGCTGAAACCAGGGGGCTGAGTGGTCAGGGGCTCCTTTTAAACTGCCTGCCTGGTTTCTTTTCATAGGATCTGTCAGCAGCTGACTAGAGTGCCTGCTCTCTGCTCCCACAGAAGCACACAAGTAGCAGGACAGCTCCTGAGCCTCTCTCTCCTGGCTGGATCCCTCTGGTATGTGCAGGTAGAGGCAGAGAAGGAAAGCCATTCAGCTTACTGGCCGGTAGTTTTGCTTTGGCCAGGGCAGATCTGGGTTTTGAACCCAGCCCAGCTAACATTCAGAATTGGGTTTTGAACCCCTCCCATCCAGTGTCCTGGGACTATGGGGCAGATAGCTGCTCGGCAGTCCTGCCCACCACCCATGTTTCCTAGTGGTTGCTTCTTTCAGCTGCAGGCAACTGGCTCCTAATCTGTATTTAGCTCAGCAGAGGGGGTGATCTGGGAGCCAGATGCATGCAGTGGAAAGGTGGGGCCACTGAGCAGCCAGGGCGGGGAACAGAAGTCAGGGAGAAGGGGCAAAAGATGTGGGGAGAGGAGGAGGAGGAAGCCACGGCAAGAAGAGGAAAATGGAAGCAAGATGCTTTTTCAAGGGGTATTTTTCTAAATCAGCCAGTGGTGTAGAGGCTCCTTGGTGAATGGGATGTGTGCACTCTGATGAGTTCTGGGTGACTACTCTACCTACGTTTTGAAGAGGAAAGGAAGTAAAAATAAACAAGACACCCACACAAAACATCAACCTTGTGACACCCGCCCCCCCACAGATCCCCTGCCCTGTTTATCAAGAGAATTGTCCCTGGCAGATGTTTTGACACATCACCAACTGTATACCAGAGAGAAAGAAAGAACAGACAGCCCAAGGAGAAAGAGTGGGGAAAATCTGGAAAACAGGGAGGAACAAGGTGGAAGGGATCTTTGAAAGGCTAAAACCTAGTGCTTCACAGAGAGACTACAAAGGGGGACAAAGAGCAAGAGAAATGGAGGAAGATAGTGAGGATGAATAAAAAATGGAAAGCAGAGAACAAAAATACATAAAAAGGAAGAGAGAAAATGAACCAAAAAAACCCGGGTGAGATTCAGCAGTGAAGCCAAAAAAATGGTGGCCACAGGAACAGATGGCGTCACAAACGGGGAGGGGACTCTAACACAAGGAACCTGGAACAACTACTGTAAGAAGTACAACACTGCAAAATTTAAAGGACCAAGTTCAGATTTGGTTTAAGACCTTTCACCCCAATGCAGTTATATCAAGGCTGAATTTCATGTAATAAGATTTGGAAAATGATCACTTAGTAGTTACATGAGGAAGTCTTACCTGCTGCAGCTGAACAAAGGTTAAGGGGAAAGTGCTTCTTATTGGCCCAGAGGGTGACAGGTCATCAAGAAGCTCTGCTACTGTGCCTAGCTGCAATGCAGGAAAAGCAGATTTAGACTGGTCATAAAATTCAATGTTTAATTAGTAGCTAAATAAGACAACAATATGGTCCAAATTCTGCTCTCAGTAACACTCAGAGGCGCCGACTTCCGGTGGCGCTGGTGGGGGCTGACGCCCGGCATCGGGCCCCGCCCCCGCTGCCGGGTGACGCTGCAGGGCCCCGCCCCTGACGCCGAGTGATGCTGCGGGGCCCCGCTGCCGACGCAATGTCGCCCAGCGTCGGGGGCGGGGCCCCGCAACGTCTCCTGGTGCTGAGGTGAGTTTGCGGTGGGTCCCGGGGCTGGCGGGGAGCTAGGCGCGGGCCCCGGGGTTGGCGGGGAGCTGCCGGTGGGTGCTCTGCACCCACCAATTTTTCCCCGTGGGTGCTCCAGCCCCGGAGCACCCACGGAGTCGGCGCCTATGGTAACACTGGTGTAAATCTGATGTAACTATTGACTTCCAATGAATTACTCCAAATTTATTATCTGAGGTAGCTCAGAGCAGAATTTGGCTCTGTCAAAGTATCATCTAAGAGGACTTTAAAATAACTGAACCCACATTTATTTTTGAAGCAGTAAGGCCCCAATTCAGCAAGATGTCTAGGCACAAGTTGAAATTTAAGCATGCAATCTGTCCACTGACTTTATTAAGACAATGCACAAGCTTAAAGTTAAACATGTGCTTAAGTACCTTTCTGAATTGGCCCAATAGGCACAACTATATTGCAGGTTAACATACCTAGGATGCCCTCTGATCTCTTTCTGAGATTATAAAAGTTCTCTTTCAGACTATGCTTCTCTCTCAACATTTGCTGTGGTTTCTATGTATTAGTCAGAATGCACACAATATGCATAACTCCCTGTATGGGGCTCAAAGGTTCAAGTGTTTTGGGCTTTTTTAAATAAGAGCATCAGAATTTTAGTCTATTTTACACAAGTGTCTCCATGGGCCCAGTGTAAATTGTACATTGGGGATTCCAAATATTTTCCAAAGTCAGCATTTGCTTTCAAGTAATGTTGCAGAAAAGCTACTACAAGAAGTGGCACTTAAAATATATATCGAATTCTACAACATTTTATACACGTTCACAGTAAAAAGAAAACAATGAAATGCTGTGTGTTTCAAACTAACAAAAGAGCAAGCTTTTGCACAGGCACATTCAAAAATGAGAAGCGCTGCAACATTAAAAACAAACATCAACATTATGTATGCAATGGTTTCTACATGTGCCATAGGATAACATGAATCATCTATTCACATGCAATCATTGATTTTGTACATAAAAATAGAGTGACTACTCAAAGACAGTAGTCTGGATATAAGTGGGTTATTCATGCAACAATCTTTTAAAATTTACCAGTTCTATGGCATGCACATCACCATGGTAACTGAGTGCTTCCCAAAATTATCAAGTGTACACTAAGAAAGGTTATTTCTCTTCCCTCCAGCAAACAGGGAGTGGACTCTTTTGGAGGAGGAGAGAAGTGGGAGGAATGTGACTCACTGTGGTAAGGCCAGGTCAAAGTAGTGGGTTTTGTGTTTTGCTCTGACCATGCTGAGGTTCATGGTCCATACCAACCTCTTTGTGCAAGAGATCCAGATTGATGAATTAGTCACCTAGAAATCTAGGTTTTTTGCACATGAATTTAATTCTCGAGGGTGACAGTTCTTCATTCCAGTGGCAAGTAGCTATTGTGGGAGATCATAATCAAGCAGAGAGATGATCCCTCAGGCAATCTGGGCTAATATACAGTATACGGATACAGCATGTGGAGTAACAGGCCAATTAAAAATTTTCAGAGATGCCATGGATCTGCAACTCCCATTTATGTCACCAGAAGCTGTGGATGTTAGGGATGTAAATATCGTTTTAAAAAAGTTAACCGGTTAAACGATTAAAATTATATTGTTTAACCGAGCGCAGGGCTGGGACTGCTCCTGGGGTTGGCGGGCGCGGCCTGGGGCCTCTGCTGGGGGTCGGCGTGCATGGCCCAGGGCCACTGCTGGGGTTGGCATGGCCCGGGGCCGCTGCTCCTGCCACTCCCGCCGGACGGGCTGGCGTTGGCCAGCCAGCAAGCCATGGGGCTGCTCCGGCCGCGAGGCTGGTGCTGGGGCTGCTCCGGCCCACCCAGGATGTACACATAGTTATGTGTAATATTACTCACTATTGAATACATACTAGCTCAGAGGAACCTTATAAGGCAGCCTCTTGTCTTCTGGGACCACCCTAAAGTATGCTTAGACAGAGGGGACAGTTCTGCTTCACCTTCACTGGATAGATATTTCTGTGAAAAATTTCACTTCTGCAGACCCCTTGAGCTGGATGACTTAAGACAGGCTGTGCTGTATTATCAGTACTGAATGTTGCAATACTTCATATGCCATAGCAAAATGGGTCAGGCTTATCAATCAAAAATGATGTCTGCCCAAAACTAAAGAATTACAGAGCACCATCCAAACTTCTGAATTACTACATCCAATTTACCAACTCCCCAAACAAAAAAAATGTCCTTTATGGCATATAGAGTATTTATTTGCAAAACACCGCACCTCCTCTCTTCCTGTCCTTCTCTTTCTTTTCAATCCACCAGCAGCTAAAGCAGCCTCTCATTAAACTTTTCTCTTCAGCAGACTGTGAAATAAACCCCAAGGCTTACCCAAATTTCGAGTTATCCAAAGTCTGGATAACTACAGCTATACAAATATCACTCATTTTAGTGAGACTTAACACACAGCACAGTGTATATTATAAACATTGCATTTTATTTACAAGTCATGTACATTGACATATTTCCTTTTGGTGTAATAGGGTAAGGTAAATGTTAGTAATTGGTGGAGGTAATTTTGAGACCAGAGTCAAAATGCTTGTCAAACTGAATAAATCCCATTTTACACAGCTAATTTTGGCAAAGTAGTGTTAGTCCTATATCTTAGCACTTCCAGACTCCTTTTCATCTGCAGATCTCAAAGAGATTAACAAAATTATCATCCTCCCATTTTACAGAAGGGGAAACTGAGGCAGGGGTTAACTGATTTACTCAAAGTCAGACAGCAAGAAAATGGCTGAGTCAGGAACAGAAGTCAGAACTCCTGTCTCCTTGTCCCATGCCCTATATCCTCCTCTCCTCAAGAGGGTTAAGAAGTCTTTTATGTCTGAGTTTCTATTCTCTCCTTCCTGCTCCTTTCTATAGTGTCCGTAGATGGACATTCCAACTTTATAAAAACGTTCCTTACAAAGAAACAAGTATGAATGCACAGATACACCTACATGGTAACAAATGAACATTTACCTTTTCCATTGCCACTTGCCCATATGCATATTTGGGTGTTGTTGGCGGGATAGGGCCCTCAGGTAAGTGCTTATACTAGGAAAACAAGAGAGACCAAATGAAACACATTTTAACCAAATTCTCATCTAACATTTTGTAACTTAAGGGGAATAAAGACACCAAACTAAAGACAGATTTGGCCAAAAGTAAAATTTTCATAGAGTTGTAGGAATACATTTGCAGTAGGTCTTAAAACAGAAAACAGAAGTGTTAAAATCCACCTGACTTGGTTACGTACTACACATGATTTTAACAGTAACTCAGAAATGGGAGCCTTCATAAGAACCTAGATAAACAGACAGATAGTTGCCTGAGACTGCTCTCTCTCTCCAAATCTCATGTAAACCATTCCCAGTTTGTGAAACCACCTGTTCTTCCGAGCAGGGTTTTGTACGTTATGATACCTAGCCTGGGCCTGCCAGAGTCTCTATAAGCCTCTGTCACATCCAATACACATCACACGTTCTGTCCACTAAGGGCCCAAATCCACTCTCAGTGCCACCAGACAAGTTCTTATTTACTCCAGACAAGCACAGTGGCAACTGCAAACAGTGTTCAAAAATAAGGCAGAACCCATTTTATTCACTTTGTATCCCAAGATCCTGTCTGGGCACTGAAGAGGCAGAACTCCAGCACAAGAGATACATACTTACATGTGCACACCATTAAGATTGCCTGCACAGCCTTAAGCATTTCCTCACTTTGGAGTACTTAGTTTTGCAACTTTAAATCTAACACCTTTTTTTTTTTTTTTTAACGTTTCCTAGGTTGTTGTTTTCTTTTAAATAAAAAATTCCATCTTGTGAACCTATTTGCTATTCAGCACCAGGCTGTTATGTCTTGCACAAGATGCTTGCTCAAAGCTCTGCCTCATCTCTTATGCACTTGTGGAGGTAAAATTCATTCAAATCACCTACTTCTGCATGCACAATACTAATAGACTATTGGGAGATACTAAAATAGCTCATGGAATTTGAAAAACAATAATAAGTGCACATGCACAAAGTGTTGGTATTAGGACTGCCAACTTTCTACTCACACAAAACCAAACACCCTCTGCCCCACCCCTCCTCCAAGACCCCACCCCTTCTCCGAGGCCCCGCCCACTCCATCTCCCCTCCCTTTGTCGCTTGCTCTTCCCACCCTCACTTGCTCATTTTCACTGGGCTGCCTGAGGGAGTTGGGGTGCTAGAGGCGGTGAGGGCTTCAGCTCGGGGTGCGGCTCTGGGGTGAGGCCAGAAATGAGGAGTTCAGGGTATGGGAGGGGGCTCTGGGTTGAGGTCTAAAGTGGGTTGGGAAGCATGAGGGCAGGGGTGGCCAACCTGAGCCTGAGAAGGAGCCAGAATTTACTAATGTACATTGCCAACGAGCCACAATAATATGTCAGCAGCCCCCACAACAGCTCCCACCCTCCCACTTCCAGTGCCTCCCACCCCCCGGCAGCTCCGCCAATCAGCAACCCCCTACCTCCCCACACCTCCCGATCAGCTGTTTTGTGGTGTGCTGAGGCAGGCTAAGGGGAGGGGGTGGAAAGGGGTGTAGTGGGGGCAGGGCCTGGGGCAGAGCCAGGGGTTGAGCAGTGAGCAGTGAGCCGCCAGGGTCCCTTTTCGACCGGGCGTTCCAGTTGAAAACCAGACACCAGGCAACCCTAGTTGGTATAGGGTGGGCATAAGAGGAAGTTACTCATTTTGTGCAGTAACGATGCTTCTTCGAGATGTGTCCCCCTATGGGTGCTCTATCATAGGTGTGTGTCCCTGCGCTTCTGATCGGAGATTTGCGTAGCAATGTCCGTTCAGTCCACGCATATGCTCTCCCCCCCCGCCCCCCGTTCTCTGCCTCAAGGCTAATTAGTGTTGAGTGGGCAAACCACCCTCAGTTCCTTCTCTATCACAAAGCCTCTGTTGAGAACTCCAAAGTAGAGGGGAGGAGGGTGGGTTGTGGAGCACCCATAGGGATACACATCTCGAAGAACCATCGTTACTGCACAGTGTGAATAATTTCCTCTTCTTCTTCTTCTTCTTCTTCGAGTAGTGTCCCTAGAAGTGCTCCACTGGAGGTGACTCCCGAGCAGTATCCAAGATGGGAAGTTGGGGCTTTGGAATCAAGTCTGTTATGGATGATAACACTGCATAGCTGAAGCTAGCATTGGATGCAAAGTTCCCAGTAATCATGTAGTGTTCTGCAGTAGTATGCACGGATGCCCAGGTGGCTGCTCTGCAGATTTCAGAGATAGGGACATTCGTGAGGAAGGTGACCGAGGAGGAAACCAACCTTGTGAAGTGTGTTCGGATTCCAGATGGAGGTACTACACTGCAAACCTCATAGCAGTGTTTGATACAGTTCGAGACCCATTTGGAGTCTTTGGGCCGAAATTGCTGTGCCTTTAGACCTATCTGGAATGGAAAGGAAGAGCTTCCTAAAAGCATTCATCCTGTCCAGGTAGAAGGCCAGGGCTCGCCTTATATCTAGAGTGTGATGTATGGCCTCTCTGTTATTGCAGTGAGGCTTAGGATAAAAGGTTGGGAGGTGAATCTGTTGGTTCATGTGAAAAGATGAGGTCACCTTGGGTATGAACTTTGGGTACAGCCTGAGAGTAACCTTGTCGTGAAAGAAAACTGTAAAAGGGGAGTGCGCCATCAGTGCTGCTATCTCCCCATTTCTCCTCACCGAGGTGACGGTGACCAGAAATGCTGTATTCATTGACAGGTGCGTAAGCAGTCTGTGAGAAGACTGAGGGCTACATTCTTTTTTTTTCGTCCGGGTGTATTGATTCCCACTGACCAAAGTGTGGCACTGGAGTCCTTAAGGGTGTGAAGAGACGCATTGGTCTTCTCAGCAAACAACTTCGAAGGGGAGGTCTTCAACCGTTGTCTGAATTTCCTTTGGGAAACCCAAAATATGCAACCACAAAGCTCACTGCATCACAACTGCTGTTGAGATGGAACCGGTCACTGTATCAGCCACATCAAGTGCTGTCTGCAGTGTTGTTTTGGCCACTAACTGCCCCTCATCGATAATGGCTCAGAATTGTTCCCGTTGTGACTCCGGTAGATGGTCAGTAAAGATGCTGAATTTGGCAAAGTTCATATAGTCGTACTTTGCCCTTAAGGCCTAGTAGTTTGCAATTCTGAATTGCAAAGTAGCAGAAGAGTAGGCCTTTCTTCCAAATAAGTCAAGGCACTTCCAATTCCTATCATAAGGGGTGGATCTGGAACAATGTTGGCGGCCACAGGAGTTAACCACTTATATCACGATGGAATTAGAGGGAGGGTGGGAAAAAAGAAAATCCGTATCTGTGGGGAGAGAGGTGAACATAGTACTTTTTAATCGGCCCTTTTGCCTATTGGTGTGGCTGATGCTGGTGGTTGCCATACGAGCTTAGCTGGGTCCAAAAGCTATCCTCAAGGAGGAGGATGTATGTAAAATATCCAGCAGCTTATGGTGAGTGTCTGTTATCTCCTCTAGAAGTATTAGTAAGGTATCTGCCACTCTCTTTGTAAGGTCTTGGAAGAGCTTAAAATCATCTCCCATAGATAGTGGAGGGAACATAATTGTCTCTTCTGAAGGGGAGGAAGAGATGTTAGTATGTGGTTAACATCCCCCTCTAGTCCGACCTCCTGCTCCTCCAGGATCTCCTCAGGAGGGTCTGAAGCCATAGATGTGGTGGCTGTGGGAGAACGCCTCACAGTCTCTTGGTGTGTGACACTAGACGCCCAGGAGGCATGATGCCTATAGGCTACCCACAGATCCCAGTAGGGCCACTGGGGTGGTGGAAAAGACATGGGTGGCAGAGCCCCATAATTGGTCATACCATGGGGGTTGTCCAGAGCAAGGGTATGACGGGGGAGGGCCAGCTGGTAGGGAGAGGGACATAGTGGGAGTGACGAGAGAGAACCTCCTCCTAGACACTGTCCGAATCTCCACTGGAAAGTAGTGGAGTCAATGCCGAGGCCCTGGACCAAGCAGATGAGACTCTGGTGCCTCAGATACCGTGAGGTCCTTAGAGAATCTAAACTCCTGTGGTGCAGCAGTAACTGGTACCAACAGAGGTTGCCAGTGTCGAGTCGATGGTACCAAAGGGACCAGAAACCTTGGCCACACGAAATGATCTGATTATGATGGTCTTGCAGTCATTGGTACTGGGGGCATCCCTACTGGTGCCGTCCCCCCGGAGGCAGTATGATCTAGGCTCCTGTCCCTGACCACCAGTACCACTGCTTCAGTGCCTGTGCCCATAGGTTCTTTAGGCTTACCAGAGGCATCTGTAGCAGAGGGCCCACACAATCTGTGGGCACCGTGCTTAGACACCTTCAGTACCAAGGAGACTGAATGTGGCAGGAATCTCCTCTGGCTGGTTCAGGGCTCACTCTGAGGGCTCGAGGCTCTCTTTTCAAGAGGTCTTACATAGGGAATCTGAGGATTTCTTCCTTGGTTCACCGTCCTTGGAAGTGGAAGGTTGCGGAGATGACTCACATCACCTGGGAGAGACAGGCCGCGGGTCAGTTGCAGGCTGAAGAGCTCCCTCCATAAGGAGCAGTTTCAGTTTCCATTTTTTTCAGAATTTGTCAGCAGCTGCTGACATGACTGTGGAATGTGGCCCTCGACGAGGCAAAAGACACAGGGGGAATGTCCCATACTAGAATGGCCTCCCTGCAGGAGAGACCATTCTTAAACCGGGTAGGCCTCTTACTGGGGGCAATCCCCAGTATACTGGGGGAAGGGTTAAAGTAAAGAACTTATTTTAAATTTGGGGTTTTTTTAAACGGGGGAAGAAAAAGAAAAAACAAAGGAAACTATGAGACTAAGAAAAGAACAAATGCACTAAAAACCAGCTAAGAACACATTTCTAAAGAAGTAAAGTATCCGTGAACGGACTGCTAATTGCTCCGTCTCTAGCCGGGACAGTTGAGAAGGAACTGAGGGGGGTTTGCCTGCAAAATGCTAATTAGCCTTGAGACAGAGCATGGGGGGTGGGGGTGGGGGGGAGGGTTTGGAGCACATGTGCAGGCCGAACAGACACTGCTACCAAAGATCTCTGATCAGAATCGCAGGGACACACCCGCACATACACCTACAGTGAGCACCTATAGGGACATTACTTGAAGAACTGCTGCTCTTCATTTAAGATAGTTGTAATAAGCAGTTAAGTTCCTTTATGGAACCAGATGAATAAAACAGCAGCCGCCTCCACCACAGACAAAGGCACACCTCACCGCCCAAAACAAAGGCACATGTAAGCAAAGAGGTTGCGCTGGCTGTTGTTCTGTGAAAGTATGTGCGTCTCTGAAAGAGTGTGAGTAGCACTACAGAAGGAGACCAAGGTCTGGTCTCCTCTGAAAAGTTAGGTTGACATAGCTACAGCACTCAGGGGTGTGAAACTGAACTCCCAGTGTAGATACACCTCGATTGACAAAAGAATGTTTCCGTCAATTGAGCTATTGGTACTCAAGGCAACAGAACTCTTACAGCGATGGAAAAACCCCTTCTGTCCACGCAGGCGGCAGCTACGCTATGTGGTTCTGTAGTAGCAGGATTTTATGTTTGTATTTTGTATAATTTAGAATGAAGGATAAAGAATAATAATGTAGCATGTATTAAATGTATTGGTGTATGATTTGACCATATACTGCCAGCCACCCTTTCTGAAAGGAGAAAGGAATGGTCTAATGGGCCATTGGTAGAGATGAGAGACTTGATGAAAGAACAAGATAAAGGATGAGAAGGACAATTTAAGAAAAAAAGCACTCAAACAATTGATTACAGCATGATGGTGCAAAACTCATTGGTCCCAATGAAGAAAAATCACTATATAAACAGGATGCTTTGCCATGAAACTTTGGGTTTGTCATGCCAAGACTTCCCGGGAGCATCATGTCGGTACTAACAGAACCCGGCTGCTCCCTACCCATGATCAACCTAGCTGGCCACTAGATTGCTCTGGACTGGTACTTATAACATTCTAAAGAAGTAAAGTATCTGTGAACGGACTGCTAATTGCTCCATCTCTAGCCGGGGCAGTTGAGGGGGGGGGGGGGGAGAGAGAGAGAGAGAGAGAGAGTGTGTGTGTGTGTGTGTGTGTGTGTGTGTGTCTTTTCCCCTGAAAAAGATCCCATATGGTTCTTATAAGCATAACATTTTTGCTGTGCAGCTATGGTGCTTGTGACGGTGTTCCCCATAAAACTTTATGGGGAGATGCTTATAGATGTATATATGTAACTAAGATATGTTTTATGCTACATGTGCCATGTAACATATCTCTGTGAAAGTTATGACCTACTGAATTTACTCCTCCTGTTTGTATGCATGTATCATTGTTGTAGTTGGAGTTATGAAGATTGGTTTTATATTTGCTGGTTTTGTACATAGCCTTTGTAAGTGCATGGGATCATCTTTGGAGCAAAGAATGCCTGTTAAATGCGAGCACTTGACAAGACAAAAGACATTGCAGACCCCAATCCACATTGGGGCCGGGTCTGGAATGCAACTGGTTAGACTGGTTAGGGCGCATGGGCAGGTGACTTGCCCATGTGATCCCAAAACTCCAGGGCAACTGGATCCTACGCAGGGAGAGGAAGAAAGGCTATAAAAGCCCTTGCAAGACCCTTCCATTTTGTCTTCAGCTGGCTAAAGGGAGAGGCTCCCCACCCCCCCAAGGACATTCCTGAGGGGAACTGAACAAAGGACAAAGACACTAGGGGGGTGTGAGAGGCCGCTGGGCTCAGCTGGACCCAGGCTGATTCTACAGCCTGTAAAAAGGAAAATATCCGAATCCGGTGAGGCTTTTATCTGTGTTAACTTTGAATAGACATAGACGTGCGTGTTTTATTTTATTTTACTAAGTAACTTGCTTTGCTCTGTCTGTCACTAATTGAACTCACTTAAATCCTATTTTCTGTACTTATTAAAATCACTTTTTACTTATTAAGTTTCCTTGAGTACGAGTTAGTGCCTTGGGAAAGCGATCAGTGGTGCATATCTTTCTATCTTTGAAATAGAAAGCGAACTATTTATGAGTTTACCCTGTATAAGCTTTATACAGGGTAAAATGGATTTATTAAGGGTTTGGACCTCCTTGGAGTTGAGCAGCTGGGTGTCAAAGGCAAGAGCGCTTCCAGGGGCCTTACAGTGGTGAGTGGACTTGGTTCGGACCTGGGTCTGTGTTTGCAGCAGATCAGTGGAATCTGGCTCAAAACAGACAGGATTCGGGAGTCCCAAGCTGGAAAAGGCCTGGAAGCAGGGGCAGAAGCAGCCTTGGCACACCAGGTGGCAGCACCAAGCAGGTCTCTGTGGCCCCAACCTGTCACAGTGCTGTAGCTATGCCACTACAGTCACCATAGTGTAGACATGGCCAGCGATGGTAGCAAAGAAGCATCAGAACAGACCAAGGGAATCAGGGACAGAAAAGCCAGGAGACAGTCAGAACAAGTACCATGTTTTTAAAAGCCAAACTGAAACAGCTTGTCCACTGGACCATGACAAAGCAATCCCTACATCTGACATCTCTCCCTGCAAAGTTTCAACCACTTCATTGGTAGAGCTGTTCAAAAAAAGAATGATTTAGATCTCTAGCTAATGGCATTACTCTAATTCTTCCTCACTCTTTGTACTTGAAAATGGCTCAACCAGTTCTGCTCAAGCTTTCATAAAATACACTCCAAACAATTTTCACACTAGGCAAGAAACCAAACATGGATCGTTTCAGTCCAAAAGCAGTGACCCCTCCACCCCCATCTCTCTGCCTCCACCCCCCAAAGAAAAGCCTATAGGGGCTCACTACATGTTATGCTTACAACAAATCTATCATTTTGAAAGCAGATATTCATTACAGGACAACTCTCTTTTTAAACATAACTTTACCTCAAAATGTGATTGAGCAGATAGACTGTTATTGGTTTAGAACCCACAGCACAGACAGGAAGACTTTGTTTAGATACTATGGATATGCAGGGTAAAAGCTAAACAAACCACAGTGTAAAAGTTGCATACACCAGTCTGGCCTACCAAAATTGGCAGTGCTTACGCCAACACTTCAGATCCTATCAAAACCAGCTCTCTGCATGAAGTTGTATCGCCCTCGGTTCACACGCATGCAAACACTAAAGCTCACATTTCAGATAGGAAATAAGAAAAGGAATACTTGTGGCACCTCAGAGACTAACAAATTGGTGCCACAAGTATTCCTTTTCTTATTTTCTTTTTGCTGACACAGACTAACACGGCTACTACACTGAAACATTTCAGATAGGCACTCGCTTTAATTAAGGAACTCAAGAGCAGTCCTTTTTTTGTGAAGTTAATTGGCAAGGGAAGCCACACAAAGATGTGAGGACTGAGGTGAACTATACTCCAAGGGAGGCAATATAAAGCTATCAAAATGTGATGAGACTTGGCAAGTTAAGCTTGGGAAAAATAGAGAAGGTTATGAGAATGTTCTACAGTAGCCTTTCAATGGGGACAAAAATAAACCCAACTTGACTTGTGCTTAAACACAGAGAGGGGTCCAAAGCAAATACTTGGATTGAACAGTCTTGAATTTTGGAGTGTTCAAAACCCAGATTCAAATTCCGCAGCTCAGCCTCATCTCTTGTTTGTAAAGTTATGAAGGAAAAATCTGTTCATCAGAGTAAGCTTTCCCACTCTTAGAGACCCCAAACACCAGAGTGCACAACAAAGTTTGGAAGCAGACTATGGGCAATTTTTTACACAATAATCAAAGAACTCAACAGCACCAAAAAGCAGCAGCTTATTTCAATACCTGAAGTGGATAATAAATACGTTGGCAGAATTGTTTTCATACTTTCAACAGATAACATCCAAGTTTATTTTTAAGCATTTTCTCCCTATTTTTATCTATTTAAATTTTTCACAGCTGGGGGAATTATGGAGGAGTCAGACAATAACTATTTAAGGACAGCAGAGATTGAGATTCAAAAAGTTAAAACTTTATAACCTCTAAATCACAGATCGTCAACATCATCTGTCAAAATATGCAAAGTAAACATCCTTAAATCAAAGTCTAAATAAGTCCTCAAATAGCACTTTTCTAACTTTGCCTATCTGTACATTTCTGTTCTTATCTTCTTTCATTGGTTTGTGTGTGCTCAGTGAAATCGACATTTACTGATAAAAAAACTAAGGCCTTGGCTACACTTGCAGATGTACAGCGCTGTTAGTTAAACCCGTGTTCGTACAACTGAGTAGGGAAAGCGCTGCAGCCTGTCCGCACTGGCAGCCGCCAGCGCAGTAACTACCACTGACGTGGCTACATTTGCGGCACTTGCAGCTGTATTGGGAGCGGTGCATTATGGGCATTCAGGTAGCTGCAACGTGCTTTTCAAATGGGGGGGGGGGTGAGGGGGACTTTGACAGGGAGCGTTTTGAGAGAGAGGGGGGGGGTTTTGAAATCTCCACAGAGTGTCAGCTCATTATTTCCACACCTCCACATCCCCTGCCTCTCTCTCAATCACTGAAAGCAAACAGCAGGGGCTTTGTTTGTTTTTAAAGAGCAGATAAAAGAGAGGAAACGGAGCCTTCCCCCTCCCCCCCCCCCCCCGCCGTTCTTCTCCCCCCCCCCCGTCTCTGTCCAAGGCTTTGCTGCCGGCATTCCTAACGGAGCCCTCCCCTCTTTCCCCCCCGTGCCTGCAAATAATAGCTGTGGTTGTAAAGCTGTGTTTGTAGTAACTCCAGACGGAGCTCTGAACTCCAACCCGGAAGTGCCGTTTCAAAACAAAGCAGCTTCCGGAGATCAGTAACTGCGTTGTTCCTGGGCTACACTGAAAGACCAGCGTTCCACCCACTTCGCAACAGTTGCTATTTCTCTCGGGGAGGTGGAGTACATGCAGCGCTGTATCTGAGGAGATACAGCGTTGCACGTGCCTTGCAAGTGTAGCCAGTTAATGAGTTACAGCGCTGCTGGCAGTTTTATTGCGCTGTAACTTGTAAGTGTAGCCAAGGCCTAAACCTTCCAAACCTAGTAATAAATCAGGAGGCAACCCACACCAATACAAAACCAGCAGACCTCACACAATAAGCTAGTGAGGTTTTAAAGAAACATTCTAAAAGCCATGACTTTTATAAACACTCACCCTACCAATGACTTCTCTCAGAGCAAAATATTTGTCGGTGAGATCCCCTGCTTCGCTCAGTGGAGCATCATAGTCATAACTAGTAGGCTGTGATGAATATGGCATGTTTGCCCCTGTGAAAATAAAAAATTAAGCAACCAAAAACAATTGATGGAGCTTCTCCAGTCCCCTCCCCAATGGGATAGTTTTTTAGACTTATTTCTTTCCACCCACAAATTTCTTTGTTCATAGCAAGATGTTGAAGTCTAGTGATTCACCTTGGGTCCCCTTCAGGCAACCATCCCTATTTAGGACAGATTTAAGCACTTGCTTACATCTCATTAAAGTCTGTAAGAGTTAAGCACATACTTAAGAAATGCCCTGAATTGGAATGGATTTATGCATATGCTTAAGGATATTCCTGAATGAGGGCTTTGGATAACGAAGTGGTGATTAGCAGAGATGTAGTGCTGCTGAAGTATCGCTCCTGCACCTGACATATAGGTGGTGATATGCTCTGGAACTTTTTAATTCAAGGGCTCCTTGGCACCCAATCCTCCTTCCCCTCTGGCATTTAGAATACTTTTCTGTGTGTCTTGAGAAAATTAATACAGAACTGATTTAGGACATGGCGGACCTAGAGGCTGAAGGTTTAGAGTGTGTGTAATTTGTAATATACTGTAAATGACAGGTGTAGGCCTCACCTGTAATTGGAAAGCAAGTCACTTTTCTCTAATTGTTTCTTACCATTCCAATAGGCAAAATTGGTTCCACCTATAAACATGTACCTAAAAAGAAAAACAAATAAAGCCACTGAAACCAGGCTTTGCTAACTGCCACCATACTCACACTTTTCATTAAAAACAAATCCTCTACTGAACATACACTTACATGTTAACGTTAGCGCCACGTGCCAGGATTTCATCAAGAGTTTTAGCTATCATATTTGTTGGCACAACAGAATGACGGTGACCCCAGTGATCCAGCCAGCCAGTGTAGAACTCAGAGTTTATCTGCCCGGGGTGAAATGTGGAGAGTTGGGGAGAGAACATGAAAAGTGGGAGAGAAGAAATAGTATAAAAAGGAAGCAATATCAGAATTAGAGGTTATGTTATTTTACGCTCAATTTATGTCACTAGCAATAAGAAAAAAAGCAGCTAAGTGCATTTGAATCATTTTCAAATAAATACTACAAAAGCAGTGAAATATGTTAAAAGCCAGTCACCCACAGGAGATGAGGTAGCCCTTTAGCTAAGATTAAGTCCTTCTCTCAGAGTGGCTAAGGCATCAAAATGGCTCCTAATCAGCTCACATCCCATTAACTTGTGTAAAAATCTATGCTAGTTAAAAACAGGATGCAGTTTTTTAACCTACCCTATTAATTCTGCCTCTAACTTCCGCTCCCACACACACTTGACTCACTCATCTAAGCATCTCTATTGCTTTGGCTGCTTTGTACATACTTTCCTAGGCTGGGTAAAATCAAGACAAATTGGGATCTTCTGAGGCCAAAAATACTCCACAGAACAGCAGTCAGGGATCACAGAACAGCAGCATGGCACAGACATGTACAGAGAACCTGTCCCCAACCTCTGCCTCGCCAAGAAACAAGAAGAGTTCCAATGTCCCATGAACCCAGGCACCCCAAGCAGCACAAAGTACTGCTGCTGTCAACCCCTCGGTTTTCATTACTATCATAAAATTAAGAACATACAGAAATTTAAAAAAAAAACCACATACCAAGGGGCCTCTGGGTTCACTGCCTCTTTGAGTTAAAAATGCTGCTGTGACATTACCACCTGCAAATAAAAAAACAAAACTGAGCTGCAATATCCATGCTATTTCAGTCCTTTGCCTTCAGGGGCAGAAACTGGGATGCTGTACCTCTCTCCCCTCTATCAGCAACAACCTAGGTGGTAATCTGGGCCTAAATTTTCAGAAGAGGCTAGTGATTTTGGGTGCCCAACTTGAGACACCAGAAAGGGGCTTAGTTATCTGAGTGTGGGTGCTCAGTGTTTTCTGAAAACCATGCCCCTTTCAGGTGCCTCAAGCTGAACACCGAGAACTAAGGCACCCAAAAATCACTAGTTATTTTTGAAAATGTAGGCCTTAGTTTAAAGTAGATTTATTTGTGGGAAGTATAAAAGTCAAGGAATTGGCAAATCAGATTTGGTCTGAAAGCCAAGAGTGACTGAAAGTCATTACTATTTGACGGATGACCTCCAGGAAGTAGGTGGTGTGTGTGTGATGTGGATTTTTTCCATTAATAAATGGACTGAGACGGAGACTACAAACATACCTTACCATAAAGGACAATTCACAAGGGAGGTCCCAGGCTGAAGGCACTTGGAAACTGAACTACATTCACGTTGGACTGAGGCCCAGGAAACCTCCCACACTGCCAAGGCTGTGCAGTTTCTAGGGATAAATTACATCAAGTCCCCTGTTCGGACTGGGCACTTTTCACAAGCACGGCACTCACTTAATTCTGCATGCTTACAGTACCACAGATTGGGGCAATGTGTCCCATTTTAACTATGTTCTGCAGCACTAGATTTTCTTCAAAGGAACACAAGGTGATAATTTGATGGAGCTGGAATTTGGGCTGGACTAAGAGCCCTTGGAAAAACTGCTGAGCTTTGCTATATTTTTTCAGTAGGTTTGCATTATAAACAGACCAGACTGGTCACTGATAGTCCCAGAGGTGACTACCTAGTGAATTGCACCAGCTGGCTCCCTCTATAGGTTTAAGAATATATCAAATGGCAATATGTAGATCACCACTTAAATCCAGGAGTCAGGGAGACCATGAACTTTGCTACACGCGAACAAACATTGGCCTGGTTATCTTGCTACGAACAGCTGCCACTAACCTGGTGCAAAGTCCACCGTTGCGTAAAGACCCTGCAGAGCTCCACATCTCAAGTAATATTTGCTTGCCCCATCTGTTGTAAACAGTACCACCTCATCTCCAAGATGGTGATGGAAGAGCTTCTGAAGGTAACGAAGGTAATCGTAATCACAGGCAAAGTAGCTTCCATATTCATTTTCAACCTATGCAATAAAAATAATAGATCAGCAGCAAAGCTGACATCTGATAACCAGGCCTGCACCTTTCACAGGGAGAAGACTTTTCATATTGAAAATGGAAAAGCCACTCAACGTGACACCATGAAAGCCTAACCTGGATTGCCTCCTCCTTGCAGAGAGACAATGAAAGCTCAACAGAAACTCCAGAGAAGATGCATGGGATGAGGGGAGAAGATGCCACACCGGCAGCATCATTCTTCTCACCTCCCAGAAGCCTGTCTTGCAGGAGCTCCACAGCTATCTGGAGAGGGGTTGTATTCCAAAAGAATCAGCCTCCCAATTCCACAAGAATGTCCTGCCTTAGTTAATGCTGGCTTTAACAACGTTAGCTTAAGCACTATCTCACTCGTAAATGGTGTGCCCCAAGTACAACAGACAAAGCTCCATTGTAGTTCTGCTAACATGGGGATGGGAGATGTGTTAATTTTGATGGAATAAATTAGCCTAGAGAGTCAAAGAAGTTAACACAATCCTGTCACTGCACAACACTAGACAGTTAAACATGGTTCGGGGGTTCAAGTACAGAGATCTCGGCCTGCTTAGTCCTGTGGCAAATACACCAATATTAAAAATCTTCAGTATTAAAGAAACTGAAAAGGAAAAAAAGTAATAGTATTTGAAATGTTCAAATTAAAGCCTTACTTAAAACTTTACAATATCCCTTATTTCCTGTACAGAGCTTTTATAGGGGAAAAAACCCATTTTCCACTTTTTAGATGGTATCAACTATTCTTTTTGAGGAAAAGAGAAGCTTGTTGAGATGAGCTAGAGTTGTTGTTATTGCTGCTGTTGCTGAAGTCCGATCCTGTTTTCATAAAGACAAAACAAGGCACACATGCAAAATGGGAGTGAAAGGAACAGCAAAGATAGAAAATACAGCTTCGGTCTCTGGTGCTGATTTTCACTTGCAACCTCACTACTGGAGAAACAGACCCAGCACACAGTCACTCCAAGACCTGGAAAACTTGTACCAGCAGTGGGTTGCTTAAGGCATTGCTTTTGGTTGCCTTGCTGGGCACAGGCTCACAGCATTGTTGCAAGAGATGCTGTCTTGTTTGGCTAAGCCAAATTCTTAGTAAACAGAAGGCAAAGGGAGAGAGATAGGGAAAAGAAGAAAAAGTAAGGAAGGAAAAGAACACATGGAGCGCAGTGACAGCAGAAACCAAAATTCCATATGCCAGGTAGCGTTAAGGATTTATCCAGAGGTGGTGGTGTCATCTGGGTCCCTCTCCCTGGCCTGGACTGGTCAGGACCTCTCTCAGGGTACGTCTATACTTACGCGTCCGGTCGGAGGCGTGGGCTCGATGTTCTGGGTTCGATTTATCGCGTCTTGTCTAGACGCGATAAAATCGAACCAGGAAGTGCTCTGCCGTCGACGCTGGTAATCCAGCTCGACGAACGGAGTAGGCGGAGTCGACGGGGGAGCCTGCGTGCCGCGTGTGGACCCCGGGTAAGTGCTTTTTCATTCAAACTAAGATAGTTCAACTTCAGCTACGTTATTCACGTAGCTGAAGTCGCGTATCTTAGTTCGAATTTCGGGGCTAGTGTAGACCAGCCCTTAGAATCAGGATGGTGAAGATCTAACAGAGTCATGGCACATTCCAGGGTCCCTGGAGATGGTGGGGTCAGCAGTCATGATAACAAAGCTCACTCCTTTCCGTCAATCCATCTTCCAGCCTATTTGAGCCTCCCCATAGTCTCTTTTTAAGCACTCCAAAAGGGAGTAAAGGGTGGAGTAACCCATCCCCTCATGATTTTGTTCACCAATTAGGCCTAATTTCCAACATACCAGTTTTAGTTAATTCATTTCTGGTTCCATTCGCCTCTTGTTTACCAATCATGATATTAACACAGTCCTTGGGTGGTATTACTAGACCTTTTCGCTTAGTCTAACTCAATATTTTTGTCTCCCTTTTATACCTTTTTTTATAAAAACAACTCTTTATAACCGTTTGGTTTGAATTTGTGTTACCAAATGTTGGGATATATATCTCCATACATAATCCATATATCCATGTAATATGTTATAGGCTTATTGTAGATGAAGTGTGCTTGATGCGAGTTGCGTGTGGACAACCAAAGCAAGAATTTGAGATTTTAAGTGGTCAAGAGCTATTTCTCATAATAAAGTTATTTTTCACAAAGATGGAGAAATATCAGATAAGGAACTATTGCCATGACAATGTATCTGTTGCAAAGTATCTGCTGATACAGTTGTCAACCAGAACTGGGGAAAGAGGAACATCTTGGGCCTGGGACTGTTTCTAAACATCTTGGGTTTTGGCAATTTGCCCAGAACGGTCTCTTTGAAATTGCCTACACAACTGATGACGTGAGGGAGTGGATTATACATGATGTTCGATACACTCGCAATTTGGAGTTGTTCGTGGATCCAGAGCCCTGCTTAGATTAAGATGTGGTAATGCTGGCTCCCCGCCAGGGCTGGTCTTACCATGAGGCGATCTGAGGCGGCCGCCTCAGGTGCCAGACTGTGGGAGGGCGCCAGTAGGACCCAGAGTGCAGAAAATTGTATCTGCTGTTGGTGCATATGTATTCTCTCTGCTCTAGATGCACAGAGATGTGCTGGAGGAAGAAGGGCATGAGAGACACAACAGGCAGGCAGGAGAGAAGGTGAGAGGGAACAACAGAAAGCAGCAGGGGCTGCAGGGAAAGGGAGGAGGAGGAGCCTCTTATGTATCTCTCTAGCACCCCCACGAGCCTGGACTGATTAATACCAGCTTCTCAGGGAGCTTCCTGTTTCCTGCTGCTTCCCTGAACCCACTTGAGAACAGGCAGTCAAGTGAAGTAGTAGGAGCCAGTTAGACCCTTAAGACGCTGATATCTTCCCTCACTCAGGCCCTGCTACCAGCCTGCTTATTAGCCCCCTTCAACTGAGTGTTGAGAGCCACTATAGCTGGCACAGAACAGCAGTCATGAGTGAAAGAAGAAAACGCCCCTCTGGGGCAGCATTCAGAAAAAGAAAAGCAAGCAAAGGAAGCTTTTCTATCTAAGCAGGAAGGAGCTCTCCTGAGATACATAGACACAGATGTTCACGGTGACCCTTCCGGCCCCAGTGAGGATGTGAGTGGTGAGGAAATGCCTGATCTTCCAGTTAGTCAGAGTGCAGGTGACCTGGCAGCTACAGAAGCATCCATATCTCCATCTCAAATGGATGTAACCATGCACATTCCTGAAGAAAAGTGTAGATCAGAGAAGAGTGTGGTGGAGGCGCAAGAAACAGCTGCTGCTGAGTTTAGTTTCTTAAGTCTAGATGATACAGGACTGTGGATCTATTTGGGCCGTAGCCTGAGGGACTTCTTTGTGCTGTACTACTTGGGCCACAGCAAGTGAAAAACTTCATGTTCCCCAAAGAGAATGAAAATAGAAGTTTCCATCCAACACATTACTGGCATGAAATCTCCAATGGTGACAAAGTGGAGAGGCCATGGCTTATGTACTCAAAAACCTAGAATGCTACATACTGTTTTTGTTGCAAACTCTTCCAGTCTAATGTTACAGCCACATTGGGTTCTACAGGAACAAAAGACTGGAAAAATCTGGCTAGAAATCTGGCATGCCATGAGAAGGCAGCAAATCACCAGAGAGCATTCCATAGGTGGAAAGAGCTTGAGATGAGACTAAGGTTAAAGGCCACCATATATGATCAGCATCAAGAGAAGATTGCATCAGTCTCTCTTTACTGGCAAAATGTTTTGAAAAGGCTCATTGCCATTGTGAGAATTCTTGCTACCCAAAACCTAGCACTGCGTGGCACTTCAGATCAGCTGTATGTGCCAAACAATGGAAACTTCCTTAAAACTGAGGAGCTGATGGCTAAGTTTGATGCTGCACCAGGAGCATCTAAGAAGAGTCACCACCCAAGAAATGTACACACACCACTACCTTGGAAAAACAATTCAAAACGAGATCATACAGTTACTGGCAACAAAAGTCAAACAGAAGATTGTGGCAGATATCATAGAATCATAGAATCATAGAATCTCATGGTTGGAAGGGACCTCAGGAGGTCATCTAGTCCAACCCCCTGCTCAAAGCAGGACCAACCCCAACTAGATCATCCCAGCCAGGGCTTTGTCAAGCCTGACCTTAAAAACCTCTAAGGAAGGAGATTCCACCACCTCCCTAGGTAACCCATTCCAGTGCTTCACCACCCTACTAGTGAAAAAGTTTTTCCTAATATCCAACCTAAACCTCCCCCTCTGCAACTTGAGACCATTACTCCTTGTTCTGTCATCTTCTACCACTGAGAACAGTCTAGATCCATCCTCTTTGGAACCCCCTTTTAGGTAGTTGAAAGCAGCTATCAAATCCCCCCTCACTCTTCTCTTCTGCAGGCTAAACAATCTCAGTTCCCTCAGCCTCTCCTCATAAGTCATGTGCTCCAGCCCCCTAATCATTTTTGTTGCCCTCCGTTGGACTCTTTCCAATTTATCCACATCCTTCTTGTAGTGTGGGGCCCAAAACTGGACACAGTACTCCAAATGAGGCCTCACCAGTGCCGAATAGAGGGGAATAATCACGTCCCTCGATCTGCTGGAAATGCCCCTACTTATACAGCCCAAAATGCCGTTAGCCTTCTTGGCAACAAGGGCACACTGTTGACTCATATTCAGCTTTTCGTCCACTGTAACCCCTAGGTCCTTTTCTGCAGAACTGCTGCCCAGCCATTCGGTCCCTAGTCTGTAGCAGTGCATGGGATTCTTCCGTCCTAAGTGCAGGACTCTGCACTTGTCCTTGTTGAACCTCATCAGATTTCTTTTGGCCCAATCCTCTAATTTGTCTAGGTCCCTCTGTATCCTATCCCTACCCTCCAGCGTATCAACCACTCCTCCCAGTTTAGTGTCATCTGCAAACTTGCTAAGGGTGCAGTCCACACCATCCTCCAGGTCGTTGATGAAGATATTGAACAAAACCGGCCCCAGCACCGACCCTTGGGGCACTCCACTTGATACCGGCTGCCAACTAGACATGGAGCCATTGATCACAACCCGTTGAGCACGACCATCCAGCCAGTTTTCTATCCACCTTACCGTCCATTCATCCAGCCCATACTTCTTTAACTTGCTGGCAAGAACGCTGTGCGAGACTGTATCAAAAGCTTTGCTAAAGTCAAGAAATAGCACATCCACTGCTTTCCCCTCATCCACAGAGCCAGTTATCTCATCATAGAAGGCAATTAGGTTAGTCAGGCATGACTTGCCCTTGGTGAATCCATGCTGACTGTTCCTGATCACTTTCCCCTCCTTTAAGTGGTTCAAAATTGATGAAGTCAGCAAGATATTACTCTGTTATTCTGGACTGCACACCTGATATCAGCCATACGGAACAAATTACTTTAATGGTGCATTTTGTAACAACAGAACCTAGTGAAAATGTCCCTGCAATGGTGACTGTCAGAGAACATTTTCTAGAATGTATTGACATTGATGATACTACAGGAGCTGGTATGACAAATGTGCTTCTAAAAAAGCTGGAAGATATGGGAACTGTGATGGCTGACATGAAAGGTCAGGGCTACGATAATGGTGCCAACATGAGAGGAAAGAACAGAGGAGTGCAGACACAGATCTGAGAGTTAAACCCTCGCGCTTTTTTTGTCCCATGCAGTTCTCATTCATTGAACTTGGTGGTCAGTGATGCAGCATCAGCTTTTAGTGAGGCTGCTGAATTTTTTAATGTAATTCAAAGCATCTATGTATTTTTCTCTGCATCAACCCATCGATGGCAAATTTTAAAGCAACATCTGGGAACATCCTCTCTGACACTGAAACCACTGAGTGCCACATAATGGGAAAGTCGAGTGGAGGTGATAAAGCCTATCTAACACCAAATTGGGAAGAGAGATGATGCCATAGTTGCCATTATGGAGGATAATGCTATGACAGGAACTGTTCGTGGGAGAACAGTGGCAGAGGGAAATGGAATCACCAGAAACATACAAAACTTCACATTTCTGTGTGGCTTAGTGTTGTGGCATGACATACTGTTTGAAATAAATGTTGAAAGCAAGAGACTCCAAGGCGTTGACCTTGATGTATCTGGAGCAATGGAACAACTGGACAAAGCAAAGTCATACCTGCAGTCTTACCGGTCAGATGAGGGATTTCAAAATGTTCTGAAGAGTGCACAGAAGTTGGCAGAGGAACTTCACACTGAAGCTATTTTCCCACCCATTCAAGAATACAAGTGTCACCGAAGAAGACAACACTTTGTGTCTTCACTGCGGTAGGTCGACTGCTGACACCCACCCGTTGACTCCACCTACGCTTCTCACTCCGGTAGAGTACCAGAGTCGATGGGAGAGCACTCGGCGGTCAATTTATCATGTCTTCACTAGACACGATAAATCGACCCCTGCTGTATCGATCGCTCCGGAGGTAAGTGTAGACATGACCTGAGGAAGGCTTGCTGTACTCCTGACTCCTGTTCTAAACAGGGACTGCCAATTCTTGCAAACAATGTCAAAGTCATGCAGGCAGGGATGGGAGGAAGCAAGGGAAAAAGTGATGGGAGGGTGGCTGGAGGCAAAGGAAGAGCGAAGGGAAGGGCAGCTGTGGTTTAGTTTTCTCTGTGAAGCTCTTAGCAAAGTTGTAGATACTACAAGATGAGGAGAAACAAACAAACAAACCCATCAACAGTGGACTGATCACAAAGCTGGGAGATTTGGGTTCTACTCGTACTCTGCTACTCTTTGGGCCTCATCTACCCAACCTGTAGAATGGTGATAATTCTACTAATCCAGCTTTGTAAAGTGACTTAAGATAAAAGGGATTGCAAGTGCACAGAAGATTTAGCAAGAAAATCTCCAACAGGCCTCGGGGAAAAAGACCTGGGGTGAAATCTTGGGTCCATTGATGTGAATGGCAAAACTCCCATTGACTTCAATGGAGCCAGCATTTCATACTCTTGGTGGGGAGTTGCAGGGAAGCCCTGCAGGTGATTCTGTATGTAATAAGGACAAGGGGAGCAAGGAGAGGGAGAAGGAGAAGCGATGTTAAGAAATTAGTTTGATTCAAGAGTCCCTGAGTCTCAGGAAGTGCTGGCTTCAGCTGAGCTGCTTCAACATGAGCTATGTATCAACAATACAGGCAAGCAGTTGGCTAGTAATACATCACTTGTGTGAGTGAGTGGCCATGCTCACCTCATCCTCACGCACAGTCTCTTTCCAAGTGGTAAAGAGACAGCTACACTAAGGACTAAAAGCCGACACTCAAAGCTGCACTTATTAATATGTTGGAGATGCAAGGATAACATACTAAAGTTAAACAGTACCTCCAGGTACCTCACACCACCACCAGACCCTTTTGTTTGTGATACAGTTTAAACTAATTTTAATCTCAGTTATCATAGAGAGCAAATATTATTTAAAATTTTGAAGAGCACCCATGTACATTACTGGAAACATACCTGTGGAAGCACTGTTAATAATTCAATAATGGTGACCAAAAGGCCTTCTACGTTCACATAGTTAGTGTTCCCATTTGATTTTTGAAATGGATTACCTGCACCATAATAACTGGCCCTCCATTCTGATAGAGATGAGGCTTCATTTTGGGTAACAAGACACCCATCCACCGGTCTACAGCTGCCAGGTAATCTGGAATATACAAAGAGAAAGTTGTGGACAGACCAGAGTTTATCCACTTTACAAATAGGATATTTTTGTAAACAATACCCTAAATACACAGGGTATGCACAATGTGTACAAGAACAACAAATAATGAATTGATGACATTCTGTGCTTGCTCATAACTTCAGCCTCTCGGTACGTAGGGAAGTCAAGTGGCTTCAAGGACCACATCCAAATCATTCCAATACAGTACAATCTAAAAACAGGTGGTAATGTCCCCACACAACAGAAAAATATCCAGTTACCTTAATGAACATTATCCTTTACAATTTAAAGGTCCAGCCCTGCAAATTTTACACAAATAGTCTTGCTATTTTTCACCCTGTTCCTACCTTATTCTTTCCATACATTTATGCATGGTGCAAAAGGATTCAGAGAGTATGAAAACCTTATTCAGAGAGCATTCACATTTGTTATTCCCAAACTTTTAGTAGAAACATTAACATAATACCATACTTGAAAATACAGCCTGACCCTAGAGTTTGGCCACCAAGTCTACTTGCCATTGAAACATTTTTATAAATCCTTTCGAGCTCCTTACCTAAATCAGAAGATCGGAGAACAATAGATTCTCTCTCTAATAACCATGCTGGAAGACCCCCCTATGAAGGGAAAGGAAACCATTTCAGTGACCATTTTCAGGAATTATAAGGATAAGTTTAACCAGCTATCCCATAACTATATAGATATTACCAATTAAGTACTAGTCATTGGGGACCTATAGTACCCAAGATCATATTAAAAAAATTATCACTTTTTAAGGACCAACACGCTTGAGGCTATGGGAAGTCACTTAAGCAGGACTTGAACCCACAACTTTTAGTATTCTAGATGAAGAATCCTGCCTTGTGCCATATATTCAGCAGTAGGGAATCCTTTTACTACTGTACACCCCTCACCTCCCCGCCCAAAAGGGAGGACACTTACATTATACAGAGATCAGATGTTAATTCTGCCTAGAAATTAGGAAGTTTAAATATAAATTTACCATGTCCCATTCTGCGCAGATATAAGGTCCAGCTCTTAGTATTACCAACAAGCCAATCTCATTAGCTAGCGCCAGGAAATATTCTATATCTCTGTCACCAGAGAAGTTATATACTCCTGGTTTGAATTCATGATAGTTCCATGGCACGTACCTGCAAAGAAAACACCGTCCATAAGAAGTGACTTGGACTAGAATGAAAAAGGAACTCCAAATAATGACTTAATCTAATGCCAAGGAAACAAATTATTTGCACCTCAACTTTACAGTTCTGTACAGATGTATTTACTTCCAAACTAATGGAATACAAAATGAATTTAGGACCTAGTTCCTGTAAGGCACTTCTAGAAGCTGAAGGTGCTAAGGTTAGCACCAAGTATGATCAGGCACTTAGAAGGGAAACAGACGTCTCTATTTTTTCATGTAGTCATGTATTTTTTCCACATACTCTTCCTTTCTAACAGCATCAATGTCATAAAACACACTAAAAGCAAAAATAATTAATTGTGCATTGTCATCTTGCTTCACAACTCTGAAAAGTCATTGTGAAACAGAAGTGGTGGGTAGTCCAGCAGAAAGCCTCACACAAAGCACTTCTAGGATTATTTTTTTTTTAAAGATTAAAAGGGATTTTATGTTTTTTAAAACAAGCCAAGAGAACAATGCAGTGCCAATAATACTTTCTGTGGATAGAGGAAAAACAAGAACCAGTACATGCGTGGATTACATACATGTATGTATTTAAAAGTTACCTGCTACCTACAAAATATCAAAATCTTCAACAATTTCAAGCATTTTAATTAAAGCAATTATTCACAGGTGTTCAGATGCTTAAACGGACACTGTCTTGTGTTTGGATACAGAAATTCTCAGATTTGTAACACAAGGGAGGAATCTGCCCAATTTTCTGTGCAGCCAAGCTGCATCCTTTCAGCTTTGCAAAGTAATTTTAATTGCCTTTCCAACCTACCTATAATGTTTCCAATATCCTTATTACAGTACTTGGCTCTTCTATAGCCAAGGATCTGAATATGAATGAAAGCACGTTCAATGTCAGTTTTGTTTTCTTGCCTGGATTTGAAAGGCTAGTGAGGTACAAGCCGACTGCTTCCATTTAAGATAGGATCATTAAAGCTGACAATTAAAATAAATAAATAAATAAATAAATAAATAAATAAAAAGCTACACCCTTCCTTTTAAAACACATCCATCATCTCACAAGTTAAAGCCACTGAAAGAACACATATACCACCATCACTATCATGATGAATCAGTGGTTTTTTTATCGTTTACCAGGTCACTACTACTGCTGAAAAGAGTTATTTTGCTTTCTACATTAAAACACTTTACCGTTGCTTAGACTATATTCTTTATGAAGTGGAGAACAGCAGCACATTCCAGGTTGCTGAACCGGCCACATAGTATCTGTTCTATGCTCTCTCTTCCAGTTGCCTACAAAGTGGGGGAGTCACTTTAAAAACCAACAGAGCAACATTAAAGCCCTTAAAAGGCTATGAGGGTTTTTACAAAACTCCTGGAATTACTTTATTTTAAGAACTAATATCTACAAAAAAAAAATAAAAAGGTACTGAAACTTCAAGTACCTAGAGGCAGGGCCGGCGCACCCACTAGGCAACCCTAGGTGGTCGCCTATGGGCGCCAGGATTGGGGGGCGGCTCGCCGCGGCTGCTTCCCGGCTCAGCCGGGAGCTGAGGGAGTGCCATGGGCGGGGGGAGGCTGCCGCGGGAGCGAAACTTCCTTGCACCGGCCCTGCCTAGAGGCAGCTGTTTCTTGGAGAATGAGTTTCCAAAAGGTATAAGTGTATCTGACCAAAAGCTAACAATTTTTTTTTTTTTTAAATACTATGATGTTCAAACATCATTCATATAAATTCAGAGCAGCCAACAGTATCCTTTGGTTCTTCAAAGCAGCTTTTTTGCTACTATTTCTCCTGTGTTGTAAATATCTGGCTCCATCTAGAGGTTAGTTACTTAACTGCATCTTCAGAAAAATCACCTGTAGTCTCAACCAGGGATTTTCAAACTCCTGTTTTTTATAGTGCAAACAACACTGTAAGAGAGACTGTCTTAGGGACCAATATTTCTCCAATGCATGAATACACATGCTATCTTCTCTCCAATTCACGATCTAACAACTCTTTGGCAACTACACCAACAGTTTACACAGAAAGGCAATGTCAGGAAAGTATTTATTTTTTAAAAAAATAACAGGATTACTTGTGGCACCTTAGAGACTAACAAATTTATTTCAGCATAAGCTTTCGTGGGCTACAGCTCACTTCATCTGTAGCCCACGAAAGTTTATGCTAAAATAAATGTGTTAGTCTCTAAGGTGCCACAAGTAATCCTGTTTTTTGCTGACACAGACTAACAGGGCTGCTACTCTGAAACCTATTTATTTTTAGCCGTCTTTGAATACAGCTGGAAACAAGGACAATGGGCACATGTGGCTAGGCAGCTCTCTGTGGCGCACCAGTCATCACACTACCGAGTCTGAAATAGTCAGTTTAAGTTAATATCAATTAAGCTGGATCTCTTTAAACCTTTGACTATGGTGTTACTAATCTATACTTCAACTCTCCCCACCCTCCCACCCCTTCACACACCATTAAAATTTGAAATATCACCAGGATTATAGCATCCAACTTTAATCAGTTATTTTGGAAGCATTTTTGAAGTTTTATCATGGAGATTTAAAACCTTAACTACAGGATCAATCTACCTGCAGAACCAGGTGCTCTCTTATGTCCTGTTGTCAATGTTTACAGGTTGGAGGTGCACTAGTGGCCTACTAAACCCTCTCTCTTCTCTGAGAGCCTCAGCCAGCTAACCTGCATAGTCAGGGTCAGGATGGAGAGCAAGGACTGGCTGGCCATTTCTGAAGGGAGGCAGAAAGCAAGAGGAAGAATGGAAGGTCTGCTTGACTTTCACTGAAAGGGATTCATGAAGAACCACGCAGCACAAGGATCCAGTTTCCTCTTCCCTCGTGAGCTGCATTAGGAGCTGCTCTGTAGCCAGTACCAGCCAAGTCCCCCGGCCTAAAGCTAAAACAAGCACATCTAGCACCTGTTGTAATTTATGGGATCAATGTCAAGCTGCAATTGCAATCTCCATGGAATACTGAAGTTCCAAGAGTCAAGCTGCAGCCATTCCTCCCATGAAACATGGAAGCTCTGCTGGGCGTGCAAGGAGTTGCTTGAGACACAGCTACTTCCCTTAGAATTTGAGCTTCCATAAAAATAATTCTCCACAGTCTATATTGTTAACTAAATCAGTCAAGTGCTTACTTAATAGTAAAACTAGAACTAAGCACTAATTTTCACAGGGGGACAGTTTGTAAAAACTGTTTGAAGTTTACTCATCTTAGCCAAGTTTTATTAGTGTAGAGAAAAAGAAATCCACTTAATCTTCCTTCCCACCCTCCCATCAACTAAAAACCCACACAAGCCACATCCAAGTTTTCTTTGGTCCTTGTGAAAAGTGACCACTAAGTCCCATCAATCAAAATCTGCTTGCCTGGCTAGCTGCAAAGTTTCTGATTGATTTTATATATAAACACACACATACTCACACACACGGCAGCAATAGAGTTCCTGGGACTTACCGCAGACATCCTTCAACCTGAAAGGCAGCAGCCCCACCTGCCTGAGGCTAGTCCAAGGAAAGCATATGGAAAAGAACAGTAACGGTAGTCAAGAAAATTATGTGACCCCTTACGCACCAACTCCTTGGGTACTTCAGGGCTCAAGCACCCACTGAAAAAAAAATAGGGGGTGTTCAGCACCTGCAGAGCCGGATTAATATTTTGTGGGCTACAGTACCCAGACCATGGCTCCGCCAACCTCTTTTTCTGCTCGGCCTCTTCCCTCCACGGCCCCGCCCGTGCTCCGCGCTTGCACGGGGGAGTGGAGAGGAGGGAGCAGAGGAGCAGCACCCACTGGCAAAACCAAAAGTCAGCGCTTGTGTGTGACCCCACATCCCACTGTAAATGTGCTCCTTTGGCACAGACACCTTCTTAAAGTACTTTTCGTACCTATCAATCATCCCTGAACTAGCAGCAACCGCTACATACTCAGGCAATACCTCAGCCCTACTTCCCTTTCTTTGCAAGAGCACATGCCTCATAGAGCCACCAATGGACACTAGCACTCCAATCATTCTGTGTAGCCTTTTGCTAAGTGAGGGAAAAGGGAGGGATGGGAGCCACAAAACAAGAAAGCGGTGAATAAAACCAACATGCAGAGAAATTTTAAAAAGATGAGTAGGGAAAAAGAACAGGGAAGAAAGAAAATGGCAGGATACAAATGCAATAATTTTGCCAGGACACAGCATGAGGAGAGGTATGAAGGAGCCACCCATCTGCCAGTCCATCACACAAAGGAAGATCCATCAGAAAAACCAATGACCTATTGTACAGAATAAGAGAGAGAAGATAAAGGATCTCAAAGGAACAGGAAAGAGAAAGCATTTGAAGTAGCAGGAAAGGAACAAAAAGGTTTAAAGGAAAGAAACAGAGCAGAAAAGTGAGAGAGAAGGGAACATATAAGAAACTTTGGAGATCATGAGCCATAGAGGCAGCGCATACTACTACACCAAGGTTGGTAGTCAAGGTTAGGAAACAGAGGAAAAGAAGAGCAATCAGACCAACTGTTGACATTGTGTAGATTCATTTAACAATTTGGGATTATTGTTATTGCAGTTTATAACCAAATTTAAAAGTAACTATCCGTACACCTTGAAGCAACGTCTCCAGGAGCCACCCAGCAAATACTCTACTAATCCCTCTTTTTCTGCGTGACAGGAGTCATTGGCGATTGGCTTAGATTAATAAAAGAGCAGGAGTCCAACAGCTCTAGAAGCACAAACATGTTTTTGTAACTCACAAAATAAAGATGGACTCAACCCCCCAACGAGACAGTCCGGGACCAACAAATCCCCTCTTTTCTCATCCACCCCTCTCAGAGGGCTCCTTAGAAACCAGACAAGCTGTGCAGTGTCAACCAACTATCGGACTCAGATATGCAGGCACTCCCCACTGAGCAAACCATGCCTGCTCATGAACATATCTGTGGGCTGTCTGCTAGAGTGTCATAATTTATCTCAACTGCCAAGTTGTAATACAAGGAGAGAAGCGGTTTAAGATACAGGATCCAAATCATAAAAAGCTTTGTAGATTAGAAGATTAGGTGTAGCAAGTAGAGCGCTATATAACTTTGTTTCAGTTTGCAGGGGGCTCACAATCCTTGAGTTCTAGCTACAAATGATCCCCCAAACTGAAAGCAAGACCTTGCCAAGCCTTCGAGTCTCAAGTGGATTTAACCTAACGCCATAAATCGCTCCATGACACCTCTTCCCTTGTTGAGGATTCACACAAGTCTTAGCCCAGTTCACCGGGCCTGTTATGTTCTGTGACCTGGCCTGACCTAGAATGAGGCAATATCAGCGAGGTAAGGCAGACAAGAATTATGGAATAAGAAACACCTTTATCGTAGCTTCCAACTACTCCTTTCCAGATCAACATTGCTCATTTTAAATAGACACCTCTGAGTTAAACAAAAATTAAAATTCAGCCTACAGAAGGCCTGCACCCATATCTCAAAACACAGTTTGAAGTGGAGCATTTGTCAGCTCAGCTACATATTTGCAGCGCTCCTGGATTCTCTAGGGTGTTATCAGCTATGATCTAAAAGAGGCTGCCTTGTACACTTAGCTTGCCTACCTCTCCCTCATTGTTCTGGTTTAAGACTGCTCCCAAAAGTCAATAATTACTCACGTTTGAATAGCATCAAGCCCCGCCATCTTCATCTTCAACAGACGATCTTTCCAATAGTACCGGGGCACACGGGAGTAATGAATGCTACCCGAGATGTAGCGGAATGGTTTCCCATCCTTGAGGAAGTAGTTGTTGTCATAATCGATCGCAAAACTCCTCTGGGGTGCATTCTGTGTATCAAGAAGATTACCAGGTATGAGCTTCAACCTCCACAAAAAGGACAATAGTTTTCTGTTAAAACATCCTGCTTATTAAACTCTTCAGTACACTAGACCTCTGGGATGTTCCGAAGCACGACCTGCGGTGGTGATATTATAGTGACAATGCAAGGTCCCGTCCACCCCATCCTTGCTTTTAAAAAAAAATAAAAAATCCACCTTCACCTAGTAGGCCCTGCCTGTTAGGGCGCATGTGCTGCAGAGATCAGGAATAGGAGGGGACTGGGCAATCCTGGGTCTCCATTTTGGGGGGACATTTTTAGACTGCTTGCCCCATTTGGTGCAATTTGATCCACTCCAAAAAGGCAAGATGTTGCTCTTCAGTAGGACATGATTTTAAGACCTTTCAGTGGTAAGTCAATACTAGTTCAAGGGACTGCTTCAGAGGCTGATCTCCTTCTCTTCCATCCCTCTCTTTCAGTTGGCAGCAGAATTTTAATATGAAGCACCTAAGAGTTGCTTCCAGCACATGCCAAATGAGCTGAGCAAGATCAAAAAAACCATAGCAGACACGTAGGCCAAGCAGTGATGGCAAAATTTAATGCTGCATTGAAGTGGTTTGGTTCTCCACTGCCTTACACCTTGGATAGTCTTTCATCTGCATCAAACAAATGTAAAGCATCACCACTCTGTGCACTTTGCACAGGTCTACCGACTACACAAGATACAGGACAGTGAGAGTCAGGATCAAGGAACCAGAACTGATTCAGAGACTTCGAAAGACTCGTTCAACACATCAAGTCACTGATCAATTCATTCACACTTTGGAACGGGAACGAATTGCAATGACCCTTCTGCTACATTTCACATTGAAAACTAAAAGGTGCAACCAGCCCCGAGTACTGACACAGGCATGTCACAAACTCCATGTGCAAGAGTATGTTATCTGAAGGGTTGAAGAGCTTAGTTTCTAATAAGTAGGGGGCTGTTCAGTTGCCCGTGCTCTTAATTTTCCATTAATCTCTATATTAAACAATTTAACCAATTTTCAGGAGAGATGAAGGAAGGAGAGTTGTTCAGACACATGGCCAAAAAAAAGATAGCAAACTTCTGCCAAAGAAGATATATTATCTATGAAGTTAGAAAGACAAAGCAATGTATACTGCAACCAAACCCCTACATTATAATCTAAGACAATTACCAATAAATTTCCACTATCACTCCATGTAATACTGGGTACTTCTGTAGCCCCTTTCAGCTGAGGATCTCAAAGCAATTTACAAGCAGTGAGCTTAGCCTCATCACACCCTTGTATGGTAATTCTCCATCTAGCAGACAGAAAAACGAGAGCAGAGAGTTAAGGGCCAGATTCTGATACCTTAACTCCATAAATATAGGTTCACTCCTCCAGGGCTCCCACTGACTTGAGTATGGTGCTACCTGGCATCAGTAAGGGTACTAGAATCTGTCCTTAAGTGACTTGGCAAAGACTGATTACACAGGAAGTCATTGGCAGAGCCAGGAACAGAATACAGTTCTACAATCCTAGTTCTGTGCTTCTAAAGGGACACTGCACTTTAAATTTTGTAATTTTGAGGGGGGGGGAAATCAATTAAAAGTATTTTTAAAACTATCAACCCCTTCACTTTTCCTCCCCACAGTGTCTGAAGCTCTGCAGCACTGAGAACCTGAAAGAGAAACTGACTCCACACATAAAAACGATACTAACTTTATTTTCATTCTCTGAAAGAGAGTAATAAACTGACCAATGAATTGGATTTTTATAATTTTCACTTTTAATCATCTAAACTGTTGTTAGCACCAAGATACAGATATTTGTTTACAACATATTACTTTTGAGTTAACAGTACACTTTAACCACTAGACAGACGCTTTCCTGTTCCCACATACACCTATTTCCTTGTTTCAACCAGATTTCTTGCATGAGGGTATTGTTTTAGGTCATTCACCCTCAAGCATGACCTTTCCACATTTCTGCGCACGCGCGCACACACACACACACACACAAAATCATCTTCATGTAGTATCAGGTGGTAAGTCAGAAGTCAAAACACAAAATGGACAAAGCAGCAGCATACTTGTCCAATTGAAACAGACCTTTTAAATTGAGTGAATTTAATGCAGCTGAAAGGCAATGGCCAACTTTAATTCTGGAAGGGTGATCCTAAGTCAACATAGGACAAAACGCTCAAACCCTCAATGGAGGCAGGGGCCACAGACCCCAGAAAATAGATTCAGTGGAACAACAAATGGTAGATCAGGAAAGCTGGGGGAGGAGATTAAAAACAAGGATACTCGATGGGGGCACCAAGTAGCGAATCCTGACCACCACCAACTGCTCCGCAAAGGAGCAGTGGAAACCACCCAGAGGAATTCTGCCCAGATGTGAGAAACAATTAGGGAACAGAAATAGGCCCCACAGCAACAGAAAACCTCCCCACTGAGCGTCCACCTCCCAGACAGATGGATAGCCATCCTGGCCAATGCCAGGAGAAGGTGAATGAGGGGGTCCCATGACTTTGTGTGGCCATGGACAAGGAATCCATAAAAGAAAAGATGTGGGGAAGTGCAGCCAGCATCTCAGCAAGAGGTTCTGCAGGAGGCAGAACAAGGGTCTGCAGATAGGCGTGTGCTAAGGTAGTCCCCGCGCTGCAAAACAGGGCAGTTGCCCCAAAGGGCTTCACAAAAACAGTGTCAACACCATTGCTTGACATCTGTGGGAACTAAAATGCATTTAGTGTGGATATCTGATGGATTCTTAACCTTTGCAGGCTTCTCAAAAGTTACTTCTGTCTTCTCCCTGTTGGCATTTGGCTCTAGAGTTCCCCAATAAGAAAACTCTCTCCAATCAAGAGCAGTACCAATTTATTTTTAACTGTAGTTTGTGTTTTAAAAATTCTCTACTGCAGCTATCAGGAAATGAGGGACCACATTACCAAAATAAAAAATTCTTAAAGTGTATCTTGAGAGAAGATTGTACCCAGAATTTTAGGAAATAAGAAGGAAAAGGGAGTTGGGGGGCAGGAGGAGGGAAGAGAGACAGCATCAAATGAAATCTAGTACACTGGGGGAGGGGAAGGAAGGGAATGAGTCAAATAAGTACACTCAGTGGGCAGGAGTAACCTGGAAATATAGAGCTGCTGAGAGACTATAATGATAGGAGCACTAGAGAAAGAAACCTAGGGACTGGGCCAGTTCTAGGATCCCATTATTGGGGGTGCAAGCGGGTACTTTGGGACCCCTGCATGTCACTATTTAAAAAACAACCAGCCTTCCAGGAGTCCAAGGGCTAAACAGCGGGTGGGATAATAATGAACAGCTAATCAAATGTGTATTTGCAGTGCAACATGACAGCAAAAGGAGCCAATGTGATTTTAGGCTGTCTAAACAAACAGCATGTCACAGACCAAAAAGGTAACAGTCAACATGGCTCTGGTATGACAGTGCCTGGAGTATGTTCAGTGCAGGGCACAATATTACTAGAAAGAAAAAAGAGCCTAGCCACACTTAAAGTTAACATGGATTAAGGTAGGGTGTGAATTCAGAGTGCAATAGCTCTTCCTAAATCACTCCAGAAAGAGTGCCCACAAATGGAATTAGAGTGCTTTGTTCCCATTTAGTGTAACCCACTTTCAAAGTTAATCTGGAACAACTCCATGTAGTAGATGAGCTGAAGTGCAACAGAGTAACAAAGACAAAGTGGAAGGAGCTCAGAGGAGCAACAAGAACTCTCAGAATGCCAGAGGGAAAGATTGAGAGGCAAACACACACAGTTCAAGAGTACCACTTAGGAAGTGGGAAATGTGATAAGAGTGCAAAATTCCAAGGGTGGGGGAGGGATTTAGAGAGGTACAGTTAGGATAAAAGGGTGCAAATAAGGAAAACCTAAAATGAATTTGAGGAAAAACATCCTGGCAGCCCTTCAGAACGAGGCCATGTCTACACTACAAACTGCGGTTGATGAAAGTTACCTTGATGTATAGTTGCTGAAGTTTGTATATCACTGGGGCAGGTGCACACTTTGCAGCTTGTGTTGGTGCTGCACATACTCACCAGGAGTGCTTGTATTGATGTAAAGTGCGGTGCACTACGGGTACATATTTCAGTGTGACAAACACTGCCATCCAGTGCAATGCCTTTTGGGAAATGTTCACAATATGATGTGGAATAGAAATGACTCACTCAGGGATCTCTGGAAGTTAGGGGTCAAGTTTCCAGCATGCATCATTCCATAATGCCATCCATATGCTATAATCTTCAGCCCCCAACCCTCCTTTTTTTTTTTTATGTCCCACAAACCCCTGTGGCACTTGTCGGCGTTTGCCATCTCGGAGAGAAGCATGGAGCCTGCAGAGCTCTGCACTATTCTTATGAAGGCTGCAAAGCATGGTTCTCCTTTATTTCCAGATCCGCAAGAGGTACCGCAACAACCACAGACATGAGGATGGCTTTGAAGACAGTTTGCTGAGGGACAGAGCGAAAAACAATTGAGAGCAGCTTCAGAGGGTGGAGTGCCACTTCTGGGCCTGATAAACAAGCACTGATTGGTGGGATTGCATCGTAATGCAAATCTGGGATGACTGCAGAATACCAGGCCACATTCCTGGATCTGTGTGCTAATCTTGCTCCAGCCCTCCAGCGTATGGACACCAGAATGAGAGCTGAATTGACAGTGGAGAATTGAGGAGCGAATGCGCTCTAAAAGCTTGTAGCGCTGGATTGCTGCAGGTCAGTGGGAAATAGTTGTTAGAGTCGGGAAATCCACAGAGGGAACCACTGTCATGCAACTGTGCAGGGCCATGAATCACGTCCTGCGACGCAGGGACTCTTGCCAATGTGCAGGACTCAGCCGATGTATTTGCAACAATGGGGCATCCGAACTGCAGTGGGGCCACAGACAGCACGCGCATCCAGGGCCGGCTTTAGCGAGTGCGGGGCCCCACATCAATAACAACGGTGGGGCCCCGCCGCCAATCAGCTGAGCAAAAAAAAAAAAGCCGCCGGAGCGGAAACAGCGGAATCAGCTTAAAGCTGGCCCTGTGCACATCCCTACTTTGGCAGCAACCCACCTTGCTACAGAGTACATCAACAGAAAGGGCTACTTTTCTCTGGTTACACAAGTGTTGGTGGGTCACCAGGACTGCTTCACAGATATCAGTGTGGGCTGGTCAGAAAAGGGGCATGATGCTCACATCTTTAAGAACACAGGACTGTTCAGAAAAATGCAAGCAGGGACTTTCTTTCACAACCAGCAGACTACCATTGGCGATACAGAAATGCCAAGAGTGATCCTGGGGGACCCAGCCTACCCCTTGATCCTCTGGCTCATGAAGCCGTACATATACCACCTGGACAGCACCAAGGTAAGATTCAACTACCGGCTCAGCAGATGCAGAACGACAGTTCAATGTGCTTTTGGTAGATTGACGGGATGCTGGCTGTGTTCACTCACTAGATTTGGATCTCAGTGAGAAAAACATCCCAATGGTTATTGCTGTCTGTTGTGTCTGGCATAATAGCTGTGAGACCAAGGGGGATAAGCTGCTGTTAGGGTGGAAGACGGACATGGAGCAGCTGACTGCTGAGTTTGAACAGCCAGATTCAAGGGCCATAACAAGAGCTCAACATGGCGTTATGGAGTGAGGGAGGCTTTGAAAGAGCCCTTTAGCAGTCAGCCACAGTCGTGTTTTGTGATGTAGTGTTCTCTGGGCCTGGAACTTTAGGTGCTGCTCAGAACTGTGTAGTGCTTGCTGTATAAGCATAAATATGATTGGGTGTTTTCCTGAAGCTATGAATTCTATGGTGCTTGCTGTACATTTACAAGGACTGTTTGCTTTGAGTACCGCTATGCATTCTGCAATATTTGTTGCGAACTAATAAAGATCATTTGATCTCCAAAAACAAACATTTATTAAGTGGCAAAAACAGCACAAAAAAGTCAATGTACAAAAAAATCCACACAAGCAATGCAATATAAATGTGTAACATAACGAGGTGAAAACAAAGGTTTACTTCCTTTCTAATTTTATGTCCATTTGAATGCACAAATGTAGTCCGTTGTGGAAACACACATACCAGTCATGGTCCTCACAGGTCAGTGTATGTGAAGCTGTGTTTTTTCTTGCTGCCCCATCTCTTTACTCCCCTGCGTGGAATGATAGAGGCGACCATCTGCCCCATGATACATTGAGGGGTGTAGGGAACAGTGACCATGGAGTTCTCCAAATAGTGCAAAGGATGGGGAATCCAAGATTCTTGGACCTGTAGGACCACCAGCAGCATTTGAATCTGCTGCCTGAGAAGACCCATTATGTCCTAGCGCATTTCCCACTCCTTATCCTGCTTGGACTCCTGGGCCTTTTTCCTGTCCTCTCCGTCTTCCTCCATGTTGTTGGTTATATGAGCCATCCAAGCCCTTTGTTCGTGGTCCAACACAGCACTGGCTGGCAGGAGCTTGCAAAATGTATCTTCCCCAGTCCTCTTTCTCCTCCTCGTCAGGATCAGACGTTCTGCAGGTGTGGTGGGGGAACTCCTCAAGGCTGCCACCCTAGAAGGTGCTGATAAAAACAGACAGATGTACCATTGGATTTACAGACACAAGGGAAAGGGAAAGATAAGTTTCAAAACTCTCCTCCCTTATTCCCATAAACATTTTTAAAAGACATACTTATTGGCCCTTCAGCTTTGGAGCACCTCTGCACAGCACCACTCTCCAATCCCAGCCATGGTGAGTATGGCCTGCTGGAGGCGGGGGATGTTCTGTCATATAAAGCTATATCATTTTGGTCCCTGTTCCCTAAGAAGGAGTATGGGCACTGTGCACTGACATTATTTTTCACAGGCAGTGGTGATTTAAGCTGATGTCTCTCTCTGGAAGGTATCAAAGGCACAGAGAGCGCAGTTACTACTGGCTTCCTGAAGTGACCCAGACCCATATGTTGCTAGCCTGTTTACTGAAATGGTGCCAGTCAAAGTCATCACGGAATGGCATGGGGGAAATGTCCTACCAATGAGGAAGAAATAAGGCTGCCATCCCTAGCAATCATTGTGAAAGGACTGCAGAGTACCTCCATGAAAGTTTCATCAAGATCTCTCAGGGGGATTAAAGGGACATCCCTATGCATAAAACCAAGGTGCTCCGCATGTCCCCAGCCTAATCCTACAGGGTAATGACAAGTAGATGATAACTCTACCTGTGTTTTTTGTACTGCTTCTTCCTCTTGTATGAGCAAATGAAAAGTCGACACCTGTGTCTTGTTAACTTGAGATTGGGCCAGGTCCCATCTTTAAATTTAAAGAATGCACAGCAAAATAAATGGACACACTTAACCGAGTTCCCTTCCCCTTCATCAGGCTCATCAATGCTCATCACCTGGTGGCACTGGCTATACTGTGTCAGAGTCTCACACAGGTCCTGGCTTGCAGCATGGCTGGAATCCCCTGCTGCATCTCCCCGACACTCCCTCCTCCTTGCTGTGCACGCCAGGGGTCTCTGTCTTGGGTTCCTCGGTGGTATCCACAGTGGTCTGCGGGGTGCTGGTGGGGGTCTCCGCCACGTATGCCATGCAGTAACTTGTAGAAGCAGCAGGTCTGAGGCACAGCACCAGATCTAGTGTGGTGCTCCCTGGCCTTGTGGCATCCCGTGAAGTTCCTTTGCTTTCACGCAGTACAGTCTCGTCTCCCCACAGGCCCAGGAGATCCAAAGCACCCGTCTACTCCAGGCTGGAGCACATCTAGTACCTCTCTGTCTGTGTGGGGTCAGCACAGTCAGCTGGGCAGTTGCACACAAGAAGGGAGAGCTGCTAGTGTTGGGTAAAATCTGTTTCTGACTTGTTTTATGTAATGTCCATCTTGGATTTGTAAAAGGACAGCTAAGCCTCCATCTTGGATACCCTTCTCCTCAGATGATTTAGTGCCCTTTCAGCCTTTTCCAAATCAAGGAGGGGAAAGGTCAGGGCAGTTAGAGTCATGGGACATCCATAATCTGCCTAGCAACTGAAGGTTATTTAATGAGTGGCACGCCTGTCACTCAGGGCTGTCCATCTGAGTGGCAGCCAGTGTCCCACATAGTTCAGCTAGCTGCGAGGAGCCCCAGAGGGACCAGGACTCATAGGACTTTGGATTCTTGTTCTCCGTTAACATATTTGCACTCAACTGCTACACACCATTAGTGAGCGCATACTTGAACTGAACTACGAGGTCAAGCAGAGACTGCATGGGCAAGCACTGAAGACCTACCAGAGGGAGAAGATCTGCCCAAGAGGGAGGAGACCTGCCCAGAGGACCTGTCCAAAGGGAGAATACCCAGTTCCTATTTGGTGTCCAGCACCCCTGATTTTCACCACTATCCCTGTCGGTATCCTGAGTTTTGTCATAGTGTCCCTGTCTTCAGGATATGGTATTGTAATACCCATTGTGGTTTTCCTCTGTTTTACATCCATACAGGGGGTTTAAGGGCTCTGAGCTTCATGCTCTGGTAACTGTTAACAACCGAGTGTGTCTTGCTTATGTTGTTTATTGTCTGAAGGGGGTCCTTGTCTAGTTTACTGACTAGTGGCATAATAAATATTGTGTGTTACATCTTATTCTGCCTCTGTCTTAATAAATCACCTAATGATAGATGCGGGAGCAGGTGGGATCTGCAGACAGTCCATCTTCTGATCTGTATAGACCATAGTTAAACTGTTCGGGGCTAACACTAGGTGCGTTTGCCAACATCAGCACTCAGGAAAAGGCATTTCAACAACACGTGAGGTGGAGGGAGGATGTTGAAAGGTGGGAGTGGCTTCTGGTCTCTCTGACCCCTACGCAGTAGAGTTTAAAATTGTAACCAGAGTGGTCACTGTTGCAGAGAATGGGGCATTGTGGGACAGATGCTGAAAGACTGTTAGGGTTGACACAGGCCGTGCAGTGTCTACACTCACACTGCATTGACCTCAGTAGGACAACCACGGCTCCACGCCGTTTGGGGAGGTGGTTTGACTGTGTTGATATAACAGGGCACTTCTGTCAGCTGGAGACAAATTGGAGTGTAGACACATGCACAAATAAGGTGACACAAGATAACTTATGTCAACCTAACTTTGAAGTGTAGACCAGGCTTTAGAACAGCCTCCCAAGGGAAGTAGCTGAAGCCCCATCACTTGGGGGAGATTTAAAACTAGATAGACTAAAGTGATCCTATATTGACAAGGTACTGGAATGGACGATCAAATACCGGTAGGTCTTTTTTCCATCAAACTCCTATAAATCAAAAACCCATCCATAGGATGTGAACAGAATTTGGTCCAATAAAATATATTACCTCACCCACCTCATCTCCCTCTAAAGCAAGACTATAGACAAGGAGACAATAAATAGCTGGATAATGGAAGCTATTTAGGTCCTGATCCTGAAAACACTTAAGCACATGCTTAACCTTATTCACGTGAGCTGTTCCATAGAAGTCAAAGGAGCTACTTGCATGAGTTATACACATGCTAAAGCGTTTTCAGGATCAGGGCCTTAGACAGCTGAAGGGTAAAGCAGCGGATCACCAAGTATTTTAGAACAAAAATAACTCAAAAGTCTGGAGTCTCATCCTATGAGTTACTTTTCTACAAGCAGTCCCCCTCTTGGCTGCACCACTTCCCGACTACTGAATCTCAAACCATCAGAGAATGCCTAAGTAAGAGCCAGTTTGACGATTTTTGTTTTAGGCGTGAGTGGAATGATGCAGTTGTTCATCTGCAATCTGCACCTCAATTCACAGCGATCCTTGCACTGTACATGAATGGAAACACAAAGCATATGTTCCATGGGGAAAACATTAGTAAGCACCACCAACAGATGGTGTTGCACATACTGAACATGCCTCAAATGCAAGTTCAGTGCCACTGCTGGAGCAACAGTTTCAGAATTACCATCATCATTAAACTAGGGCTTAGAACAGAGGTGGGCAAACTATGGCCCGCGGGCCACATCCGGCTCGTGGGACCGTCCTGCCTGGCCCTTGAGCTCCTGGCCGGGGAGGCTAGCCCCCGGCTCCTCCCCTGCTGTCCCTCCTCCCCCGCTGTCCCTCCTCCCCCGCAGCCAAGCCGCCGCACGGGCAGTGCGGCTGGCTGCGTCCGGGTGGCGGGGCTGCGAGCTCCTGCTGCTCTGAGTGGCATGGTAAGGGGGCGGGGTTGGATAAGGGGCAGGGAGTCCCGGGGGGCAGTTGGATGGGGCAGAGGTTCGGGGGGGGGGGAGGAGTCAGGGGATGGGGGGGTTGGATAGGGCATGGGAGTCCGGGGGGGGGGGGGCTCCCAGGGGGCAGGGGTGTGGATAGAGGGCAGGGAAGTTGGGACAGGGAGCACGGGGGGGTTGGATAGGGGGTGGGGTCCCGGGGGGGCTGTCAGGGGGCAGTCAGGGGACAAGGAGCAGTGGGGGGTTGGATGGGTCAGTGGTTCTGAGGGGGGCAGTCAGGGGACAGAAGAGGAAGGGGGTCGGGGCCAGGCTGTTTGGGGAGGCACAGCCTTCTCTACCCAGCCCTCCATACAATTTCGCACCCCGATGTGACCCTCGGGCCAAAAAGTTTGCCCACTCCTGGCTTAGAACCTGGGCACAATAACAGTGTTCCACTATCCTATTAATAAAATTACAAACAACAGCAAACAACTATGTTAAAATAACATTAAGGTTCTAAAGTCAATCACTCAAAAGCTAGAAAGTGCCAGAATTAAGGTTGCTCCTTATCTATGCAACCTTAATTTGACTCTTGTGCATATACATTATGATTTAGTCTTCAATTACAGGATCATAAACTATTTTTTCCACAGGACTTCTGCCTCATTTAATAGTTTTTTGTTTGTACTTTTCTAAGTTTTAAAAAAATTTAAACTGGAAGAAAAAAAAAAACCCACAAAAATTTGATCATACAGAACCATACTGACCACCCCCTCAGTTTATCAGCAGGGTTGGGACTTTTAGAGTCACAGACGGACAGGGTGGATAAAAATCAATGGCTTTTTAAAAAAAAAAAATCGTTTTTTTTGATAAAATGCTTTTTGAGGGGGGGGAAAAAAAACTATCTAAAGATAAAGATACATTCTAGCTCAAACATATCTCATCATGGAGTAGGGATTATAAATTCTAATTCTATAGTATGAGACAATATAATTCATGTAACATTTAAGAAAAGTTTTGTAAATGCGTTCCAATAGTTCATGGATTAGAGACCCAATTTTATGGGGTTCCAGGGGCTTCTGTATAGATTATTTAGGTTAATCTTTCTATCTACCCAATGGGACATAGTGCTCAGTCTAGAAGATACCATCCGAGATGCTTAGTTTTGCAGTTCTCAAACTGTGGATTTGTGTCTCCAGAGGTAACATGCTTGTTAACAGTAAAAATGTTTTAAAATAAAAAAATAAATTATATAGCGGTGAGAAATAACAGACCTCAGTTCTGCAAATTTGGGTACACAGAATCAATCCCTTACTTCTCTCTAAAAGTGCAAAGTTTCAAACAGTTCAATGAACAGAACAGGGGTAGGCACTCACACTGCCCGGGTCCTGGCCACCGGTCCGGGGGGCTCTACATTTTAATTTAATTTTAAAATGAAGCTTCTTAAACATTTTAAAAACCTTATTTACTTTACATACAACAATAGCTTAGTTATATATTATAGACTTATAGAAAGAGACCTTCTAAAAACGTTAAAATGTATTACTGGCACGTGAAACCTTAAATTAAAGTGAATAAATGAAGACTCGGCACACCACTTCTGAAAAGTTACCGACCCCTGGAATAGAAGATTGTTGGGGGCAGAATAGATCTGGACAAGGAGAAGTAGTCTGGAGATAAATGTGAGAAGCGAGGGACATATGCTTGTTTTGTTAAAATATTATGTTTGCTGTTGAAGAAAAAAATCCAGAATACTTAACGTTGTTGTTTTAGTTAAATAAAACAATTTAAATGTCTGTTTGGTGGTGGTGTCTTCCTAATAGAGCATGGCAAGAAAACCCTCCAAATATTAATGATTAACCTGTTGAATTGGAGATACTGTAATTCACGTCCCAATGACTTCATAAATATCTGCTTCAATTACCTTTGGTAAATGAAATAACCAGTCATTCATTTTCTGATATAGCTGTAAAACTAATCTGAAAAGTTTTCAAAATAAAACACTGTTTAAAAATGTATAAGGTGTACCTTCTAAAAATGAAACCTACATCTATTTCTGAATTCTGAAGAATATGTATTAAGGTTATAACAACCAACAAGAATGCACTTTTATGTAGAAGACCATGATTAAATCGAGTCTTCCTGACTAGTGATTTAAATCATGATTTAAATCAAATCCATCCTGCAGACAGACCTCTATCACTTGAGCTAATGGATTAATTGGTACTAGTAGAAAGCTGTTATCTTCTATGTGATCCTGCCACTAGATGGGTTGGAGAGACATTCTGCCAGTAGATCTCACAGTCTGCTTACATAGCAAAGGCATATTGACACTCTGAAATAATGGGGGTCCAATTTCAGGTTCTTTAGGAAAGAGCGCTCTGAACCATTCTGCCCCAATCCTGTCTCCCCAGCTGACTCACCTGTCTCCTCCCTCACTGCAATCCCCCCATCCCCTACCTCCTGTCCCCTCCTTCCTCCCCTGCCTGCCCCAGGCAACCCTCCCAACACCCTGTTCTTCACTCCTCTTCATGAGTCAGAGGCTCTCTCTTTCTCATCCCCCCTGCTTGGCAGTGGCACACTGGGAGCACTGAGCAGACAGGAGAAAGAGTCTCTCTGCTCTCAGTTCTGGTGCCTGGCATCACAGTTTAAAGAGCTGCTCAAATCCTGCAGCCCTGGGGTGGAGCATACTCAGTGTGGATGGAATCTTCAGAGAATTTAAAGGACAAACTCACAGGTCTCTACTGAGCATCTGCAAACAAAGACTTTCAGAGGCTCATAACTTGGCTGAATTTGGGCACATTTTCATAAGAATAGCAAAAGGCACATTGCTGGCACCAGGGTAATGGTGCCAGCAATTTCAAGACCTGTTCCACAGCATGGAGTTGCTAGAGCTTCTCAGTTATACAATTTTTTTTAAACACGTGTAAAACAACCTATTTTCCCCAACCTCATTCTTGGAAATATTTGAGCTGAAGTTTTCTCAAAAAATTCAGCCTGAGGCAGATCAAGGCAGTGTCAAGCAATCTTAACTATTGATGGTACCACCCATGCCATGTGGAATTAATTACAGTCAAGTGTGTGTGCTTAATGGGGACCCGCTTCTTATGTCCTGATCCTATAGTCCTTACATAGGCAGAGCTCCCATTTAAGTCCATGGAATTTTTCCTGCAGGATATGGCCCCTAGCATATCCATAAACATGTTTATCTGTCTCTCCTACTGTTCTAACCCTCTGAGGTGTGGCAAGAGGATGCAGCCATCTTTTTTATGACCATCATACAACATATGATCCGACTCCAGGCACAACACATTAGATACCCTCCTTAACAACAGACAGACTCCTCCTCAGCCTGTCTTCACCACCACCACTCAAATATAAAACCCAACTAAGAACCACGCATACATTCTGCTCTTTCTCCCCTTCATCTTTAATTTTCCTCATCTCCGTCCCTGCAATCACATTACATGACTCATCTCCCCAACCTGATAACACTGGACTCTCTGTTCCCAGCCTGGATGTTCCATGTTACACACAGGTTTAATACAATGACATTCCCTTTTCACTTGCACTCAGGAATATCAAAACCTTCAGCACATGGAGTGGCCTGGACGCATAGTACATTACTTTGCATTTGTGCTTGATTAAGTTTAATTGTTGCACTAAAAATATTTTTAAATTAAAAAACATAATCCCTAAATAGATATCAGTAGGCAGTTCCAAAGTAAATTGAATGATCATTACAGAAGACACTTGTCTCCACCAGTGAACAATATTAACTTTTTATTAATTGCTTGGAACAGTAACAATCTTAGTGTTCAATGCATTCATTATGTCAGTACTATAATTTATAAATATGCATACTGATTCCCCAATGTATATGGTTTATAATATAACTTCCACAAAAATTGATCATAGGATTTGGGTACCATTGGCTGCAATGGTGCTCTGAGCATCCTTTTCAATAATTTTGCATTCTAGTAGAAAAGAAATCAAGATCAACACAAATATTTAATTAAACCCCAAAGAAATAATTTAATTAAACCCCAAACAATTAAAGACAACAAAAATAGATGAAAAAATGTTCAAAAAAATGGTCAAAAATGTTCACAGAACAATTTAAAATCACCTGCTTATTTGTGATAGGAGTCAATTCTCCATGCTGATTTCTGTACACATTTGTGTTTTCTTGGGAAGGGCAGGAGTGGAATAGAGATAAACTGACATTTCAGTGCTCATTGAGAAACTAACACTGAAGCAACCACAGTGCCCACCTCCCATGGGAGGTAATTAGCTAGACAATTAGCTGCATAACATAGCAATAATCCTCATAAATAATGTAATTATTAGAAAAAAGTGGCCAAGAGAGAATACTTTGCACTACCAAGTGGGAGACATGGATTTTAACTCAGGTCTTTCACTGACAACAGGGGCTGGAGGCTATCATTGGGGGCTATCTACACAACTCATGCTGGTCAGGTAGCAGCAACACTAAGTCAGCCAAGGAAAGAGCAGTCAGAGAAGCATAAGGCATACGCACAAAAAGTGTATGATATGTATGGAGCTCAAGTTACGTTTTGGGATCCTTCAGATGAAAGGTGCTCCATAAATACAAAGCATTTTGTGAAGGTGCAGTGTATTATCACTGTTTTAGACATTGGGAAACTGGGGAGAAGTGGTCCAGTGGCTAGGGGGTTAGCTTGGGACTTGGATTCAATTCCCCTATTCTGCCACAAGTTTCCTCTGTCTTTGTTCCTCATCTGCTAGAACTTCCCTACTCTCACAGGGTTGATGTGAGGAAGATTGTGAGGTGTTTCAGATACCCCAATAACGGGGGCCATCTGAGTTAGACAGGCACAGGAAGATTTAATAACAGATGTTGGTTTGCCCAGAGCCAATTTTCAAGAACAAGAGGGTGCACAGTTTTGGTGGGTGGGAACATAGAGTAAAGAAACAGCTAGGCAGTGTTTATATGAGGAAAGAGTTAAAGTGACACGGTCAGATTAAAAATCTCTTAGCTATAATTATTAATAGCATCTCAGATTAGTACACCTGGGGAAAGAGTGAAAAAAGTCTTATTTATTTTTGCACTTCAGTCAGCTTGGACAGTAAATACAAAGTAATTCTATTTCAATTTTTGATTCTCATGCCCTAGAACAATGTGGGAGAACCAAAAACAGCCTGGTTTTATTTATATTGAAAACCAAACAATTAATTTCTTATCTATATTAAATAGCACTAAGAAACATACCAGACTGAAGTATGGATTCAAACGCTAGACAGTGGTCTTTAAAGAGATGCACAAAAAGAAGACCATCTTTTTTCATAGCAGAACAATTAAGAGGTCAGGGCGCTAGGAAGTCTATACACAAACAGAAGTTAAGGTAGAACCTCAGAGTTATAAAAACCAAAGTTATGAACTGACCAGTCAACCACACACCTCATTTTGGAACTGGAAGTACACAAGCAGGCAGCAGCAGAGACAAAACACACAAATAAAAAGCAAATACCGTAACTACTAAAAAAAATAAAAATGGAAAGTTTAAAAAAAGATTTGATACGGTAAGGAAACAGTTTCTGTGCTTGTTTCATTTAAATTAAGATAGTTAAAAGCAGAATTTTTCTTCAGCATAGTAAAGTTTAAAAGTTGTACTAAGTCACTGTTCAGTTGTAAACTTTTGAACGAACAACCATAACGTTTTGTTCAGAGACACGAACATTTGAGAGTTTGAACATCCATTCCCGAGGTTTTCATAACTCTGAGGTTCTACTGTACTTGCTATCTAATCTAGTTCTGGTCAAAGGGAAAATATTAATTTACAATCTAGATAATGTTAAAGTAAGTTCAAAGTTTGAAGTATCTTTCCTTTGAGTCACAGCTGCTTTGTTTTTAAGTTCTCCCTCTCCCCAGTTGCTGGGTAAAAAAACCTACACAAAACAGAAAGGAGAAACTAACTATATACAATGGAATTAAACGAACTAAACCTACCCAAATAATATAACTGGGGCCTAAGGTTGCCAACCCTCCAGAATTTTCCTGGAGTCTCCAGGAATTAAAGATTATTCTTTAATTAAAGATTATGTCATGTGATGAAACCTCCAGGAATACATCCAACCAAAATTGGCAACCCTAGCACAGGTACCTTACTTTACTGGTCATTTTGCAGTAGTACCTACAGGCCCCAACTGAGATCAAGGACCCCCACCCAAATTTTAAACAGAATCCTTCCTATCACCTAAAAATACCACATTCACTTCCCATAGTAGGAGTTGTCGATAGACCTCAATGAGGACTTTGTAGAGCACTCTGCAAAATTTGCATCCACAGTTTCACCACACTTCCCAGTGGGTGAACTTGAACTCCATCAGATGCCAACAAAAGTGAAACATGGAATGTGAACTAATGACAGATATTAAACATACACAGTAAGCACACTTAAAACGAAACACTGATCTCATGGTGCTATCTTTAAAATGAAACATATTAATAGCACAAATAACTCATCCGATTGATTTATTCATCACTTCCACTCATCTGTGATGGGTGTTTGATAAGTTTACTATGTGGCAGAAGAAACAGTGCTTGCTGTACAAAGACCAGCATCAGACTTACAGAACCAGGTCCATCACTGCTATAACTTCACTGACTTCCCTGGAGTTACATCAGGGACGGACTTGGCTTGGGGACTTGTGAATCAAACCGTCAGTTATGGACACAGAATTCGTAAGTTGACAGACCATTCAGGGAGAGTGCAGGATGATCTCTGTTATTTCAGCTCTGCTGCCCAGCCTCATTGGAATTCCATAATACATAGTCCCCGGACTGACATATACGAAAGTGCTCTGCCCAACTTTATACAAGCCAACAAAGAAGGGATTCAGCAAATAGGCACCAGCATTCAGAGGGAATATTTGCCCACCGTGAGTGTGACCAGAAAGGATCAAATTTATGTCTGGCCGATCTTGGAGAGCCCATTTTGCAGCCAGTGGCTGATGAGCCAGAAGTACTATTGCATGATCAGCACTGCAGTCAACTAGGGCCTTTTTTAAATCCATGCCATGCCCAGAATAGTGCAACACCTGAGCCTCAATATCATCAACCCCAGCCAGACAGAACCAATCATCACTGCTCCTTGGAGAAGAGATCTTCACATTCTCATTGTGGAGTGGATGAATGTTAAATGACTTCAATAATTCAAACCAGTTGTTGACATCAGAAGTATAATACTCATGGTTTCCAGTGACAAAGTACGTTCCCAATGGGGAATTAAGCTCACTAAGAGGTTCGACTGCAGGTCGGATGGCCATCACTTCAGAATCTGACAGATCACCTACAATCACAGTGATATCGGGTTTTAAAGCTTTGACCATCTGCACAACCATTGCAAGTTTAGTCTTCCCTACAGTGGGTCCCAGGTGGATATCTGATAGCAACACTACCTTCAGGCCGTCCATGGACAATGGCAGTTTATGAACAGGAATCACCACTGAGGTCACTGCAGGAGGCTGGGAGGCATTCAACAACCCAACAGCAGTCAGTGCAACTGTCACCATAACAACCAAAACAGGTTTCATCACAGTTTTACTACTCTTATTGATACCACCTGTCTTAGCACCTCTGCTGACCAAGAGTTTATAAACTTGCTCTACAGAGCCCAGAGTGAAGAGAAAGAAAATAAGGATTATATAGGCTCCTAGACATGTGTAAGAAGCTAAAGAAAAGAAATAGGGCTCTTCTGCAACAAGAAACAGCAATGTAAAAAAGCTTGAGTGTGCCAAAGCTAGAAACGTTAGCACAGCTATTTTCCAAGGCATGAAACAATAGGAGTTAGCAGCTGAAAGCCTGTAGAATATGGTCACTATACATCTCCAGATGTAAAGAGAACCTATGAGCATCAGCGCATTAACAAACAGTGCCATCTGTAATCTCCGCAGCCACCTCTGTGTACCGAACTCAAGTTGTTCTGCCAGGAAGGTCCGGGATATCATCATGGAGAAGAAGACAACTCCAGCAGCCACTGCAGCCTTTGCTTCAAGCGGCAATTGCTTGAAGGAGATCATCTCTACCGACTGACAGTCCCTGCACCTTCCTGTTCTATATGAGTTTCCGGTAGGTAAGAACGTGGTTGTGAAGGGACTTCTTGGTCAACTTGGCCTGCAACCAGGAACCAGCATCAGCTTTTTGATATTAAGACACACAATTCCCCCTTCCCAGTCTAGAAACCAGAGAGAGGTATTATTTGGCACCCTCCACCCAGGACACCAAGGTTGGTGGAGACACCACTATTACTATCAAGAATAGCTATAAAAGGTTTATTAACTTAGAATAAAAATTATCTAGAACTCTGACAACCCAGTCCTGATCTCTAGAGTCTCCCATCCTCAAGGTTCCCATTGATAAGCTATCACAAAAACCTATGAATGCTAAACCAGTAATAAGAATTCTCACAATTTTGGGATATTGTCTCTCAAATCATACAGTGATGATTGCTTTCCAATAACTAATATTACCAGAGCCTGCTTACTCCATCGAAGAAACACAGCTATAGTTAACATTTTGCACTCACGACCTACTCTGCTTCCCATGCACACACCATCTCCATTCCAACACCACACCATTCCATGAAAGTAGGTGTCACTGGTACATAATGCTGCGGTCTCAGGAGCCCAACAAAAAAATCACTGACCCATGATGGTGACTACATTCACCTCAGAATAATGACATAGCCATCAATCATTCAGTTCCAGCCTTCAGCCATTCAGGATCACTGGAGCACAAACACAGAGCATCAAACCACTTTCCACATCTCATCCCTTACTGCTGCAATTCAGAGGAAACATGGGGGAAAAAATGAGACATGAACATGCACAAAAATCCCTTTAAGGCAGCCTGGTAAAGTTATGAAAATTTGCCAGCCCAGGCGGAAAAATATACAGGCCTGCACTTCTCAAGATAATTTACTCATTTATGGTGAGCAGAATTTTGAAAGCTAGTTTAAAGGAACATTATATATTTAGTGTGGTCACCAGCCCCTTCCATACCTAGGCCAGGATTTATGGAGACTCTGTATCAATCTGAGTTTTGGTCTGGAAGCTAAAGAACCATTGAGACCTAGACTATCCTTGTCTATACCCTGCAGCCTCAATAAATAAACCCCTTTTATATGCATTCTGACAACATTCTGTCTCCCTCCCCCCACCCCCCCACCTTTTATTTTTAAACCAAGAGGTCACAACAGTGATTATTTAAAGTTTTAAATAAGTGTTTGCTTTTTCAAAATACCGTATATACTCGATCATAAGCCGGTTCGTTTATAAGCCGACCCCTCCCCCACAGATGGATAAGTAAAAATGGAAAATTTTTATGACCCTTTCATAAGCCGACCCTATAATTCAGGGGTCGGCAAACTTTGGCTCCTGGACCATCAGGATAAGCTGCTGGTGGGCCCAAACGGTTTGTTTACCTTGAGTGTCCGCAGGCACGGAGGTAAACCTAAGCAAACAAAGTGTCTCGGCCCACCAGCGGCTTACCCTGACGGGCCGGGACAGCAACTGGTGGGGAAATTTTGGGGGAGGAGGGTGGCGGAGGAGAAGCTGTGGTCAGGGGAGTAACCCCTGTGACCACCCCCCACATGACTCCACCACTTGCCCACACTCTCCCCATCCCTTCCCACCTTAGCTGGGGCGGGCAGGGGAGGACGTCTCTGGCCTGGCTGCAGTGTGCTCTGGCAGGGGGGTGCCGAGCGGCATGGCCACAGCCTACTTTGCCTCTTCCCTTCTGGCTCTGCTGACTGTGTTGCCTCTCTTTGCCCCCTCTGTTGGGGGGAGGGGCTATGTCCCAGCTCTCCCTCTCTCTATACCCGTTCATAAGCCGACCCCCTTTTCTTTTGCTTCCCTTTTTTACTAAAAAAAATTCAGCTTATGAACGAGTATATATGGTAATTTAAAAAGACCAGGTACTGTGTTACTGGCTGCTGTCAATTTAAACCAAAACGTCCGTTGGAGTTAATCTGCTTTTTATTGTGTTTTAACATTCTTTAGAATATGTATACAACATTAAAACAGATGACTTAAAATAATGCTAAGGGTTTACTTCAAACGCACAAACCCAGAGGAAATGCTGCATTAGAACTCAGCCAGTACTCTTCACTCAGGCCTTAAGCCTAAGTATTGCAACTCATATAGGCCTTTAGCAAGATTGCGTAACACTGGATGCAGTCTGATGCAAATCTATATAGAAAGAGCAAGTAGCATGATAAAGCACGTTAAAAATGGCAGAGAAATGACTGATCACTTCCCCGTTCTCAACCCATGCTAGTAAATTAATGTTTTCTATCTGGTATGTTGTCAGGGCTCTGGCACCATCAGACAAGTGTGTGACGGTGTTCCCCATAAAACTTTATGGGGAGATGCTTATAAATGTATATATGTAACTAAAATATGTTTTATGCTACATGTGCCATGTAACATATCTCTGTGAAAGTTATGACCTACTGAATTTACTCCTCCTGTTTGTATGCATGTATCATTGTTGTAGTTGGAGTTATGAAGATTGGTTTTATATTTGCTGGTTTTGTACATAGCCTTTGTAAGTGCATGGGATCATCTTTGGAGCAAAGAATGCTTGTTAAATGCGAGCACTTGACAGACAAAAGACTTTGCAGACCCCAATCCACATTGGGGCCAGGTCTGGAATGCAACTGGTTAGGCTGGTTAGGGCGCATGGGCAGGTGACTTGCCCATGTGATCCCAAAACTCCAGGGCAACTGGATCCTACGCAGGGAGAGGAAGAGAGGCTATAAAAGCCCTTGCAAGACCCTTCCATTTTGTCTTCAGCTGGCTAAAGGAAGAAGCTCTCCACCCCCCCCAAGGACATTCCTGAGGGGAACTGAACAAAGGACAAAGCCATTAAGGGGGTGAGTGATTGCTGGGCCCAGGCTAGAAGGAAGATAGCCTGTTTACTGGACCTAGTGAGGGGTTTATCTGTACACAGGGTGATTAGACATAGAACTGCGTGTTCTTTTTTATTTTATTCGGTAATTCACTTTATTCTGTCTGTTACTACTTGAAATCACTTAAATACTATTTTCTGTACTTATTAAAATCACTTTTTACTTATTAAGTTTCCTTGAGTACGAGTTAGTGCCTTGGGACAGCGATCAGGTGTGCATACCTTTCCATCTTTGAAATAGAAAGCGAACTATTTATGAGTTTACCCTGTATAAGCTTTATACAGGGTAAAACGGATTTATTAAGGGTTTGAGCCTCCTTGGAGTTGAGCAGCTGGGTGTCAAAGGCAAGAGTGCTTCCAGGGGCCTTACAGTGGTGAGTGGACTTGGTTTGGACCTGGGTCTGTGTTTGCAGCAGATCAGTGGAATCTGGCTCAAAACAGACAGGATTCGGGAGTCCCAAGCTGGAAAAGGCCTGGAAGCAGGGGCAGAAGCAGCCTTGGCACACCAGGTGGCAGCACCAAGCAGGTCTCTGTGGCCCCAACCCGTCACAGTGGCGTAGTCGAGCAGGAGCTGTGCACAGCTGATTGCTTTGACGTACTGGTAGTGATTTTAAGTGAGTTTTAAGTGTGGTGGCTGGAAAACAGACAAAGTGGTTACTGGTTTGTTATTTTCTGTTTGCTTATTTCGGGTAAGGGAAGTAGGGACAGAAAAGGAAATCAAATAAGTAAGAGTGAAGATCAGGGAAGCTGGGAAAGTCTCTTAACTGAAGAGCTCCTGATCTGAGTGCGGTCCAGTTTCAGTGAACTGCAGAGGAGCGTGGCCCAGCACTAGACAGCAATAAGATGTCTGTAAGCGAAGCCACGGTAAAACTGGACCTTGCCAGACTCGAAATAACAGAGAAAGAACGAACATCGGAGACGAATCGAATTACGTACGTTGGAAATTAGTGCAGAAAAAGAAAGAGAGGAGCTGGCCCACAAGAGAGCTATGGAAGCAGAAAGAATCAGGGAGGAGGCGGCCCACAAGAGAGCTATGGAGGCCCAGAAGCATGAACTGGCTGTTGCAGAGTTGAAGAGTCGCAACCCTTCAGCGTCCGGCTCCGCTTCCCCAAAAATCCCCAAATGGGAGCGTCTATGCCCCCAGTATGATGAATCCAAGGATATAGCCGAATATTTTATCACCTTCGAGAGACTGTGCTCCCTCCATGCGCTCCCTGAAGATCAAAAAATTACCACCTTGATAGCCAAATTGACTGGCAGAGCTCTGGACATATTCAATAAGATGCCCATTGGGGATGCCTCCAATTATGGTAAATTTAAGGAACTGGTTTTGAAACAGTTTCAGGTTACACCTGAAACCTACAGGGTTAAATTCAGGAGTCTTAAGAGGGGAGATGGGTTAAGTTACGTGGCTTATGCAAATGAAATGACAGTTCTGGTACTGTGACGGGTTGGGGCCACAGAGACCTGCTTGGTGCTGCCACCTGGTGTGCCAAGGCTGCTTCTGCCCCTGCTTCCAGGCCTTTTCCAGCTTGGGACTCCCGAATCCTGTCTGTTTTGAGCCAGATTCCACTGATCTGCTGCAAACACAGACCCAGGTCCAAACCAAGTCCACTCACCACTGTAAGGCCCCTGGAAGCACTCTTGCCTTTGACACCCAGCTGCTCAACTCCAAGGAGGCTCAAACCCTTAATAAATCCGTTTTACCCTGTATAAAGCTTATACAGGGTAAACTCATAAATAGTTCGCTTTCTATTTCAAAGATGGAAAGGTATGCACACCTGATCGCTGTCCCAAGGCACTAACTCGTACTCAAGGAAACTTAATAAGTAAAAAGTGATTTTAATAAGTACAGAAAATAGTATTTAAGTGATTTCAAGTAGTAACAGACAGAATAAAGTGAATTACCGAATAAAATAAAAAAGAACACGCAGTTCTATGTCTAATCACCCTGTGTACAGATAAACCCCTCACTAGGTCCAGTAAACAGGCTATCTTCCTTCTAGCCTGGGCCCAGCAATCACTCACCCCCTTAATGGCTTTGTCCTTTGTTCAGTTCCCCTCAGGAATGTCCTTGGGGGGGGTGGAGAGCTTCTTCCTTTAGCCAGCTGAAGACAAAATGGAAGGGTCTTGCAAGGGCTTTTATAGCCTCTCTTCCTCTCCCTGCGTAGGATCCAGTTGCCCTGGAGTTTTGGGATCACATGGGCAAGTCACCTGCCCATGCGCCCTAACCAGCCTAACCAGTTGCATTCCAGACCTGGCCCCAATGTGGATTGGGGTCTGCAAAGTCTTTTGTCTGTCAAGTGCTCGCATTTAACAAGCATTCTTTGCTCCAAAGATGATCCCATGCACTTACAAAGGCTATGTACAAAACCAGCAAATATAAAACCAATCTTCATAACTCCAACTACAACAATGATACATGCATACAAACAGGAGGAGTAAATTCAGTAGGTCATAACTTTCACAGAGATATGTTACATGGCACATGTAGCATAAAACATATTTTAGTTACATATATACATTTATAAGCATCTCCCCATAAAGTTTTATGGGGAACACCGTCACAAAGTGCATAACAGCACAAAAACAAATTCAAGCAAGACAATTAAAGATCTAGTCATCTAATGTATAATTTGTCAGGACTGATTCTGAATAATAAAGGCTAAAATATGCCTCTCAAGAGGTGGGGAGCTTTTTTTAATGACATATTCATGGCTTTCAGGATATCCTGGATTTTCTCTCTATTGTGGATGAGAGTTCAGAAAATATGAGCAAAACTAAGGCCTTGTCTACACTGGCAAGTTACTGCACAGTAAAGTGGCTTTCTGCGGTGTAACTCCCAAGGTGTTCACACTGCCAAGCCACATAGTGCGCAGAAAGTCCTCAGTTGCAGCATTCCAAAAAACGTCCTCAACCAGAATCGTAAGCCTTAAAGTGCAGAGGCTCCAGCACTGTATTAGCAGTGTAAACACAAAGTGGGTTCTAACCCACGAAAGCTTATGCTGAAATAAATGTGTTAGTCTCTAAGGTGCCACAAGTATTTATTTCTTTCTTATTTTCTTTTTGCTGACAGACTAACACGGCTACTACACTGTAACAGAGCAATCAGTTGGTCTCTGGAAGTGTTGTGGCCGCTCTGCTCATTGTTTTGAACTCCGCTGGAGACCTGCGCCCCTCCCGAGCTGGGGAGGGAGGTGGGGGCTGATGTAGGTGGTTTCCCTCTTCCCCACCTCAGGACTGGTTGCTTCCTGCCACTGTCTGCTGACATGCTCTGTCTCCCAAAACACACTCTCTCCCCCCACCTCTGTACACACACACACCCTCCCCCATCACACACACTGCCCGTCCCCCCCACTTCAATTGAAAAGCAGCTGGCAATGTAGTAGGAGACCCATAAAACAATGGGATTGAGAAACCTGCATTATGTAACCTTGTGCCTGCCCCATGAGGCATTGCAAACCCTTCCCAAAACACCCTGCGGCCAGTTGCACAATGGAATAGCTACCATAATGCACTGCTCTTCGTGCCATTGCAAGAGCTGCTAATATGGATGCGCTCCACCGTCACAAGCAGCACAGTGTGGACACACAAGAGTGGTTTAATTCCAGCACTTTTATTAAAGTGGTATAACTTGTTGCGCAGAAACTTGCCAGTGCAGGCATACCCTACACTCACTAAACCAGGTAGCACAAAATCTGTTTGCTGTAAGAGGAGAAATTGCTAACACTGCCTCAAAAGGGTCAGAATCAAAGCTCCATAACCAAGCGAAGAGGAAAGTGGGCGGGATTCTACTAAGGAAGGTAACAGTGTTTAGGGATGTCTTCACTAGCAACATTAAAGGTCACGGCAGCACTTTAACGTGGCTGTGTAGTTGCGGCACCAAGAGCTCTCCCAGTGCTGTAAAAAAAACCCAACCACCCCCACGAGTGGAGTAGCTCCCAGTGCTGGTGCACTGACTACACACTGCCACTTTTCAGCCCTGAAACTTGCAGCGCTCAGCGGGGTGTTTTTTCACACCCCTGAGGAAGAGAGTTGCAGCGCTGTAAAGTGGCAGTGTAGACAAGGCCTTACTAACCTGCATCTGTCCTGTCTGCCAACCAAGCTAAATAAAGGAGCAGTAGGCTCCAGCAATCTCCTCAGGCATCAGGTCCCTATTGGACTTGGGTGGAGCGTTCAGAGAGCAACTTGCACAGTAGCACTGAGGAGTGGGGAGCGACAGACACACCTGTTCTCAGAAAACACAGCTGAAAACACAGACGTGGTTGCTCCTAGGCTACCCTGCTCCACAGGCTTTGCACCCTCTACTCAGCCCACGGGTAGAGAACGGCACCTAGGCTCAGAGGCAGTACAAACAGCACGAGTGCCTGACACGCATCCAACTCATGCACCCCACCTCCTGCAGTCAGCCCTGAAGAGGGGGCGGAGCAGGCAACTGTACCGAGGCCCCAGATCACCCACCGCCCCCCATGTTTGCAATGTATTGTATAAAAAAATTGAAATGGAAGGAGATGGGCCCCCAATTCCTCTCCAGGGGGTGCTCCCCCCGGCTCCCCACCCCCGTTTCTGCACATGATCCCGCTGCACAGTCACTGACGCCCTTAGGTGAGCTCAGCGCCCGCACGGATCCCTCCACCCGCCCAGCGCAAGGGGACGCCAGAGGCCATGCCTGCTTCCGCATGAGCCCGGCCAGGGACGGGAGCCCCGCACCCCAGCAGGGCAGCTCTCCGCAATCGCTCCCCGGGGAAACACTCACAGCGGCGCCGAGCCCCACGGGAAGCAGCGCGACCAGCCCGGCCGCTCCGAGCAGTAGGCGAAGCATGGCCGGCCCGAGCTGCGGGAGACGCCGGCCGCTGTGACCCCGCAGCACCAGCCAGACACCAAAGCCCGCCCCAGCCCGGTCTCCTGACTCCCTGGAGTCAGCTGACGGGCTTACAGCGTCCCCGCCCGGCCCACGCCGCGCCCGGCCCACGCGCACAGCACGGGACGGGGAATCGTCAGCATCGCCGCACGCCTGACACAGACACAGACACCCTCGCACGCGGGCCCAGCGAACCGCAGCGGGCAGTGAAGGCGGGAGTAGCAACTAGAACCACGTTACAGACAAAGGACTTGCGTCCTTCCCGTCCCTAACAGGTATTGCTAAAGCCCAACTTTCCCAGCCAAGAGAGAAAACGGTACAACAGGCAGTGAACCCAGCTCGTCTCCTGCCCAGGTATAGAACAAAGCAAACTAAACTACAGTTCCAAACTTCGGCATTTTCAGGGTGGTATGGCCGTAGACGTTAGTGCCTGCCTTTAAGCAGGCCGCAGGCGCGCCCTTCCTGCTCCACGCGGCCGATTCCCTCCAGAGGCGAGGTTTGTTGCGGCTTTTCTTTCTCCCGGCCTCACGCTCGCAGCAGCGGAGCTGAAGCGGCCCCCGACCCCAGCCCCGCACACACCACACCTAAGCCTCCTCCCCACCCTCCCCCAAACACCCCCCCGCCAACCCCTCACCACGCACTCTCTTCGCAGACGGGACCCTCACAAAGCCCCCCTGCCCGCACACACACGGCCCCCCGCCGACACAAAACCCCCGCGCACCACCACCCCCGGGCGCAACCCAACGCCCGGCACGGGGCTGCCCCCCACACACCCGCTGCCTCGCCTGCACGCACCCCGCAGGGGCAGCTCCCCCACAACCCGCTCTGCTTTGCTCACAGCTCCCGGTGCTCGCCACAGCTCTCACGCCTCCCTGGGGACGCCCTCCCGCACTCGGCCTGCCTTTTGCTCCCTCCGGGAAACCCGGGACGCGCGCCACGGAGGCCTCGCCCGCGCCCTGCCCCGTCTCCCGCCTCGCAAGGCCCCGGGGGCAGGCAGGATGGGCCACCGCCTCCTCCTCAGGGAGGCCAGCCCAGAGGCGACCAGCACCCACCTTCCCACTTACTGGCCCCGCGCCGAGGCAGGGACTGCTCCAGGCCCGCAGGCAGCCTTCCCGGGGCAAAAGGGCCACCGTAGGGCAGCAGCTGCCTCTCTCCCCTCACTTTTAAAGGGCCAGCTGCCAAGGAGGCATGCTGGCAAAGGGCTTCCCTAAAGCAGCCGGCCCAAAGGCCCGGGGCTGCGCCGCGCGGCGGCGAGGCTTCTTGCGGCTTTCCTTTCTCCGGGCCTCCCGCTCCCAGCGGCGGGGCTGAAGCGGCAGGCAGGGAGCGCGAAGGCAGACAGGCCTTGGGGCGCCTGCCGCCGCTTCCGCCAGCTGGCCTCCCGCACCTGCTGCCAACGGGGCAAGACCCACCGGCTGGTGAAAAAAAACCAAAACACCGCCCCACGGGGCCGGGTGCGCAAAGCCCTCGCCCTCGGCTGCGGCGGGCGAGGTGGCTACGGCCTGGGAGACCTTCGCGGAAGCAAGCGAGGAAGAGGCGGCAAAAGCGTGTGCCGGAAGGGAGACCTGCAGCCGGGCAGCGGCAGGGAGCGTGGCGAGGGCAGGCAAAAAGCCTACAGCACCCAGTATTCCCAGGAGGTCTCCCATCCAAGTACTAACCAGGCCCGACCCTGCTTAGCTTCCGAGATCAGACGAGATCGGGCGTGTTCAGGGTGGTATGGCCGTAGACGCTGGTGCCTGTCGCTCAGCCTGCCTTTAAGCAGGCCCGCAGACGCTCCCTGCCTGCTCCACGCTGTCGATTCCCGCCCCTCGACCCCCCCCCCCCCCGCCCCCCGGACCCGCAACGCACCCACCGCCACGCTCACGTGCATCCCTCCCTCCACAGACCAACGCTCCCGCCCCGCCCTCCGCCGACCCCGACCCCGGCCCCGCACACACCACACCTAAGCCTCCTCCCCCAAACACCCCCCGCCAACCCCTCACCACGCACTCTCTTCGCAGACGGGACCCTCACAAAGCCCCCCTGCCCGCACACACACGGCCCCCCGCCGACACAAAACCCCCGCGCACCACCACCCCCGGGCGCAACCCAACGCCCGGCACGGGGCTGCCCCCCGCACACCCGCTGCCGCGCCTCGCCTGCACGCACCCCGCAGGGGCAGCTCCCCCACAACCCGCTCTGCTTTGCTCACAGCTCCCGGTGCTCGCCACAGCTCTCACGCCTCCCTGGGGACGCCCTCCCGCACTCGGCCTGCCTTTTGCTCCCTCCGGGAAACCCGGGACGCGCGCCACGGAGGCCTCGCCCGCGCCCTGCCCCGTCTCCCGCCTCGCAAGGCCCCGGGGGCAGGCAGGATGGGCCACCGCCTCCTCCTCAGGGAGGCCAGCCCAGAGGCGACCAGCACCCACCTTCCCACTTACTGGCCCCGCGCCGAGGCAGGGACTGCTCCAGGCCCGCAGGCAGCCTTCCCGGGGCAAAAGGGCCACCGTAGGGCAGCAGCTGCCTCTCTCCCCTCACTTTTAAAGGGCCAGCTGCCAAGGAGGCATGCTGGCAAAGGGCTTCCCTAAAGCAGCCGGCCCAAAGGCCCGGGGCTGCGCCGCGCGGCGGCGAGGCTTCTTGCGGCTTTCCTTTCTCCGGGCCTCCCGCTCCCAGCGGCGGGGCTCAAGCGGCAGGCAGGGAGCGCGAAGGCAGACAGGCCTTGGGGCGCCTGCCGCCGCTTCCGCCAGCTGGCCTCCCGCACCTGCTGCCAACGGGGCAAGACCCACCGGCTGGTGAAAAAAAACCAAAACACCGCCCCACGGGGCCGGGTGCGCAAAGCCCTCGCCCTCGGCTGCGGCGGGCGAGGTGGCTACGGCCTGGGAGACCTTCGCGGAAGCAAGCGAGGAAGAGGCGGCAAAAGCGTGTGCCGGAAGGGAGACCTGCAGCCGGGCAGCGGCAGGGAGCGTGGCGAGGGCAGGCAAAAAGCCTACAGCACCCAGTATGTCTCCCATCCAAGTACTAACCAGGCCCGACCCTGCTTAGCTTCCGAGATCAGACGAGATCGGGCGTGTTCAGGGTGGTATGGCCGTAGACGCTGGTGCCTGTCGCTCAGCCTGCCTTTAAGCAGGCCCGCAGACGCTCCCTGCCTGCTCCACGCTGTCGATTCCCGCCCCTCGACCCCCCCCCCCCCGCCCCGGCGCGCGCGCCCCCCCCCCCCCGCCCCCCGGACCCGCAACGCACCCACCGCCACGCTCACGTGCATCCCTCCCTCCACAGACCGACGCTCCCGCCCCGCCCTCCGCGGACCCCGACCCCGGCCCCGCACACACCACACCTAAGCCTCCTCCCCCAAACACCCCCCGCCAACCCCTCACCACGCACTCTCTTCGCAGACGGGACCCTCACAAAGCCCCCCTGCCCGCACACACACGGCCCCCCGCCGACACAAAACCCCCGCGCACCACCACCCCCGGGCGCAACCCAACGCCCGGCACGGGGCTGCCCCCCGCACACCCGCTGCCGCGCCTCGCCTGCACGCACCCCGCAGGGGCAGCTCCCCCACAACCCGCTCTGCTTTGCTCACAGCTCCCGGTGCTCGCCACAGCTCTCACGCCTCCCTGGGGACGCCCTCCTGCACTCGGCCTGCCTTTTGCTCCCTCCGGGAAACCCGGGACGCGCGCCACGGAGGCCTCGCCCGCGCCCTGCCCCGTCTCCCGCCTCGCAAGGCCCCGGGGGCAGGCAGGATGGGCCACCGCCTCCTCCTCAGGGAGGCCAGCCCAGAGGCGACCAGCACCCACCTTCCCACTTACTGGCCCCGCGCCGAGGCAGGGACTGCTCCAGGCCCGCAGGCAGCCTTCCCGGGGCAAAAGGGCCACCGTAGGGCAGCAGCTGCCTCTCTCCCCTCACTTTTAAAGGGCCAGCTGCCAAGGAGGCATGCTGGCAAAGGGCTTCCCTAAAGCAGCCGGCCCAAAGGCCCGGGGCTGCGCCGCGCGGCGGCGAGGCTTCTTGCGGCTTTCCTTTCTCCGGGCCTCCCGCTCCCAGCGGCGGGGCTGAAGCGGCAGGCAGGGAGCGCGAAGGCAGACAGGCCTTGGGGCGCCTGCCGCCGCTTCCGCCAGCTGGCCTCCCGCACCTGCTGCCAACGGGGCAAGACCCACCGGCTGGTGAAAAAAAACCAAAACACCGCCCCACGGGGCCGGGTGCGCAAAGCCCTCGCCCTCGGCTGCGGCGGGCGAGGTGGCTACGGCCTGGGAGACCTTCGCGGAAGCAAGCGAGGAAGAGGCGGCAAAAGCGTGTGCCGGAAGGGAGACCTGCAGCCGGGCAGCGGCAGGGAGCGTGGCGAGGGCAGGCAAAAAGCCTACAGCACCCAGTATTCCCAGGAGGTCTCCCATCCAAGTACTAACCAGGCCCGACCCTGCTTAGCTTCCGAGATCAGACGAGATCGGGCGTGTTCAGGGTGGTATGGCCGTAGACGCTGGTGCCTGTCGCTCAGCCTGCCTTTAAGCAGGCCCGCAGACGCTCCCTGCCTGCTCCACGCTGTCGATTCCCGCCCCTCGACCCCCCCCCCCCGCCCCGGCGCGCGCGCCCCCCCCCCCCCCGCCCCCCGGACCCGCAACGCACCCACCGCCACGCTCACGTGCATCCCTCCCTCCACAGACCGACGCTCCCGCCCCGCCCTCCGCGGACCCCGACCCCGGCCCCGCACACACCACACCTAAGCCTCCTCCCCCAAACACCCCCCGCCAACCCCTCACCACGCACTCTCTTCGCAGACGGGACCCTCACAAAGCCCCCCTGCCCGCACACACACGGCCCCCCGCCGACACAAAACCCCCGCGCACCACCACCCCCGGGCGCAACCCAACGCCCGGCACGGGGCTGCCCCCCGCACACCCGCTGCCGCGCCTCGCCTGCACGCACCCCGCAGGGGCAGCTCCCCCACAACCCGCTCTGCTTTGCTCACAGCTCCCGGTGCTCGCCACAGCTCTCACGCCTCCCTGGGGACGCCCTCCCGCACTCGGCCTGCCTTTTGCTCCCTCCGGGAAACCCGGGACGCGCGCCACGGAGGCCTCGCCCGCGCCCTGCCCCGTCTCCCGCCTCGCAAGGCCCCGGGGGCAGGCAGGATGGGCCACCGCCTCCTCCTCAGGGAGGCCAGCCCAGAGGCGACCAGCACCCACCTTCCCACTTACTGGCCCCGCGCCGAGGCAGGGACTGCTCCAGGCCCGCAGGCAGCCTTCCCGGGGCAAAAGGGCCACCGTAGGGCAGCAGCTGCCTCTCTCCCCTCACTTTTAAAGGGCCAGCTGCCAAGGAGGCATGCTGGCAAAGGGCTTCCCTAAAGCAGCCGGCCCAAAGGCCCGGGGCTGCGCCGCGCGGCGGCGAGGCTTCTTGCGGCTTTCCTTTCTCCGGGCCTCCCGCTCCCAGCGGCGGGGCTGAAGCGGCAGGCAGGGAGCGCGAAGGCAGACAGGCCTTGGGGCGCCTGCCGCCGCTTCCGCCAGCTGGCCTCCCGCACCTGCTGCCAACGGGGCAAGACCCACCGGCTGGTGAAAAAAAACCAAAACACCGCCCCACGGGGCCGGGTGCGCAAAGCCCTCGCCCTCGGCTGCGGCGGGCGAGGTGGCTACGGCCTGGGAGACCTTCGCGGAAGCAAGCGAGGAAGAGGCGGCAAAAGCGTGTGCCGGAAGGGAGACCTGCAGCCGGGCAGCGGCAGGGAGCGTGGCGAGGGCAGGCAAAAAGCCTACAGCACCCAGTATTCCCAGGAGGTCTCCCATCCAAGTACTAACCAGGCCCGACCCTGCTTAGCTTCCGAGATCAGACGAGATCAGGCGTGTTCAGGGTGGTATGGCCGTAGACGCTGGTGCCTGTCGCTCAGCCTGCCTTTAAGCAGGCCCGCAGACGCTCCCTGCCTGCTCCACGCTGTCGATTCCCGCCCCTCGACCCCCCCCCCCCCCGCCCCCCGGACCCGCAACGCACCCACCGCCACGCTCACGTGCATCCCTCCCTCCACAGACCGACGCTCCCGCCCCGCCCTCCGCGGACCCCGACCCCGGCCCCGCACACACCACACCTAAGCCTCCTCCCCCAAACACCCCCCGCCAACCCCTCACCACGCACTCTCTTCGCAGACGGGACCCTCACAAAGCCCCCCTGCCCGCACACACACGGCCCCCCGCCGACACAAAACCCCCGCGCACCACCACCCCCGGGCGCAACCCAACGCCCGGCACGGGGCTGCCCCCCGCACACCCGCTGCCGCGCCTCGCCTGCACGCACCCCGCAGGGGCAGCTCCCCCACAACCCGCTCTGCTTTGCTCACAGCTCCCGGTGCTCGCCACAGCTCTCACGCCTCCCTGGGGACGCCCTCCCGCACTCGGCCTGCCTTTTGCTCCCTCCGGGAAACCCGGGACGCGCGCCACGGAGGCCTCGCCCGCGCCCTGCCCCGTCTCCCGCCTCGCAAGGCCCCGGGGGCAGGCAGGATGGGCCACCGCCTCCTCCTCAGGGAGGCCAGCCCAGAGGCGACCAGCACCCACCTTCCCACTTACTGGCCCCGCGCCGAGGCAGGGACTGCTCCAGGCCCGCAGGCAGCCTTCCCGGGGCAAAAGGGCCACCGTAGGGCAGCAGCTGCCTCTCTCCCCTCACTTTTAAAGGGCCAGCTGCCAAGGAGGCATGCTGGCAAAGGGCTTCCCTAAAGCAGCCGGCCCAAAGGCCCGGGGCTGCGCCGCGCGGCGGCGAGGCTTCTTGCGGCTTTCCTTTCTCCGGGCCTCCCGCTCCCAGCGGCGGGGCTGAAGCGGCAGGCAGGGAGCGCGAAGGCAGACAGGCCTTGGGGCGCCTGCCGCCGCTTCCGCCAGCTGGCCTCCCGCACCTGCTGCCAACGGGGCAAGACCCACCGGCTGGTGAAAAAAAACCAAAACACCGCCCCACGGGGCCGGGTGCGCAAAGCCCTCGCCCTCGGCTGCGGCGGGCGAGGTGGCTACGGCCTGGGAGACCTTCGCGGAAGCAAGCGAGGAAGAGGCGGCAAAAGCGTGTGCCGGAAGGGAGACCTGCAGCCGGGCAGCGGCAGGGAGCGTGGCGAGGGCAGGCAAAAAGCCTACAGCACCCAGTATTCCCAGGAGGTCTCCCATCCAAGTACTAACCAGGCCCGACCCTGCTTAGCTTCCGAGATCAGACGAGATCAGGCGTGTTCAGGGTGGTATGGCCGTAGACGCTGGTGCCTGTCGCTCAGCCTGCCTTTAAGCAGGCCCGCAGACGCTCCCTGCCTGCTCCACGCTGTCGATTCCCGCCCCTCGACCCCCCCCCCCCCGCCCCCCGGACCCGCAACGCACCCACCGCCACGCTCACGTGCATCCCTCCCTCCACAGACCGACGCTCCCGCCCCGCCCTCCGCGGACCCCGACCCGGCCCCGCACACACCACACCTAAGCCTCCTCCCCCAAACACCCCCCGCCAACCCCTCACCACGCACTCTCTTCGCAGACGGGACCCTCACAAAGCCCCCCTGCCCGCACACACACGGCCCCCGCCGACACAAAACCCCCGCGCACCACCACCCCCGGGCGCAACCCAACGCCCGGCACGGGGCTGCCCCCCGCACACCCGCTGCCGCGCCTCGCCTGCACGCACCCCGCAGGGGCAGCTCCCCCACAACCCGCTCTGCTTTGCTCACAGCTCCCGGTGCTCGCCACAGCTCTCACGCCTCCCTGGGGACGCCCTCCCGCACTCGGCCTGCCTTTTGCTCCCTCCGGGAAACCCGGGACGCGCGCCACGGAGGCCTCGCCCGCGCCCTGCCCCGTCTCCCGCCTCGCAAGGCCCCGGGGGCAGGCAGGATGGGCCACCGCCTCCTCCTCAGGGAGGCCAGCCCAGAGGCGACCAGCACCCACCTTCCCACTTACTGGCCCCGCGCCGAGGCAGGGACTGCTCCAGGCCCGCAGGCAGCCTTCCCGGGGCAAAAGGGCCACCGTAGGGCAGCAGCTGCCTCTCTCCCCTCACTTTTAAAGGGCCAGCTGCCAAGGAGGCATGCTGGCAAAGGGCTTCCCTAAAGCAGCCGGCCCAAAGGCCCGGGGCTGCGCCGCGCGGCGGCGAGGCTTCTTGCGGCTTTCCTTTCTCCGGGCCTCCCGCTCCCAGCGGCGGGGCTGAAGCGGCAGGCAGGGAGCGCGAAGGCAGACAGGCCTTGGGGCGCCTGCCGCCGCTTCCGCCAGCTGGCCTCCCGCACCTGCTGCCAACGGGGCAAGACCCACCGGCTGGTGAAAAAAAACCAAAACACCGCCCCACGGGGCCGGGTGCGCAAAGCCCTCGCCCTCGGCTGCGGCGGGCGAGGTGGCTACGGCCTGGGAGACCTTCGCGGAAGCAAGCGAGGAAGAGGCGGCAAAAGCGTCTGCCGGAAGGGAGACCTGCAGCCGGGCAGCGGCAGGGAGCGTGGCGAGGGCAGGCAAAAAGCCTACAGCACCCAGTATTCCCAGGAGGTCTCCCATCCAAGTACTAACCAGGCCCGACCCTGCTTAGCTTCCGAGATCAGACGAGATCGGGCGTGTTCAGGGTGGTATGGCCGTAGACGCTGGTGCCTGTCGCTCAGCCTGCCTTTAAGCAGGCCCGCAGACGCTCCCTGCCTGCTCCACGCTGTCGATTCCCGCCCCTCGACCCCCCCCCCCCCGCCCCGGCGCGCGCGCCCCCCCCCGCCCCCCGGACCCGCAACGCACCCACCGCCACGCTCACGTGCATCCCTCCCTCCACAGACCGACGCTCCCGCCCCGCCCTCCGCGGACCCCGACCCCGGCCCCGCACACACCACACCTAAGCCTCCTCCCCCAAACACCCCCCGCCAACCCCTCACCACGCACTCTCTTCGCAGACGGGACCCTCACAAAGCCCCCCTGCCCGCACACACACGGCCCCCCGCCGACACAAAACCCCCGCGCACCACCACCCCCGGGCGCAACCCAACGCCCGGCACGGGGCTGCCCCCCACACACCCGCTGCCTCGCCTGCACGCACCCCGCAGGGGCAGCTCCCCCACAACCCGCTCTGCTTTGCTCACAGCTCCCGGTGCTCGCCACAGCTCTCACGCCTCCCTGGGGACGCCCTCCCGCACTCGGCCTGCCTTTTGCTCCCTCCGGGAAACCCGGGACGCGCGCCACGGAGGCCTCGCCCGCGCCCTGCCCCGTCTCCCGCCTCGCAAGGCCCCGGGGGCAGGCAGGATGGGCCACCGCCTCCTCCTCAGGGAGGCCAGCCCAGAGGCGACCAGCACCCACCTTCCCACTTACTGGCCCCGCGCCGAGGCAGGGACTGCTCCAGGCCCGCAGGCAGCCTTCCCGGGGCAAAAGGGCCACCGTAGGGCAGCAGCTGCCTCTCTCCCCTCACTTTTAAAGGGCCAGCTGCCAAGGAGGCATGCTGGCAAAGGGCTTCCCTAAAGCAGCCGGCCCAAAGGCCCGGGGCTGCGCCGCGCGGCGGCGAGGCTTCTTGCGGCTTTCCTTTCTCCGGGCCTCCCGCTCCCAGCGGCGGGGCTGAAGCGGCAGGCAGGGAGCGCGAAGGCAGACAGGCCTTGGGGCGCCTGCCGCCGCTTCCGCCAGCTGGCCTCCCGCACCTGCTGCCAACGGGGCAAGACCCACCGGCTGGTGAAAAAAAACCAAAACACCGCCCCACGGGGCCGGGTGCGCAAAGCCCTCGCCCTCGGCTGCGGCGGGCGAGGTGGCTACGGCCTGGGAGACCTTCGCGGAAGCAAGCGAGGAAGAGGCGGCAAAAGCGTGTGCCGGAAGGGAGACCTGCAGCCGGGCAGCGGCAGGGAGCGTGGCGAGGGCAGGCAAAAAGCCTACAGCACCCAGTATTCCCAGGAGGTCTCCCATCCAAGTACTAACCAGGCCCGACCCTGCTTAGCTTCCGAGATCAGACGAGATCGGGCTTGTTCAGGGTGGTATGGCCGTAGACGCTGGTGCCTGTCGCTCAGCCTGCCTTTAAGCAGGCCCGCAGACGCTCCCTGCCTGCTCCACGCTGTCGATTCCCGCCCCTCGACCCCCCCCCCCCGCCCCGGCGCGCGCGCGCCCCCCCCCCCCGCCCCCCGGACCCGCAACGCACCCACCGCCACGCTCACGTGCATCCCTCCCTCCACAGACCGACGCTCCCGCCCCGCCCTCCGCGGACCCCGACCCGGCCCCGCACACACCACACCTAAGCCTCCTCCCCCAAACACCCCCCGCCAACCCCTCACCACGCACTCTCTTCGCAGACGGGACCCTCACAAAGCCCCCCTGCCCGCACACACACGGCCCCCCGCCGACACAAAACCCCCGCGCACCACCACCCCCGGGCGCAACCCAACGCCCGGCACGGGGCTGCCCCCGCACACCCGCTGCCGCGCCTCGCCTGCACGCACCCCGCAGGGGCAGCTCCCCCACAACCCGCTCTGCTTTGCTCACAGCTCCCGGTGCTCGCCACAGCTCTCACGCCTCCCTGGGGACGCCCTCCCGCACTCGGCCTGCCTTTTGCTCCCTCCGGGAAACCCGGGACGCGCGCCACGGAGGCCTCGCCCGCGCCCTGCCCCGTCTCCCGCCTCGCAAGGCCCCGGGGGCAGGCAGGATGGGCCACCGCCTCCTCCTCAGGGAGGCCAGCCCAGAGGCGACCAGCACCCACCTTCCCACTTACTGGCCCCGCGCCGAGGCAGGGACTGCTCCAGGCCCGCAGGCAGCCTTCCCGGGGCAAAAGGGCCACCGTAGGGCAGCAGCTGCCTCTCTCCCCTCACTTTTAAAGGGCCAGCTGCCAAGGAGGCATGCTGGCAAAGGGCTTCCCTAAAGCAGCCGGCCCAAAGGCCCGGGGCTGCGCCGCGCGGCGGCGAGGCTTCTTGCGGCTTTCCTTTCTCCGGGCCTCCCGCTCCCAGCGGCGGGGCTGAAGCGGCAGGCAGGGAGCGCGAAGGCAGACAGGCCTTGGGGCGCCTGCCGCCGCTTCCGCCAGCTGGCCTCCCGCACCTGCTGCCAACGGGGCAAGACCCACCGGCTGGTGAAAAAAAACCAAAACACCGCCCCACGGGGCCGGGTGCGCAAAGCCCTCGCCCTCGGCTGCGGCGGGCGAGGTGGCTACGGCCTGGGAGACCTTCGCGGAAGCAAGCGAGGAAGAGGCGGCAAAAGCGTGTGCCGGAAGGGAGACCTGCAGCCGGGCAGCGGCAGGGAGCGTGGCGAGGGCAGGCAAAAAGCCTACAGCACCCAGTATTCCCAGGAGGTCTCCCATCCAAGTACTAACCAGGCCCGACCCTGCTTAGCTTCCGAGATCAGACGAGATCGGGCGTGTTCAGGGTGGTATGGCCGTAGACGCTGGTGCCTGTCGCTCAGCCTGCCTTTAAGCAGGCCCGCAGACGCTCCCTGCCTGCTCCACGCTGTCGATTCCCGCCCCTCGACCCCCCCCCCCCCGCCCCGGCGCGCGCGCGCCCCCCCCCCCGCCCCCCGGACCCGCAACGCACCCACCGCCACGCTCACGTGCATCCCTCCCTCCACAGACCGACGCTCCCGCCCCGCCCTCCGCGGACCCCGACCCCGGCCCCGCACACACCACACCTAAGCCTCCTCCCCCAAACACCCCCCGCCAACCCCTCACCACGCACTCTCTTCGCAGACGGGACCCTCACAAAGCCCCCCTGCCCGCACACACACGGCCCCCCGCCGACACAAAACCCCCGCGCACCACCACCCCCGGGCGCAACCCAACGCCCGGCACGGGGCTGCCCCCCGCACACCCGCTGCCGCGCCTCGCCTGCACGCACCCCGCAGGGGCAGCTCCCCCACAACCCGCTCTGCTTTGCTCACAGCTCCCGGTGCTCGCCACAGCTCTCACGCCTCCCTGGGGACGCCCTCCCGCACTCGGCCTGCCTTTTGCTCCCTCCGGGAAACCCGGGACGCGCGCCACGGAGGCCTCGCCCGCGCCCTGCCCCGTCTCCCGCCTCGCAAGGCCCCGGGGGCAGGCAGGATGGGCCACCGCCTCCTCCTCAGGGAGGCCAGCCCAGAGGCGACCAGCACCCACCTTCCCACTTACTGGCCCCGCGCCGAGGCAGGGACTGCTCCAGGCCCGCAGGCAGCCTTCCCGGGGCAAAAGGGCCACCGTAGGGCAGCAGCTGCCTCTCTCCCCTCACTTTTAAAGGGCCAGCTGCCAAGGAGGCATGCTGGCAAAGGGCTTCCCTAAAGCAGCCGGCCCAAAGGCCCGGGGCTGCGCCGCGCGGCGGCGAGGCTTCTTGCGGCTTTCCTTTCTCCGGGCCTCCCGCTCCCAGCGGCGGGGCTGAAGCGGCAGGCAGGGAGCGCGAAGGCAGACAGGCCTTGGGGCGCCTGCCGCCGCTTCCGCCAGCTGGCCTCCCGCACCTGCTGCCAACGGGGCAAGACCCACCGGCTGGTGAAAAAAAACCAAAACACCGCCCCACGGGGCCGGGTGCGCAAAGCCCTCGCCCTCGGCTGCGGCGGGCGAGGTGGCTACGGCCTGGGAGACCTTCGCGGAAGCAAGCGAGGAAGAGGCGGCAAAAGCGTGTGCCGGAAGGGAGACCTGCAGCCGGGCAGCGGCAGGGAGCGTGGCGAGGGCAGGCAAAAAGCCTACAGCACCCAGTATTCCCAGGAGGTCTCCCATCCAAGTACTAACCAGGCCCGACCCTGCTTAGCTTCCGAGATCAGACGAGATCGGGCGTGTTCAGGGTGGTATGGCCGTAGACGCTGGTGCCTGTCGCTCAGCCTGCCTTTAAGCAGGCCCGCAGACGCTCCCTGCCTGCTCCACGCTGTCGATTCCCGCCCCTCGACCCCCCCCCCCCGCCCCGGCGCGCGCGCCCCCCCCCCCCCGCCCCCCGGACCCGCAACGCACCCACCGCCACGCTCACGTGCATCCCTCCCTCCACAGACCGACGCTCCCGCCCCGCCCTCCGCAGACCCCGACCCCGGCCCCGCACACACCACACCTAAGCCTCCTCCCCCAAACACCCCCCGCCAACCCCTCACCACGCACTCTCTTCGCAGACGGGACCCTCACAAAGCCCCCCTGCCCGCACACACACGGCCCCCCGCCGACACAAAACCCCCGCGCACCACCACCCCCGGGCGCAACCCAACGCCCGGCACGGGGCTGCCCCCCGCACACCCGCTGCCGCGCCTCGCCTGCACGCACCCCGCAGGGGCAGCTCCCCCACAACCCGCTCTGCTTTGCTCACAGCTCCCGGTGCTCGCCACAGCTCTCACGCCTCCCTGGGGACGCCCTCCCGCACTCGGCCTGCCTTTTGCTCCCTCCGGGAAACCCGGGACGCGCGCCACGGAGGCCTCGCCCGCGCCCTGCCCCGTCTCCCGCCTCGCAAGGCCCCGGGGGCAGGCAGGATGGGCCACCGCCTCCTCCTCAGGGAGGCCAGCCCAGAGGCGACCAGCACCCACCTTCCCACTTACTGGCCCCGCGCCGAGGCAGGGACTGCTCCAGGCCCGCAGGCAGCCTTCCCGGGGCAAAAGGGCCACCGTAGGGCAGCAGCTGCCTCTCTCCCCTCACTTTTAAAGGGCCAGCTGCCAAGGAGGCATGCTGGCAAAGGGCTTCCCTAAAGCAGCCGGCCCAAAGGCCCGGGGCTGCGCCGCGCGGCGGCGAGGCTTCTTGCGGCTTTCCTTTCTCCGGGCCTCCCGCTCCCAGCGGCGGGGCTGAAGCGGCAGGCAGGGAGCGCGAAGGCAGACAGGCCTTGGGGCGCCTGCCGCCGCTTCCGCCAGCTGGCCTCCCGCACCTGCTGCCAACGGGGCAAGACCCACCGGCTGGTGAAAAAAAACCAAAACACCGCCCCACGGGGCCGGGTGCGCAAAGCCCTCGCCCTCGGCTGCGGCGGGCGAGGTGGCTACGGCCTGGAGACCTTCGCGGAAGCAAGCGAGGAAGAGGCGGCAAAAGCGTGTGCCGGAAGGGAGACCTGCAGCCGGGCAGCGGCAGGGAGCGTGGCGAGGGCAGGCAAAAAGCCTACAGCACCCAGTATTCCCAGGAGGTCTCCCATTCAAGTACTAACCAGGCCCGACCCTGCTTAGCTTCCGAGATCAGACGAGATCGGGCGTGTTCAGGGTGGTATGGCCGTAGACGCTGGTGCCTGTCGCTCAGCCTGCCTTTAAGCAGGCCCGCAGACGCTCCCTGCCTGCTCCACGCTGTCGATTCCCGCCCCTCGACCCCCCCCCCCCCCCGCCCCGGCGCGCGCGCCCCCCCCCCCCGCCCCCCGGACCCACAACGCACCCACCGCCACGCTCACGTGCATCCCTCCCTCCACAGACCGACGCTCCCGCCCCGCCCTCCGCGGACCCCGACCCCGGCCCCGCACACACCACACCTAAGCCTCCTCCCCCAAACACCCCCCGCCAACCCCTCACCACGCACTCTCTTCGCAGACGGGACCCTCACAAAGCCCCCCTGCCCGCACACACACGGCCCCCCGCCGACACAAAACCCCCGCGCACCACCACCCCCGGGCGCAACCCAACGCCCGGCACGGGGCTGCCCCCCGCACACCCGCTGCCGCGCCTCGCCTGCACGCACCCCGCAGGGGCAGCTCCCCCACAACCCGCTCTGCTTTGCTCACAGCTCCCGGTGCTCGCCACAGCTCTCACGCCTCCCTGGGGACGCCCTCCCGCACTCGGCCTGCCTTTTGCTCCCTCCGGGAAACCCGGGACGCGCGCCACGGAGGCCTCTGCCCCGTCTCCCGCCTCGCAAGGCCCCGGGGGCAGGCAGGATGGGCCACCGCCTCCTCCTCAGGGAGGCCAGCCCAGAGGCGACCAGCACCCACCTTCCCACTTACTGGCCCCGCGCCGAGGCAGGGACTGCTCCAGGCCCGCAGGCAGCCTTCCCGGGGCAAAAGGGCCACCGTAGGGCAGCAGCTGCCTCTCTCCCCTCACTTTTAAAGGGCCAGCTGCCAAGGAGGCATGCTGGCAAAGGGCTTCCCTAAAGCAGCCGGCCCAAAGGCCGGGCTGCGCCGCGCGGCGGCGAGGCTTCTTGCGGCTTTCCTTTCTCCGGGCCTCCCGCTCCCAGCGGCGGGGCTGAAGCGGCAGGCAGGGAGCGCGAAGGCAGACAGGCCTTGGGGCGCCTGCCGCCGCTTCCGCCAGCTGGCCTCCCGCACCTGCTGCCAACGGGGCAAGACCCACCGGCTGGTGAAAAAAACCAAAACACCGCCCCACGGGGCCGGGTGCGCAAAGCCCTCGCCCTCGGCTGCGGCGGGCGAGGTGGCTACGGCCTGGGAGACCTTCGCGGAAGCAAGCGAGGAAGAGGCGGCAAAAGCGTGTGCCGGAAGGGAGACCTGCAGCCGGGCAGCGGCAGGGAGCGTGGCGAGGGCAGGCAAAAAGCCTACAGCACCCAGTATTCCCAGGAGGTCTCCCATCCAAGTACTAACCAGGCCCGACCCTGCTTAGCTTCCGAGATCAGACGAGATCGGGCGTGTTCAGGGTGGTATGGCCGTAGACGCTGGTGCCTGTCGCTCAGCCTGCCTTTAAGCAGCCCGCAGACGCTCCTGCCTGCTCCACGCTGTCGATTCCCGCCCCTCGACCCCCCCCCCCCCCCGCCCCGGCGCGCGCGCGCCCCCCCCCCCCGCCCCCCGGACCCGCAACGCACCCACCGCCACGCTCACGTGCATCCCTCCCTCCACAGACCGACGCTCCCGCCCCGCCCTCCGCGGACCCCGACCCCGGCCCCGCACACACCACACCTAAGCCTCCTCCCCCCAAACACCCCCCGCCAACCCCTCACCACGCACTCTCTTCGCAGACGGGACCCTCACAAAGCCCCCCTGCCCGCACACACACGGCCCCCCGCCGACACAAAACCCCCGCGCACCACCACCCCCGGGCGCAACCCAACGCCCGGCACGGGGCTGCCCCCCGCACACCCGCTGCCGCGCCTCGCCTGCACGCACCCCGCAGGGGCAGCTCCCCCACAACCCGCTCTGCTTTGCTCACAGCTCCCGGTGCTCGCCACAGCTCTCACGCCTCCCTGGGGACGCCCTCCCGCACTCGGCCTGCCTTTTGCTCCCTCCGGGAAACCCGGGACGCGCGCCACGGAGGCCTCGCCCGCGCCCTGCCCCGTCTCCCGCCTCGCAAGGCCCCGGGGGCAGGCAGGATGGGCCACCGCCTCCTCCTCAGGGAGGCCAGCCCAGAGGCGACCAGCACCCACCTTCCCACTTACTGGCCCCGCGCCGAGGCAGGGACTGCTCCAGGCCCGCAGGCAGCCTTCCCGGGGCAAAAGGGCCACCGTAGGGCAGCAGCTGCCTCTCTCCCCTCACTTTTAAAGGGCCAGCTGCCAAGGAGGCATGCTGGCAAAGGGCTTCCTAAAGCAGCCGGCCCAAAGGCCCGGGGCTGCGCCGCGCGGCGGCGAGGCTTCTTGCGGCTTTCCTTTCTCCGGGCCTCCCGCTTCCAGCGGCGGGGCTGAAGCGGCAGGCAGGGAGCGCGAAGGCAGACAGGCCTTGGGGCGCCTGCCGCCGCTTCCGCCAGCTGGCCTCCCGCACCTGCTGCCAACGGGGCAAGACCCACCGGCTGGTGAAAAAAAACCAAAACACCGCCCCACGGGGCCGGGTGCGCAAAGCCCTCGCCCTCGGCTGCGGCGGGCGAGGTGGCTACGGCCTGGGAGACCTTCGCGGAAGCAAGCGAGGAAGAGGCGGCAAAGCGTGTGCCGGAAGGGAGACCTGCAGCCGGGCAGCGGCAGGGAGCGTGGCGAGGGCAGGCAAAAAGCCTACAGCACCCAGTATTCCCAGGAGGTCTCCCATCCAAGTACTAACCAGGCCCGACCCTGCTTAGCTTCCGAGATCAGACGAGATCGGGCGTGTTCAGGGTGGTATGGCCATAGACGCTGGTGCCTGTCGCTCAGCCTGCCTTTAAGCAGGCCCGCAGACGCTCCCTGCCTGCTCCACGCTGTCGATTCCCGCCCCTCGACCCCCCCCCCCCCCGCCCCGGCGCGCGCGCGCCCCCCCCCCCCGCCCCCCGGACCCGCAACGCACCCACCGCCACGCTCACGTGCATCCCTCCCTCCACAGACCGACGCTCCCGCCCCGCCCTCCGCGGACCCCGACCCCGGCCCCGCACACACCACACCTAAGCCTCCTCCCCCAAACACCCCCCGCCAACCCCTCACCACGCACTCTCTTCGCAGACGGACCCTCACAAAGCCCCCCTGCCCGCACACACACGGCCCCCCGCCGACACAAAACCCCCGCGCAACCACCACCCCCGGGCGCAACCCAACGCCCGGCACGGGGCTGCCCCCGCACACCCGCTGCCGCGCCTCGCCTGCACGCACCCCGCAGGGGCAGCTCCCCCACAACCCGCCTCTGCTTGCTCACAGCTCCCGGTGCTCGCCACAGCTCTCACGCCTCCCTGGGGACGCCCTCCCGCACTCGCCTGCCTTTGCTCCCTCCGGGAAACCCGGGACGCGCGCCACGGAGGCCTCGCCCGCGCCCTGCCCCGTCTCCCGCCTCGCAAGGCCCCGGGGGCAGGCAGGATGGGCCACCGCCTCCTCCTCAGGGAGGCCAGCCCAGAGGCGACCAGCACCCACCTTCCCACTTACTGGCCGCGCCGAGGCAGGGGACTGCTCCAGGCCCGCAGGCAGCCTTCCCGGGGCAAAAGGGCCACCGTAGGGCAGCAGCTGCCTCTCTCCCCTCACTTTTAAAGGGCCAGCTGCCAAGGAGGCATGCTGGCAAAGGGCTTCCCTAAAGCAGCCGGCCCAAAGGCCCGGGCTGCGCCGCGCGGCGGCGAGGCTTCTTGCGGCTTTCCTTTCTCCGGGCCTCCCGCTCCCAGCGGCGGGGCTGAAGCGGCAGGCAGGGAGCGCGAAGGCAGACAGGCCTTGGGGCGCCTGCCGCCGCTTCCGCCAGCTGGCCTCCCGCACCTGCTGCCAACGGGGCAAGACCCACCGGCTGGTGAAAAAAAACCAAAACACCGCCCCACGGGGCCGGGTGCGCAAAGCCCTCGCCCTCGGCTGCGGCGGGCGAGGTGGCTACGGCCTGGGAGACCTTCGCGGAAGCAAGCGAGGAAGAGGCGGCAAAAGCGTGTGCCGGAAGGGAGACCTGCAGCCGGGCAGCGGCAGGGAGCGTGGCGAGGCAGGCAAAAAGCCTACAGCACCCAGTATTCCCAGGAGGTCTCCCATCCAAGTACTAACCAGGCCCGACCCTGCTTAGCTTCCGAGATCAGACGAGATCGGGCGTGTTCAGGGTGGTATGGCCGTAGACGCTGGTGCCTGTCGCTCAGCCTGCCTTTAAGCAGGCCCGCAGACGCTACCTGCCTGCTCCACGCTGTCGATTCCCGCCCCTCGACCCCCCCCCCCCCGCCCCGGCGCGCGCGCCCCCCCCCCCCGCCCCCCGGACCCGCAACGCACCCACCGCCACGCTCACGTGCATCCCTCCCTCCACAGACCGACGCTCCCGCCCCGCCCTCCGCGGACCCCGACCCCGGCCCCGCACACACCACACCTAAGCCTCCTCCCCCAAACACCCCCCGCCAACCCCTCACCACGCACTCTCTTCGCAGACGGGACCCTCACAAAGCCCCCCTGCCCGCACACACACGGCCCCCGCCGACACAAAACCCCCGCGCACCACCACCCCCGGGCGCAACCCAACGCCCGGCACGGGGCTGCCCCCCGCACACCCGCTGCCGCGCCTCGCCTGCACGCACCCCGCAGGGGCAGCTCCCCCACAACCCGCTCTGCTTTGCTCACAGCTCCCGGTGCTCGCCACAGCTCTCACGCCTCCCTGGGACGCCCTCCCGGCACTCGCTGCCTTTGCTCCCTCCGGGAAACCCGGACGCGCGCCACGGAGGCCTCGCCCGCGCCCTGCCCCGTCTCCCGCCTCGCAAGGCCCCGGGGGCAGGCAGGATGGGCCACCGCCTCCTCCTCAGGGAGGCCAGCCCAGAGGCGACCAGCACCCACCTTCCACTTACTGGCCCCGCGCCGAGGCAGGGACTGCTCCAGGCCCGCAGGCAGCCTTCCCGGGCAAAAGGGCCACCGTAGGGCAGCAGCTGCCTCTCTCCCCTCACTTTTAAAGGGCCAGCTGCCAAGGAGGCATGCTGGCAAAGGGCTTCCCTAAAGCAGCCGGCCCAAAGGCCCGGGGCTGCGCCGCGCGGCGGCGAGGCTTCTTGCGGCTTTCCTTTCTCCGGGCCTCCCGCTCCCAGCGGCGGGCTGAAGCGGCAGGCAGGGAGCGCGAAGGCAGACAGGCCTTGGGGCGCCTGCCGCCGCTTCCGCCAGCTGGCCTCCCGCACCTGCTGCCAACGGGCAAGACCCACCGGCTGGTGAAAAAAAACCAAAACACCGCCCCACGGGGCCGGGTGCGCAAAGCCCTCGCCCTCGGCTGCGGCGGGCGAGGTGGCTACGGCCTGGGAGACCTTCGCGGAAGCAAGCGAGGAAGAGGCGGCAAAAGCGTGTGCCGGAAGGGAGACCTGCAGCCGGGCAGCGGCAGGGAGCGTGGCGAGGGCAGGCAAAAAGCCTACAGCACCCAGTATTCCCAGGAGGTCTCCCATCCAAGTACTAACCAGGCCCGACCCTGCTTAGCTTCCGAGATCAGACGAGTCGGGCGTGTTCAGGGTGGTCTGGCCGTAGACGCTGGTGCCTGTCGCTCAGCCTGCCTTTAAGCAGGCCCGCAGACGCTCCCTGCCTGCTCCACGCTGTCGATTCCCGCCCCTCGACCCCCCCCCCCCCCCGCCCCGGCGCGCGCGCGCGCCCCCCCCCCCCGCCCCCCCGGACCCGCAACGCACCCACCGCCACGCTCACGTGCATCCCTCCCTCCACAGACCGACGCTCCCGCCCCGCCTCCGCGGACCCCGACCCCGGCCCCGCACACACCACACCTAAGCCTCCTCCCCCAAACACCCCCCGCCAACCCCTCACCACGCACTCTCTTCGCAGACGGGACCCTCACAAAGCCCCCCTGCCCGCACACACACGGCCCCCGCCGACACAAAACCCCCGCGCACCACCACCCCCGGGCGCAACCCCAACGCCCGGCACGGGGCTGCCCCCCGCACACCCGCTGCCGCGCCTCGCCTGCACGCACCCCGCAGGGGCAGCTCCCCCACACCCGCTCTGCTTTGCTCACAGCTCCCGGTGCTCGCCACAGCTCTCACGCCTCCCTGGGGACGCCCTCCCGCACTCGGCCTGCCTTTTGCTCCCTCCGGGAAACCCGGGACGCGCGCCACGGAGGCCTCGCCCGCGCCCTGCCCCGTCTCCCGCCTCGCAAGGCCCCGGGGGCAGGCAGGATGGGCCACCGCCTCCTCCTCAGGGAGGCCAGCCCAGAGGCGACCAGCACCCACCTTCCCACTTACTGGCCCCGCGCCGAGGCAGGGACTGCTCCAGGCCCGCAGGCAGCCTTCCCGGGCAAAAGGGCCACCGTAGGGCAGCAGCTGCCTCTCTCCCCTCACTTTTAAAGGGCCAGCTGCCAAGGAGGCATGCTGGCAAAGGGCTTCCCTAAAGCAGCCGGCCCAAAGGCCCGGGGCTGCGCCGCGCAGCGGCGAGGCTTCTTGCGGCTTTCCTTTCTCCGGGCCTCCCGCTCCCAGCGGCGGGGCTGAAGCGGCAGGCAGGGAGCGCGAAGGCAGACAGGCCTTGGGGCGCCTGCCGCCGCTTCCGCCAGCTGGCCTCCCGCACCTGCTGCCAACGGGGCAAGACCCACCGGCTGGTGAAAAAAAAACCAAAACACCGCCCCACGGGGCCGGGTGCGCAAAGCCCTCGCCCTCGGCTGCGGCGGGCGAGGTGGCTACGGCCTGGGAGACCTTCGCGGAAGCAAGCGAGGAAGAGGCGGCAAAAAGCTGTGCCGGAAGGGAGACCTGCAGCCGGGCAGCGGCAGGGAGCGTGGCGAGGGCAGGCAAAAAGCCTACAGCACCCAGTATTCCCAGGAGGTCTCCCATCCAAGTACTAACCAGGCCCGACCCTGCTTAGCTTCCGAGATCAGACGAGATCGGGCGTGTTCAGGGTGGTATGGCCATAGACGCTGGTGCCTGTCGCTCAGCCTGCCTTTAAGCAGGCCCGCAGACGCTCCCTGCCTGCTCCACGCTGTCGATTCCCGCCCCTCGACCCCCCCCCCCCCCGCCCCGGCGCGCGCGCGCGCCCCCCCCCCCCGCCCCCCGGACCCGCAACGCACCCACCGCCACGCTCACGTGCATCCCTCCCTCCACAGACCGACGCTCCCGCCCGCCCTCCGCGGACCCCGACCCCGGCCCCGCACACACCACACCTAAGCCTCCTCCCCCAAACACCCCCCGCCAACCCCTCACCACGCACTCTCTTCGCAGACGGGACCCTCACAAAGCCCCCCTGCCCGCACACACACGGCCCCCCGCCGACACAAACCCCCGCGCACCACCACCCCCGGGCGCAACCCAACGCCCGGCACGGGGCTGCCCCCGCACACCCGCTGCCGCGCCTCGCCTGCACGCACCCCGCAGGGGCAGCTCCCCCACAACCCGCTCTGCTTTGCTCACAGCTCCCGGTGCTCGCCACAGCTCTCACGCCTCCCTGGGGACGCCCTCCCGCACTCGGTCTGCCTTTGCTCCCTCCGGGAAACCCGGGACGCGCGCCACGGAGGCCTCGCCCGCGCCCTGCCCCGTCTCCCGCCTCGCAAGGCCCCGGGGCAGGCAGGATGGGCCACCGCCTCCTCCTCAGGGAGGCCAGCCCAGAGGCGACCAGCACCCACCCTTCCCACTTACTGGCCCCGCGCCGAGGCAGGGACTGCTCCAGGCCCGCAGGCAGCCTTCCCGGGGCAAAAGGGCCACCGTAGGGCAGCAGCTGCCTCTCTCCCCTCACTTTTAAAGGGCCAGCTGCCAAGGAGGCATGCTGGCAAAGGGCTTCCCTAAAGCAGCCGGCCCAAAGGCCCGGGGCTGCGCCGCGCGGCGGCGAGGCTTCTTGCGGCTTTCCTTTCTCCGGGCCTCCCGCTCCCAGCGGCGGGGCTGAAGCGGCAGGCAGGGAGCGCGAAGGCAGACAGGGCCTTGGGGCGCCTGCCGCCGCTTCCGCCAGCTGGCCTCCCGCACCTGCTGCCAACGGGGCAAGACCCACCGGCTGGTGAAAAAAACCAAAACACCGCCCACGGGGCCGGGTGCGCAAAGCCCTCGCCCTCGGCTGCGGCGGGCGAGGTGGCTACGGCCTGGGAGACCTTCGCGGAAGCAAGCGAGGAAGAGGCGGCAAAAGCGTGTGCCGGAAGGGAGACCTGCAGCCGGGCAGCGGCAGGGAGCGTGGCGAGGGCAGGCAAAAAGCCTACAGCACCCAGTATTCCCAGGAGGTCTCCCATCCAAGTACTAACCAGGCCCGACCCTGCTTAGCTTCCGAGATCAGACGAGATCGGCGTGTTCAGGGTGGTATGGCCGTAGACGCTGGTGCCTGTCGCTCAGCCTGCCTTTAAGCAGGCCCGCAGACGCTCCCTGCCTGCTCCACGCTGTCGATTCCCGCCCCTCGACCCCCCCCCCCCCCCCCGCCCTGTCGCGCGCGCGCCCCCCCCCCCCCCCGCCCCCCGGACCCGCAACGCACCCACCGCACGCTCACGTGCATCCCTCCCTCCACAGACCGACGCTCCCGCCCCGCCCTCCGCGGACCCCGACCCCGGCCCCGCACACACCACACCTAAGCCTCCTCCCCCAACACCCCCCGCCAACCCCTCACCACGCACTCTCTTCGCAGACGGGACCCTCACAAAGCCCCCCTGCCCGCACACACACGGCCCCCCGCCGACACAAAACCCCCGCGCACCACCACCCCCGGGCGCAACCCAACGCCCGGCACGGGGCTGCCCCCCGCACACCCGCTGCCGCGCCTCGCCTGCACGCACCCCGCAGGGGCAGCTCCCCCACAACCCGCTCTGCTTTGCTCACAGCTCCCGGTGCTCGCCACAGCTCTCACGCCTCCCTGGGGACGCCCTCCCGCACTCGGCCTGCCTTTTGCTCCCTCCGGGAAACCCGGGACGCGCGCCACGGAGGCCTCGCCCGCGCCCTGCCCCGTCTCCCGCCTCGCAAGGCCCCGGGGCAGGCAGGATGGGCCACCGCCTCCTCCTCAGGGAGGCCAGCCCAGAGGCGACCAGCACCCACCTTCCCACTTACTGGCCCCGCGCCGAGGCAGGGACTGCTCCAGGCCCGCAGGCAGCCTTCCCGGGGCAAAAGGGCCACCGTAGGGCAGCAGCTGCCTCTCTCCCCTCACTTTTAAAGGGCCAGCTGCCAAGGAGGCATGCTGGCAAAGGGCTTCCCTAAAGCAGCCGGCCCAAAGGCCCGGGGCTGCGCCGCGCGGCGGCGAGGCTTCTTGCGGCTTTCCTTTCTCCGGGCCTCCCGCTCCCAGCGGCGGGGCTGAAGCGGCAGGCAGGGAGCGCGAAGGCAGACAGGCCTTGGGGCGCCTGCCGCCGCTTCCGCCAGCTGGCCTCCCGCACCTGCTGCCAACGGGGCAAGACCCACCGGCTGGTGAAAAAAAACCAAAACACCGCCCCACGGGGCCGGGTGCGCAAAGCCCTCGCCCTCGGCTGCGGCGGGCGAGGTGGCTACGGCCTGGGAGACCTTCGCGGAAGCAAGCGAGGAAGAGGCGGCAAAAGCGTGTGCCGGAAGGGAGACCTGCAGCCGGGCAGCGGCAGGGAGCGTGGCGAGGGCAGGCAAAAAGCCTACAGCACCCAGTATTCCAGGAGGTCTCCCATCCAAGTACTAACCAGGCCCGACCCTGCTTAGCTTCCGAGATCAGACGAGATCGGGCGTGTTCAGGGTGGTATGGCCGTAGACGCTGGTGCCTGTCGCTCAGCCTGCCTTTAAGCAGGCCCGCAGACGCTCCCTGCCTGCTCCACGCTGTCGATTCCCGCCCCTCGACCCCCCCCCCCCCCGCCCCGGCGCGCGCGCGCCCCCCCCCCCCCCCGCCCCCCGGACCCACAACGCACCCACCGCCACGCTCACGTGCATCCCTCCCTCCACAGACCGACGCTCCCGCCCCGCCCTCCGCGGACCCCGACCCCCGGCCCCGCACACACCACACCTAAGCCTCCTCCCCCAAACACCCCCCGCCAACCCCTCACCACGCACTCTCTTCGCAGACGGGACCCTCACAAAGCCCCCTGCCCGCACACACACGGCCCCCCGCCGACACAAAACCCCCGCGCACCACCACCCCCGGGCGCAACCCAACGCCCGGCACGGGGCTGCCCCCCGCACACCCGCTGCCGCGCCTCGCCTGCACGCACCCCGCAGGGGCAGCTCCCCCACAACCCGCTCTGCTTTGCTCACAGCTCCCGGTGCTCGCCACAGCTCTCACGCCTCCTGGGGACGCCCTCCCGCACTCGGCCTGCCTTTTGCTCCCTCCGGGAAACCCGGGACGCGCGCCACGGAGGCCTCGCCCGCGCCCTGCCCCGTCTCCCGCCTCGCAAGGCCCCGGGGGCAGGCAGGATGGGCCACCGCCTCCTCCTCAGGGAGGCCAGCCCAGAGGCGACCAGCACCCACCTTCCCACTTACTGGCCCCGCGCCGAGGCAGGGACTGCTCCAGGCCCGCAGGCAGCCTTCCCGGGGCAAAAGGGCCACCGTAGGGCAGCAGCTGCCTCTCTCCCCTCACTTTTAAAGGGCCAGCTGCCAAGGAGGCATGCTGGCAAAGGGCTTCCCTAAAGCAGCCGGCCCAAAGGCCCGGGGCTGCGCCGCGCGGCGGCGAGGCTTCTTGCGGCTTTCCTTTCTCCGGGCCTCCCGCTCCCAGCGGCGGGGCTGAAGCGGCAGGCAGGGAGCGCGAAGGCAGACAGGCCTTGGGGCGCCTGCCGCCGCTTCCGCCAGCTGGCCTCCCGCACCTGCTGCCAACGGGGCAAGACCCACCGGCTGGTGGAAAAAAAACCAAACACCGCCCCACGGGGCCGGGTGCGCAAAGCCCTCGCCCTCGGCTGCGGCGGGCGAGGTGGCTACGGCCTGGGAGACCTTCGCGGAAGCAAGCGAGGAAGAGGCGGCAAAAGCGTGTGCCGGAAGGGAGACCTGCAGCCGGGCAGCGGCAGGGAGCGTGGCGAGGGCAGGCAAAAAGCCTACAGCACCCAGTATTCCCAGGAGGTCTCCCATCCAAGTACTAACCAGGCCCGACCCTGCTTAGCTTCCGAGATCAGACGAGATCGGGCGTGTTCAGGGTGGTATGGCCGTAGACGCTGGTGCCTGTCGCTCAGCCTGCCTTTAAGCAGGCCCGCAGACGCTCCCTGCCTGCTCCCACGCTGTCGATTCCCGCCCCTCGACCCCCCCCCCCCCCCGCCCCGGCGCGCGCGCGCCCCCCCCCCCCGCCCCCCGGACCCGCAACGCACCCACCGCCACGCTCACGTGCATCCCTCCCTCCACAGACCGACGCTCCCGCCCCGCCCTCCGCGGACCCCGACCCCGGCCCCGCACACACCACACCTAAGCCTCCTCCCCCAAACACCCCCCGCCAACCCCTCACCACGCACTCTCTTCGCAGACGGGACCCTCACAAAGCCCCCCTGCCCGCACACACACGGCCCCCCGCCGACACAAAACCCCCGCGCACCACCACCCCCGGGCGCAACCCAACGCCCGGCACGGGGCTGCCCCCCGCACACCCGCTGCCGCGCCTCGCCTGCACGCACCCCGCAGGGGCAGCTCCCCACAACCCGCTCTGCTTTGCTCACAGCTCCCGGTGCTCGCCACAGCTCTCACGCCTCCCTGGGGACGCCCTCCCGCACTCGGCCTGCCTTTGCTCCCTCCGGGAAACCCGGGACGCGCGCCACGGAGGCCTCGCCCGCGCCCTGCCCCGTCTCCCGCCTCGCAAGGCCCCGGGGGCAGGCAGGATGGGCCACCGCCTCCTCCTCAGGGAGGCCAGCCCAGAGGCGACCAGCACCCACCTTCCCACTTACTGGCCCCGCGCCGAGGCAGGGACTGCTCCAGGCCCGCAGGCAGCCTTCCCGGGGCAAAAGGGCCACCGTAGGGCAGCAGCTGCCTCTCTCTCCCTCACTTTTAAAGGGCCAGCTGCCAAGGAGGCATGCTGGCAAAGGGCTTCCCTAAAGCAGCCGGCCCAAAGGCCCGGGGCTGCGCCGCGCGGCGGCGAGGCTTCTTGCGGCTTTCCTTTCTCCGGGCCTCCCGCTCCCAGCGGCGGGGCTGAAGCGGCAGGCAGGAGCGCGAAGGCAGACAGGCCTTGGGCGCCTGCCGCCGCTTCCGCCAGCTGGCCTCCCGCACCTGCTGCCAACGGGGCAAGACCCACCGGCTGGTGAAAAAAAACCAAAACACCGCCCCACGGGGCCGGGTGCGCAAAGCCCTCGCCCTCGGCTGCGGCGGGCGAGGTGGCTACGGCCTGGGAGACCTTCGCGGAAGCAAGCGAGGAAGAGGCGGCAAAAGCGTGTGCCGGAAGGGGAGACCTGCAGCCGGGCAGCGGCAGGGAGCGTGGCGAGGGCAGGCAAAAAGCCTACAGCACCCAGTATTCCCAGGAGGTCTCCCATCCAAGTACTAACCAGGCCCGACCCCTGCTTAGCTTCCGAGATCAGACGAGATCAGGCGTGTTCAGGGTGGTATGGCCGTAGACGCTGGTGCCTGTCGCTCAGCCTGCCTTTAAGCAGGCCCGCAGACGCTCCCTGCCTGCTCCACGCTGTCGATTCCTGCTCCTCGACCCCCCCCCCCCGCCCCGGCGCGGCGCGCCCCCCCCCCCCCGCCCCCCGGACCCGCAACGCACCCACCGCCACGCTCACGTGCATCCCTCCCTCCCACAGACCAACGCTCCCGCCCCGCCCTCCGCGGACCCCGACCCCGGCCCCGCACACAACACACCTAAGCCTCCTCCCCCAAACACCCCCCGCCAACCCCTCACCACGCACTCTCTTCGCAGACGGGACCCTCACAAAGCCCCCCTGCCCGCACACACACGGCCCCCCGCCGACACAAAACCCCCGCGCACCACCACCCCCGGGCGCAACCCAACGCCCGGCACGGGCTGCCCCCCGCACACCCGCTGCCGCGCCTCGCCTGCACGCACCCCGCAGGGGCAGCTCCCCCACAACCCGCTCTGCTTTGCTCACAGCTCCCGGTGCTCGCCACAGCTCTCACGCCTCCCTGGGGACGCCCTCCCGCACTCGGCCTGCCTTTTGCTCCCTCCGGGAAACCCGGGACGCGCGCCACGGAGGCCTCGCCCGCGCCCTGCCCCGTCTCCCGCCTCGCAAGGCCCCGGGGGCAGGCAGATGGGCCACCCCCTCCTCCTCAGGGAGGCCAGCCCAGAGGCGACCAGCACCCACCTTCCCACTTACTGGCCCCGCGCCGAGGCAGGGACTGCTCCAGGCCCGCAGGCAGCCTTCCCGGGGCAAAAGGGGCCACCGTAGGGCAGCAGCTGCCTCTCTCCCCTCACTTTTAAAGGGCCAGCTGCCAAGGAGGCATGCTGGCAAAGGGCTTCCCTAAAGCAGCCGGCCCAAAGGCCCGGGGCTGCGCCGCGCGGCGGCGAGGCTTCTTGCGGCTTTCCTTTCTCCGGGCCTCCCGCTCCCAGCGGCGGGGCTGAAGCGGCAGGCAGGGAGCGCGAAGGCAGACAGGCCTTGGGGCGCCTGCCGCCGCTTCCGCCAGCTGGCCTCCCGCACCTGCTGCCAACGGGGCAAGAACCCACCGGCTGGTGAAAAAAAACCAAAACACCGCCCCACGGGGCCGGGTGCGCAAAGCCCTCGCCCTCGGCTGCGGCGGGCGAGGTGGCTACGGCCTGGGAGACCTTCGCGGAAGCAAGCGAGGAAGAGGCGGCAAAAGCGTGTGCCGGAAGGGAGACCTGCAGCCGGGCAGCGGCAGGAGCGTGGCGAGGGCAGGCAAAAAGCCTACAGCACCCAGTATTCCCAGAGGTCTCCCATCCAAGTAGTAACCAGGCCCGACCCTGCTTAGCTTCCGAGATCAGACGAGATCGGGCGTGTTCAGGGTGGTATGGCCGTAGACCGCTGGTGCCTGTCGCTCAGCCTGCCTTTAAGCAGGCCCGCAGACGCTCCCTGCCTGCTCCACGCTGTCGATTCCCGCCCCTCGACCCCCCCCCCCCCGCCCCGGCGCGCGCCCCCCCCCCCGCCCCCCCGGACCCGCAACGCACCCACCGCCACGCTCACGTGCATCCCTCCCTCCACAGACCGACGCTCCCGCCCCGCCCTCCGCGGACCCCGACCCCGGCCCCGCACACAACACACCTAAGCCTCCTCCCCCAAACACCCCCCGCCAACCCCTCACCACGCACTCTCTTCGCAGACGGGGACCCTCACAAAGCCCCCCTGCCCGCACACACACGGCCCCCCGCCGACACAAAACCCCCCGCGCACCACCACCCCGGGCGCAACCCAACGCCCGGCACGGGCTGCCCCCGCACACCCGCTGCCGCGCCTCGCCTGCACGCACCCCGCAGGGGCAGCTCCCCCACAACCCGCTCTGCTTTGCTCACAGCTCCCGGTGCTCGCCACAGCTCTCACGCCTCCCTGGGGACGCCCTCCCGCACTCGGCCTGCCTTTTGCTCCCTCCGGGAAACCCGGGACGCGCGCCACGGAGGCCTCGCCCGCGCCCTGCCCCGTCTCCCGCCTCGCAAGGCCCCGGGGGCAGGCAGGATGGGCCACCGCCTCCTCCTCAGGGAGGCCAGCCCAGAGGCGACCAGCACCCACCTTCCCACTTACTGGCCCCGCGCCCGAGGCAGGGACTGCTCCAGGCCCGCAGGCAGCCTTCCCGGGGCAAAAGGGCCACCGTAGGGCAGCAGCTGCTCTCTCCCCTCACTTTTAAAGGGCCAGCTGCCAAGGAGGCATGCTGGCAAAGGGCTTCCCTAAAGCAGCCGGCCCAAAGGCCCGGGGCTGCGCCGCGCGGCGGCGAGGCTTCTTGCGGCTTTCCTTTCTCCGGGCCTCCCGCTCCCAGCGGCGGGGCTGAAGCGGCAGGCAGGGAGCGCGAAGGCAGACAGGCCTTGGGGGCGCCTGCCGCCGCTTCCGCCAGCTGGCCTCCCGCACCTGCTGCCAACGGGGCAAGACCCACCGGCTGGTGAAAAAAAACCAAAACACCGCCCCACGGGGCCGGGTGCGCAAAGCCCTCGCCCTCGGCTGCGGCGGGCGAGGT